>OY720186.1:9402356-10602356 GCA_963082885.1 Parascotia fuliginaria
TAATGAGTATACAATTACCGTCTTCAATTACAGGTTCTTCTAGAGTAGTCTTAATATTGTCTTTAACAAATACAACGACGCCATCGTTCTGATTATAGTGGGACGTTGTTGCCATACTTGTATGTCTTTGAAGAACTGGAAGGTTTTGTACACATGACATCTAACATTCAGACAAAATTATTACGTCAGCTTCGAATTTTAATCTTTGTAAGAAAATTGTTTTTGATTTGCATTTTGACTTAAATACTTAAATAGAAATATAGTAAAATGATGCATTATAAATCGTGTTATTTGTTGACCTAAATTAGGACGTGAACCCCCACCTAAGAACTGTACGGGCACGTACGAAGGATTATATTCAATTCCATACCGACTGTAATGCCATGGCATTAGTACGTGTGATATCATGCCCACTACTGGAGCTCCCAACTTGTAAGCAAGTCCCAAGGCACAGTCACTAGTAAACTGTTCAGTCACTACTAAATCGTATTTACATTCGGTCATACAACTCCACATTTTTTTAACATTACCATTCTCCATTAAAGCTATATAATTTTCTTTTACAGTTGCAACTTGATCAGACATCAATTGCATAACAGTCCAAACTGATATGTCTATTGGAATAACATTTTCAAATATTTTTAATTTGTCTGCTAAACTTATGTCGTGGTCGTTTTCTATCGGGTTTTGTTAAGGAAAGAATGATACGACGGTCAAATTGTGTCATCTTCTCGCTAACTCCTTGAGATATGGTTCGAACACAAAGAAATGGCTTTTTCCTTGGTACGGAAACACTGCTAGTATGTTAAATATTAAGGAAAATGCTAAAAAGCCACCAATAAATTTGATCAACCTTCATGTTATCTATTGTATGTAATTCTAAAACAGACTGACTACCTACGATAAGATGACCAAGGTTGTAAGTGTTGGTGATGATATCAAATCAAGTTTTTTTTATAATTATAAATATGTATGCTTAGTCATTCTTCCTACTCATGTTTGTACTACCGTATCATATCTTTTATCATATTAGCGTACTACATCGGTTCACATCTGCTGCGTAAACTTGATGCTTGCATTCAATAAATTATTTGACATTAATGATATTTTATTCAAACATAATAAACACAGTCAAAATCTGATGCAATTTGTATCCGTTATTTGTGATTTTGTTATAGTATGTTTTGTATATTTTGAAAGCGTAACGCATTTTTGCACTTTATTATTTAATTTGATGAAATATACTATTAACAATAAAAAAAAAATATGAATAACTCTAAGAAAACGAGGGTGTAGTTTTCAGTTTCAGGTTTAGTTAAGGTGGAGATTCCACTGGAGATACTTGTGTAACTACACTGTTGCACTCTAGTTACATGTTCAACAGTGGACTTCTTTCAGCTGATGTTGATGATGATGAAGATACAATAAATTTATTATAAAACATGTATCATTTCTAGAACAACGAACCTTTATAAAAAAAAACATTAGGGTGCAGGGCAGATTTCAACATTGGAGCGATATTCTTTTTCGTAGTATGCTGAATGCATTTATTGATGTAAATAAAGTGTGTGTAATCCCACCCAAGAGTAATATGTTTTGCTCTTGGCCTATACTTTGCTTATGACTTCATCATAATCTCAACATTATTGACTTCTGCGAAAATTTGCATGGGGACAAAATAAAGTACTCCTACGCTACGTAGACAGAGTTTGTTTTTATCTTTATTATGAAGATACAGCTGTCAACGAGAATAATGATAAGCTTAATGCTGTCGCTTTCATTTTTAATAGGATTTCCTGAAATGTCAATGATGTAAGCAATTTTCGTTGTCGCTTCAATAAAGACAGCTGCGTTAATATATGAGCTTACAAATTCCATCTCAATACCAATATATTTGGCAACTAAACAATATTATGTACGAATAAGTATATGGACTTTTTTAAAGCGAAGTAATACACCAAAATAAAGGAACGTACTTACTCGTATATTATTATAATAGATATTTATATTACGCTAATCGGGGCTTGTGCAAATAATAAAGTATAACTTTTATGTTATTTTAAATTTTATATATTAATTAACAAAAATAAATAACAAATAAGTATAAAATATAACTATATCATTAAATTTTCTAAATGTAAGTACCTACTACTCTTGTATCACCACACAGAGATTTGAGTTCAAAAGTCTTTAGTCCAAAAAAATTTAAGAATTTATTCGAATTTCACTCTTTTTGATCTTCTATCTTCTACGTATTCAGCGTGTTCTTCTTTTCGGAAGCAACAACAGCAAATAACAGAAAGAATTTTATATAACACGTAAGTTAGAATGTATAGTATTAATGCTATAAATGCAAAGACGTCCAGTTGAAGTTGCTGGTACAGAGACACTTTTGGTGCCGTTGGCTGAAGATTAGGTGCGCCTTGGTACCGAGCAACATATTCCGTCCAGTACACGGCAGTTTCAAGCGGTGAAGTCGTACGATCATTCCAAAGTCGTGCAGCCAGTTTAGCACGATTTATCCAACTGTAAATTAATTTTAAAATATTACTATTTGTTGGCTTAATATTAAAAGAAGTTGTCATCATTTAGCGCTCTTTACTCAAATGACATCAAAACAAAAATTGATGATGTGGATAATTTATATTCTACAAGCCTTTTGTAACTAAACTACTTTCTCTACCATCTAAACTATAATATTATATCTATATCGTTATCTATATAGTTAAATCGAAAAGATCAGATTTTTTTGTATGTTTGTTTGCAACGATTCAACTAAAAATCTACATCTATCAGGTAACATAAACTATATTTTATTATGTTCAACATGTTTTAGTAATTTTTTAAATTTCAATATTTGTAAATTTTCAATACAGCAAAAGTTTATTTGCAATATAGCAATAATAAATCGCAGACGTAGGTAATATTGCAATCATAGTTTATGTAGGCATTTGTTGTGAAACCGAATCAAACTTTTGATACCAAAGCGAAGCGAGGACGAAACTCTAGGAGTTAAAAAAACCCAACTCATGGGATAGAAAGTCAAATTATAATGACAGAACGATAAATGTTAGTTCTTCCAGTAGATACCAGAAGCGCTGTAAGTTTTTGTACAATCACTTTAGCTGTAACTTTCCGGTTCCTGCTGTAGTTTTATTTAAATTATTTCCCATGGTATTCCTATGGTAGGGCCGTAGGCATACCATGGTGAATAATTTAAATGAAAAATTATGATGAACTATGGGATTGCATAATCCAACCTCAGTCTGGTCGTATCTGTATTATGTAAGATATGTCTTTGATATTAAACGATATATAGATAATATCGTATAAGCCAGTATTATGTAAATCCAAATTTATGTTATCAATTTTGTTTGTAGAAAAGAGATTCATGTGCAAGAGTAGCGTGCCTAGGAGACAAACGCCTATCATGATCTTCATAATAGCCGAAAGACGTCCATTGCTGGACATAGGTCTCCCCCAATTTTCGGCACCTTGGCCGGTCGTTCGACGCCTTCGTCTATCTGTTGCCCGCCAGCCCATCAGGCTGTGTTCTTGTGTTTTATAAACGCCTATAGCTAAATGTAAATTATTCTTTAATTTCATTTCGATACTTACACAGGGTCTAAAACTTTATTAATAGCGTCTAGTAGGTATTGTTTGTTAAAGTCTTGGTAAGAGACGATGGTCGCGATGCCTGCGTCTCGGAGTGCAGCTGCGTTACCATATTGGTCTCCAAACAACGGTATAGCTACCGCTGGGACACCAGCGTCAACTGTCTCTATGGCACTCAGGATACCCGCATGCGTGATGAATGCTTTTACGTTCTCGTGTTCTGAAAATGATAACATGGATATGAAAGTATGGTTACAAATATTTAGCTGTACATACTGAAAGAACGATGAACTATATATAAAGTTCTTACGGGAGAAGAAAATAGGAAAATAACACTCACTCTATGCCAGTTCATGCAGTAAAGTCACTTTTTGTAGGTCATGAATGAAATAAAAATCAAGTATTTGTTTTATATCGGCAGAATGATAAACAAAATGCACTTACTGGTAAGTAGTTACGGTGGCCTAAAGTCAAATATAATGAAATTTCTCTTGGTCTTACTCAAATACTTTTAGATAACTTGCATTTATGACTGAATGATGACCTGATGACTTGAATGGTGACTTAAATGATGATCTCTTGATAGATAAATTAAAGTATCTATAAAGTAGTGAGACATAAACGGATGCTATTATTTTTACTATTCATGTAAATATTAGAGAAATGCTCGAAAACCATCGAAAAGAGTCGTGTATAGGTAATTTAAGAATTGATCCAAAGACTTTCTTGTACCGTATTTTCGGCTATAGCCTTTTAGTTATTTGTATTTGGTATAGGTTGCTGGATGGGATATCCCTTTAAAATGTGTTATTTCCTACAATAAAATAATTAAAATAGTGTTATTTTTGCGCATAACCATAGGCTTATATTACACCCAGATCTTGTATTGGATCATATAGATTCGAGACATAATTACATACGCTAGTCTTCAACTTGATAGAGACATTCGAAAACACATTGATCATACGGGTAATTGCTGAGACATTGACATCATTTATTCTCTTAGTATAATTAAATGCTAATAAGATATAGTATGAGCAGCAATGTTTATCTTCGTAACCTATTTGTTTACAGCAGTCGCTGCCTCATTTAGACGGTGAACTATTTATAAGACACATTATCTACATATATTATGTGTGAAATACTTACTTAAAATGTCGTATTGTGGGAGCCATCTCATAGTCATAACGTTTCTCGGCAGCTGCAGATTGGCTCCGTCCCATTTCCAGAGGACCCTTAGAGGCAATTTAGCGAAGGTTGATAACAGCTCGTTTAATTTATCACTTGGGAGCGTAGAGTCCTTCACCGTGGAACCCAGATTCACGTATATCACGCCGTGTTCAGCCTCGTTTATAAATCTCTCTATTTCCTGTAATGTATTTAAATTTCAATTTAATTTCATTCGCATAGTGATTGATGCTATACATAATAACATACACGTACTTCGAGTTCATTGTACTTAAAGTCGGGTGAATATTTTAATAGCTAATCATTAAATCTGTAGTATAAAGATGTATTTTCGTAGAAGATAGTTTCGTTTTTTATCAGTTTGATTCTGTCAACAAAATAATTAATAATATTTAGTGATATTAGTGATAAAATTGTATTTACCACTCGTTCTTTACCTTTGGTATACCAACATTATGCATCGTTATTATATTAAAATTAAATACAAAAAATGACGACGGATTACATATGTTACGTCATTCTAAATAAAAATAAGTTTTTATGCTAGTTTCTATTTATAGACAGATCAATAAAAATACTCACGGTCGGTATAATTTTCGGCGGTCGAACATGAATACCACCAATGTCAATCACATTGTCGGGTCTGGCAACACCGCCGTGCAATGACTGATGTGTATTTACAAACGCTAGACTGGCGTTCGACGCAATACTTTCTAATGTCGGTAACTCGTCGCCCAAGTACTTGTACAGATATACGTGGTCAGTGACTTGTGAACCGACGTAATAAACCCAGTTTGTAATATGATATACTAAGTAGCTTTTTAGCCTCTCGAAGAACCAAGGTTCCTTTCCATAGGACAGCCCAGATTGACTTACATAGGCCGGGTTGTAATGAATACCCAGCCTGTTATATTGCCACGGTTGCAAAGGCTGTGGATTAAAAGTAATGTAAGGTGCACTTAAATTTGCGGCCAGTGCCAAACCACAGTCACTGTTGTACGACTCAACTAATATTACATCGTATCGAGGACGTGTCCTTATCAAATGCAGTACTTGATGATTGTTAATTAGAGTCTTGCAGTCATCGTTCCCGGCTTTTGTTGCTACTAAGGTCTCGAATGGAACTCGCGACACTTCGTTCACTATCACAGATTCAAAAGATAAACCTTTGTACACTTGTTGATCACTGAGTAGTATGTCTTTGTACGTTGCTGGAGCATCTGATAACTGGAAGTGACTGATCAAGGTAACTTCATGGTTGCGAGTTGCTAACTCCCGGAAAAGACCGCGATATGTGAGATAGTTGTTTCGATCGAGAGATGGGAAAATACCGAGTATTTTGTAACAATCGGTTGCAAGTATAGTTGCGATGAAACAAAACACGAAAACCGTGTGTTTTGACATTTTCGTTGTAGACGCGTTCGTGTTGCCGCACAGTTTGTTGGTTACTAGGGCGTAAATGGATGCCGGCTTACGTAGCTATCTAATAATAGGTAGGTAGATACTATGAGGTAACCATTCCGCTGACGCCACGCAAGTTTCGTAAGAAACAAAAATATGCGGTGACTATACCGAAGCCATTGATCATGACCTCGATTTGCCGGTTATTTGCGAAAGCGTGTGGTTTCACCGACGACGCGATATTAACTGGAATATTTCCTTTGTATTTTTATGATTGCAGACGCTCTCTCTCGAAGTACATTCCTATACACAGATAAACTAATTAGTAATTATGCATCAGTAAAGTTATGTGATTGTTTACGTTCTATTATTACTCTTTTATATTATAGTATGTAGTGAGAGTTGATATAACATTCACTATAAGAGTTTTGTTTATTGTTTGTTTCTTCTATTAGAGAAACTAACTCTCGCACTTGGAAACAAGGTCACAATCACGTGAGACTTTACAAACACGCTGTGGATGTAAACAAAGTACACTCAGACCTTAGAACCTCTTAGGTCCCGTACAGGGCTTATTCCACTTTTCCCCGTTGGATGATCCCCATTGATGGGGATTACAGTGAGGTTTCAGAGAAACTTTATCCCTCGTACGATAAGGTTGTGGAATGAGCTCCCCGTCGAGGTTTTTCCGAGAGACTACAACATGGAGTTCTTCAAGAAAGGAGTTAAAAGGTTTTTAACAGGGTCGGCAACGTGCTAGTGATGCTCCTGGTGTTGCAAGCGTCCATAGGCTACGGTAACTGCTTACCATCAAGCCGTATGCTTGTTTGTCACCTTAGTCGTATAAAATAAAAAAAGACTCGTAACAAATGTTTGTACATCATACAGATATTTGCCTTGAGTAGAAAAACTAGATCATACTCAAATCAGCTTTATATAGTAAACTAGACGTCCGCCCTCACGTTGCTTCAGTAACAAAAGTTTCATTCTGTCTCACAACAAACTCCTACATATGTATGATTGCAATATTACTACGTCAGCGAAGTATGTATTATTGCTATTACTGCTGCAAATTTAGTTTTGCTGCTGTATTTCAAATATGGAAATTCTGAAAATTGCTAAAAAATAATATGTTAAACAATAAAATATAATCAAAAATCAAATCTTTTCTGATTATAATTTTTTTTTCCAGATTTTAAGTGATTTATCTGCATTTATATTTCAAATATTTATTCTAGTTTTGTTTTTTTTTCTCTTGTAAGTATTATTTTTATTTAAAATTTAGTTGTATGTAGGTACGTAGCACATTGTTTTGTTTAACTAATATAAGTATGTCTGATGTGGTCTCCTGTAATTGGAGGAGTATACAGACAAAAATGTATAAATGTCTATGTGTATAAAATTGTGACTAAGATGTGTACTGCCTTTGTTGGAGATCCTTAAGTAAATAAATAATATTAGTTTAGATTAGCTTTCCGTGGCGCGGTTTTACCTGCGTTAAGTAACATCTTTGTTTACTGCTCGGCTCCTGTCGCGTCAACAATATAGCGTGATGTTACATAGCCTACCTTGGTCAAGAACTGGGCTATCAAATGCAAGAAGGATTATTCAAATCCAACTGGTAGAGATTAGCGCGTTCAAACAAACAAACAAACTTTTTCGCTTTATATAATAACTTGATTGATTACTATTACTTAAACCACTTAGATTTACAAAATATATTTTATTGATATGTTTTTATTAGAATTCATTTTATCAGCCTACTACTTCATTGAATGCAGAAACGAGAGAAGGCAGTATATATTAGGTGAAATAAATGCCATTAGCATAATTATACATATTTTTTTAAGCATCTGCACACTGGAAACTATAGCGGGCAGCGAAGCGTGACCTTACGTCGTTTCGTCACAAACAATGCTAATGACCATTGTTCGTAGCTGCTTAATAAACGGGCCCACATTAGTAGGTACGTGTCGTACATATGTGGTATTATATCGTACTCTCTCACTTGTAGGAAACTCAGTGTCTTGTACTATGTTTGATATTTGATATTGCGGACGATAGCTTTATTGCTTACGAGTAAATATTTGCTAGTAAGTGCGAGAAATTATTAATAAGTTGCATATGTATTCAGTTTATATGAATGGTGAACTAACTTATTTATTAAGTTTGTTATTCATTATGGAATACCAAATTTTCTAAAAATGTTTAGAAACATAATTTATAGCTTTGATAAATTTAAAATTGTAAAAAATAATGCCTATTTTGTATAGTTTTAAATTTCTAATGTTTGACATTTATATCACTGTATTGTATGGTCTCTCGGACAAGTTCAGTTGCATCATAAATCGATTTATTGATCTAGACTCTCTTACCAAATCGGTTTGACAGCAGTGAAGGGGCGACTGCTATAACCGCTGAACCGTATGTAACTATTAATTAAAGTTTGTTTTATTTTATCCCAAGTGATTTGTCGCAGTGATGAATAATCAGTTGATTTCACCACTTCGGCTTTCTTGTCATCATCACACCATCACCTTTATATTCGTCGTGACGAAATGCGACATTTCATACTTATTTTCTATCATTTTAAGTTATTTTAATATCGATTCAGATGATAAAACAAGGTTTTTGTGTTCAAATGTAATAAATTAATCAATACTGTATTTATTTAATGCGGACAGTGAACTGTGAACTTCGCTAAGTCAATGGTACGAAGTGAATCAGACAGTCATTGTAAATAAAATTAGCAGGGGGTCGAGGACAACCTTATCAAATTCTTAAAAAACATTATTCATTTATATTAGATACCTATATTTTTTTAAGCTTATCGAAATCTCTAAAAAGAGTTTTACTGTTTTTTTAAATCTTTTAGAATTTGTCAAGTTGTGAAACATGAAACAGATACGTAAAATGTGAATAAAAATATTAATACAATATATATATAATATATTGTACTAATTTTTTTATTGGTAAAATACAACCCAATAATTGCTATATCCTAAAACTATAACGATAAATTTTGATTACATAGGTACCCTTCTTCTTTATTTACCTTTATACAAAAGAAATTGTAAACTATTATTTCCTTCATTTGATATGCATAGACTCTTAATACATTTGTATAAAATAAGAAGTAAATTAAAAAACGATGACCATAGTAACTGTAATGCTAATGCTCAATTGAATGGAAGTTGTAATACTGAAATTAAAAAGAACAACACATAAAACTCGTACGTAGCAGGGAAAGCGTTACCATGTGTAGCCAACAGTCACCGCGACTAGACACTGTTGTAAGGCTTCATTAAAGGGCTACTACTATACAAATTTAAGTGACATTAGCCGGCCAAATTAGTCTATGTAGTCCCTCGAATATTGGTGCAAGATATATCGCTGTCGCGCTCAACCGTTAAATAATTAAGTATTATTAGAGTTAAGAAAGAGGTGCTAGAACTTATTAATATTATTATATATTTTGTTGCTTAAGTTATACGAGTCATTTATCTTTTGCTTAATGTCAAATGAATTTTAGACGCCCCAGAATAGTCGGCTGTGCCCCGTTACTTGCATTTTATCGGCAGCCGATGACACTAACTCGATGTTGTCTTAAAGGGCACTGAAAGACACAGTTCATGTTGTTATGGCTGCAATCACTGCGGTCTTCTATAGGCAAAATATTCATGATCGTTCTTCAATTTAAATAAGAAGTCTCCTAGAAAATCTATCGAGTCCTATCATTCTTGTTTAATAGAGTGAAATTTATTTTCCATGCTTGCGTGATTTTTCATTAAGAAATTTATGAAAAAAACATGTAACGTAAATTGTCATTAAATAAATTCAAATTGCAGAACATTTCTGCACAATCGACAACCCTACCGTTATAACAACTCCAGACTGTCGGCTTAAAAGAAATTATGGTTTATTACTTAGGTAGTGTTTACTGGTAACCTGCTTACCAAGGCTTTAGGAGACTTTTGTTACAGAAAGCTTTTACTTCTTTTGACGTCTAGTATGCAAAATTCTATATTTACACCGAGTGACATAAATGTAACGACTCTTTTAAAAGGTGTGAAGTCTTTTGCACGCTTTTCCACTTATTATTATATGTGGCAATACTACCAAGACACGGGAAGAACATTAGATACCTATGCTACTACACTACATAACCCTACCTAACCTTCCTTGGTATTGTTAAGTCTCCAAATCCTAAGTAGTGATTTTTAGTGGTTCTTAAGAAAGACTGTTTTATTTCGTTCTAAAGAAAGAACCTTATATACCTACCATACCTATTGATCGCAGCAGAAATTATGTTATCAATAATCGCAGCAAAATAATGTTTTAAATTTATTAGATATACCTACATGATGGTAGCTTTAAGCAGCATTGCGTTGGTGTTAAGACAGTTAAAACTATGATAATTTCTGGCGTTTCTGAGCTATTTTACAATTTAATGATTACTTGTAAAATAGCTTAATATTTGAATATATCTTAAGATAATATTAAGTGAACGATGATTAGATGCAACTTCAAAACACTATTAATTAGTAATATCTTACAATAAGTTGCAGTTTTGTAAATTATTTATTTATTTATTTATTGAACTTCATGCACAAAAGTACAACGGCGGACTTAATGCTAAAAGCATTCTCTACCAGTCAACCCAAGGTGGTGAAGAGACACTCGAAGTAGGTGCAGGCAACGAAGCAGAGTGATATTAATGGGTGTTTGTAAAAGAACACAGATTTGAATGGATAAAATACGGAAATTAAATATATATAAATATGTAACTAAAATATACATTAGTACTTACATAAAAGTAATAAATTATTTATTATAGACTAATATATAATTACAATATATAAATAAATATAAATATATATTATATATATATACACATATCATAGTATGGATAATCAACGAGATGATTCCAACAATTTCTCGAAGAGGAGAGCCCGATCTTTCAGCTTAAATGTCAAACGGTTAGTGGACATCCTGACTTCTAGAGGAAGGTTATTCCAAAGAAGAACAGCTTGGACTATGAAAGAAGAGTGAATGAAATCTGTAGTATGTGAATGACAGGTAAGAAGAAGATTATTTGACGAGCGAAGGTTTCATGTATGGAGCACAAGTATTGGAAGTAAGGAGTTAAGTTAGATGGGAAACAAGGAGAGTTAAGATTAGAATAGAGTGTAGTGAGAGCACGGCGTTGACGAATAGGTAACCAGTTTAATTCGGAACGATAGGTAGACACATGATCATACTTACGAAGACTAAAGATGAATCGAATGCAGTTATTAAGAAGTCGGTCGTATTTGTTGAGTAAGTCTGCATTCAGGTCATAATAGCACACATCACCATAGTCGACAACGGGAAAGATTAGAGTCTGCACAGGCATTGTCTTTGTTTTAAAAGGTAGAAGTTTTTTAGACGATAAAAGGCACGCAGAATTCCAGTGACTTTTTGACTCACACTGGTAACCTGTGCACGCCAGTTAAGTGTAGAGTCTAAAAGTAGTCCAAGGTCCTTAACAGTAGCGTTGTATGGGATGTGCAGACCATTATATATAAGTGGAGAGAGTGTTTAAAGGTCTAGTCTGCACATCATTCGATGACTGCCTATCACTATTGCTTGGCATTTTGCTGGATTCACTGACAAGCCAAATTTATCAGACCAACTCATAATTGTAGCGAAATCCTTATTTAAGCTTGAGATAGAGATAGAGAAATTAACTTTTCTTGATTTCTCAGTTTACTCTACTGATATTTCTAAGCATTGTCATTCATCACATTGTCTTAAATCTTTTTCGCATTTTCTGTCATCCCTATTTGACTTAACAAAACACGAGTGCTCACGAACAAATTTGGTATCCTGTTATCTAATAAATTTCGTCTACAATGTGTACAAAGAAGCTCCACAAGCGGTCTCTGAAAGAGATCTCAGTTCGTCCAAAACCGCAGACCCCCCAGTCTATTATATTCGCATTTGTAAGAGACATTAGTACCTACCGAAGCTTGGGCGTTCGACAACATAAAAATGTAATTACAAGTGGGAAGTTCGCGGCCCACTTAAATATAGATTTACCCTTTGAAGAGCGATTTGATGGGCCTGTGAGGTGTTAGATCAATCATATCTCGATTGCGGCCCCCACTCTCAATTATTCCCTTCTCAGGATTGATAACTTCATTCATTTTTCAAACGATCTGCCGGTGGGCCGGTTTTCACGTTATTTATATATTTGATATGATGAAGAAGTGATTTGCTAAATTATGTCTAAACATTATTTGGTGATATGTGTTTTGATTAAATGAAATTTAGCTTGGCTATGTCGTCAGTACCGTTAGGTACGTTGAGTGGTGTGGTTTTGATACCCACACATGATAAATGTTTGTATCCATTCTTAAATATGTGTCTTGGTGTTGTTTGTCTGCTAATTTGTAGTCTCTAGTGGTTTGTTCCCTAGTGCCAAACTGACGACACTGTGCTTGATAGTGAGCAGAAATGGTGTTCCTTATTACAATTCCATTCGTTAAGCGTGCTTTATTATAAAAATATAAATTACATTGAACTTAGCAAGTTACAAGCGTTGTCATTTTTATTTATCACGAGGCACGAAATAATCACCTTGTCGAGATATCTTAAGAATCCATTTACTATAGTTATGCAGGTATGATAATAGTCTTATATAGAGTGTATCCAGTTGGTGTAGGCTGTGACTCTTGTAAAGCCAGATGGCTGGCCAGCTTGGCAGCCGTGCGGCCAGAAGAAAGAGCTGATACCAATCTGAAAAATATTATATAAATATTTAAAATAAATAAAAACTATTTAAATCATTTATGTACTTAGATAAAGTATTTTGCTAGCGATTAATTCGAAGTGAGAGCCATGAATGGAGGTGCTGGTGAAAGAATGCGCAAAAACCTAAAGTCTCTGAATAACTCTTAATATCGTACCTCTATCACGAGATAGACTAATGCAGGGCTGTCCAGACCGGATTTCATCCCGTGCCAATATTAAATTACTAAATAGATTTAGATAGAGGGCCGCTCAAATAAAAAACATTTTTTTATCTTAAAGAGAAGATGGATAGCGTTTTTTTAGCCTGTAGGGGTTTATATGTAGGAAAGTACCAATAAAATTTGAAAAAGTGAAGAATTGATTCTTTCGTTATTATAATATTAAATGCACTGCGGGCCGCACAAAGATTGACCGTGGGCCGCATGCGGTCCGGCGGGTCTTGCTTTGGACAGCCCTGAGGCCCGAGACAAGTGGCAAAGATTTCTATTCTATTCATAGAATAGATTAAAAAATGTATTGGATTGACATACGCTAACGCCAACGCTTATGTCAATCTCATACATTTTTGTATCTATTCTATGAATAGAATAGAAATCTTTGACACTTGTCTAGGGCCTCTGGTCTAATGGAATGAAATTTGTTTTGACAAATATTTAGTTTTAAGAATAAATACTCGAGGCGCTGTAAATTTTTTATACAAACATTTATACACGCCATTGAGAAAACCCACATAAAGCTACAGGTTGTCAACGTAAGTTATCTGCAACGATGATCATGGGTCACGGTCATGGGTTTCTTGCTTTATTTGTCCTATTTATTATTATACATAAATATATAGAATACATAAATATTTAATCACTTATGCACATTATCCTGACACTTGACCACTAACCATTCGATAAGAAAAAGAACAGCTAAATTTCTCAGTGTATTATTAAATAAATGTCTCAAACGCTTGCTTTTATTGCTGCTAATTAAAGATGTAAATCTCATCATCATCACAAATATTTTATTACGTTTACTGCTTGAGCATAGTGTTCCTCCATCACACGTAAATCTTAGACTAAATAAAGGGACACTTACGAGTATTCTCCTGTTGTTACTAGTAGTGACGAGAGGACCGCCGCCATCTCCGTGACAGATGCCTGTACCGCCAGAGCCGCTAGTACACAAGTGCGTATTAAAAATACCAAGGAAACTGTTGCTGCACTGGCTATTGCTGATCACTTGCAAGTTGACAGAGCTGAGGGTCTGCAGAAGACCAACGCTGTCTCCTAAAATGAGATAAAATAAATAGACTAGAATATAATAATATGCTTAATTGTAGACCACTTAGAACTTACAATTAAACAAAAATTTGTAAGATGCTTCCAGATAGATACTATTAGTAAGCTAATAAATATTTTCTGGGTAGAAACTTATTACAAGATATAGAGGATTTCAGCCCACGCAGGCCTTAAATCCTTCTTGTACGAATAATTTATTCTTAGATATTGTGTCTGCAATCGTGTTGCTATAATTAAAAACCTTATACCTAGAATATTGGGCAATCAGACATTTATAACGAAACTTTATTCTCGAGAATAAACAAAAAGTAAAAATTCTAGAGAAATAAATTAATCATTAAGTACATTAAAACAAAACGATAATACAATTAACTAAAATATAACATCAAATTCAATATCCTTAAACAAAATTGATACTTATTAAGATGATTATTACTTAAGTAATGAAAAGATACTTTATTTCTTTAAAAGAATATTAAATACAAACCGTCTCTTGTTACGCCGTAGCCGGAAGCCAATCCTGTATGGCCAATGTAATCCAAGTTGAGTTCGCTACCCGACGGCAAAGTAACCGGTGAAATTGTCACTGAAAAAAATAAAGTAATTTCGTTAATTAACCTTTTTAAACAATTACCGAGATCCTCTCTTTTCTTTTGTGAACTAATATAAAAAGGTGTATGTAGTTTTGTATATTAGTCTACGAAAATGACAATGATATGAAACTCCAATTTAATTCTAAGCAGTTAGTGGAGTCCAGGACTGATCAACACCACCAACTGACATTGCAAATTGCTGTCATGATGGCTTACACCGTGGCAATTTATAATTTTTACTGCATTGAGGGAGGACTCTTGTCATGAGGATACGATTTATATTTTTTGTTTCGTATGGAATATGACCACTATCAGAATACAGTAACAGAAGAATTGGTTAAAAGAATCAACAGACTCAAATCAGATAATGAGAAAGATCATTAATGAATATAACGTACGAGTACATATACAATAGCAGCACAGAAACCAAGATAGTGGTATAACAACGGTTTTTGGACAGTACTCACCATGTCTGTGAATTGATGGTATATAACTCTAACTGTTTAAAGTAACTATTAATAACTAATCAACTTACAAGAGAAAGACACTGCAGGAATCCGAATGATACCGATATTATTAGCAGCAATATTGGGATTATATCCAGGGTACATAACGAAATCATTTGTAGAAATCCGAGTGCCTCCGCTGAATAGCAAGCTGGAGCCGAGTACGACAGTGAAGGATTGAGCAATGCTGCTGCCGTCGTTGTAGCAGTGAGCGGCAGTCAGAACTCTAGAGTCAGAGATAAGACTGGCACCGCATACAGACGTGTGGATGATACTGAGCGTGATAATCAAGCCCGCCTGAAAAAGGTCATTCAAAAAATTTTATACAATACTTTCTATGTCATCAATAGTTAACTGATGGCATCTTATCAAATTTGCTTACGTAGTGATTAGGTAAAGCTTCTTTATGACAAGTTCATCATAGTCATCATTAGCTATTCATTCAATATATTAATATAAGTACTCGTACTAATTGTAATTTATAAGGAAAATATAAATTAAGAGCTCTGTTTGATTTCCAAGATTTCACTTATATTTAAAAACATTAATATGTAAAAATATTAACTACTAAATATATAAATAACTCAATGTTTATTGAGTCAATACTAAAATATAGTTGGTTTTAACTACGAGTATATTTTAGTAATGATTGATATAATGATTACATAGGTACATAATCAAGTTTAATTTCCTGCAGAGGTATGCAGAGAACGTTATGGCTACGGTAGGTCTCCAGTACTGAGTCTGATATGATACATGGAGCACAATTCTAGATATTGCGTTGTAAACAAACATTTGACAGAGAAACCAATTACCCCATATTGGAACTCAATATCTCGATATTAAATTTGAGACATCTTTGTTTCATTCATTTTGTTCATGAAACTCACTTATATAGTTTAATAGAACAAATTACCGATTGAACTAATGAGAATAATTTGTCTTCAGTCGTCATTAGGACCAATTTAAATCAAGAATAATGAACTTAACAAAACATACCTGATATGGCACCGAAAGTGTAGTAGTCGTTCCTCCACCTACAATCCTGTTTACCGCTGGAGTAATATCTTTTTCGAGCTGCCTAATTCTTGCTGCTGCAGGTATACCAAATTTTCGGTGATAATCATTTACTCCCACATGCTCAGGAACCATAGCACTATATGCTAGTGCTACGCAAAGCAACAGAATTCCAACCTGACCCTTCATGATCTTTGTTCGTACTGATTTTCGCACTTCGGTATTTGTTTTTAATACATTTGTTGTCGTTCGATTTGATAAAAATGCAGTTTATCAGTAATTAAATTTTTAATCAATATAATCCTGTATTACAAATAATTTTAATTATTTAAATATTTTAGGTTGACATTTAGGGTTCCGAGCCCCAAAAGAAAAAATCAGCACCTTTATAGAATTTCCTTATTGTCCGTCTGTACTACTCAATTCAATTCAATTCAAAGTATTTATTTCATTTTGATCATAAAGAATGATACTTATGAAAAGTCAAATTACATGAAGTCAGCTAATTAACCTACAGCCAGTTCGCTGACGAGGTAGAGCTGTGGGAAGAACTGGCAAGAAACTCACGCCACTCTTTTTAATCGCCAGATAATTACAATTTTTTTGTATGAATTAACAATTTTAACACATCAACGCAACCAAAGAACCATACAAAGTAATTATTACAAACAACTAATTATTATATAACATTTTAAAAAAAAGAAAAGAAACAAAAATAGAGGAAATTAAATTAAAAATTAAATTTAAAAAGAAATTAAATTTAAATTATTTAGTTTCATCTAGTATGGTAATTTGACTACGTATTTTAATTAAAATTCAAAAAAAAGTAAATGCATTTCCCAGTCATATTGAACTACAAGGTAATACTGAATTAAGTATAAAAAATGTATGCCATGCCAAGATTGACCAGTCATCCCAGGTAGCACCCGTTCACGAGCATGACGCACAGACCAGCCATCATCACCTTCGCCATATTAGAGGGAAGGTGATGACCCGGCCAATACGACACCACAAGTCATGACATTTTAGTGAGCATGACAATGCAAGGCATGGGTGGTTGCATTGTCATGCAAGGCAAAAATGCAGTTTATCAGTACTGTTTGGCTACCTGTCTCTTTGTCACTGTCTATTAGGGATAGCAACCTTAACTCGTCAAACTAAGCTTATATTTGAAATTAGCTTTCCGCTGCGCGGTTTCTTATATAACCTTTCTCAATCAACAATTTTTAATTAAAATAATGATTCAAATACCTGAGTTCCTCTTTTTTGGTAGATAATTCAGAAAGAGTTAAAAAATAGAAACTTTATAATAATATTAAAATGAAACAAATACATGTCATGTTGCAAGTTACACCAACTAAGGGATCAAAAACAACACTATGGACAACTATGCTGAAGAAGTAGCTGTAGAAATAAAAATTAATCAACTAAAGGTCATTGTTTAAAACGCAATCAAATTTATTAAATATTTACAAACAAAAAATTATACAATTAAACTTGTAACAAATGTTTCTCTTCGTTTGTATAAACAGCAAACAGTAATCAAAACCTTGATCGACCGTCTCTTTAGTTCTTACTTAATCTTAGTCAGAAGACAGACTGTCTTCATCATGTCTACATCCTGCGATAACTGTAATATACCTACAATTATTTGTCATCACGAATAACTGAAACTACTACACAGGTTGTTGAAATTTATCTTTTATCCTATTAATTGTTGTTAATCGACCCAGTAGGTACTTAGGTAGTCGTTGCAAAACCAATTTTATAAATAAAAATCCCAATAAAACTATTTCGATCTTAATTTTACAAAAGTTCACACTGTAGGTACTGCTTAACTGTATATTTAATTTGTCGCACAAGGCACTAGGTTAACACATCTAAGTTGCAATGTAGCACAGTAATCGAGAGATAATCGTAAAGTTTACCCACTACATAGCTTCGCAACTTTTATCCTGAAGGGGTAGGCAGAGATGTTTAACCACCCACTTTTCGCCATTTTTGATTATAGGATAAGCCTAATATCATTTTACCCGACCTGGGGATCAAACCCAAGAACTTTGCGTGTATTCCATACATTATTGTTGACAGTTGACAATTCTAAGTATAAATAGCCGTATGACGTAATAACGTGGCGACTACTATCTAATGGTGGTGTGACACAGATTAAGTTGACATTTCTACATAGCCGTATGACGTAATAAGATGGCAATGGCAACCACTATTTAATAGTGTTATGAAACGGATTAAAAAAGATGAAACGTTTAAATTGAATTTTAAAACTAAAACTAACATTTTTCGACTGCTATTATTTTTAGATTTTTTTCATATAGAGTAAAATACCATATTAAATACGCGCGATTTCGAACAAATGGCTTAACGCAATACCGACAATTTCAAACTTAAAATTAGAACCATAGATACCATATATACCATGAATATTGCCATTAATATCTTTTATTTTAGATATTATCAATATAAAGCTGAACTTTTTTTCAAAAGATCTATTTTTACCTTGGCGTTGCTAATCACCTCAAATTACTGGTACATAGAAATAGGGGTAGTCATATTTTATTCAACTGCAGAATGAAATGTATATGTATTTCTTATTGAAGTTCTATTCGAACGCAAAAAAAGCCAAACATTTTTAAAACTCGATGCCAATAAGCGTCGCACTATTTATAGACAAGTGTGTACGGAAATCTCCGTGCACCAGTTCGTCTCGCACTTGACTAGTTTTTCACATTCATCAATCATTTTTCGCAGGTGTGGCAGTCAGTATATGGTACAACATGCGAGTAAAGATAACCTATCATTGTGAGTTTAAATTATTAATTTATCTTTACGTCATTATGTAGGAAGTATCAACGTCACTAAATTTGTAAATATTTTATTTTATTGCCAGCAGCACACGAGAAAACAGTCCACGCGATGGTAAGTAGTAACTGCCGCTCATAGACGACTCTGAGTATTTGGCATTGCTCCCGCAATGCCTCTGAAAAGCCTCTGTCTACTATGAAGGGAGTGGGGTAGATGAAGAGATTGAGAGAGATAATGAAAAAAAAAGGGAAAAATTGGGCCTCCAGCGCTCTCACTCACAGAACGAAACACAATTGTATGAATTCTACTAGGTACTCTCACGTCGATCGACGTAAGAGTAGGTACTCTTATCTTCTATAAGAGGGTAGTACTTCTCCGGCCGATGCGGCCCATTCATGCTGAAACCAGTAAGGATCTACTACATACATAAATAATACCATACATAATGGTTCAAATCTGAATTTCATTGAAAGCTGGTTTCAGAATTTGTGCAAATTATACATTATAACCATGAAAGAAGAAAGAATGAAATCAATAATTTGCAAGTGAAATAGTCATACTTGCAAAAGAAAAATTATAATGCTTCTATAGAAAATGTATAAAACCGCATGCCTAACGAAATTCAGCATGTAACAGACGTGTGCATGATGTTTATTTTCATCTAGATTATTGAATGAATTTGTGTGCGGAACATCTTCCCCTGCGGCCCCACAGCGTCTGCAATCCGGAGGTTGTGGCCCCGCCAAGTAGGGAGGGCGGCGCACCTTTATACCAGCACTCCTCTTCCGTCGCGGCGCCGCGCCGTCACTTCTCAGCCGCAGTGTCCCCGAAGCAACACCGCAGCCCGACCCAAATGCGGTGCCGCCCATACAGAGCCGCAACCCACCAAAGCCGCTCCATCGTGGGCTTACCACCAAAGCCCAGAGGAGCGGCGCCTCCTTGGGGTTCCTCTTGGTTCACCGTGGTTCTGGGTAACCACGGTTACTAAGCCCCTCCGCCGCGACAAGGCGAGAACCCCGGTTGGAGAGGGCCTACGCTCTTCGCCTATCATAACTAATGTAACTTTTAGTAATAGATTTGGAACTAAGGTTCTTAGAACTATTAATATTATTTTAGTTATTAAACTTTGCGTTATTTTTAGTGAAAGCAAATTTAAAATGTTATAAGGTCAGTATGTCATTGTGTATAAATAAATTACTACGGCATAAATTAAATTAAAAATAACATCAAATAAATACTATTCCGCTTCATGACAAACCCTGTAATTGAAATTGTAATATTCCCACAAACTAGCACAAGCTCCTTACAGTATTTAAAGGCTATCCGTATATTTGTTATTTTTATAGTTGCTATTATACTTGCCGCAGTGAAGCCTATCATTACTGTGGTTGTTTGCTATATATGTAATTAACTTACGTATATTATTTTGATTAAATTGTGTAAAACTTTTCGGTTTGGTATAAATAATTTATGAGTACTTAATTTTTTTGTGATCAGATAGGTTATAAAAAATTGAGTACTTATTTTTTGTTTCACTCTCTTTCTCAGCGCTTAATATGAGCCTATTAAGCGGAGCCGTGAAAAATCATATAAAGCTGGAGTGGAAGTCCCTATGATGGCATTCAGTTACGAAGATTTTTAGCATGGTGTTTACCATTGCTAGACCTCACTGAGTGCTTACCATCAGACAGAGTAATCGTTGTCGAAGCTTAATATAAAAATAATCTTACCCATTGTATCTACCCCAATTTTAATTAATCTAGCAATTGTTCGCTCGAACAGTATAATAGCCTATACCACTTTAGCTAGCATAACTTACAAGCTATATCCGTAGCCTTGACATTGACAATTGTAATTTTTAGAAATCGTATTGTTTTAGCTTTTTCTTATGGTTATTGTGTACTGCATCACATACCTAAATTATCTATACTAATATTATAAATGCGACAGTAACTCTGTCTGCCTGTTTGTTACGCCTAAACCACTGAATCGATTTTGATGAAATTTGGTACCTGTAGTAATTGGGGAACAACATAGGATATCTTTTATCGCAAAAAAAATAGCTTAAGGGGGTTGAAATAGGGGATAAAAGTTTCTATGAAAAACCAATGTAAACAGAAATATAATCAACACTCATGTGGGTGGAGCTGCGGGCAACAGCTAGTATTACATAAAAGCATTAAGTTGCTTAACCTATAAGCCAAGTGGAAAGTAAATTCCATTAGATCTGGTAGATTAAATGGATGTGGAACGAGCGGCCATATTATTCCTAATGCTTCATAGAAACTATTAGTAGAATATTGGCTAATTGGGGCACGTACGGTAGTACCTCGTTTCACTAAGTGCAAGCGTTGCGGCGACCGCTTTTAGTGCCATCTATAATGTACACCAACAGACTTGAGGTTACTCTTAGAAGCATGAGAAAATACAGATACGGATAGATGTATGTTTCATTATGTAATCATAATTATAGTAAAGAACGTACTTTGGTGTTTGATGTCTTGATTGCCAGTGTTAAGCAAATTTTGTGAGATAGTAAGTGAAGAGCAGGAATAAGAAAACTTCGGATGAAAGTTAATATTTATAAATAAGTTACTGTTAGTATGAAAATGAACTCATAATACACTTTCAAAAAGGATTCAGTAGCTCTATCATAAATTCACTTGTGTACCCATTTGTATTATTTCTCATCAGCGACGTTATACAAAATGTTGTACTAGCTTCTCTCAGCGTGGTTTCATTCGTGGCTTTGGTTACTGCTCTGCTCACATCGCCAGTAGCGTGATGTAACTTATATAGCCTATAGCCTTCCTCGAGAATGTGGCTATCATACGCAAAAAGAATAATTCAAATCGGACTGGTAGTTCTAGAGATTAGCGCGTTCAAACAAACAAAAAAAACTCATCCGCTTTAATAATAGTCTACAAGTAAAATGAACAGCGTCTCTATTATTAACTCGGAGAACTAAATTATGTAATGTTTATTTTTCAGCTGTCATATTGTATCGTTAGAAAAACACTGATCACAGATTTAACATTTTATTAAAACAACATAAAAATAAGTTGAAGCAATAGACAGCAGAAGATTTATACCGACGATCATTGATTGAGATGTTAGTGAATCAGATCGGCGGATGAACGCGTTAAGGTCAAGCACCGACAAATGAGGTTAATCGCCGAACGCCGAATACGTAACTAGACATCCCTCTAGTCTTCTAGTTTAAGGTTTACAATCAATTCAAGTATAATAAGCATCCGTAATTCATAGTTAGTTAAGCTTTTATTTATCTTGATGGTTGGTTCGTGCTTAAAATTGATTTTTCATTATTATCTACGATGAATTGGCATTTTAACCGACTTCAAAAAGGAGGAGGTTTTCAATTTAGATAATTTTTTTTTTGTATGTATGTTACCGCAGAACTCGGTCATTTATAAACCTATCTGGAAAATTCTTTTTTTATATGAATGGGTATATTAAGAAATTGGTCCCATATTTTTTTAATAAAAAAATGTTTCAGTAGTTTGTTTCTAGTTTTACAAATATTTTGTAAAAATGTAAACATGGAGTAAAGAGATGTAAAACAACGTATTGATCTCTTTTGTGACGAGATAGTTTTGAAGTCGGTTTTTGTTTTATGTCTAAAGATTATTATTATTTATTTATTTATTTATTTATTTAAAAACTTTATACACATACATGTAAAGGCGGACTTAATTATTATCATTAATTATTTTAATTATTTATCATTGATTTTAATATGAACTATGACTGTACTTACATCTTGATAAATGCATTATTGTTTACATTCTAGGTTTGAGTTCTAAATAGTCAATTTAGGTAAAAATATTATGCATTATATTATCAAGAGGTTTGTGTTTGCGTACTAATTAGAACATATTATCTACACACTCGGTCAACTGAACCCGCGGGATCAGTCCGAATCTGAACCGAAATATCTTAGCGTAAGCTTTAACCGATATATAAATGTGTTTTTATTGTGGAATAATCTATTTTCAATAATACCTACCTGTTGAACTTTAAAACAATATTGGGTGAAGACAGACCTTTCAGAGTTGGGTGTTAGAGTTTACATCGTAAATAGAAACAAACACATATTGTTATCCTAAAAAATATCAAGTGTTTAGTAATTATTTTTATTATTAAATAGTGTGTAGTATTTAATAATAAAAATATAGAGATATTCAGACGACTAAATGGTAAAATAAAAGGATGTTGAGTTAAAATAAATATTTAATTAAATGTCATAAATAAGTCAACCCGTCCAGTTTTATTCCCGGAAATTATATACTCCATATCCAGTGAACGAAGGATGTAACCCTGGCATAAACAGCAGGGTCTCCAGCTTGGCAGCCGTTCCAAGAACCGTATGAAGTTGCACCAATCTGTACATAATCAAGTTTGTACTTTATCACAATGAAAGTCCTTTTGAATATTATAAATGAGTATAAATGCGTAGGTTTTTATACAATGGTTTACTTAAGTCTTATCAAAAGACAGAAGACAGTGAACAGAAGCGAATGCTGCACTAACTAGAGCTGAGCTCTTAAATAAAGAAGAAGAAGAATACAGTATAGTACTTCTGTGCAACATTCTTGGTAACATTAATAGTATGCTCCCACGTTCTATGATACGGAAAAGCGTCAAGTTTGTCAGAATGTATCTGAAAAGAACCATTAAACATTGACGGCTATTTTACTATTTGAGATGCAATATTTAGGTAAACTACTTACCAAAACTCTTCTATTGTTGATAGTAGTGACGAGAGGGCCACCGGAGTCACCGCCACAGGTGCCTCTGCCATACGCACCGCTGGTGCAGATATTGTTACCATGATACCAATGACCATAGAAATGGCTGCAGTCATAATGGCTCATCACCGGCAAGTTCACGGCACTTAGACGCTGATCGTTAGGAATGCCGCCGCCTAAGAAATCAAGAGAATAATGTATTACGTCCGAAACAAGTTTAAAATTATTTTTAGTTGATATCAGTTGTTCATTTTTAACACCAAGAATTTGATAGCTATAATCTATCAGATTAGTGGCTGAGGAGTTCTTATTTCTTTGTTTCTTTAAAATTATTGCTTACCATTACTAGTAGCACCGAAACCAGATGCCGTGGCTGTCCAACCGTTGAAGTCCCAATAAAGTTCGTTGTCATAGGGTAAACTAATTGGCTGAATTACGTCTGAAATAATACATACAATCAAAATAATAAATCATTTTGTTATCATGAGATAACAAAAAATGCATGTTATTTATACGTTAAAGTTGGATTTAGCTTATAAACTAATATTGTATATGAACCTATATAATATGAATTTTGGGAGCGCGCGAATGCCGCAAGATTTGGTTAGAAGTATCACAACGAAGTTGCGAATCCTCAGATACACTTATCAAGTGTGCATGCGTCACAGAAACTATTGTAGCCAGAAATTAACTTAGACACAAACCATTATTTTCATTTTTCTAAAAATTTCAGGGTAATTAAAAAAAAATAAACAGCATAAAGATAACTTACTGGAGTACGAAACATGAGGTACACGTATGACAGCGATATCAGCATGAAGATTCGAAGGATTCCAGCCTGGGTACATAACGATATCCGTGGTGTAGACACGATGACCACCGTGAAAGATATAATTCGAGCCAAGAACGACGGTGAATGAATTAGCAGTTGTTTGACCGTCGCTGTAGCAGTGTGCAGCAGTTATCAGCCGGTAATGGCTTATTAAGGAAGCACCGCAAATCGATATATAGTTCCAGTTTATTTGGATCACGAGACCAGCCTAAAACAATTATAACAAACATAATTCTCAATTTATGTTCTAAGGAACATACCTAAAGATGTCCTTGAGTGGACGTCTATTGATTCGAAAAGAAGATAAATGCATGTTTAATCAGAAGACAGTAATTTTTTCTTACTTAGAAAAATGTGACGAAAGTTTCTATGGAATTAAAATCGAATACTTCAGCTGTTTACGAAGTTGAACAAACGTATAGAATATAACAAATATGTGATTATACCTGATATGGGTATTGGGAGATATCAACGTGCCAGCCACCGACAATTCTAGAGCTGTTTTCTTTGCCAACATTTTCATCTTCCCATTGCTTGATTTCAGTAGCTTTAGGAATACCGAACCGGTTATGATAGTCGTAAGCTGTAGGCTGCTGAATATAAGAGGCTTCTTCAGCTAGGACCGCAGCTATCAGTGCTATGCACACTGCTCCAACTATGACTTTCATTTTTGCAACTTGTAGCTCTGTCTTTGTATTTTCTTTTTATATTACATTCTTTATCACTAATTAGTGTTATTTTATATCAGTTTTTGATAGAGTGAGATTAATTTATTTTATTTACTAAATAAATCGACCCAAGAATCTAGCTCGATTAATTATCTTGGATTATGTTTGATAATCTTAATTTGTTTTGAATAAAATTGTTGAGTAATTAATATTAAATATTGGATAATATTATCTTTTCATGTTACCAATCAGTTATAAGTTGATCGTTAGATAGTTAATCGATAGATGGAGATGAGAGAAATGAGTGTACAATCTATCAGCGACCGCTGTAACATGTATTAGAATGCTTGTAAGTAGTCCTATTATTTGATACGTTATTTTTTAAGTAGTATAATAATTATACTCAAAATCATTTGCTTATGATTGACAAAGTTTCTAGTGTGATGATAAAAAGCATCAACCACCTCATGTCTCTGGATCTCCTGCAATTCGGTAGCGCTGGAATGATTTCTTTTGGTTTTGCAAATATTTATTAGTCAATAGAATTATAATTGAACTACTTACTACCAAGAGAATCAAAATCTCGTTACATCAAAATTTAGTTCTTACAGTAAACACCACACAACACAACACAATCAGCTTATCGCTGTCCACTGCTGGACATAGGCCTCTTCTAATTTACGCCATAATACTCGCTCCCACGCGTTCTCCATCCAATCTACACCCCTAACCTTTTTCA
Source organism: Parascotia fuliginaria (assembly GCA_963082885.1). Lineage (NCBI taxonomy): Eukaryota > Metazoa > Arthropoda > Insecta > Lepidoptera > Erebidae > Parascotia > Parascotia fuliginaria. The sequence goes on from OY720186.1 coordinate 9,428,586, forward strand.
GGTCATCTGTCCACCTAGCTAGAGAGCGTCCTACCTTACGCGCGCTCTCCACTCTAAGATTTTTTTAATTCAGCTACCATCTTTCTATGGTAGATGTGTCCAGCCGGTTATAAGCCCGACTTTTCAGCTCGCTTAGTCTGCTAGCTATGTCGGTTACCTTAGTTTTTCTCGGATGACCACATTCCTCAGCTTGTCCCTTGAGGAAACACTAAACATAGCTCGCTCCATAGCCCCTTGCGCGACCTTAAATTTGAGAACCACGCTTACCGTGAGTATTCACGTTTCAGGATCATAAGTCAAAACGGGTAGAACGTACTGGTAATAAACTTTGGTCTTAAGGCATTGCGGTTCAGGTGCGGGAAAAACCCGACGTAGCTTGTTAAATAAACACCAATAGCGTTATTTATTTCTGCATACAAATATTTTACACAAAAAAAAATATTCATATAAGTTTTTATAGTGATATTAATATAATTCATTGGTAATTTTTGAACCTTTTGATTCTATTTCGCATTGCAACGTTACTCAAAACACTAATTTTATATTTCCAATAATACGATAACTAATTTAATAAGAATTTCCAATAATTATTTTAAGTATTAATTAAGTACATGAATAAAAAATTAAATTTCATAAAAATTTATTTCATTTTAAGATTAATCTCGTCTCTCTTCCGGATGCACTTTTAATCGCATCTAAATATTGCACCCAATATGAAATCAGTGTATTTTTAAAATAATTATTGGCTTTATATATTATTATATAAAGCGAAAAACTCTGGAAGTAGGATTTGAAAATTCTTTTTGGGTTTCATAGCCCAGTTCTTAAGGAAGGCTATATAACATCACGCTATTGGCAACGAGAGAGGAGCAGTAACCAAAGATGTAACTTAACGCGGCTGAAACCGCGGTGTGGGAAGCTTGTTATTAAATAAAAACAAGAATATCTGAATATATATTTAAATATTACAAAAAAAAATGTACATTGGACCCAAGATTTAGTCGTTGGGAGTAATATACTCCATATTATATAAACTAACTCCGTTTGAGAACTTTGATATCACGATTAGAGAGAACAACTTCATGATCGAGCTTGCCTTACAACTGTAAATAGCGTCATCTGTGTTTTCGATGTCGTACTAATCTGTCATTGATCATTACAGTAGTGTTTGTTCTGGTTGGTCTTGTATTATATCTGTTGCTGGGATCACTGCCTGTAGATCTCGATAATTTTATTATACATTCCATATCCAGTTAGCAAAAGAGGTGATCCTGGCAAATGCAGCGGGATCTCCAGCTTGACAACCGAACCAGGAACCGTATGATGTTGCACCAATCTGTAAATATTATAATACATTAAACAATCATTACTTTTAAGGCATCGTCATCATCATATCAGCCAAAATACGTCACTGCTGGACATGGTCCTCCTCCAAGTTTCATCAACTTGGCCGGTCGTGAGCCGCCTTTATCTATCGGTTGCCCGCCACCCTCAGGTCATCAGGTAACCTTGTGAGGAGTCTGCCCACGCTGCTATTTGGCATATTTGTATTGATTTGTATGCTTATAATAAAAATTATAACTAATGTAGATAAACGCGTTTCTGCGGTCCTTTCTAACTCTTTAACTAGGTGTCAGGTTTTCACCGATGATGATCATAACCAATAAATAGCCTAGACGTTAATGATTACATTGTATTAAATTAATGATTCTTTTAGTATTGGTATATAATAGCAAGATAAGTAAATAAGTGTTACTTATGCGTACATAACAATCGAATGTCAAAGTTAAAGTCAAACTTGATTCATTCTCGACTTGGTTCTACATTGTACCTACTCACTAATGAAGGTTGTATGTTTCACCCTTTGGAATAGAGTTGTTTGATTATTATCTTTGAATTTATCTTATAATTATGATCATAATTATATCCTATAAAAATCTGCTGACAAATAGTAGTAAAAAATAAATTTGACCCTAAAAGATCATTTTGAAGGTTTCCTTAACAACTGTACCAAAAAATGACGCACAGTTCTTATTTGAACAACGGCTGCATTAGCTCTATACGCTAATTGATTTTTCAATGTTTGTTTTTAAATATTTAAACGTGATTATTACCAAAACTCTTCTGTTGTTAACAGTAATAACGAGAGGCCCGCCAGAGTCCCCTTGACAGGTGCCTCTACCACCAGCACCGTTGGTACAGATGTTATTTTCGTGGAACCACTGGCCATAGAAACTGCGGCAGATTACAGGGTTCAGCACCGGTATATCCACAGCGCTGAGAAGCTGGTTGCTGGGTATGCTACCGCCTAAAAACAATACATAATAATAATATGTAGTTAGTTTGAGAAACATAAGATAGTTCTCGTTTGTTTTTTCAAACTCATCTTGTTTCTTCTTTCAAATTCGCGGTAATGTTTTGTCATGTATTGTTTTTCTTTCTACACTATGTCATGATTCATGAACGACTCATTTTACAAATAATTTAAAATTGTAAAATTAATTTGTATTTGGTTAACTTAGATTATAGATTATAAATATTATATTATTACATGTAGAATTTTAGCTTGCGGTGATTACTTATACGTATTTGTACACTTTTGTTATTAGTTGTGTAGATGTATCACTATAGTAATGTCAGTGTAAACAAATGTTGGTGATCCATAATAAACAAAATAAAATGTAATTTAATATATCTACTAACCATCGCTAGTTAAACCGAAACCAGATGCCGTGGCCAGAAAGTCTGTGAAGTCCAGTGAAAGTTCATCGCCGGCAGGTAAACTAACAGGCTGAATAACATCTGTAATAAAAATATAATATTAAATAGTTATATGTAGTACTTAGATATCTATAGTGGCCCTGATCGGTAGTATACGATTTTGTGATAATAAATATATTGTTTATCACATGCATCTAAAATTATGACTACTTGATATCTCAGCTACTGCTAATTAAACTTAACACGATTAACTTGTTATGATATAGATGCTAGATATTTAATTACATGGAATATTAGGGGATGTATTTTACTGTAAGTACAATAAAGTTGTAAAATGACAATCTCGCAATAAGATGCAATATTAGAAGCTACAGAACTTAAATCTGTTTATTTGCGCTTTGCTTTCTAGGAATTTGTGTGTATTTTTGTCTCGGTCAAATTAATTTACTTTCTTTCTTTCTTGCGTATCTTGCCATACTACTAGCAATTTTACATTAGCAGATTTTTTTATTTAATAATTTATTTAATAATAAGTATAAATTACATGTGAAATAATATAGGTAGTTCCCTTTGGTCCCAAACTAAGCTAGTGCTTGTATCTTGGGTACCATCGAGATTACAACATAATATCAATACATACATAACAAAACTTTAAACTTATACATATTTTGATTTATAGAATAAGACTTACTGTATTATATTATACTAAAATATATACTAATACATATTTTAAGATAAATAAGACAAGCACATAAAATAAAAAACTAAAGTCCACTTACTAGAGAAAGAGACAGGTGATATACGTATGATAGCGATATCAGCATAAAGGGTAGCAGGATTCCAATCGGGGTACATCACGACATCCGTGGTGAAGACACGAACACCACCGACGAAGATGTAGTTCGATCCAAGGACGACAGTGAATGAGTTGGCGACATTCTGTCCATCCCTCCAGCAGTGAGCAGCCGTCACCAAGCGGGTATCAGATATCAGAGAAGCACCGCAAACTGATTGCCAGAACCAGTTAATTTGGATTACGAGACCAGCCTATAAATAATATGTTGTTAGTGCGATGCTATCTGTAAAAATGTGTGTGGACTATCAACTTAAATACATTAAATCAATGCAAGCAAAGATACGGTGCGACCCAGGCAATAGAAGTTAATCCATCGCTACTATTTATACAATTACAACTTATTAGGATTTACAAAATTCTTTGTTTTATCTATATAATAAGATTATTTTTTAGAAAAAAAAAAACGAAAACCGACTTCAAAATAATACCTACATGTTTAATCCTCAACTAAAAAGTAGAACTTTATAGTAATAACCAGAGTCCACTGTTTCTAAAGCATGAAGACGCTCAAAATGAAATGCCACAAATGGTCACCCATCCACAGACACGTTGTTTTTAACAAAAAAGAATTTTGGTAATTGGTTCACAATTGTAGCATGGGCTTGGCCATGTCAGAAAATTCGCCACAAAAGACATCGACGCGTTGCTTTACACATCTTCACCTCTGCATACGTTTTTATTACAAAATGTAAAATTAAAGCCAAACCACTCAACCAGTTTTTACAAAAAAAAATGGCATCCGATTTTAAAGTATATCCTTTCAAATAAAAAAAAGAATTGTCAAATCGGTTTATAAATGACCGAGTTATGAGGTAACAAACATACAAAAAAAAACATATGACCCGAATTGATAACCTCCTCTATAGGAAGTCGGTTAAAAAATAATGTTAAGAAGTGTTAGTCTGGTTAATAAATCTATACATATAATAAAAATGTAACCGATCGGTGTCTGTACATGGAAGATATATGAGAAAAAATACTATTAGGACCTATATCAATGCAAATAGAACCCAAAACAATGATTGTTACAATTTTTGTCTGTTTGTCTGTTTGTCTGTTTGTCTGTGCGTTTGTTCACGCTAATCTCAGAAACGGCTCATCCGAATTTAATATGGTTTTACTATGGTTTTCACTAATATATTGTGGTAAGCTTCACTTAACATTTAGTGTTTGTTTCATGTCAATCGGTTCATAAATAAGAAAGTTATGCCAATTTAAAGAATCACATCGAACATTCGTTAATTTACTACGAAATCTTATAGAAGCAGAGATTTTAACAGGTTGCGGAATAGCTGATAGTGTTTTTATTCCTCGGATTCCTGTCATTCTTAACAATCTTTCGTTTAGTTTTAAACGAGTCCAGTTTGCAGTGAGCCTATGTTTTGCGATGACTAATTAATAAAGCCCAAGGTAAGACACTAAAAGTTGTGGGTGTGGATCTAAGTATTAGCTGTTTTTCGCACGGTCAGCTTTATGAGGCTCTATCACGTGTTAGCATTCCTAGCAGCCCGTATGCTTTGATCCCTGATGGCTATACGTCTAACCCATACATCCATACATATTATAAAAGGCTTTGTCCTGACTGACTGACTGACTGACAGACAACGTACAGCCTAAACCGCTGGTCGTAGCGACTTGAAATTTGGAGGGTGTGTTTGTCTTAATGTCTAGAAGTATACTAAGGGTTTTTAAAATTCAACCCTTAAGTGTATGAAAAGGGATGAAAACGATTTTATGAAACGTCTTCATTTTTTAACTTACAGCTTTGAAATTTTGTTTTGGAATACTTTTATTTAAATAAAAAATACCCTTATATTTTTTTTTAACTGGTGTGGATAGGGGTAAAATAAAGGATGAAATATTGTATGGAAGGATCTTTGCTTTTGAATTTGGTGACTGAAAATTTGGAGGGAGGGGGAAGGGAGGGGAAGGAAGAGGAAAGCAAGAGAGAAGTGTCTGGAAAGTGCGGGGGTAAGTCAGGGGGAGATCGACTGCCTCTGTATTTCGGTGGTACTGTGTATGGACTGCCACGCAGAGGTCGCGGGTTCGATTCTCGCTCAGTGCAAATATTTGTAGAATGAACAAGTCTATTTGCATTGGTCTGGGTGTTTCTATGTATAATATGTATGTATTTACAAAAATAAAAGTATTTAAGTATGTTTATCCGTATTCTAGAACCCATAATACAAGCATATAATATGCTTACTTTGGGTCTAGATGGCGTTGTGTAAAAAAGAAAAAGAAAAAGGGAACTCAAGGGGATGTGAGGGGGGCAGTGAAGGGCAAGTGAGAGGTAAGTGAGGGGGAAGTGAGGCGGACGTAAGGGAAAGTGAGGGAAGTGAGGAGTCAGTGAGTGGTAAGTGAGGGGTGAGTGAGTGGGAAGTGAGGGAAAGTGACGGGAAGTGTGGGCAAAATGAGGGAGGTGGAAGGGAGATGGTAGGGGAAGGGGAAAAAGGGGGAGAGGAAATGAGGGAAAGGGAGAGTTATTGTAGTGAAAATTTGCCTTTGTGTATTGTATATTGTTTTACGGGGGATATCTTTAGGTAGGTGAAGGAGGGTTTGTATGAATGGTGATGATGATGATGAGATTAGAAATAGTATGCAAAAGAGTATTTAAACAATATAAAAATGTCTACTGGAAAAACGATATTCATGCGAGCGAAGTCGCGGGCAGAAGCTATATATAAAAACAAAAGGTCACTCACCAATGATATTCTATTTAACAGATATGTTATGAACGCGTAATCGTGAAGACCTGAAAACGTCCTAATTGGGACGTATTGTCTTAAGTCTGCGTTACGCACAGCAACGAGTAGGTACACTATTGATGCAATTGTCAAATTTAAAAATGCCATCTTGTGTGTTCCGTAAGTGCACCAATTATGATACAAAATTAAATAAAACACAAGGAATCTCATACCATATGTAAGTACGCAATACTCTTTGATTTAATAACATATTTCAATTATTTTCCTAATAATTCGAATATTTGGAGGTTAGAAAAAAGAAAGAAATGGAAAATACATTTTTGTGGTGCGTGTGACAAGGACGCGTGCATCCCGGACATAGAATAAAAATACAGATGCGAAAATCGTAGGCAGAAAAGTCATCGTTCTTCGCAGTTCGGTTTTCCTTTTTTCTAACCTTGTATTGTTTCATAATTTTGTTTTATGTAAAAATGCATACACTTAATTAGAAATAAATAAGTGTGTGTAAAAAATTTGAATATTACCAGATTATCAAAAATCATAAAATAAAGCTATTTCTAGTTTAACCCAACTACAGTAAAGCCCAAAAGGAGGGTTATGTGTTTGACCTGTACGTATGTCCGGTTTCTTTATTCTCTCGTAACTAATAAACGGCTGAACCGATTTCAATAAATCATACGTCGCTACATTCGTCTCAGTAGTACGAGTGTCATATTTTAAAATGAGCGAATTGAGAAAACTCTCTAACTTAGACTAGTGAAGAACAAGAATCCTCGAAAAATTTTTATTTCATTTTAACTATTTATTACCCGAGGGTAGTACTTCCCCGGTCGATCCAGCCCATTCATGCTAACGAGGATAGTAAGGATCTATTACCGTAAATAGCAAGGATCTACGACTGTAATAGCTAGGATCTACTACCTTAAATATTTTAAATTAAGGATAAACTAAGATAAGACACTAAGACAGAAATGGTACATTATAACCGTTTCCGATATCTTAGTTTATCGTATTTTAAAATTTGGGTTATAGAATGTAACCCATATTAGGTTCGCTATTTTAGATTTAAATAATATTAATTATATATAATTGCATTGTCAACAGACCATAAGATGTGTAAAAAGTTTCAGTTCAATCGGCCGAAAATTGAGTTGCATGATTCCACCCGTTATAAATATAGTTACGTACAAAAAAGCTTGTAATTATGCCTATCACAGTTTTTATTAAAAATGTTTTAATTTTTCTGTAAATAAATATTTATTTTCTTTCACATGTTTTATTTTTCTACCTTTAGTAGTTGTTATAGGTAGAAACTGCGGTACAAATTTTGTACCTTCTCTCGCGTTATATTTGTTAGTCTATGATACAGCATGCGGTGATTGGTAACTAGAGTAATGTTTGTTCAAATTAATACGCAATTGACAACACTAGCTGTCACTTTTTTTCATATTTGTTTTCTCAAGTCATCCTTTTCTATCATTTTGACATGTATTGAAATGTGAAATGAATGAAAAAGGTCTATGTGTGCAACGGGTACTGTGCGGAACACTTTTTTCTGTTGTTTTGTGAGTGTATAACATATCTGTTAAATAGAATATCATTGTCACTCACTCACTCACTCGAAACTACAAGTGCTAGGAGTTTCAAATTTTGGATATAGGTGCTGTGATATAATCTAAGACGGGATTTTGCGAAATTCATTTCCCTGGAGTATAAAGGGGAACAAAATTTGTATGAAGCTTCTATAGTTTTTAAACGGGAGTTTTGAAAATACCATTGCCAAACTAGAAACTATTCTTATTAAGTGGGTAAATAAGAGTGGCAAGTTTCGTTAAATATCGCAAAATTTCGTCTGTTTTAAGGGTAGCGGGTGAAGAGATTTAAATCGAATTCGCCTTAGAGACGGATTATACTGATATTTATTACTAATACAATGTACGATTACCGTAAGATTAGGTAAGAAATATTCTCATACAGGCACACATCTGAATTTTCACGTGAACGAAGTCGCGGGCAACAGCTAGTTTAATAATAAAACCGTAAATAAGGCATATAGGTTTTTATTCTGAAAACGCATTAAATCGCTTCTTTTGTAGTATATCTTTTTATAAAAAAATAAATAAACCTAATTAAAACGTATATTGAAATAAATTAGATACCATATCTATAGGGAATATAATATTATATATCATCATATCTACCTGATACGGAACTTGGGAGATATCGACATTGCTGCCTCCAACAATTTTTTCATTGCTGACTTTACCAACATTTTCTTTCTCCCACTTTTTTATTTCAGCAGCTTTTCGAATACCAAAACGACTATGATAATGATAAGCTAAAGGCTTTTGGATAGGTGAATCCCTCTCAGCTGAGACCACTATTAACACTGCTAAGAACACAGTTGCAATTAACAATTTCATTTTTATTACTGTCCTGTATTTTTTTCTCAGCATATTTTATATAGTAATCAAAATGTTATCATAATTAGTGTCATTTTAATCCTGATAAAATTTTAATCATTAACTAGTGATGAATGATCAAACAATCAGTTACGACATTTCTAATTTTATATTTAATTTTACATGGTGTATTTTTATCATGATTATAAACTCGTCTACTGCTGAAAAGGGGTCACAATAGACTCAATTTCTTCTAAGGTAGTTTGTAATAATCATCTGCTTGATGATCAGGCGATTTGATGACTGCGCTAATATAATATTTGATATTGAGGTAATGCTAGTTCTCCTTAATAGATTTTTCTTAGTCGCTTCTTACCAGACTATCAACGGTTATCTGTATCTGTGTAATTGAGATCTGCTATCATTTGAAAGTAGTTTTCTAATAAATCTATATTAGGGTATTTTATACTTTATGAGAAAAAAATTAAAATATATTTTATTGAGATAGCTTAGGCAAAAAGCAGTCGGAAAACGTTAGTTTTAGTTTACAAAATAGCAAACTAAATTTTAAAATTAAATTCAAAGTTTTTTCAACTTTTTAATCTGTTTCTTAACAACAATTTATTTAATGTAAATTAGTCGCCATGTTAATACGTCATCACGCTGTGTAAACTTAAAGTGTCAACTGTCAACTATCAGCTGTAGATACAGGCAATAAATTCTAGTTATTTCGTATATAACAACGTAATTTTTGTTGTAATATTATCATGGAGGACGGTTTTGTTAAAGGAGACAGCACAAATTTACCAAGGATATACTCTTTTATGGTCGGTAAATTTTTTGCTGCAAATCCCGATTTCTGTTCTGCTGGGTTACGGAGTGTTAAAATTTCGATGTAAGTAATGCCCTCTTTTTACTAAACCCATTAATTTATACTGTATTTAGTTTTCCATATCATGTTCTAACTGAAATGTAAGTTACAAATAATTTAGCAACTTATGACCTCTATAACCTCCAAATATAAACTTCAATTCAAAAATATATAGATACCTAGAGTTTCATGTAATCTATTGTGTAAGATATTTGGATAGGTAATGCGTATTACATACTTACATCAAAATGATCTTCACAAAAGTACATACGAGTTTTATCAGATATTAATTTAGGATTCCTTCTCGCAACTTTAAACCAAGTTTTCCTCATATTTAAATCAGATGGCACTTGAATTTACAATTTGTCCGGTGTTTTTACACTAGTATTTTGCATACAGGAACAACACACCAACGATATGTAGAATAATAACTCATTTTTAAAATATAAACAATGAACTTAAATAAAACATACAAAATATCAATGCATAGTGCATTTGCTTACAAGCTAACTGACGTCACACATTATGGCGTCCGCTGCTTCCAGCGTTTTCGTCAAACTACGCTCGAAATTTGAAAATGCAGAATTGAAATGCATTTTTATGGCACTTAACGATTGAATAAAATTTTTTTGTGGTTTATTAGCACAATAGAATCTAATTGAGACACTTTTCAAAAATGAGTGTAATACCCTAATGATGTTGGTCGATTTAATCACAATTAGTGCACGTGCTTCCAAAGAGAGTGAAATCAAAGAGTTCATTAGAGTGTTGAGGTATAGTTAGAGTTTGCGAGCTGTGAATACAGATAGGATTAAAGTTTTAACGTGGAGGGCGTAGTCGAGCCTGTGGTGCATCTGATTAACTTCTATAACTAAATTAGGAGCAGTGAACTGCTGTAATACTTTAATATTAATTTTACAATGCTTCACTGGCGAATGTACTGGTTTGTTTACAGTTGTTGAACATAATTTTTATTTTCTATGAACACGAGGAAAAATTTATTTCATGTCCATGTGGTTATAAAAATTCGCTCAAATATTCTTATTTACTTCCTTACCAAATTGTCTGTAACACGTTCGGACCAATTTTTTTCTTAAATACCTACAATATTTTGACGTAAAATTAACGTGTCACTATGTTCAACCATATATTTTCCAGTTTAATACGTACCGTGTTTCGTTATGTCTGTATCTAACTTTGTGCGATTTTTCATCAGTTCTATTATTTATTCATTGCGTTTAATGATGTGTTTGCTTTTATCAACATCCTACGTAGTGATTGTTTTTCAAACGAGACGATAATCATCCACAAGTCTGTGAAATATTTGATTCCTATTCTATTGATTAGTATGTTTTAACAAAGATGCAAGTTATTAGAGTTTTGTGCACATAATAAATAGTAAGTGAGTGAGATTTATGAAATGTTCAAGTCTCAGTATACAAAATCAGTGTTACGAGAGCATTTTAAATTTGTTTTACTGAATATTTGAGAACAATCGCATCGGGTTGAGATCGTGAGTGAACTTCAAAAGAATTTATCTCATTGCAAAAGCTGTGTTAAAGGAGCTCGGTACCAGATCCAGAAGGTATGTCCTAATCATTTTAGTTTAGTTGGAGTGAATCTTTTAATATTAATAATAAGGCTATCACTCGTTTACTTCCTATAACCATAAATATAATTCTTTAACTTTAATTCTTACTATAATACCTATAAACCTGGCCGAAGAAATTCTCTGAATGATAGCAAGAATTTTAAATTAACTAAGTATGTCAATAGAAGATTGGAAACGTGTTGCAACACAATTTCTTACCTAAGATCAGTCAGTTTTCGCGCGGATTCGAAAAGAAATGTGAAGTATGAACTTGCAAGTAGCTCATCTGTCTACGATTAAAATGACTTGCGACGAACTCTAGTTCATATTAACTATTACCTATGCTGAAGTCAAAGTCAAAGTCAAAGTATTTATTTCATTTTGATCATAAAGTATGATACTTATGAAAAGTCAAAATTACATGAAGTCAATTGACCTACAGCCAGTTCGCTGTCGAGGTAGAGCTGTGAGAAGAACTGGCAAGAAACTCACGCCACTCTTTTCAATCGCCAGGTAATTACAATTTTTTTGTATGAGTTAATAATTTTAACACATCAACGCAACCAAAGAACCATACAAAGTAATTATTACAAAACAACCAATTAATTTAATAACATAAAAAAAAAGAAAAGAATTGAAAATAGAGGATTTCAATTATTTAGTTTCATCGATTATGGTAATTTGATTACGAATTTTAATTAAAATTAAAAAAAAGTAAATGCATTTCCCAGTCATATTGAACTACAAGGTAATACTGCATTGAGTATTAAATGTATGCCATGTCAACAAGATTGACCAGTCATACGAATAAATATGTTCTGACTTTCATCCCTTTCATCATCATCATTATATCAGCCAAAAGACGTCCATTGCTGGACATAGGCCTCCCCGAATTTTTGGCACCGTGTCCGGTCGTTCGCCGCCCTCATCCATCGGTTGCCCGCCACCCTTATAAGGTAATCGGTTCACCTTGTGAAGGGTCTGCCCACGCTGCGTCTTCCGGTTCGTAGTCACCACTATCGAACCTTACTACGTGTGCGTGTTGAATAATTGGTTTATTTGAGAAATAAGTTGTGAGTTATTTAGTTATTTTTGACGTGCTGTAGGTGTTTAATCGAGTATACGTTTATGACAAAAATTAATTTACATAAACATTTTGACTGGCCTGTTGGTCTAGTGGTTTGATCTCCACCCAGGACAAATCTTTGTGTGATGAGCATGATTGTTTGTTCTGTGTCTGGGTGTAATTTATCTATAACTAGCGGCCCGCCCTGGGTCCGCACGGTTGGACATTTTTTTAAACATTTTGGGATAAACAAAGATACTTTTGTATGGGAATATAGAAAAGTATTGTTTTTTTTTCAGGTAATTTTTAAATTTTTCACTACGTAAGAACCATCCTCGTACTTTAAGAAATAAATTAAAAGAGAATTTCGAAATCAGTTCACTTGCTCTCGAGATTTGTGCTTAGTAACACATTCAGCGATTCACTTTTATGATATACATAGATGTATGAATTCACAAAAAAAATAAATTGCTGCAGAAAATATAATTGCTTAATTTGGGGCTAGATGGCGCTGTGTGAATGTAGTAAATATTATTATTATTATTTATTATATTTTACTTTTAGGGGATGAATGTGCCACTTGTACATACTTGAATTATAAAATATACTTGAATTATTTATTTCATTATTTTGCAATGAAATAAACACGTGTTTTCTCTTCTTCACCAAAAAGTTTCTACTTAAATGGACATTTCCATAAATATAAATATATGGTATCCATATAAATTTAATGATGATAACAAACAGTATATAAGATATGAAAAAATAAATGCTCAAATTAAACTACATTTTTGAAACTTATTACGAAAATATAAGAGTTGCGGCAAAGTGCAGGAATTTAAAAAGGCAAAGTTATATTGCTTGTTTTTTGCAAAAATAAAAATCTTGTAGGAGATAATACAAAACGCGTGGCGGGGGTGGAAAACTAAGGCGCGTAATCCGCCCTCGCGTCCTGGCCACTGCGGCCATACTTGATTATAGAAAGCTGTGGAAAAGGTCAATGATACATTTTTGATGGGGGTTGATTGTTTGTAATGAAACTGGAATACAAATGAAAAAAAATTTTCGCCTGTAAGATATTACTATACTGACAATAAAGTCCTAGTGTGTTTTATACTAAGTGTAAACAGAACAACTATTGATTTCTAAAGGCTTCGCGATGTCCTTGGCATTACAGAAGTTCATGAGCAACAGTAACCACTTATCATCGGACCCGAGTCTACTATCACAATAGTGTCAGAATTATCGGTCATTGATCTCATAATGGTTGATTTTGACAAGTTTGGTAAAAAAGATTACCGTAACATAATCACCACTGACTCTCCATTGAAAGAAATGGCTTCTATTGTGTAGGCTGTTGTCTTATCTGCCACTGTAGGCAATAAAGTAATTATAATAATAAATGATGTCACAGGACTAAATAAAAAAAAACCTTTTAATTAAGAGGCAGAAAGATTTTTTTATGATCATTTAAGTAAGTACTTACTGGATGCACTCGATAGGTTGCAGCGGCGAGCAGTCCGTATCATCGGAAGCCCGGAGGCTACTAAGACCCTTGAGCCTTTACAGCTGCGAAGAGACATCGCCTCAATGGCCGTCTTCTATCGCCTTTACCATGGAGAGTGTTCTGAAGAGCTCTTTGAATTAATCCCATCCTCTCCCTTTTTATCCAGAACGACACGTGCGGGACTAAAGTGCCACCCTATCACAGTGGAATCTAAAGGGTCTCGAACCAAACGGTTCAGCACTTCATGCTTTTGTCGCTCAATTAAAGCCTATAACTCTTTGCCAGCGCATGTGTTCCCATCTAAGTTTGATCCTGGGTCTTTTAAGCGGGGCGTGATTAATATATGCTTACTACTGATATTAATATATGCTTACTTTGTTTCTAGATGGCGTTGTGTGGTTGTTGTGGTATTATTATTATTATTATTATTATAAGCATCACTGAAGAACATTCGTAAATCACAGAAACAAAACATATACTTAGGTAATTTCCCTATTCAATCATTTATTTGCAAGAATGTAACATTATTTAAATAGCGTTAAAAGGTAAAACATAATTCAAATAAAAAAATATTATTACATGTAAAAGCTACTCCGTATGCGTCGCTTTTCCGGTACCAGGTCAAGTTTAAAAGAGGTTGCACTAAATTTTCGAGTCGAGCGACAAATCTACGGGCGTTCTGGACCACTATTGTTACTACTATTATAAAAGCGGATTTTTATACTTGGCTAGAAGAATCACCACAAAGAGAACTTTTGAATCATAAAACTATTAAAGTCTAACAAAAATATATTGTTTTTTTATTTTGAATGTATCTTCTTTTCGTTAACAGTGCTAGTAATATTATTTATTCTGTGGCGCTAGTAACGGTTTCTGTATAAAGAACAAAGTAAAAAATGCTAATTGGTTCTTTGTTCCCATATGTTGATCATGAAATCGTATTATTAGAGTGCAGTATCGATCTTTTGATTTCCAGAAGCAAATACTGCAGTATTTACTTTTTTTTTATTGTTATTTTTGGGTAACTCATGAGTTTGAATTGTATAGGTGCAAACCATAAAACAATAATGCATTGAAAAATGGTTTCAATGCCAACAGCTTTACAGCTGTATATAATAACTAATAACTAAAATTGGCAATCCGCCTTGAGCAAGCGTGATAATCAATGCTCATACCTCTTCTGTATGAGAGGAGACCCTGCAGTACGCATAATAACGGGCTGTTATTAAGTATGTATAAATCGCACAAAATAGACCGATAAAAATTATAAGGGAGGCGGGCAACTGATGGATTAGGGTGGCTCACGACCTTTTAAGGTGGGAAAATTGGGCAAAACCAGTCCAGTAAAGGACGTCTTTTGGCTGATATGATGATATTTGTATAATTTAAAATTACAGTGCATACACATATTGAGCAGACATCAAAGTTTTTGAGGCTGCAGAAATTTGTTTTCAGTTTTTCTGTTGTAAATCATCTTGTAGATCATCTATCCTAAACTGTAAACATGGAAATAGTTCTGCTTTTCTATGTGAACAAATACCACTAGTGAAACGATTAAAGGCGCATTATAAATGTCAGTATCCTATGAACATTTCGATATCGATTTGCAGTTGCCTTATACGGTAGGTTCATAGTTGAATCTAATCTGTATCATTGAATAGGAAGGACTTCAAGTCAATGTACCATCATTCTTGCAAATATTGGAATTATTCATGATTATGGAGCTATTTGTTTCTATAGCTATTTTCATTTTAGCAAGGTACTTAACTGTTGCTCTGTGTTGTATTCTGTGCCAAAAAAGTTAAAAGCGGAAATAACATATTAATAACAACTTATTAAAAATGGATTTTAAAGGGGAGAGCAGAGCAACTGATGCGGTCTTATAAAAACAAACTAAAAAAAAATTTTGTATTATATTATTCGCTCGAGTGCGATAGCAATAAATAAAAAAGGTATTATTTTGTCTCTTGTCACTTGCGCATAAAATTTGCACATCACTTCGATAGAAAGTATTATTTTTCTTATATTAATTTATAGTAAGAGTATATTATGCCAGTTGGCAACCACACCGTAGCTTTATCTAATAAACATCACATTGCTTTTATTATACATCTTCTATTTACCGGCATTTTAATTATTTAGCGTTGGTGCCTGCTTTTCGTGGAACGGGTGAACTGTTTGTAATTTAAACCTTGGTCTGTATGTAATACGTCCACAGGGATGTCCGATGTTCCTCTCGACTCTTTAGTAGACAAGAGCTGTACTACGGTTAGTGCTTTAATTTACAGCTTAGTACATAGGTAATAAAGGGTATCACTCAGTGTGTACAGAGCTGAAGTATCTATGAGCTATTATGCAGTTTAAGTATGCATTTATTGTGTTATTTCTAGTGATTGTAATACCTTTTTACATATCAATAGTTTTAATTTCGAAATATTTGTTTTTGCGTAATTTTATTTAGGTAAATATAATTTTGAAATTAACCAGATATGTTAATTTGTTGCAAATTATTGTTGTACGACTTTTACTCATAGCGAAACATACTGATTAACATTTAAAATTATAAGTTGTAGGTATAAAACTAAAAGCTTACTAACGAAAAAAATTTAAAATTTAACACAAACACTCCTGAGGCCCGAGACAAGTGGCATAGATTTCTATTCTATTCATAGAATAGATTAAAAAATGTATTGGATTGACATAAGCTAACGCCAACGCTTATGTCAATCTCATACATTTTTGTATCTATTCTATGAATAGAATAGAAATCTTTGACACTTGTCTAGGGCCTCTGAGGTGAAATGACACAAAATAAAATATTTTTTAACAAAAAGAAAACCGGCTTCAAGCAGGAAGGAAACTAAGAAGTACAAAATAAATTTACATAGCACAAAGCAATTCGTATTTTGATTTAGTTAATCAGAAATAATTAAATAAGTAGTTTATAATTTTGAAGTTTTCTTTTTGTTAAAGTTATTTTATTTTGTGTTAAAATCTAAATATTCTTTCGAGAAAAGAAGAAATTTTCGCCAGAACGCTCAAATTTTGTTAAAGTTAGAATTATTTGCATTGAAATAAATATTTCTTCCTCTATTTTTATGTTGCGTAAAAAAACCTTTTGTATAAACCTCAATGTTTTCATTTAACATACACTGACGGACTCATAAACTGCATCAAAGTAATAGACGACTTTGAAATAAATATTTTAACCAAGTATGCAAACTTTCTATACAGATTAAAATTGAAACCTTTAGATTGGTTCGTGAACTTTAAAACAGCGTAGGATCATATCCTTAAGTTTAAGTTTGTGTACTGGAAAGGACCTTTTTTTAAGAAAAAAAGAAATTTAAGGAAAATTGGTTTAATAAAAAAAATGGTTTTAACAATAGACACAAACTTTATGCAAGGGTTCCTTTATGTTTTAATAAGGTGTATTACCTCCACGTGCCCTTATTACGGATTCTAATCGGTTCTGCATAGATTTTATTAGGGTTATTAAAAGGTCTTGCGGAATATTGTCCCATTCTTCTGAAAGTGCTGTTCTTAATGCTGCCACTGTCGTGGGCACAGGATTTCTCGCATATACAGCTCTTTTTAAATTGTCCTAAACATGCTCAATGGGATTAAGATGCTGGCTGCGTGCTGGCCAATTCATTGTACGTATCCCAACCTCTTCGCAATATTGTCGAACTTGTGCAGCAGCGTGCGGTCGGGCATTAAAGTAAAATTTTCGCCTATGAATCCCATGTAAGGCACCACGTGATCTTCTAAAATTTCTGTTATGTAGCGATGTGCAGTCAAACCCCCTCTATTACCGTTTTGACGGACCATGTCTATGAACACAAGTTCTGTTCGCCCGTTCATCGCTATGCCACCCCAGACCATACACGAGCCGCCTCCAAAAGTAACACGCTCCTCAATGTAACTTTGAGCATATTACTCCCCACGTTGACAATAGACTCTTCTGCGACCATCTGCACCATATAAACATGTCCTACACTCGTCCGTGAACAATACGGAGGCCCATTGCTCTTCTGTCCAATTTAGGTGATCACGCGCAAATCTTAAGCGAGCTTGTCTGTGAGCTACAGACAACTTTGGACCATTTGCTGGTCTAAAAGGGGTGATATCCGCTTCCTTTAACCTTCCTTCTATTGTTCGTGCACTCACATTTATTCCACGCACTTCATTAAGCTCTGTTTTGATGTTAACTGACGTGAGGAAACGATTTCGCAGGGAAGTTGTAACAATAAATCGGTCATCACGACCGGTGGTTGCTCGAGTCCTGCCTGTACCACGTCTCCTTCTGTAAGAACCTGTCTCCACAAACCTTCTGTATATTCTAGAAACCGTAGACTGGTTTAAATTTAAATTTCTACCAATCGTTCATTGATCCAAGCCCTCCCCGCACCAGTGCTACAATTTGAGCCGCTTGTTCGGACGAAGTATCCATATAAGGTTCAAAAACTCTCGATGAGTTAAAAAACTAACCCAACAATTCTGCTGGTAACAATAATTCAATTGACAAAAGAATAAAAAATCAATGCGAATCAATTTAAAACTTTGCTTTAAATAACACGCAAATCTGATACTACGAGTAAATTTTCTTTTTCCGGCTATATTCATTTGTTTTACTGCAGCTTTTTTTAAGATTAAGAGCCAGTCTCTCCATATTTATATAATTTAATCTAAAAAGTTTGCATACTTATTAAAAAAAAACATTTCAAAGTAATCCTAAACTTTGATGCAGTTTATGAGTCCGTCAGTTTATAAACCACAAAACTACTACCATTTTTAATTTCTCATGACATTTGATAACCTAAAATTATAGTGCGGGTATTTTAAAATTTCATCCAATATAGGATTAGGTTCTTTAGGAAAGTACCGGATAGAAGTAGGGTGGGTTTGCCCGAGATTCATTTTGATTACGAACAGGATTAGGGCCTAAGATCCGTGAGACAGGACACGTGATGACACAGGCGCTCGTTTAATCTACTATGATTAAACACGTAATCTCACTCAAAAGGAAATTGATAGACTTTCGGTGATTATTTGGAGCTGATTTGGTCAGTGAATCAATTTCTAATATGCCGCTCATTGATAAAAATAATGTTAATCAAAATAAGACATCGTTTGCCATTTCTATTTTACGGGGTGGTAAGGCGCACGGAACGACCATTGAAGGAGACACTTGCCAACAGCAAATTAACTGTAGCTTCCTAACTATCAGACGAGATTTTGTACACGTTTAATTATAAGTTGAATTGGGTGATACTTTACGTTAAAACGTAAAGTAAATTTAAATACATTTAAAAATGTATCTTATTTTAATTAAAGAGCGAAAGTTAAAGTATGTCGCAATAATTGCTTCGATTTACCGGTTCTAAAGTCACTACAGTTTATGTATTTAATATTAATTTCAATTTGATATCTCTACTTAAACTAAAGAAAAAGAGTCTTGGTATTCAGATAGTGGAATAACAAAGAGACTATAAATATAAGCATTCCTATATTCTTATGAGGTACAGGACTCTAAAAATTTAAGCTACAGACAATATTTAAATATTTTTTAAAAATTCATATTGGTACAGCAGGAGTGTATTGGCGAACCTAATGCCAAATTAAGATCAATACGACTTTATTTTTCTTAGATCTATATACCTACCTTATATACCTATGACTATCTACACCTATGTCGTGTACATAATATGTATCTTTTATCAACAGAATCATCACAGTACAGAAAAGTATTATGTAATTATAGTAGCCACAATTTTAATTATTATTTATAAGATTTTATCAATATTTTGTGCATTTTATTAATTTAATAAAATTATTTAATTTGATCTAAAGCCAAATGATACCGTTACGTTATCAACTGTATTACTTTCATGTTGTTATAATATCATCCTTTTGAGATAAAGTTCGTTTTATCAAAGAATCACTACAACATTATTATGATAAAAGCTCGTATAAGCAACTTTATAGCTATTAAGATAAAATATACGGCTAACATTTATAGGTGCTTCTGTATCTATTTGTTTTTTTTTTAATTATAGTGATGTATTTCTGTAAAATAGCTAACATTTACGACTTACCCCCAGTTTCTGAAAGGCTGATCAAAGAAATTTAATTATTAACTTAATTAATTAACTAATCATCTGTTAAATCTCATGTGAAGTACCTAAAAGCATGCTAAAATCATGTATAATTAGTTTAATTTGATCTAGTTAGTTACTAATTAGATCAAATGAAACTGAATATTCATGCTTTAAGCAACGCAATTGATACTTCGCATGAGATTTAACAGGTGATTAGTTAATTTTTCGTTGATCAGCCTTTCAGAAACTGGGGGTTAGTGTTGGAATGTTCTAGTTGGTAAGCTAAGTGATTGTCTAATAAATTCTCCTTGCTAATTTTCACAACTTTATTTACTTGTACTATTCCAATGGAAGCAAGCGTAAGAGTTATGTCTTCATCTTGTCAGTATAAGACCAGTTTCCACATCAATTGACATACTTGTACCTAGATCACGTGTCGTATATTACGTTGCAGAAATAACATTACTAAAAAGTTTGCAACATCGTAAATATAATATTAACAACTTAGATAAAAATAATAGTTAAAGTAGAAATAATTTTTTAAATTTTACGACAGTAAAATATAATTGTTTCGGCTGTGAGATCTTTTATCGGTCGTGTGCTCTATTGTGTCAAATATGGAATCACCTCATCTCTTTTAATGGGTATAGTAAAAGGCGAACCTAGAGACCCTTGACAAGTGGCATAGATTTCTATTATATTTATAGAATAGATTAAAAAATGTATGGGATTGACATAAGCCAACGACAATGTTGGCATTATCTTACGTCAATACATTCATCCATTTTCTGCGTACCTACTGCAAGTCATCTTAGTACGGTCATCGCACTCACTCACCTCTCTTTGGTAGAGGCCTATTATATCCTGCAATAGTCATCTTGATATAATGTAGCGATAATGTGAAAATATAATAATCGAAAATAAAGTATAATTATTGACAGTGTTTTATTTTACATTTGTTATATGTCGCATTCTAGATAATAGGCTTTCATTGCTAAAATAAACAAGCGAGCTGAGCAATCATAACTTAATGTAATGCTTAATATAGTCACATTGTTAGCAAAGTTGTGTGATAAATTGTAACGATGACACCCGCTTATAGCGGAGAGGGTTGCAGCGTAGTATGATATGTAGGTAATGAGTAGACTTACTATTACAGAATAAAAAGCATTATTAGCTACTATTCATAACTACAAGAGTTAAGTCTGTGAAATAACTATGTATTAACGAGTATCGTATAAAAGATAAGATTATATTAACTGATATGTATCTTCTTGCCAAATATACATATATATATATATATATATATATATTATTACTGCTCACAAATAACACATCATTCCATACAACAGCTACCGGCACGGGTTGCTGTGTAAGCGGAACGTGCGAAAAACGTCATCGTTGTTGCTGCGATTCCCATTTTTCAAATTCTATTCCAACACACGAACAATCGGCACTTGTGTATATTGTTATTAAAATTCTTTAAGAAATAATATATTTAGTTTTGATTTAAATAAATTTTGATAGGCTGTCTCAGTTACGTCAGCTATTCTGTTGCAAAATTCTCAGTATGAGGCAGGAGTTACATGGGATTCCGGTGAGACATGCATATTATTCACATCTGCATACTCCTTCGGGGAAAAGGCTATATGATATGTTAGAAAATGCTATGATACAGTAAAAAAGAAAAAACAAGTATTTATTTACTGCCCAGAGGCGACATACAAAAAAAAGAGAAAACAAGGATATGGTAGGATATAATATATATGATAGGATTCCGTGAAACTGCTTACATAATTAGCTTGTAAGTTATTTGTTATGTGATTTAATTAATGATATATGATGTTTTATCGCAAATATGTTGTTTAGATATACGACGAGAAGATGACACAAATACAAATACTTGAGGATGAGAATTTAGTTTATTATAATCTTCGTATGTCTACGATTTCATTGGGTCATGATTTTTATTTCAGATTTCGATTCTCAAACTGCTCTCATCGGTGGGTAGAAGAATTAAACACTGGTACTAAATCATACAACTAAAAACTGTTAAGCTAAACTAAAATAAATTAAATATTTTTAACTATGTTTACAGTTAGTTTAATTCAGCAATAGAGGCACACCTGGTGTTAACTATATTAATTACGCGGGCCATTAATCGTAGTCAGAGAGCAGGGGTTGCAGACATAGACGGATTGGACCTAGCCTTCAATATTTTGACTGTTCGTGCTGTGAATACGGTTACGAATAATTTGATTATATGAATGATAATTAAATTGTTTCTAGTGAACTGATAACCAAAACACGTTTTTAAATATTTAAGACAATGCGCTTACAGTATTGTATTTCTGTTGAAGTTTATTTAACTATTCTATGAAGATACGGGTGAAACAGCGCCGCGGAAAGTCAGTACATTATAAGTAAGCTAATGTAAGTAAAAAATATTGTATACAATATTTGACTTTTACAATATTGTTTTATACTTCGTGTTGAACGTTTTATAGGAACTTAATGCAATTTTAATTTCAAACGTTATTTTGCGGATACTAAAAATTTTAACGGAGAAATGTAATTGTATTGAATAAAACAACAACAGGTGCCGGACAAACATAAGCTACTTTTTATCCCGAAAATCGCTCTGGTTTCCGAGTTATTCCAATTTCCGCGCGGCCGATGCCGCAGAGTGCAGCTAGTACATAATAATTTCAAAACTGTAGAGTAACTCAGTAAATAAAATATAAAAATAAGTTTTTTTATATTATCCTCTATGATGTATCTCCTGTAATTGATTTCAATTAGTATAAAATTGTTTTTACGCGACTATGGCGAAGCCAAACGGAGAGTTATAATTTTAATAGGTTGTATGTGTTCCCTCGTATCTTTTAAGCTTAACATCATAATTTAACAAATGAGGTATCGTTAGAAACGTCTTGACCGTCCGCTAGTTATAGTCTATGTTTCATCCCGCAAAATTCAATATGGTGACCTCTGAAGGGCATTAAGTACTTTATTAAAACAAAGTGTTTAAAATATATCGTGATGGATATCAAATAAATTTTAATTACTGATTTTAAATATATAAACATTATTAGCTTTTACTTATTACTTTGTTTGTATATTTTATCGCGAAAAAAAGCGCTCCAAAATAATTCAAATAAAAAAATAAGTTTAATAAAAACTAAAACTCAACTCCGGCAAAGAATGTGCTCTTAAAAGTACAAAACAAGAAAATATTCTTCTCTGACATGGATATACTCGTGATGGTCAGAGAGAAAGCCTTGCCTTTCATTACCTTGTTCTTCAGCCTTGCAAGTATATCATTACTGTGTGGTACCTATAGGTAAGGTGGCATGCGACAACGGCTTTGTTCATTAAAATAAGATTAGTGTATTTTTACCTTCATAGGATATTCGATAGCGTAATGTGGTATTGGAATTTATTGTCGAAATTACTAAGTATTGAAGTATTATTAAGTCATGAATTTCGTGGCAATAGACTCCAGTACAAAGCGTACATTATCCTCTTTCCGTGGTTAGAGATAAGGCTCAATTACAAACTTTAATGTATGTTTTACGTAACACTTAGAGTGTGAGTGCACGCAATGTACTACGAAAAGTATTAATAAAATGTTTTGTACATCAGCTATCTAAGGAAATGAAGTATTTGAAGGAGCTTGGCGCGCCACAACGTTGGTGGCAAGTGGCTCTCACACCACTACAGGTACTAAAACGGTGGCTACGTTTCGTACCTATATTTTGAGGTTGTATTTGCACGTGTGCTGTGAACTCAACAGCCGTGTAATGACCCTTCCATGTATTATAAACTTCTTTTCAACCCCTTTTACAGCAGAAATTACGTTGTTTTACATTCATGTCGAGCAGAAAAGTGCCTTTGAGTATATGAGGATTTTATATTTTTATTATCCAAATTAAAATTTCATACTTTTACCATAAAAAAGTTATGTCAATTTGTATATAAACTTTTGGACTTTTGTGGAGACGGCTGGCCGATTTCCAGACAAGATTAAATGTTGACGTCGTTTGTGCCGTGTGCTCAGAGGGCTGTGAGTCGTTAAATTAGTCATTAAATGTCTTCAAACAGGCAGCACATTCTGTATTCGGGTTACAGTTATAGAAGACATCGTAAAGAACACGAAAATTTGCTTAATTTTTCAACCGGATTGGTAATGTATGCACAACCTGGGGGCGAATTTAAAAACAGTGGAGGATAAAAGTTTTCGTTTGAGGCCGGGACGGGTGTAATCCGAGGGTTCCCCGATGTACGTGGGCTCTCGCTCCATGCCGAATAGTGGGCACATGACATGTGTGGAGCCAACAAGCCCATTTATTTGTGTGAACTCATTATATATGTTGATAGATGAGCTGGTAATTTAAAGAATGTTAAGTACCACTATGTATGTTCCGTGATGTTGACCTTAGCTTCTGTCTGCTACTCTTACAATACACTACGTGTATAAAATTATTTTTAGAAAAAAAATGAAAACCGACTTCAAACAATTCAATTCTTAACTAAAAAGTAGAAAATAATATTTTAATTACTTCATAGCAAAGGACATTGAAGGGGAATCAACGCATTCCTTGATACCTATAATACTTTACTATTTATAGTTTTTAATCAGTTATTTTGGAGTCGGTGCCAGCCAAGAAGGATCTTTAATTCTGTCTATGCAGCAAACTTTTGAAATGCACGGAGCGGTAATGGCACGCATGGGGGATATGCCTGAGTGCACTACCCGAACGCGGTCATACGCGTGAAGACAGACGTCATTGATAGTTGTGTTCAGATATACATAAAAAATTTGACGCGCACTTATCAGATTTCGTTCGATTTCTTGTATTAAATCTATATTTTTCATTCATATATTAATTGATTAATCAAGTAGGTTATTTTTGCTAGTAGGTAGGTTATTTTTATGAAGGTCATTATGATCCAAACCACTAAACCATTCTTTATAAAAAAACATGGGGCCCGATTTCAGAGTATACCCTTTCAAATAAAAGAAGAATTTTTCAAATTGGTTTATAAATAACCGAGTTCTGTTGTAACAAACATACAACTACTGAATCATTTCTTATAATAAAAAAATGGGACCAATTTCAGAGTATACCCTCTCAAATAAAAAAAGAATTTTCAAATCGGTTCATAAATGACCGAGATATGGTAACAAACATACAGAAAAAGAAAACATACGACCCGAATTGATAACCTCCTCCTTTTTGAAGTCGGTTAAAAATATGAAGTATTAATGAAGTTAGATTTAAGATAAAATATAATAAGATACTTATAGCAGAAGGTCTTCTGAAAGATTTCTGCTACCCACAACAAAAGCAACTGAAGATACAAATCTCTGTGCCAAAGCTACTTGGCCTTGAGATAGTAACCGAGGTGTTCAATCGCTAAACTACTCTTGGTTGCGCTCATTATGAAACAGTGTGAATTGTTAAATGGATTTGCATTCCGGGTATCCGGATAGCTAGTAAAAAAAATAAACTGAGTTAAAGCGACTCTACAAGTTTGTCTACCCAGAAGGTAAGTTTTAAGTCGGGAGAACTCTGAATTTTCTACTCTTGTAACAAATCCACGTCAGGCCACTGGCGATAATCCAAGAGTATGTGTCCTATCAGGAATGTTCTCAGAATACCTATATCCGCAAATTGCATTGCGGCTTATTGACTGATACTCTGATTTCCACAGATTTATATACACGTATATCTATCTAGTAGTTGTAATTTCGAAACTCGGCAAGTACCAATCTGACATTTAAAAGCTACGCTAAAGGAGAATATCAACTACTAAGAATGACAAAAATTTGCATTAAAATATCTGAAACAACATGCGTTATCTGTATGAAAAAAGCCTTACAATCTGCAATGGAAAAATAGCTGGGATGATAGCCATATAATCTTCACAATTTATTAATGAGAACCATTATTTGCCAAAGTAGTAGCTA
This sequence comes from Parascotia fuliginaria, assembly GCA_963082885.1. Classification (NCBI taxonomy): domain Eukaryota; kingdom Metazoa; phylum Arthropoda; class Insecta; order Lepidoptera; family Erebidae; genus Parascotia; species Parascotia fuliginaria. The sequence continues at coordinate 9,454,383 of OY720186.1, forward strand.
ATTCATAAAATATTACACAATAAAATTGTTTGCAAATACTTATTAAACAATTGAATGTTCTATGTTTGTCTCACCCAATTAATCATATTTTGCCAATTTATGATACAGTTAATTAAATTAGTGTTAAGAATGTTGTAATGTTTTCCGATAGGCTTGGATTGGGCTTAGGTATTATAATAAATGACCTATTATGAATAATTGTTCACCAGAAATTAAATTCATCATCAGTGAGCTATTTAGTAAATACTAACTTAGACTCTTATAATCTTACTAATAAACACAAAGTAGCGACAGAATAACTATTCAATGCTTTGTCCCTTTTTATCAAGTTCAAAAACGACAGAGAACGAAAGAGACGAAACAGGAAGTAGCTAACCCGTCGGTATTTTACGTCTATTGGTAAGAGGATTATTAGTCTACAGTAATCATAATGTATAGTGACTGCTTATCAGTCACAAAACATGATATATTAGACTTAACTGAAGTTGGTTGTAAGGTAGGTTGTAAGTTGATTATCTGTGCCTTTCCTCATTCATATGCTCTAACTGAACGACCAAAAAAGCACGTATAATTACTTCCTTACAATAGTACAAGAAGTAGTCATAGTGACAAAATAATTTTTTTTGACACTAATATATTTATCATTAACAATATTTTATTACCGAAAGATATTATGTATCTATTATTATTTTATATGAGACATCTTGCTAAGTTATTAGCATATAATTTATTTAATGACACAGGTATCTGTAGGGTTTTGAAGAATTCACAGAGTAGTGTAATACTAATATTTCTTCATCTATTAGTTTAAAACTAGTAGACAAGACAAAGGATAAGCAGTCATTTAATTTAAACTCAGTTTACCAAAATATGCAGGGCTTATCCGGCAAGGAATTAGAAGTGGATTATTTGAGTTCTATGAGTTCACAACAACTCATAGCTAACGAGTTGATGACTCTTTCAACATGTCATCGATACTTTGGATCAGCATTCTGCAGATCTGCAAGTCCAACTCCAATCCAGGACATCGTCACCCTTTTAAACCCAGACGATGTGCCTGCTTTCCCCTTGTAGAACAAAAGGGAGTTTAGTCCCTTTTTTCAAATGTCAGTAGAGAACCAAAAGGGACTAAACTGTTATTTTTTTAATTTATCGCCAACCCATAAATTGGAACGCGGAATTTAAAAAAAAAGCAAGTGTCAGATTACATAAGTGTTTGTTTACGTTAGTCGGCGACGCGTACTTTGGATGTTTCAATTGCTTTATCTGTATCGTCACCCGTCAAGCTGGTGAATCGTGTAGGTACGTCGACCCCGAAACGTTAAAGCTAACTAAAAATTATCAAAACTGTGAGCCCGCTAAAATCATACAACAGAGAGCTCAAGAGAAGGGCAAGTGTGAAAAGGACGGTTTCATAAAGGTGGAGAAGAAGAAGAGGAAACGTACTTGCCATAACCAGTGCGTTACCGGGCTAGCAGGACCTAATATGTTACTACGTCCCGCAGTCCCAACAACGTAGCTGTATTTGTCCCGGCTACACCACAGTACAAAGGAAGAGGAGATCAGTTACAGTTATCAGACACAGTACGTGCGAACCATAACTAATTGGACTCTAAGGGTTGAGAGGTTGGAGTCGCGTCACAACACAAACTTTAAATCGGTCGTGGTTCGGGTACCGACGCAATATTTCGATTGTCTTCAACAAGAGTTTTGGCCAAAAGGTGTTGTATACCGACGTTTTCGTGGAAGGCTACACAACACCACGCAGCGAAATATGACGCTGAAATAATTCACCGTATTTAGTTTTAGTTTATATAAATACTAGCTTCCCGCGGCGCAGTTTCACCCACGTCCTTACTTACTGCTCTGCTCCAGTCGCCAGTAGCGTGATGCTACATAGCCTTGTATGGAACTTGAGCAACATGTTATTGTGCTTGTATACACACCACCACGGAGTGACTTTACCTTATTGGAAACTGTAATGGAAGATGTACTGAAGCGCTTGTAACAGAGATGTTGTAGTGTGTGGTGATTTGAATGTGAACTTACTCGAACAGTCAGCCATATGTTAAATATTGATTATTATTATTATTGTAATTATGTTGACTATTCTAAGTAAAAGTTTTTGCTGTGAAATGGGTGCACAATCATGATCATTATGAACTCGTAAGGCACATTAAAATTTTACATTACATTTTATTAAGGTTCTTTTACCAACCATGCCCTGCATTGTCATGCTCATTAAAATGTCATTCCATGTAGTGTCGTGTTAGTCGGGTCATCACCTTCCCTCTAATATGGCGAAGGTGATGATGGCTGGTCCGTGCGTCATGCTCATGATAAATAAATAAATAAATAAATGCTCGTGAACGGGTGCTACTTGGAATGACTGATCAATCTTGGCATGGCATACATCTAATACTTATTCCAGTATTACATAGTACCTTGTCGTTTAATATGACCAAGAGGTGCATTTACCATTTTAATTAAAATACGTAGTCAAATTACCATACTAAATCAAACTAAATAATTAAAATCCTCTCTTTCTTCTTTCTTATTTTTAATCTTGATTATTAGATTAGTTGGTTCATTTGCAATAATTACTTTGTATGGTTCTTTGATTGCGTTGAGTGTTAACATTGTAACTCATACAAAAAACTGTTATTATCTGGCGATTGAAAAGAGTGTACCTACTAAGTTTCTTGCCAGTTCTTCTCACGGCTATACCTCGTCAGCGAACTGGTTGTAGGTTATTTGGCTGACTTAATATAATTTTAAAGTTCATAAGCATTATACTATATGATCGAAATGAAATAAATACTTTACCTTTTCAAAAAAAGGAGGAGGTTTCTCAATTCGACCATATATATATATATATTTTTTATGTGTTTACGTCGATAACGTCGTCGTTTATGAACCGATTTCGATGATTCTTTTTTTGTTGGAAAGTAAATATATCAAGTGTGGTACCATGATAAGGAAACCAGGATCTGATGATGACATCCCAGGGAAATCGAAAGAAACTTTCGAAAATCGTACTGAAGACTAGTGCATTTGTTACTTTTTCATTAAGTATTTTAAGGCACTGCTATTTAGTAAAGGTTTGGAGTCAATCTGATGATGGAGCCGAAAGACAGTCGAAGGAACTCGACAATGATTTACAGCAATTACTTGGTGTTTGAATTTAAATCATTTCTAATGATGAGAACTTTGCACCCATATGGGTTTTAAGTGCCATTACAGGTGACCATAGATAGTCGAGGGAATTCCTTAACAGCAGTCATGTCGTGCTTACTTAATACGGTTCAATATTCCAAAATGTTTAGTTCGTACAAAAATAAAACCTAAGCAAGATTTAGGTCTACCCATCACTGAAAATCGTAAAATAAAATAATTTTAAACAAAAAAAAAATCGACTTCAAACGGGAAGGAAACTAAAAAGTTAAAAATAAGTTTACTTAGCAGAAAGTAATTCGTATTTTGATTTAGTTTATCAGAATTTTGAAGTTGTTGCCAAGTAAAACTAGATACCTATAGGTATAATCAATCCTAATTTGATATTGTAGTAAGGTTCTTATAGTATATGCAAAATACGAATTAATTTCTGCTAAGTAAACTTATTTTTAACTATTTTAGTTTCCTTCCCGTTTGAATGTGGTTTTTTTTTGTTTAAAATTATGTATATAGATATTACAACCTAATTCATGTTTTTGTTTGTCACTGAAGTAACAAAATAAATACACGAAATGTGATTACTCAGCTAGTACAGGGGTTTGCATGTCATGACGGCAGTGAATTACTGGCTGCGGACGCTGCATATTTTTTTTTACGGTTTTCAGGTGTGTGCTCCAACAAAAGTGAACAAAAAGTTATGCTGTCGCACGTTGTACGGGCAAACGATGCCGTTAAATGTTCGCACTCGGATGTAGTAAACACACCGCGACATGTTTGGAATAGAACAACCTTCTGGAATTCGCACTGCATTGTTTTTTATTACAAATATTTGACGCTTTTCAGCCAGCCTTATTTTTAAAATATTATGACAAAGTATTCTCTCTGTTTTATTTACAGAGCGCATTAGCGTGATATGTTTTACATGTAGAAATAGTGATTTTTAAACGCTGTGTTATGACTAGTTTGTGTACCTAATTGTGAAAAAAAATCTTTACACGAGTAGCCATTCTGTTGAAAAATTTAATTTTTTCTTAGTATGTTATATAATAGTTTATTTTATTTATTTTGTATATAGTATTCTATCACTAGTATTAAAAGAAAGTTTTGCCAGTGTTGCCAGGTGAACAGCAGTAAGTCTAGCTTGGAGATTGCGGCAGACAGGAGTGAGCACTAAATTCTTTACTGTAGCAACAAATCCGCACGGTGCCGTCACAGATACCGCCAAGCTTTATATGGGCCAGGTAGTTCGCTCTCATCTGATAAAAAATACGTTGAGTGGTATTAAGCTAACATTTAAAATTTTACGTTTCGATTTGTATTTTCCATGTTTTCTAATTTAGCTACTGATAAAATTATATGAAAACATCGTTTATCATAACTTAATAAAGAAGCAGTAAAGCGATGGGCTTAATTTGCATACGAGATAAAACTTTATGCGACTTACGGATATTTTTTTCCGTGTCATGGCATTATTTTTGCATGTTTATTTTTTATTACAACGCCTGCACTGTACATAAATATACCTACGAATATTTTCTTCATCAATACAATAATTAAGTATAAGTATTATATGTACTTTTAGCGTTTTATTTAATTCAAATGTTAAAAATATTTTAGGACGTTTAACACTGTTCATTAAAAATCTTCAATAAATAATAAAACGTTTACATATACAAGACATAAGAAACGGAAAAAGATATATAAAAGTTGTACAAAACAGAAGAACGAGGCCATGATATAAGCTGCTTCAATTACCCTATAATCTAAATCTGGAGCCGCGGAAGATATGACCAAGTTTAACTAAAAGTTTAAGCTTTAAATTGGACTGCGGCGAACTCGTCTTCGGAGGGGCAAAACTTATTTTAAGGGGTTATAAATTAGAGTAATACGCAGCTAGTCAATTATCTTGGATTCCAGATATATTTATGACTGAAATGTTTACTTCGGTATTAAGGAATTAAAGCTTTAGCCATTAAAGAAGCTTTGTTTTCTGGAGAAACTTTTCAGATATTTCTCATTCCGGATAAATAAAATATACGGCGATTTATTCCTATAACAAACCGACGCCTCTTTCTCTTTGGAACTTATTTATATTGGATTTTACTATGAGTATAATCCAATATAAATAACTAATATATAATAATAAACTCATTGTTTTTATTATAAAAAAAACCTTTTCAACTAACGAAAAAGGATTAATAATTTGTAAACAGCCAATTTGTCAATAAGGTTAGATCTTTAAGAAGGACTGACAAATGGTTTATTTAATATTTAAGATATTGATTTTTTCAAAAGACGAGGTAATGGCTTATTTGACGCTTTGTGCTTTCTCTATTGCAGCTGCCTTGTAAATAAACAAGGAAAACGCTAGACTTAATAATTAATGATTAATAGCAACCTCTACTATGCCCATATAACTATCCTCAGGCACATATAAAATAATACTATACGGATATAAACATGTCAATGAATGCCATGGTTTACATCTTCTGTAGGATAGACGTACTCTCTCATTTGGGATGGATAAATTTTAGTCTCTTAAAATACGTTTCGCTACGGCTTACTTCTCTTCAAATATCTAGTTTTATGTAATTATGTTAATAAAGGTCATCGCAATAATAATAATAATAATAATGTGCTCCTTGATACGGCTCGCATTGTGAGGAGGTTCCTATCTCTGGAGCCCTAACCACCGATAGCTTGGTCCTTGTTGATCCCGGTGGGTCTCCATATATTTATATTTTTAAATGTATATTTCTGTTATTTAAGTATATATATATTATTTTTATTATTTATTTGGGAATGGTGGGTTATTACAGACTCGAAGTAAGAAGGGAGGTAGCTCTCGCCACCTACATATTTAGTGTAATACGCGGTAAGATACACAATCCAGGTATTTTAGAGACGGTTCAGCTGTGCGTTCCGGATGAATACAGAGGGCGTCGCCGACGCCCGCCGCTGCTGGTTATGCCTTGCGCACGCACCAACCTGCCGCTTGTGCAGGCGTTGCGTGTGCTCAACACGCTGTCTGACCGGATAGATCTGTTTTCATGTGCACTGAACGAATTTACTAAGACTGCTTATTGCATCTGCAGTAGGTACTTAGGTTAGTTTTAATCATGTATTAGGATGTAGAAATAAATATAGTTATAAACTAGATAAAAAGCTCAACTTCACTGTCGCATTAGGCTTGCCTGTAAAGATAGATGTAAGTTTAAGAGTAATAAATAAATAAATAAATAAATAAATAAATAAATAAATATTTAAAAATGTAAGTTTGTGAGTATGTAAGACAATAAAGAGAATAATAATAATAATAATAATATCTCGACAACTACACACAACGCCATCTAGACCCAAAGTAAGCATATATTATAGCTTGTGTTATGAGTTCTAGAATACGGATATACATACTTACATACTTTTTTTTTGTAATTTTTTTTATACATAGAAACAAACAGACATGTTCATGCACAGAAATATTTGCACAGAGCGGGAATCGAACCCGCGACCTCTGCGTGGCAGTCCGTACACAGTACCACCGAACCACAGATTCATATTATGGAAGTTAGTAACATAGAGTTTTAATAATACAACTAAATAATAAAATGCAGTGTTGACCCAGAAAATATATCCCGCTTTATCCTTTGGGACCGTAGTCCTTGACGCTTTGTTACACGATTCTCTTCTCTTTTCTGTAATTTAATATAAAACGTGACATAATTTCACGAGAGCTTTTATGTAATTCTAACGAGGCTTTTATTTGAAAAATTGTAGCTTAGATATTGTTTAAAGTTTAATGTACTTATCTGTTGTTCCAAAAACGATCAGACTAGATTTGTAGCCGAATTGCTATGTCAATGAATTTCTTCGTGCCTACATAATGTACATTTTAGTCTAAGAACGCCTAGCCACAATAGCGATTTTACGAATGGCTCGTTTTGTTTCTGTTTTGCAGAGTAATGAAATATGTGACAAATGGGACATGAATTCGGAAATTTAAAACAACTTCTGACTTGGCCTAAATTAGGAATTTACATAGATTCAGCATTTTTATTGGAACATTATGTCGTTTCATATTGTCTATAACAACGGTCGAATGTTGCTTTGTATATCATACAATTCAACGAGATCGTAGATGTACGTTTTGGGTATTATTTGTCGCGACTAAAGCAAATACTTTATGATTTGTGTTTCAATTGTATTGCCTACTTAAGCTTGTTCCATTTTGTTCGTATTAAAAGTTCGTAATGGAATAGGTTTTATTTGCTTGCCATTTGCTTTTATGAGGGTTTATAAACTTAGGATTGTCGCAGTTCTATGCCACAATTATTGCTAGGAAAGGCTGGTGTTTACATTATTTGTCAAGAATTTGAGTCAGAAAACGTGTCCAACTTGTGACAATAGAGATGCCCCCATTATGGAAAGAGGCAGTTATGATATATTCTTTTGCCACAATTAGTTAAGGATTCCGCAATTAGAACTAGAGTCGACATTAAAAGTATTTTGATACTTTCTGATAATGAAATATTGCATGAAGATAACATGGTAAACAGATAGAAGCAAGAAAAGTGTTTACGTATAGTGGTAAAGCAGTTCAAGTTTGTTTCAAGGGGAAAGGGGAAAGGAAAAGGCAGTCACGGTAACAAATTGCTAATGAAATGTCATCCTACATAGAAATAAATGGCTTCCATTGATGCATGGTCGTTGTTCATTCCCATTTATTGTGTTGCCATTGTTTGCAAAAATTCTAAAACGAATTACTGATAGCCACGGAGATAATACCCTTATGATCGTGAAGCCATAAATCGGGCTCTCTTTTTATTTTCGGCCACTATTCTCACATGTCAGCCAATTTAATTCTTCTTTGTGTATTCTGTGATTTGCAATTCTATTCTGATACATTGTTAGACTGGTTCTAAAATTTGAAATTCGTTTGTTTTTCGTATTATACGATACTAGCTTTCCGCAGTGCGGTTTCACCCACGTCTTCGCTTACTGCTCTGCTCCCGTCACCAGTGGCGTGATGTTGCATAGCCTATAACCTTCCTCGAAAACTGGGCTGTCATACGCTCATATGAGGGTTTTCAAATCAGACTGGTAGTTCCAGAGATTAGGGCGTGTAAACAAACAAACAAACTTTTCCACTTTATAAAATAGTATAGATATAATAATTTCTTAATATACGATATATAATAATGTATATAAACTTATACGTTCGATATGATCAATTATATTTTTAACATTTTATTTTTAATACGTATGAAATCAATCATTCAAAGCGAGTAGTTGTGTGCTAAGTACTACATATTTGGATTTTAAAGTCTACACCTTTAACTTTGTACTATGATTAAAAAAAAAAATCTATTTATCTTATATTTTCTTTTGTTCCAGTTTCTCTTTCTTTAATTTTGTTTACAACTTTTCAATTCTTATAAAGTGTATAAAGTTGTTACCCGCTATTTTATGTAAGCTTTCAAAATTCTTCATAAAACTACGAGCAAGTTAGTTCTTCCAATGATTTTATAAAGCTTTCTCTTTTCATTAAACTTCTTTGTGAACTCTTCCCTGTGCTAACGACCGCCAGGAGACCAAAGTGTTAATGTTCAAATTAAAAATTATTGAAGTAAAAGCTCTTTTTTACATTTTTCTTGTCATAAACTACTATCACTCTACTTACTGATTGTTATATTTCCAGTTGTAAATTGTTCAATAATTTTTTATTTGCCAGTATTGTAGGTGCCATAAGTCATGTTATTATCTATTGCACAAACTTTTGTTAATCGTTTCCATTTTGTACTACAACGGGCTACCGATGCATGAGGGCAACCCAGTAATGGTTAACGTGAAGATGCTCAGAGAAGCACGTGCTATTTCCAGCCCACTGTTTGAAATTTGTTTTTAGGTTCAAATGACAATGATGATGAAGCTTTAATGTAATATACTTTTTACTCCTTTATAACTTTATTTTATTTTATTTCATTTGAACCATAAACAGATACATGTTACAGTAGTACAGTAAAATATAGCTAACAAAATTTAATTATAAAAACAGAAAAAGTTTAGATTGCCTATAAGAGGTTACCTACAGATATTTGTTTAAGTTAGCTAGTAGAAAAAAAAAACAAGAGTTAATATCTTTTAAAAGCTCGTTGGCTTGTTCTTTCAATTGTTGATTGGAAAGCGCAAAGATGTCGATATCAGTGAAGTATGTATTGTAAGTGTACACAAGACGACGAATAAGTGCGCGGAACCTAGCGTTATTTCTGCAGGACTGGAAAAGTCCAGGTACGCGCACCATGCATTGACATACAGCTCTAGGTACTATATAACATAGCTGATTACTAATTTTGATGCAGTTAAATCTGTTGTTACATAAACCATGAACTCCATAAAGCATCATAGTATCCAGACGTAGGCGTCTAGATTCCAGACTTAGGATGTTAAATTGTTTTGGCAACTGTGTATAACTATAAATCGATCACATCTGTAATGCACGGTACGTATAATTTTTTTTGTACTATCTCTAGTCTTTGAGTATACTTGTCTTAAAGAGGATTCCAGAACTATGCATTAAACAGAAGAATATGTTTTCATTTGTGTCAGAAATAAGAACATAAACAGTCTTACTCTACATACCGCAATAAAAAATCTGCAAACCCAATTTTACATTTGTCGTTATTTCGAGGGAACGGCATGCGTCTAAAGAAAAATTCAAGAAGCATACAAAGTTAAATAGTAGTTAACTAAGTCCTTTTAAAATATAAGAGCAGAAGCAACGCGACGAGATTGCCCCAGTTTAAAATGGGCTCGGACGAAGCGAACGGTACCAGCACTCATCTTGCAATCGCTGTTGCATTTTATTACTTTTCCATTTCCACTGGGGTTTCAATTTCCTTTCTCATAATTAATAGCCTTTCTACGAGTCACTCGGCGTTCTCTATTGGCGTACCGCAGAAACTTAAACATTTCATTTGCGTACCATCTAGGATCTTATTACATTGTTGCGATAGAAAAAAATTACATAAACATAATTTTCAGAGGAAAAATTAGGTAAGACATATAGGCATTTTTATTTTTTACCTATTAGTGTATAGGTGTAATTCGTAAGTTACTTTTAATTTATTTAAGAAAATACTATAAGTACGTACTTTAACTATAACTTCGACTTCATCGTTTTCTTACAAATAATTTTGTATTAAGTAGTAACATTCTATTAATTTAAATCTTTATGAAATAAAGCGATATGTATTCATATATTACATTCCTTTATTTCATCCAACTTTATGTCAAAAAAATACTAGTAGAAACAATGAAATTTTATGGTTTATTAGAAAATTTATGGGTCGTAAACACATTGTTGTTACTTTATGAGATATGACGCAAAACATGGAAAAGTTTATACATTTTTTATGTTGTGTACCGATACGTTTTAATTCCAAATGATTTATATAATTTACTTGAGTTGTAATATTAATATGAATATGAATCATATCAGTTAAGTGCACAAAACTTAGTTGATTTAATAACTTAATTGCTGCAAATGATGGATAAAAGGGAAATTTCGGAATAGAGAATTAGAATGATTGAGTGATTGATGAAAGCTTCATAAAAGACGAGCTGTACTTTGCCTTGCCTCTACGTGGCGTGCAAATATTGTATTCTTTAAATGTTATAAAATAAATTGCGACTGAATCTGTATTTTTTTTTATATATTAGCCTACCAAAGTGACTCCACCCCGCCTGATGGTAAGCAGTCAGTGGAATCCAGAAGTGGCGGCTTAAACTGCTGGTATGGTGGTCTCTACTATGGCGGCTGGGAATGGGGTTAGGGGAAGGGAATGAGGGAGATGAGGAAAGAGGAAAGGGGGGAAATTGGGCCTCCGGTGCTCTCACTCACCGAACGAAACGCAGTAGTACGGATACTACTACTCTTAAGTCGATCTTCTATGAGAGGGTAGTACTTCCCCGGACGATCCGGCCCATTCATGCTGAAATCAGCGTGGATCTACTACCGTAAACTACCGTACGATATTATTTAATTTAATTTGTAATAAAATCCTCTGCGCGTATATCTCACTGGTAAAAGCATATTATAATAATAACCATGAAAAGTGCCCCTGGTATTTACTTTTAGAACAAAACTTCTTGAAAATTTTATTGCCACCTTAAACTAGCGTGGCGATTAATGCTCATGCTTTCTCTGTATGAGAAGAGGCCTTTCCCTACAGTGGGATATTAATGGGCTGTTCTTCTTCTTATTTTCCTTATATTATGGCAACTGAGCTGACGATTGTGTCAGCTATTTCTGCCAGCGTCAAGTGTAAAATAATATACTCGTTGATGAACCATCTTCTGTCAATGGGCTGTTATGATTATTGTCATCGTAAAAAACGGTATTGACCTCTACAAAGCAATTACTAGGCAACGCCAATATTCGTGGCTCCTTATTTAATTTATTACTTTGATAGGTAATGACGTTCAAAGTGATACATTGTTTTATTCTTATTGAATTATTACCATAATTATGAATTTTGAAACAATTAATATTGGCAATTTATGAACTATCTTCTGTCAATGGGCTGTTATGATTATTGTCATCGTAAAAAACGGTATTGACCTCTACAAAGCAATTACTAGGCAACGCCAATATTCGTGGCTCCTTATTTAATTTATTACTTTGATAGGTAATGACGTTCAAAGTGATACATTGTTTTATTCTTATTGAATTATTACCATAATTATGAATTTTGAAACAATTAATATTGGCAATTTATGCAATAATTTCCCAGGCCAGTTCGTCCCCACCATCTCAATTCCCAAGTCAGCTATATTGCCTTAAGTAGGCAGTGAAATGACATGAAATTCAATATTCATTTATGAAATTAATATACGATACGATTGTGCAAAACGAATAATCGAAATATCATCAATTACGTGTAATTTTGGTCGCGTCTCAATTAGGCTTGATAGATTGATAAATTGTTACCCGGGGATATATATTTCACGGAAAATCACATTTTTGTTACCCACCATTATAGCTACATTCGATATTATAATATTATGTAAATTTAGATAACATTAAAATTTAAACAATTTAACTTCAAATTTTACAGTTACAGTTTATCTTTATCTTTAGTTTATCTTTGTTTAACGAAATAGTAGTCTGTGAGGTTCAGGAGTGGTGGACGTCATACTAAAACCTCGTACTCGCTCCTGCTAGGTATGTCGGGTTTGTGAGATGCTGTTTTACGACTCGCTTAAAAATGAGGATCAAAATTGGAAGGAAATTTAATTGAGCGACACTATGAAGAGTGATTATCACTAAAAGATATTTTTCTTAGAAGACATCTTGCTCACATTGGAAGCAATCCGGCCAAAGAAATAACTCTATCAAAAGACTAGAGTCGTAACAATACTACTCGTAACTTGATGGCATTTGCATGGTGGCTGCGGCATGCAGTATTATTACCTATTGCATATAGCCTGTTATCACAATTTCATAATTAACTATAAAATTACAGGTATTAAGGTGTACGGTATTATACATATTACGAGTATATATATTATACATATTATGACGATATAAGTAGATGGTAAATAAATATCAAAAACCTATTTCCAAATTTCGTCGTTCACATATTAAATATGTTATTGATGTTACGTTGACGATGTAAATGTATTCGACGAGTATTTGATATTAAAAACGCCATATAATTTTGATTCATTACTTTGGAGTTTGAATTGGATATTTGTTATAAGTATATTTATCTGAAGTTATGTCGAGGTGAGTTTGTGAATTTAGTACTGATAGTCATTTCCTAAAACACATCAACATTGCTGCGAACTTCGCCAAATAAAATTAAAGCAGTTTGATGAAACATTCCTAGAACAACCAGACAGGCATACAGTCACAACGTTCTATTTGAATCATAAAGTTAGTATTTTACTAGCAACAGAATAGTGATACACGTTTCTTTTTGGCAGCCAATTGGATCGCCTGCTTTTCTGTAGCTTTAACATAGGCTATTTCTCACATCGACATTTATTTTTCATAAATTGACCAAAAGAACTGATGTTTAAAAGAAAAATATCTATTCGGCAACTTTTATCATAAGTTATTTTGGCATAAAAGTTTAATTGCTTAACTAGCTTTTCTGATCTTACATCATATTTCTACAGATTAACCACTAGAACGTCAACGCCGCAAACCGTCAATGCATAGAAACGTCACGATGCAAGTGTTCAATTTCGCGATAGAAATCGCTCAGTTTGTCTACTGACAAAAATGTTTATTAAAAGAAAGTTACACGACCTATATTAAAATTAAAAATACCGTAATATAGCTTAATGTATAGACAATATGATTATTTAAAGTATATGCTCCAACCCTAGATTGAAAACTTAAAATAAATGGAGAACTTTAGTTATTAGATATTTTTGCCTCATATGTCAACATTATTGTTTTTTTGTAAAAACACAATGCAATCTGTAACAGTTTTAACTATGGTGAAAGAAACTAGACTATATTTGCTTTAAAATGAGACCAAAACATTTATGCTCTATGCATCATAACTATTTTTGATAAATTAAACAAAAGAGGTCTGGTTATCGTGATTTTCAATGCAATCGCGAGATGTCTGAATGTGCAAAATGGCCGCCCGGGGCTGTGCAGACGAGATACTTTCTTTGATTTTCTAATGTTACTTAAATTATTTTGCAGTTCCACTTAACTACATTAGTGAATTAAATTAATACCCTATAGGTAAAAAAGGTGTTACATTGTTGTGCATTAATATAAACAGACATGTAAAAAAAGAAAACAAAATAATATGTAGAACACAAAAAGCCGATCCCAATATGCACAGACCTTTTACACGTAAACGTCCAAGGACACTCCAGTGTCCATTGCGTGAGCGCATTCTATCGATTTATTTACTTACTTTGAATCTGCATATAACACTGTGGATTGTATTGAAAACATATATTATACTTAATCTAGATAAAATAATTAAAGTAATGACATTAATTTAATCACAAAATATGTGTTCACTTAGATTATATCACCAAAAATTTGCAGCAATTTGACATACGATGGACCATCTCTAAAGTAATCAAATAATTTTTCAACCATAATGCAAATAAAACTATGATTTTTTTACATCATTGGAAGGAGCAAAACTTTAGAAAAGTCTTGATATAATACACTATACGATTTAAGTAATAAGAAAAAAGAAATTACGACATAATTGCGGACAATCCTCAGCGTAACGCACACACAAAATCACTCCACTTCAATCTGACGTATAAAATCAGAACAAAAAGAAATGTTGTGTTTGTATATTTAGGCGCCATCTACGTTTAGTTCCGCGTCTTAAATACCAGACGGTATGCAAAAAAGAGCTTTATTATAACCGTATAAAGCTGATTTGTATAACTGCATATAGATGATACTTTAGTGTACCCGGACGGAAGATGACAAAAACTTTTTGGTCACTTAAGTGTCTCCTGACGTTTGAGTGGAGCGATATTTCCTTATGTATTTTTCTTATATTAAAAGGCAATTTTAAAAGAATTATTCATTGTGTAACATAAAGTAAGTTATGGTTACAAAGATAAGAACATGTATGTAAAATATAAATTAGAAATTGGTATTCAGTGAACGCTCTTTGATCTATCTCGATGTACTTCCAGAGAAAGTAATAAAGTGTGAGTTTTGGAAAATGAAATACGTGTACGCACATGTTTATTTACAGGACGAATCGAATCGAAAAGTACAAAGTGTATTCAAAGTAAAGATGCAAAAGATATAATTATGTACATCAATAAAAGGTAAATGAATGTGGCGGTAACAGCTTAGGCATTTCAAAATGGTGAGATCATTTGAAATGGTAGAGAAATGCTTATTTACAAAAATATCAAATGAGTCCGAACTTTGTTTATGAACTTCAAATCAGAAGCATTAAAGTCATGATTTTACTCTAGAGCTACCAGTTTTTTTATTTTTTTTATTTATTTAAATACAATACAGTGATAGGTAAAGTTTTACATAAACGGTGCGACATAAATCTGATTAGATTTTTCCGCACACCGTGCATTCATCGACAATGATCAAACTTATTTCTAATCATTTTAAATTAAGATTATTACACTTACATTAATAACATAGTATAGTAGGTATAGACAAACTTTGTTAAGATAATTGACACTAATTTTCAGTCTAATACAAACTAAGCATGATATAAATTGATGTCAATTTCATTACAAGTAAACAATTATCAGAACGTGGGTATCTATATAATTATGTATTTTTTGGAGTGTTGTAAGAAAGTGGAGGTAAACACAAATAAAATGGGACGCAAACAGCGGCGATACAAATTAGCAAGTTTGTATTCGTTATACAGGCTGTTCTATTTAATGTTATTTATGTAATGACTTTTTAATTTTGATTTAATATTTTGTTTTGTCAAACTGATTTTCACATCGATCGGCAAACTATTAATTAATGAAGGGATTTTGTATTGCAGAGAATTTTTGCCGTACATGTTATGGTATGCCGGCAGTACCAATTTGGCATTAGACACACTACGCGTGCCTATTCTATGTTGTGTTGGGATTTGAAGTTCCTTATTAAAAAACTCTTCGGTTAGCAGCATGTATTTAACCTGGTCATGTATTAGTAATACATCACAGTGACAGAATAGATAGTGGTAATTATTTTTGTACTTTACTTTGGCTTTTTTTGGTACAATGTTTTTTATAATACGTAACTGTAGCTGATATATTTGATCCAGATGAGACGCAAACGTTCTACCGTAGCTACTTAAACCGTACGATATAATAGATTCTCCTAGCGCTTTACATAAGGAAAGTAATGTTTTGTATGGGATTTTACATTTCACTAGTGTTAGCTTGGCTAGAAATGCCCTCAGTTTATCTCCTACAGCGTTAATATGATCAACCCACTTCATTCTGTTATCAATAATCAGGCCTAAGTATTTATGGTGGGAAACTGTTTCGACCCTCTCACAGCTACAGTTTCGAAAAGAATCGTGCATACACTCATGATCATGAGCAATCAGATTAATATCCTGATATGACCGGTTCTGACTAGAGCTGATAATTATACATAAGTTTAGTTTTCTTCGGATTTAATACTATACAATGTTACCACTAACCACAATCAGGTGGCTATAGCCAACAATATACACGATGTACCTATAATTGTTTACCAAATAAAATAACTGGTTAGGTTTAGGGTAGGGTCAACGGAGTAATTTGATATTTCCTTAATGACAGACAGTACAAACCATTAACGTTACTCAAAAAGATATATACAGGGCGTTCCACGGCCATGTCGGATGGAGAGTAAGTACATTAAATATTGTAGATATTTTACTGAAAGGAGACATTCAGGGACGTGGTATTCAGAGTTACACTTTTAAAAATAGTGTAACGCAGCCGGCGAATTTAACCATCGATAATTTTCGTTCAATTAAAATAATACTTTTCAATTTATGGTTTTCCATTAATAATAATAATAATAATAATAATAATCTTTATTCATCGTCACAAAAATTGTAGTACGAGGAAATTCACAAAATTAATGTGCACTAAAACTACAATAACAATGGTTATTGAATTAACCATGTTTGTTAGAGAGATTTGGTCCTTATGAATAACTCTAACGTCCAATGGTATATAAATACAGGCTGTTACTCTTTCAGATTTTAGCCAGTTCAATTCCCAAGGGTGCCAAGCAATTTTTTGAAAATCTTCAAATGCAGTTGTACTTATTATTAAAAATTAAATAATGTCTCCTTTCAGTAAAATACCCTAACTTCAATATTTAATCTACTTTCCCTTCATGTGGCATAGCTGTGGGACTCCCTATAGAGAAAGAAAGCTTTCTTGCTTTCTTTTAGGTTTGTTTTACAGTTTATACACAAAATCAATTTTTATTATGCTTTACAAATAGAAATCTAAATTATTTTCATTTAATTTTTTATTCAAGTTGAACCTTATCTGATCAACCTTAATATATCTGTTTAGTCTCTTATGAACTGCATGTTACTTGTTACAGTGCCTATTAAGCGGTAAAAAATATTGATAAAAATACTGCCTGAATAAAAAGCAGTATGAATTTCTCAAAATATTTGCTTTTAGCTTATTAATGGAATGCCTGAGACAAAATTTGTTCTTTGTGCGTTTCTCAGGGTTTTCGAGGGTGCCCATCTTAACACCCGGCTCCTTCAACCAATCAAATTTTTAAACGAAAAGGCATAAGTTAGAAAAAAATTACATTTTAAAACGAGAAACAGCTTTTAAACAAAGAATATACCTATTATATTTGTGGCAGGAGCATGAAATTTATCAAAGAGATCTGTATCGGTTTTATTTAAGATGTTATTTTGTTTCCATTAGAGCATGTTATTAGGTATAAAGAGGAAATCTTTGCATACGTTACATGTACATGAGTGCATTGTTATCTCGTAATAAGCTGGTGTAATTTTTAACGATCGAACATAACGCTACATATTGTTATCAATAATGGAAACAACTTCTCTTAAAATTGAACTGCAACTTCTTAATGAGGCCAAGAAAATTCGTGCGCGCAGAGTGGTAGAACTTAAGGAGCGTGTAAACTTTCATTCGTCGTCATTAAAAGTTTCGAGTTTGAAGGTTTGTGCCAACACTAATTAGCTAGACACTTATGAAAAATGCCTACGTCTCGAGTTTTAAATGTTGGCTCAATAAATGGGACCGATGATGGCACTGTCCCACCCTTGTTACAATTTATGTCTCTTGGGTCATATAGACAAAAAACTAGGTAATAGTTTTTTTAATGTAAAAGTAATTATCAAGTGTTATACTTTATGTTAACTACTCTTTGGCATGTCGCTTTCACGTTTCGAGTAGAAAGCTTAAGATAATAATAATTTCATCAATAGAATACTATTACACCATTTTGTACAACATCTAACAACAACTGTGCTGTCTTTGTAATGAATAGGTTATAAAGTCCGATTTTAAAATAAAAGAAACAACCAAAACGATTTAAAAATAAGTAAATTGAAATGTTCCAAATTGACAACAAACTGTACATGTTGGTATCAACAACTATGTATGTATACATAGTATGGTTAAACTGTAAATTGTATTCATATATTCAGCAATGCTTAGACAGTTTACACGTAATATTTTACGAAGCCCATTCAACTTTAGAGTGACAATAGCTCATAACAGTAATAGGAGAGCCGAGGAAGTAAATAGTAAGGAGGTTGTAGTACTCATAACTCGAGCACGTGCCAGGGATGCACTTCCCGACCGCAAAAACTGTAATTGCACCACACCCAGTTGGCGCAACGAAAATGTTTCTATGACTTTCATTATCTCTATATTTTGTAATTCCTCTAGAATTGAATTCTGAAATTATTGTAATAATTTTCGGCATTGTTTCTGATATTATGAAAATTCTCTGGATTCACAAAAATCGATGTTGCAGCAATGTGCACACAGCGTCCATTCGTTACCTTAATTAGGTTGTCGCCGTTGTAGGAAAACGCCACTCCACATTGACCTTTATACCCAATGGTTATAAGCGAAGCGAATGGCTTCAATGTTTACTGTATTCTAAAATTTTTAAAACAAATATACTTGCTTTCGGGATCAAATGGTGGTCTTACTCTTGAATTTTACAAACTGAGTCAATTTCGACGTTAAATCAAAGAACATAGCAGTTACAGTTCAAGCTAGACTCTATTAAAACGAAATCATTTGTAACACAGTCGCAGCGTTTTCAGGCGTTCCATAGGTCGTTAGCTAGCGCAAATGGTGCAATACCAAAATACCGCAAGAAAACAATTTAGCGACGAGAGGGGAGCTGGGGAAACTGGGCATGCCCGTAGGTGCAAAAACACTCTGTGAATGCGACAGCTGACCCTGCAGCGACAGGGACGGATTTAGATGAATGTTTATGCATATGGGATAAGCATATTTACATTTTAGTTTAAATATGTTTTCAGTTGCCACATCAATCAAAAACTTATTTATTAGTAGTAGATCCACGCTGGTTTCAGCAGGGATGGGTCGGATCGACCGAGGAAGTACTACCCTCTCATAAACGATCGACGTAAGAGTAGTCGTATCCGTACTACTGAGTTTCGTTCGGTGAGTGAGAGCGCCGAAGGCCTAATTTTCCCCTTTCCTCTTTCCTCACCTTCCTCGTTCCCTTCCCTACCCCATCGATTCTCAGCCACCATAGTGAAAGTCACCATACCAGCAGTTTAAGACGATGGCTTATGGTGTGGTAGCCACCACTTTTGAATTCCACTGACTGTTTACCATCAGGCAGGGTGGAGTCAAAAAAAAATGGGTCAAGAAAAAAATAAAAAACTAATGCTTAATAATATGAGCCTGGATTTGGAGTTAAGTTACAGTTGTGCGGATCGATTTAATTTGCGAAGTTCCTGGTCTTTGCCCTGCATGTTAGACGGATTTGTTTTCTATTATATCGAAATTCAGCGTTACCCAACTTGTTAGATTTTTCTGTGGAAATAACTAAAACACTAATATTTAAGCTCAATCGCTTAGAGCTACATTGACTCTATGCAATAGAGGCACTATTTCAAACTCCGGGATAATACTGCCAATTTCTGTATAGAAGAACCCAACGTAGTTCTCATAGTCAATTTATTAAAAATAATGAATTGGAATTACGTGTAAAAGTTCAAGGACTTTTTTATGACGGGGATATAGAATTGGTGGCTTTAAAACATTTATGATGGTGGAAGGATCGGTGGTCGCAAAAGGTTAGGATTCAAATATTTTAGCCTGTAAAATTTTATTTTTAAGCAGAATATACCACCTCTTTACACAGCTAGCCAAGCTTATGTTTGCACCAATGATTTACGTTATATTTTCCATGTTATCGCGTATTACCCACATTCCGTGTCTGAACGCCCCAAACGACAGGGATTAATGGCTGAAGCAATTAAAGTAGTAAACAGCAGGTGCAGTGAGACGTCTGCCCTCTACAACGGTGCAAACAAAATAATGTGGGAAACTACTGACCGCGAGCATGGTCCAACTAAATGATATCACATGTGGCGCCCCCGCGGAGTACTCGAGTAAGTTCCATGTTACTCCAACATACGATGGCTGGCTGATTGCCAGTTATGTGTCGAACGCTCTTTGCTGATATCTATTTCCAAGATACTTATTGGCGGTCATAGGTAAATGGATTGTGAAAGTTTTAGTGTGTAAGCTCTTTGAACTCACAATAAGGAAGTGTGTGATAAAATATTTGGGTTGATTTTTATATGAACCATGTCATTTACAATGCTATTAGCCGTAATCTGTTAAATTTTTAAAATATTATATGTAGACTAGTAGGTACGATAAATTGATGGTTTATGGACATAATTATAATCGGTTGCTATGACTTATATTTCTTCATATTGAAATCTCTTAAAGAAATTTGCCAATCTATACTATTAAATAAAGCGCAAGACTTTGTTCCTTTGTTTGAACGCGCTAATCTCTAGAACAACCAGTTGGATTTAAATAATTATTTTTGCGTATGATAGATGTTCTTGAGGAAAGGTTATAGGCTATGTAACATCACGCTACTGGCTACGAAACTGTGGCGAAACCGTGCTTCGGAAAGCTAGTGAATTTATATCTAGGTAGCAGTTTGACTAACATAAAGTTCTAATTTACTTGAGTTAAAAAATAAAAAAGTGAAGAATGAAACGTGATACTAAAGATGTAAATCGGGATTTGATCTTCATATTTTGTGATTATCCATATTATTGGTATTATTATTATTCTTTATAACCAAACTTTAAGAAAAATATCATGAAAAAGGATTCTGAATTTATTTGTTGTATTCTTTTAAGTAACACAATATTCTTAGCCTATTTTTAAAAGATTTATGTACCTACCTATGTTATTGTATACCTATATTTATTTGAATAAATGATTTGATTTGATTTGATTTTAAGTGCCTCTTTTTAAAAACCTGTGACTTAATATGTAATAAAAATATATATCTTACGATATAACCTTGATCATATTAAGTATTCTCAAAGCATCGATCCATTCTAGTATAGAGAACTAGATAGCCATTGGGGCAATGCGTCATAGGAAAGTAAAATGAGATCGGGCAAGTCTGTAATTCCTCAGGGCTTCGGAACTATGTGTACTCTAGTAACGCGATACTATTTGTCCAAGGAAATAATCTCTTAAAGTAAACAAGCGGTGCACTTTATTTGAAACGATGTGGACGTGCGCTGAGTTTGATTGTTGCTTGTTTATTGCTAGTATGTAAACTTAGGACTTGGTTTCTGTGTGATGTTTAACATGAAGTTGTTTAAATCACCGAAAAGACTATAGATTGGAATATTTTACGATGGTATAAATGAGCTTAAATTTTTGGCGCTAAAATACTAGTGATTCCCTTGATTGTTAATTGAAAAGTATATATCATTAGCCATTACACCATGCTGGCATTCTTCGCTGTTTCAGACTCGCGTTGTTATCTTTACTTATCCTGAACCAGCAAAGCATACATTACAAATACAATAAGCAAAAGTGGCAGTATCTTGTGTTCTCCTAAATACTCCGTGCTGGCAGATAAGAAAGTGATGTAAGCCACCCAAGACGTATTTAAATATGGGCTGATAGTAGTAGTCGTAGATATACACCCAGTTTCTGAAAGGCCTGTCAAATCATTGTTCAACTAACACGACTGTTAATTTAACATGGCTGTTAAATCAATTCGAGTTTCTGAAACGTTAATCAGTGCAAAATTAACTAATCTACGATTATTTTGATTTTACATTAGGTTTGTATGAAAACAAACCGAATGTCAAATCAATTGGCACTTGACATACGATTGTTAAGTTAATTTTTGTGTTGATCAGCCTTTCAGAAACTGGATCATTCTCGTCGTAAAAGTTCGCGTCCTTTGATCACCATCACCGCTAAATGTTTGATACTCATGCTAATATCCGAAACGGACATGATTGTAATCCAAACAGGAACAATGTTCATTTATCAAGATTTGCAAAATATACACTTTTTTTAAAGAAAATCAAATATTATAAATAATACTGCATTAGAAATATGTTTTGACATACCCTAATAAGATAAAATCGAAGAAAAAACTGAGTTTTACGTAAAAAATCAATGGTATTCACAAGTTAATTTGCCGACGAGCACCGATTAGTTGACAAAGCTTTTGACCGACGTGTGATCTATGATTAATACTTAACTAGCGTTTCAGAAACCCAATACGGAGGTTAACATACGATTCTCGAACCAAATTTAACAGCTATGTCAACTGACAGGATGATCAAATTAAACTAAATAACCATGCTTTTAGCAACCCAATTGGCACTTGACATGAGATTTAACAGGCTATTAGTTAATTTTTGCGTTGATCAGCCTTTCAGAAACTGGGTGTTAGACACGTACGTGTAGTAAATATATCTAATACCAGACTAGTCACCTTATCGCCGTCCCCACAAAATAAACGCGCAAGAGTAAAAATTCAATTTTACAGGAAAAATAAAAACCTAAATTGATCTATAACTTTATAACTACACTGAATAGAAATTTGATTTTTGTGTCGTTTATAAGATGTTTTTTTTTTCATAGTTTTATTAAGTGTTAAACAGGTACCTTTTTTGAGTTATTGATATAAAACATTTAAAAAAAATATTTTAGTTCTTTTTATCGTTAATGTTACTGTAAGTTTTTCTTTTCAACTATTGTTTTTTTTTTGTTTTGCACTGTAATATGAATCGAATTTTCTTTGCATTTTTTGCAGTACAGTGATACCGTTAATGGGCTATTACGCGTTTATTCCGGTGCAGTCGAAAAGCTTCTCATAATGTAATAGGTGATTAAGGTTTTGTTCTGGATAATATATCATTAAGGTCGGAATTATATCATCTTACTACGGTATATCGGTAGGAATATAACTGTAAATTAATAAAGCAATAAAAATCTGTAAAAAGAAATCCTTAATAAATTTAGGTAGTCAAACACAAACATTTCTAACAGTTCTTTAATCAGCCTTCAGACAACACTATAATTATAACAAAATAAACTTTTAACAATCATTTTTTTTTTACTAATTATTGGCTTTATTTATCTGCTTACCTTAATATTTAGTTTAACTGGATATTGTGCGTTTACAGCTTAATTATGACAAAACTAACAACTTTACCGATTAAGGTAATATTAAAACTATTTAAAAACATAATGTTATGAGACTTTGGTTCTTTATTGGGAGGCACATCAATTTTATTATAAGAGATCAATAAATTACGATAATCTAAAAGAATCTTTTTATTCAGAAACGATTATACTTTTTTGTAAAAGGTACTTTACTTAATTAACTTAAACTTGTAAAACAATAAACATAATTAAATTATACTCTACTATGAATAAAGTCTTTAGCTCTCACAATCGAATGATTTGCGCTAATGTCTAGATAGTTTTAACTCTCTTCGTCATCAGAATCAGCCTCTTTGGTAATAATATCACAATCAATAGATTCATAAAACCCTTGATAATGTCGAGGAATGGCCTCAGTACGACACAAACTCATTAAATCATTATAGGCCTTTGGCACGGAAAGGAGCTGGCTATAAGCTGGTTTTAAATTTTGTAAGATACCAGTACTTTCGGTGTCTGAACCCATACCAGCTGAACTACTGCCGGTATTAGTTGTAGCTATTCTTCCTCGAGGTAATCTTGCACTGCCTCTTGAGGGTCTAGTGGGTATCTCGGTGTTGACCGTGCGATAGTTCTCAGTAAAATTGTATTTGAACATGAGCTGGTCTGGTGTTGTGCTTGATACACTAAACTATTTTTCTAGGAACCATTTAACTTTCTCGGTAGTATTGTCACGATCCCAGTTTTTGCCGTCCACTCACAGTTTGATATTAAATAAGTCCGCCTGTTGCATCTCTTTCAAATCACACTTTTGCCCCCTCTGTCTTAACGTTCTTTATGATGCCGTACATTTGTTCAGGTGTGTATCTAATTTTGTTATTTTTGGCTCGCTCTATACATGAATGCATCGAGTCTACTTCGGACTAGCTATGCCCCGCTTCAAAAAATCAACTAAATATCTTCAGTAGATTACACACAGGAGGATAATTTCTTTAATTCTAAACATTCTGTAAGTACGTCAAACGGTCACTGACTTAAGTCATAATCCACGTCGAAGGATAAACGTTGTGTAACATAATGTTTTTGGTGATTATTAAGATATAGGTCATCTTAATAATGAGAAACTATTATGTACCTATTTATGTAATTAGGTTTTATATTCAAAAGCTAAAATACAATAAACTTTTGTATTTTTAATCAGTCTTAAAAGAATTAAAAGCTAAAATATAATACAATTTTGTATAACATTGTAAAAAAAACAATCAGTCTTAAGATTAATTTTGCACCAGTTTTTTCTAGCGACGGTACATTTTACGTCACATGGTTGGTGGTCCCAGCCGACACATTCAAAAATATTATTGGGCGACTAGGACCGCGGATTTGTTCCTTGTGGTCCCAGTCGCCTAATTGCGCCGCAATAGCAGTTACGCGTTTATTCTGCGAGGGCGGCGTTATTACTTTTAAATTTCAAGCTTATTTAAAAAAAAGGTGCAGTACAGTAGAACCGAAGTAATACTACTTAAATAATAATTCATAACCACACAGCTTCTATATAGCTATTTTCGTCTAACATAAATTACTTTAATAGTTTAATTAGTTCAATTTAGTTTTTTTAGTTTTTTCTTTTACTTAATTTAATAATCGTATTATTATTATTAGAATCGACTGGTTTCTTTTACTAGCTTAAAACATGCATTTACGTTGTTTTTAACGAAGACCCAAGTAGGTAATAATATCGTTGCCGAGCGGTTACTTATATCAAAAAAGCAAATGACAAATAAAAGAAAATCAACATAACACTAAACATATAACTAAAATTGAGATATAACAATAGCTGTTATCCGGTTTTGCTACAGACAGACGGGTATGTCCGGACGGGTGCTAATTTCCCTGTAATCCGGAATTACGCCCGGTTGCCGGATATGTTAGGAAACATGGCAGTATCCTCGCTCACCTGTGTCTGTGGTATAAACAATTTCGAACGATTCATATGACTATAGAATAATATTTTAAAACGAAGCTAGGAAGCGACAATCTGATCGTTGTGGTGTGGGCTGTGTGCCTGATAAACTAGGGTTTCAGACTGTTATTACTCGATGTTTCTAACTACTGTATTATTGTAATTAAAAAGACATTTTAGTATTTCTTTTGAAAAGTTTATTAGTTTTGAAAATTCTTTCTGGCAATGAAACACTTATTTATTCCAATATTATATTTGGAACGTAATCTCAAAAATAAAGTTTAAGAACACTAGTTAACTACTCTGCGTATTTCCCGAATGTTTAGATTGTTATTGGGCATATATTGGTGATCACCAAGGTAAGATAATGGGCACCTCGTTAAATAAAAGATTTATGTCAATTAGAACAGAACAGAGAGCTGAATGGTCATTATATAATAAAAGTTGTATAAGTTTGAAATAAAAGTTTAAGTTACGTGCTAAAGTCATTTTACTGAACTATAATAATGCAATAAACTATTATATTATTCCTACATGTAATAATTTGCGTAATAGCTATTTTTGTATACTTCTGATAAACGGTTATAAACACTTACTGGGTGTTTTATATTATAATTATTTATGTAATTTATAAGTAACTCAGTTTTGTGTGACCCATTTCGAAACTGACTGGGTGCAGAGGAAAGAACTCTGTTGGTTTCAATGGTAAAACAGAAAACCAAAATATCAAGCTGAAATATCATTTCATGACGATTCTTCTCAAAAGGATAAGCATACGTGGTTATTTTGATTTACAGAAGCTAATTTCATAGGCTGTATAATTGTTAACTAAACATTTCTGGTAAATATTTTATTTCTTCATTATAACTTGCGAGAGAAATTTGTGTCTAGTGTTAATAATAGTTATAAGACAATAAGTCCACAAAATTTATTTTCTTTCTTTATTTTTTTGTTTAAAGGCTAATAGGTAGGGAATAGAAATAAATGAGATTTTGCATTTAAGTCCGGGTGAGTAGAACGTTCACAGAGTTCTCTGCAATTACGGTGAAACAACTTTAACTGGACAAAAACTAGATAACTTCGTGTTTATGACAAAGTAGCGTATAGCATAATGAGCATTTCTTTAGACTGTTTCTCAAGATTGTAGTTAAAGCAAAAGAAAATTGAAATAGTTCGTTGTTCTGTTTAAAGTGTGCTAGCGAGTTGTCCCGGCTCCGCAAAAGGCTACTAATTTTTAAATTGATATATAATAATATATCACAATGACCACAAATAACGCCATCAAGACCCAAAGTAAGTATATTAAGTATTATACTTACTCGTGTTATGGATTCTAGAATGGGGAATTGGGGATATTATACATACTTAAATACTTTTTTTTGTACATAATTATTATACATAGATACAATTCGTTCCCGTTTTTTCCTACCATCTATACTATATATCTATACTTCTATTATATAAAGCGGAAGAGTTTGTTAGTTTGTTTGAACGCGCTAATCTCTAGAACTACCAGTCGAATTTAAATAATTATTTTTACGTATGATAGATGTTCTTGAGAAAGGTTATAGGCTATGTAATTACACGCTACTGGCGATGAGAGTAGAGCAGCAGCTAAAGACGAGATTGAAACCGCTTTGAGGGAAGCTAGAAGATATATATAAAATGCTTATCGTATTTTGAAAATCCGATGTTTAGGAGAATTAGCAAAAATCCATATAGAAGAAAACAGCAACCGTGCTATAGACATTTATTGGTATAGTTCTCTATCTAACTGAAATAATAACTTAGGAGCCATTAATTGCGTTAGCTATTCCATATAAAAGGAAATGATTGTTTATTACCATATAGTTGCCTCCATATAATTAAAACTTTATTTGATAATTAACTAATAAAATATTATGGTTTTTACGAGTTCCAAGATTTTTATATATTTGCGTGTGAGTCACACTAATTTTATAAACTAATAGTTGAATTTAATTAGAGAACTTGGAAAATAGGTCAGTTTAGGAACGGTTTCTTCAGAAATTTGAAAGTAATAAACCTATGGTTATTCCTGCAAGGCTAAATTAATCATTCAAAATAAACTAGCTTGACTGGAGAACTAAATGTAGCGTTCAAAATATTACACAAGATTACAGTTTAAACTAATACAATATAGATAGTGTAGTATTTTTGAGGATGGGTAGTAGGAGAATATATGATAACAGGGTACTATAATACAGAATTTCATTAGGGAATTGAGCAATGATTGAAAGAAAAATTTTATTAGGTAATGAGTCCCGCAGGCTCTTTTGATCACTCGATTTTTAAACCTTTTCTTTCTCTTGCTAAATTTCCCTCTCATTTCACGGATGGCAACGGCTGAGTTGATTTTCTGAGCATAGTTTCTGCAGTGCTCGCAGAGCACAGCCATGGTCATAAGTTCCAGTTATCACTTACCAATAAGTAGGCCGCATGTTTTCTTGTCACCGAATCGGTATAAAAACTAGTTTATCTTTTAAAACACTGCGTGTAAGCGATAGCGTTAGGCGTCATCCTAATTGGCCACAATCGTACGATGCCACGATGCGATCTCGTCGTGCGAAGCAAATATGCTTGTAAAATGCCAGTGCTCGCGCGACGGCTATACGAATTGTAACTAGGACATTTCTAAAGATATCTGTATTGCACTCATCGCACGACGAAAACGCATCGTGTCATCGTACGATCGTTGCCAATTAGGACGACTCCTTAATTATAAATATTACTTAATTTTGGTCTTCTGTATAAAATTTCACCCTTCGTTAGACATAACTGTATAAAAAGGGTGTAGACTTGATACTTCATTTCGGGGTGAGCTTATCAAAGATCTTAGTTATAAAGTTAGATACAAACATTTTAATGGTTTCCGCGCATATTATGTTTGACAATGACAAGGTTAGTATGCAAGGACTCTAATTGTTCTAAGTTTGTTTTCATTACCTTAGGCCGTGAGAAAATCTGTATTGTCTATTAAATATAATAAAACAAAATAATTTTATATGTCTGTCAAACTTTCAAGGTGTCTTATTAGTTAAATTAACAATTTTATTGGCTTAGCATGATGTAGTGCTTGCAGTTCCCATAATATAAAACGAGGAAACACTGTAATTGTCTCCAAAACCATTATCTCTTATAACTATCGATATTTGTCGCTACATTTCCTAATTCTCTGTTCAGGAATATTGGTAGCCTCCTTACTCTGATCTACAAAAGACATGTTATTTTTGACATCGTCACCATGTAAATAAAGGTATACTC
Organism: Parascotia fuliginaria; assembly: GCA_963082885.1. Lineage (NCBI taxonomy): Eukaryota > Metazoa > Arthropoda > Insecta > Lepidoptera > Erebidae > Parascotia > Parascotia fuliginaria. The sequence goes on from OY720186.1 coordinate 9,482,986, forward strand.
GGTACTAACCGCCGAAGGCCTGTCAATTTTGCTGCCAATACTGTATTTTTGAAAGTTGGTTACCTATGGAGTTTTAGACAGTCACGAAGGCTGTTTACTAGGTACTGCTCTAATAATTGTTCTCTTGATTCATATTCTAGATCTGAATATCCCATCTTGTTGCTAACAAATGTTTAATTGGCAATTCTTTCGGTTTAAAGCCTTCTCAGTGAACTGTGAGTAAAAAGATATCATTCATAAATTAAGGTTATTTTCTTTAAATGTAATAAAAAAAAACTGTGTAGGTACTCATCAAAAATATCGTGGCATTGTGAATAATACAAGTGTTGGCACGTCCAGAGAGGAATGAACACTAAACTGCATTATTACCTTGCCGTAAAAACGAGACATAGCTAGAAGTTAATTTTTCGTGTGGTGAGGCACGCGCCAGTGGGATTTATATACCGATCGTGCTCCGCACACAAACGCTCCTCAATAAAAACGTCCCACTGACCGCTTGTACCTAAGTTTATTTAAAGTGACGCCTGTGTTTTCCACAGGTGGAAAACATATTATAATATATAATATGCACAAAAGTATTAAATGTATTAATATTACAGTCATCTATATATATTAATAAGTCATAGGCAGGTAAGTATAAAGATACTTACACGATCACCAATTATGTTACCTGCCATGTGCGGTGAAACAACATTAGAAGCATAATTAAATAGTTGTCTTAATTTATTGACCGTGGTTACTAAAATGTCCAACAAGTTTAGTTATTTAAAGATGTACACTTTTCTTAAAGGTTGTAAGGCATTGTTGAAGTAAACATTTTGTACAATTCGACCTCAACGCAGTTAATCAATTTAGTAAAAGAACTTTCTAATAAAATAAAACGTAATAAATGTAAATATATTCAAATTGTCATTAGAGTATTTTAAACAAATAAAAAAACCCATCCCTCAGGGGTCGGTTCAATTAACGGTCGGTGTTTTAAACTTTAGTGTATTACACCTCTCTTTGTCAAGTTGGTAAGAAGTGTCATGATAATTTATTTTCCTTTTGTCGCTGAGTACCTATAACGCAGTCTTTTTGCTATGAAAATTTGTATACCATATTTAATACATTACATTAAGCAGATAAAATCACGGAGTAAATATTTTCGAAACCTTTTATTCGGTCTTTGCATTCCGTTCATTCTTCGCAATCCTTATTTGGATTATGAACACAAATAGCGAGAGCTTTTGATGTTTTCAAAAACAATTTAAAACAGCGTAAACGTCTCGTACGGTCAAGTAGTGCTATAATGATGTTATACGGTTTTGCCCTGAGGCAAGGATCCCTTTTACTGCCCAAGCATTTACTACCACTAAACTTAACATCAACTTTACGACTGCTAAACGATTCAGAACTGTATTCGCTCTATGGTAGTTCAATACTATTTCACTAAGGTACAGATTAGAATAAAATAATTTTATAAACATAAAATAATTTTTACTTGTTATTGTTTGTATTAAACATTGCTTGTTATGAAAATATCGCTTACAAGGAGCAAGATGTGAAATAGGTAAGAAATTTCTTTCACTTCTAAATTTTAATTGTATTTTGTTTGAAATCAATATTTGTCCTTCAATTAGAAAAACAAAATTCTTTTAATAATGTCTTTTTTTTATAATTATTTATCTTAATTGGTTTACAACCAACAAAGATAATAATAATAATAATAATAATACACTCATAAGGTACAGTTGAATTGAGAACCGTCATTTGGAAATCGGTTAAATTTGTTGAAATAAAGGCGAGATTCTTTGCGAAGTGTATAATTAAAAACTTGCTATGAATGTTAAAATTTGATTAATGTGTTCAATTTCTTTGTGTAAGCTTTAATTTTGTTTGTTAATTTACTTTCCGTATACTCAAACGTGAATATGGAGCCATCACACATTTTCCCGTGGGTATCGTAAAAGACGACTATAGAATTACCAGTAACAGTGACGGAAGCAGTGTTACCTGCGTGCTGAATATCATACTAATATTGTGATCAGTCCGTCTACAAAACACGTACCTTTGATAGAGGCTTATAGATGTGCTTTACAGGACAAATTTTCAGGTTAATAGAGCTAAATAACTTTTTATCTTTTCACGCCATTATATAGTTGTCTCGTCTCATCTACATTCAGCATAATACGCAGTTATGATTTAGATAACTGCTTTATATGCCTATATTTATTGTTGAAGAAAAATACCTACGGTGAAAGCTAATTGAAGAGTTCTTTTCAGTGGATAATATAGGTTGACGTGAGTTTTTCTATGAGAACATTTAGTTCTCAGAATAAATACAAGAGGCGCTAAACATTTTTCTGATGGATATTTTACGCAGACACGAGGGAGAAAAGCACATCTGATATTTTTTGCAGTCGCGATTATTTGCTTTGTAAAAAAAAAAAAAACAATAGATATGGTAGGTTTATTTGAATAAAATAGTTCAAAAGAAACATAACTAATAATAATTGTGCATCATGGTAATTAGCGTGATTGTAATTTATATTTTTTGTTGAATGACAGTAGTATAATTGGTAGGCTTCAAGCATAGCTCGTAACGACTGGTGAAAATGGATGTAAAATATTATTTGTGTCACATCATAAAATAAAGAAAGTTTATATAAGTGTATAAGTCGTTTCCAAAACCCTTTTCATTAGTAGTCTATATAGTTTGTTAGATTTCTTAGGCTATCGTTGGGCTTAGAATTGTACCTACCTACTGTGGGTGTCGTGAAAACTAAAGACAGCTTTCTTCGACTACTGTAACACTAAACTGAACCCGTCAATATATAGTCTGGCAACAGAGTATCGATGAGTTTTCCAAACGGTACGCTAACGAGCTACTTCCTTGTTAGTTGGGTACTATCAGTATGCGCTTATTGCTGTGAAGTCACTATGCGTGTAGTCTACCTGTGTTATAAGGCTGGTGCTGAGGCAAGTGGACATTTTTATTTCCAACGCCTCCTTTTTACTTCTGATTAAATCTTTGTCCAAGGTTTAGCAGGCCCTGGGACTCCCGAGTGTCAAAGCTCGGTGTTTCGTGTTGGTTATCACCGTGATGCGCATGTGGGTAGCGTTGCTATGCCTAGTATGTCCATTGGCTTAAAAAAAGAAAACTGTAAATACATCAAATGCACGATGTCACGTAATTTATCTAAACTAGAGACACGTCTTTATATATTACAAAAGCGGCCTTATTCAACCTTTAAAACGTTACATAACTAGAATACAAGCTTTTATCGATCTGGTCTACTACATTATTATTCCCGTGGAAAACCGCTCCTTTCCCCAGGACCTCCCTAGGGAAACGGTGTCGGACTCGCGGTCTTGCAAACCTGGACATACGATACTGGCTTTGTATTACGGTTTACGATAGTTCCTATCTTTATTGCATGCGGATATAATTTGATTTCGCCGATATTGCCCTTAAAATAAGGTAGGGAAGCACTATTTGCGTAAGTTGATATTGGAATGAGTGTTAATCTTAATCGTAAATGATTTCAAATTTTGTTTACTAAAATAAGTTAAACGATATCATTACCTCACAGACGCCTGGGGAAAAAACGTTAGAAGTACTTTTATTTAATTCGGTGGCAATATAGTTTTCTATATACGATATCCTCTGCTTATAGTTCTATACTAGTGTGTACCTAATTGTGTGTTCAAGTGAAAAACCTGCATCGAAAGCTAGTTCATTGCATTATTTTAAATACATTTTTGATACGATTTCAATTATTTATTTCGATTATTCGATGCGAAGATTTGTAAACATAGGTATTTGAATTACAGATATATTGACACATTTAATAATTATAATAACCATGATAACTGATACAAATATTGAATTTTATGTGCCGTATTACATAGTTTCATGTTAATTCTGTCACTTTACTTTACTTGACTTATTTATGAAATCACTGTACAATTGAGTTCTATAAATAACATGAAATACGATGATTACTGCAGTAGTGTAACACTGGCACAGTCATTATCGCTGCCTTCAGTATCAGCGCGATATGTTTTGCAAAAAAATTTACTCTCTAACGATTTCCGATCGAGAATTTATTTTACATAAATATATATTATTCTTTATGTTTATGCTAACGTCTCGTGCTTGTATTTCTTGTGTGCTGTGGGTATATATGTAAATGTGTTAATGAAGGTGTGCATCAAATGGAGAAAAAGGGCACATATACCTTACAGGTAACACATGGTCATAATACAGTATATCTACTAGGTTTATTAACCTTACTCAAGAACTGAGCATACGCAAAAAAAAAATTCATATCCGACTGGTAGTTTCAGAGATTGACGCGTTTAAATAAACAAACCAACAAACGTACTCTTTCGCTATAAAAAATAATATAATAATATATAATATAATATTCTACAACATGCACACAGCGCCATCTAGCCCCAAATTAAGCAATTATATTTGCTTGTGTTATGAGTACTAAACAACTGATATACTACTTAAATACATTTTTTTTGGTAAATAGTAGGTATAGATGCCAGTTTTAATCTTTTGTATCTTTTAGTTTGGCGGCAACCTATTATACGATCCATTTGATATTCAGTGGTCACATATATAAATAAAATAAATGAAAATAAACTACAAAGTGAAAAACCTTTTTTTCATTGCGGGTAATTGAATTAACAATTAAGAACGACAAAATTATAAAATATCAGTTAACTACAGCTAACCACTATAAAAATAGGTGTCAATTTTCTTTTCTGGCATACAATACATTTTCTTTTGGTACAAATGCAAAGTAGGTATGATTGTGTTCTGTATGTTTTGCAAAAAATAATTCTAAGAAGATACAACCAAGCCGTCGCTGATCATGAAGAAGAACGTAATGATGAACAAAAGGCACAGCATATTGGAATTTTACCATCGTTACTTTAAAAGTTAACCTGAGACATTGCAAACGTACAGTGAAGGAAAACATGGTGAGACGCCCTGGATTTATAACGAGTATAATAAATCTGGAATTTCCAATTCGCCTTGAGCAAACACGTTGATCGATGCTCATGCCTTTTCTGTGTGAGAAGAGGATTTTGCCCTGTATTCGTAAAATGGTCTCGTACTTTACGTTTTATATTTTTAGTAGCTTTCCGCGGCGCATTTGCACCCGCGTCTTTGCTTACTGCTTTGCTCCCGTTGCCAGTAGCGTGATGTTACATAGCTTATAACCTTCCTCAGGAACTGCGCTATCATACGCAAAAAGAATTCCGACTGGTAGTTTCAGAGATTAGTGCGTTCAAACAAATAAACAAACTAACAATCGATCAAACTTTTCCGCTTTATATAATAGTGTAGTCAAAGTCAAAACATTTATTTCATTTTGATCATAAAGTATGATGCTTATGAAAAGTCAACATTACATTTTGTCAGCCAATTGACCTACAGCCAGTTCGCTGACGAGGTAGAGCTGTGAGAAGAACTGGCAAGAAACTCACGCCACTCTTTTCAATCGCCAGATAATTACAATTTAAACACTCAACGCAACCAAAGAACCATACAAAGTAATTATTACAAATTAACCAATTAATATAATACTAAGATTAAAGAAAGAAAAGAGAGGATTTCAATTATTTAGTTTCATCTAGTATGGTAATTTGACTACGTATTTTAATTAAACTGGTAAATGCACCTCCTGGTCACATTGCACGACAAGGTAATACTGGATTGAATATTAAAAGTATGCCATGCCAAGATTGACCAGTCATCCCAAGTAGCACCCGTTCACGAGCATGACGCACGGGCCAGCCATCATCACCCTCGCCATATTAGAGGGAAGGTGATGACCCGGCCAATACGACACCACAAGCAATGACATTTTAGTGAGCATGACAATGCAAAGCATGGGTGGTAAAAGAACCCTAATAAAATGTATTATGCCTTACGAACTCATAATGATCATAATATGCATCCACTTCACATTAAACTTTTACTACAATAGTCAACATAATTACAATAATAGTCAATATAATTGCTATAATAATAGCCAATATAATTACTATAATAAAAATCAATATACTGAATGATAATAATAGTCAATATATGTACAATAATAAAAATATCAATATACTTAATGATAATAATAGTCAATATAGCTACAACAATAACAATCAATTTAACATTAATCTTGCATTAAACGAGCAACTATACCCATGCTGCTTTATCATTTAAATAATCATTAATAGTATAATAAGCCTTTTGGATAAGGCGGTTTTTAACAGATTGTTTGAATTTTTGTAGGGGTAGATTCATAATGTCAATGGGTAATTTGTTATAGAAACGTACACCTAGACCCGCAAATGAGTTGTTTACTTTATGTAGGCGATAATATGTACCAACTAATTTATGTTTACCTCGAGTATTCACAGAATGCATGTCGCAGTTTCTGAAATACAAGTTTATATTTTTCTTGATAAACATAATATTGGCGAAGATATACTGAGACGCCACCGTCAGAATACCTATTTCTTTAAAAATATCTCTTAGTGAAACCCTAGGGCCCAAATTGTAAATAGATCGCACTGCTCGTTTTTGAATTATAAAAATTGACTCAATATCCGCAGACTTGCCCCAGAGCAGTATACCGTATGACATCACGCTATGGAAATAGCTGAAATAGACAAGTCTAGCTGTTTCTATGTCAGTAAACTGTCTTACCTTTCTTATCGCAAAGGCTGCGGAACTGAGTTTACCAGCAAGACACAATATTTGGGTACCCCATTGAAGCTTGTTATCTAAAGTTAAACCCAAAAAAAACTGTAGACTCAACAAAGCTTAAAGTTTCATTATTTAAACTTATATTAATAGCTGGGCTTTTAGTATTGGGCATAGTAAATTTAACACATTTAGTTTTCTTTGAATTAATTTCTTTAAATTTCTTTGAGTTTTAGATTATAATGGTGAATAATGCAAAGCAGAGTTATAATTTTTTTCAACATCTGTCTTTTTCTGTTAATTTTGTTTCGAAATTCAATAGATACGAATAGGGTAAAACAAAATCAAGAGGCGAGAGTTGCCAATTGGCGAGTGTTTGTCGTATTGGTGCGGAGTGTGTACGCCGAGCCGCCGTGATCTGCACTCGAATGCATCGAAAGGGATGCACAACGCATACAGAGTAAACTGGGGATTCAGTCAGCCGTGATTTTTCCTTCCTTCAGTATATCCTCTTCCAGATTGTTTCGATGTGACTAAGACTGATTTACTCGAAGTTTCGTACGGACTTAATGTACTCGTATGTCGTCTGCGTTCCTTACTGTATATACCTATAGGTGCGTGGATTTTCATTTTTCTCTATAAGTAGTTGTTTAATACCTACTTAACTCAATGTTATACTTGTCTACATTGTTTTGTTTAATAATGTATTTGCCAAATGTTTAGTATGGTATTCAACAGTGGCATGCACTCCCTAGAGGCATAAAAGCACTGCCTACCCTAATAAATTCATCATAATTTTACCTAACTAGCAATATGCATAATGTATTATATTAAAAGAGATAAATTACCATTATTTTATACTCAGCAATATGTATATTTTCACGCGTAATGATTTACTCTTTCAATTTAATCAACACAATATTACTTTACATCTATATACGATACAACAGCGCCACGGTCGTGCGCGCGGAATAATCAGAAAATAGCTATGCCTAAAAACCACACATGCAAGCTTCTAATGCTCTTTACGTACACTTACGCACACAGACGCGCGCGGTTGATTTTCGTCGCGACTAAAGCACTGCTTAATTTTAAGGACATTCGAATGAGAGTTGAACGACACGCCAATAGAAAGCGTCAATTTTGAATTAAATTGAATTAACCAATGACGACGCATTTCATGACTTCTCATTGGTTGATTTGTAGTTTGAGTATTATCATACAATTAAATACAATTGCATTTATTGCATACAATTAAATTAAATTATGGTGTTTATGACTTATATTAGTAGGTAATGTAATTTTTTTGTTGTGGTGTGATTGTGCTATTATGGTTGATGTGATTCGGTGGTTAATTTATTTTTATTATAATAAAGATTCAATACCAAGTGATTTGTGATGTTAATGATAGGTTAAGTACAGAAAAGACAAACTAAAATTTAATATTAAATAAGTACTTTAGCAATTAAACATATAATTTGCCTAACCGGTTTTACCTATATTTACAAAGTAGACAATCGGTAGGTACCTATTTCATAAGTTACAAAACGTTCGTAATACATTACCGATCTAACTAACTATACATTTCAATTCGCAAAGAAGCTTCATCATAAGTGACTGCTTTTGTGGTTCGGTGGTACTGTGTATGGACTACCACAGAGGTCATGGGTTCGATTCCCGCTCGGTGCAAAAATTTGTGTGCATGAATATGTATTTTTGCATTGGTCTGGGTGTTTCTATGTATAATATGTATGTATTTACAAAAAAAAGTATTTAAGGATGTATATATCCGCATTCTAGAACCCATAATACAACATTAAATGCTTACTTTGGGTCTAGATGGCGTTGTGTGTACTTGTTGAAATATTAAATTATATTATTATAAGTCAATTGGAGGTGGTCACTCAAAATTATCATAACCATTAATCAACACATTTTGGCAAATTATATTTTGCCTACCCCCTCGAAAATGTCTGTGCACGCCACTGGTATTCAACAGTCTTGGAAATTGACCTGTCACCGGCTGAAATGCTGATTCAAATTGCGTATTCACTAGTTAAGTAAATTGGCAATACGTTTCAGATCTTTCCTGGCACACTACTCGACGTTATACAAACTTTTCTTCGACAGCTCACTTAATGCGGATAAAACTAGTTTCCTTTAAAATGTTTTCTCTAAGTTAGGAGCAAAAACGCGTACTTCATTCATTTCAGTTTCAAAGTTGCTCCGATTATCAAGTTTGATAAAAATATTCTAGTATAATCTTTTTTATCGCCTTCCTGACTAGCAACGCTTAAAAAAGAACAATTTGTTAAACTATTTTGTGAATGTGTTGTGAAATTTTAAGAACTAATTTAAGATATAGAAAGAAAACTATGTAGATGTTTGAAACTTTGATGGGAATAGTTACAAATTTATGAAAGTGATTAAATAAATTTTGAAATTAGTAATCGTGGTTATTACAAATCTCTCATTACAAAAGACTCTGCGAAGTCACTGCCTACCGTAAAGGAAGTGGGGCAGGTTAAGAGATTGAGGGAGGTGTGAAAAAGGCAAGGGAGGAAATTTGACCTCCAGCGCTCTTACTCATCGAACGAAACGCAATAGTATAGATACTACTACTCTTACGTCGATCTTCTATGAGAGGGTAGTACTTCCCTGGTTAATCCCACCGATTCATGCTGAAACCAGCGAGTTAACGTTTTGGCAAGCTACTCAAAAGTATTGCTCTAGGAAGGTTTTTGTTGAGTAGAAGTAATTTTATAAATTAATCAACCAAAATTACTCCACTCTACCAGGAGTGGCCAACACCAAGCCTAAAGTTATCATGCTGATAAACTGCTAGTTTATCAGCAAAAAAGACGCTCATAGCTCGTTACGCTTACTGATCAGTAAACGATTAGCGGGTATAAGCAACTTAGAGTGCGGCTTGCCTATGCATGGGTCAGAGTGATATTTGATCTGAGAGTCTCCGTGTTTCAGACGGCACGATAAAAGTCAGTTCCGGTTGTTACCAAGTTGATACCAGTTGTTAGGTCAAGTCGGATGCTTTTATGGGCGACCTGAACAAATCCTGACACTAGGTTGATCACTAACCACTCGATATTTGATATTTGACTGCTAGCAATAGTGGTTTCCACTATTGCGGCTTTATGATATTTCATTCCCCGCTTAAAAAATCTGGTATCAATTAGGAATCCCGTATTGCAACTGAAATGGAGTATAACCATAAGCAAAAAGCATACTCATGAATATAAAGTTATTTTTAAGCACAACCAACTAAAGATCGCCTGCACTTAATATTCCGTTTATGGCTGTTAACGTTGATATAAATGAGTTTATAGATTGCATCGCATTTTATCGTCGAGGCTAGATTGACTTTTGCATTTTATGCCTTACCAGATGGATTTAAATTTTCTATTTCCCATGGTAATTAAATAGTACAAGTTTGCTGAAGTAGCGACTGGCGCTTGCTCCCAGTTATCTTAGACTTGCTTTACTATATTTTTTCTTGTTCCGCTCAAATGAAGTTTATGTTTATGTTATAACAAGCTTAAGATTGCATCTGATATGGATATTGTTTTTTTTATATAAATGTTCCTTTTATTAACGGACTTCAAAAAGGAGGAGGTTATCAATTCGGGTCATAAGTCTTTTTTGTATGTTTGTTACCTCATAACTCGGTCATTTATGAACCGATTTGGAAAATATTTTTTTATTTGAAAGAGTATACTCTGAAATTGGTTCCATATTATTATTATAAAAAATAGTTTAGTAGTTGTATGTTTGTTATAACAGAACTCGGTCATTTATGAACCATTTTGGAAAATTCTCTTTTATTTAAAAGGGTATACTCTGAAATCGGATTCAATATTTTTTTTATAAAAAATTGTTTAGTGGTTTGGCTTTAATTTTACATTTTGTAATAAAAACGTATGTAAGGAGTGAAGATTTGTAAAGCAACGCGTCGATGTCTTTAGTGACGAATTTTCTGACATGGACATGTCCATGCTACAATTGTGAACCAATTATCAAAATTCTTTCTTTGTTAAAAACAACCTGTCCGTGGATGGGTGACCATTTGTGGAATTTCATTTTGAGCGTCTTCATGCTTTAGAAGCAGTGGACTCTGGTTATCACTTTATTTTGGTAGTCTTTAAGCCAAATTCGATTACAGGTCGTGAGAAAATCTAGCAGCAGCGGATGGCCCACTAAAAGTTTAAAATAAAAATAGGTATTTTTTTAGAAAAAAAAACGAAATCCGTCTACAAAACAATACCTACATGTTTAATCCTTAACTAAAAAGTAGAAAAGAATAATTTAATTACTTCAAAGCAATGAACATTGAAGGGGAATCAAAGAAATCATTGATACCATAATACTATACTATATTTACAATTTATAATCAGTTATTTTGGAGTTGGTGTCAGCCAAGAAGAATCTTTAATTCAGCGTTTGCAACCAACTTTTGAAAAGCACGGGCGGCAATGGCACTACTACTAATGACTACCTGAACGCGGTCAAACTCGTGAAGGCAGACGTCATTGATAGTATCAATGATTTCTTTGAGACCCCTTCAATGTTTATTGCTTTGAAGTAATAAAATTATTATTTTCTACTTTTTATTTAGGGATTAAATATGTAGGTATTGTTTTGAAGTCAGTTTTTTATTTCTAAAAAATATTTTATTTTATTAAAACTTCATGCATACAGGCATACTAGGCGGACTACTCTTCTTTTCGTATGACAACTGATATGTATGTATAATGATGACTGACCGATACACCCGTACATATCGTTGAATTTCAGGACACGCTGTATATTTATGAAATAGTTTTTAGAAAAAACGACAGCGTATGTCCATTATGCTTCACCTATATTATTGGATATATAACATTTCATAAAAATGTTCAGTTTCCGAAAGAGTTAGGAATATTCCAAAATAAAGTATTTTATACGTGTGCTCATAACCATAGAGGACAAATGAATTTACATTAATTTAATTCAGCACATGGACGAATATGACTGTGCTCTACCTATCTTTAAGTTATAAGTATCCTCAATAGAAAAAAAAACTATCGAAATATCTTTGAAGAGAATATATTGAGACAAAACAAAATATCTTCAGTCACGCTATAAATGTATACATAAGTAACCGCAGTGCGTTGACACGAGCGTAGGTTATGAGCACTACAGCCGCTCAGTTGACCCTTATAACACGTGAGAAGTGAGCCAGAAGCGAAAATATGGCTTGAAATACACATGTTGGAAAATACGTCTATGAGAATGGCTCTTAAAAAGGAAAACTGTTTGTTCTTGTGCCTGATATAACTTTTAAAAAGTTATATACTGACGTATTAGCACATTATCGAATATATAATATAATATAATAATAAATAGAATGAATGATTGCGTACTCTCGTTTCAAAATTAACAACTATGAAATGATTGCTCACGTGATACCTAATTAACGTAAAAAAATATTTACTTAAAATAATTAATGATATCTGATTTACAATTTTGCAGAATATTTGTCATCATATTAGCAACAATGTTCGTGTAATAAAGTCACAAGAGATGCTTGAGTAATTGACGTAGGGTATATTATTAGAGAACTTTGTCTAGCCGTGTCCCAGAGGGCTTTCTTTCTCAAATTGGAGGATTCTGGCTAGCGATAGTGTTTCCAATCTAAGAAGACTATGTACAGTCATAGTAAAACTATCCAAGTCAACACATTCCAACTAGGTAAATTCTAAGATTCATTAATTAACAATAATATGAAATCCAATTTCCATTATTTTAAGAATGACTATAGTAACAATTCAAAGCTATAAATTTAAAAGTATTATTTGAACCTTTCAGTAACAGTCATTCAACAATAAATACAGTTGTTACAATCTCGTGATTTAAGACAATGTAGTCACCGCGGTCAATTTTACAAATTGATCGTCAATCATGTTTTCGACAACCAAACTGCGTCGAAATTGTTTCGAACAACATGCGATTGCATCATTCGTTCTATTGTGGTGTATCGGATATAAAACAATGCAATTATTCCACCAATATTATACCAATGCAAATTGTCAGGTCAACGTAGATTCAATAAACGATATGTCTGTAATTACCGTGCAGGAATTTCAACTTACATTTCATAACTATTGACGAAATATCAACTTTGCTCATGCATAGAATTTGCTGCATAAAAACGCGTCTAATAGCAAAGACATTCATATTTTTTAGACCCATATGTTTAGTTTAGTTTAGACCTATATGATAATATTTAAAATAAGTATTAAGCCAAATATTGATTTTGATGGCCTAACAGATAATAAAGCTGTGATATTTTTCGCTCAAATGTTTGAACATTAAGCTTTTGCGTTTGTATTAGTTTTTAAAGTTTCGATAACGAGTGCTGATAATAATTGTATATTGTATAGAACTGTCGGTAGTTGAAGTAATAATGAAGTCGGAAAATAGAAAGGAAGGCGTGGCAGGGCCAGACCGGTTTGGTAGCGAAATATCCTTGTGTTAGCTGTAAGGTGATCTAGTTGCCGGAGTACTGAGGTAGTTTATGCAAGTACGGTAGAATGCGGACGCAGCCCACACCCTGCTTAATGCTAGCGTATAAGGAAGTCGCTTTAATAGTTTTTTATTAAATCACAACGTGCAATAAGAGCAGTGAAAGTAAAATAATTATATCAGAATTAGCATGAATCTTATAAAAACATTTAATGTAGTAACTACTTTTATTAATATTAGTATAACTATGCTTTGTCATTACTCTAATTAGCACTTAATTAGTGCTTTTAATTGGAGTGTTATAATCAATTCCTTTGTAAATATTTGTATTAGATTTTCGTTTGGGAAATAAAAAAACCGTTTTTTCATGTAAAGACTAAGTTTATTTACAAGGTTTAGTTTATGTCAACTGACGCGCGAACCTCTCCTAGTAACAAAAACGAACAACATACTTAAAATGTATATCTGTCCATTAACTCACAATATCACAGCAAACAACAATTAAGAAATGCTTTGAAGCGGCCGAGTACATGTCGACCACCCTAGAATGACTCGGCGATTTGATAATTGATGCGTGCTTTTTACGTGTTTCGACCCTTACAAATCGCCTGAGTCTTTTATAAATTACCTTATACTTTGTGGAAAGAGTAAGTGTAACCGTCAGGTGCTCTGTTCAAACTGAACTTGCCGGGAGGAAAGAAGCGGGTAGGCTGCTGCGTCGTTTGATCGTAGTATTGTTGTTGTAGAGCAACATTCTGTGCTGACTGTGAGTATTGTGGTTGTGAGGCAGGTAGGCCGCTGTATTGCGCCTGTTGAGTGCCGGGGTAGATGTTGTTGCTTTGGTACTGAGCCTGTGGCTGGTACTGAGGCTGAGGTTGGTACTGTGGTTGCGGTCGGTATTGTGTCTGTGCCTGATATTGTTGTTGCGCTGGCGCTACGTAGTTCTCTTGTTCGTACAACTCAGGGTGGTATTGTCCGTCTTCTGGATCAGCTTTACCCGCGTAAGTACGGGCGGGCGCGGGCGCGGTGTATTGCTGGGGAGCACTGTATTGTTGCTGTTTGTAGTCAGGTGAATTGTATCGCGGATCCGGGGTGTATCCAGGAGTGGGTGCGACCGGTAGGGGTGCAGTCGGGATATGGTCTCCAACGGCTTGGAATCCATTCTTGCCGGCTACGTAGTTCACTGTTTTCCTCTGACCACTGTCATCGATGTAAGAGTAGCTGCCTCGCCTGTTGCCGTCCGCGTCGGTTTCTTCTTTGAAGTTAATTCCATCCTCCTGTTGATACGCGGCACCGAAGGCTCCGTTGCCACTGAGATAGCGAGCTTCTTGAACGATGGCTGCAGTTTTTGGGTCGCCCGCGTATTTAGGGACGCGTCTCGCACCCTCTTGCTGCTGACACGTCGCGGCTGCGATCACAAAAGCAAACATAAAGAGCCTGAACATTTTGACCGTTCAAAATGTGCACTGCTCGCGCGAAAGTAACAAAGTGTGTCGTTGCGGACGGGTGAAGTTATTATATACGAATAGTGAAGGCCTTGACGTGTATTGGAAGGGCTTGCGGGTGCGACCGCGAAAATGTTACTCACACAAGCTCCGACCTGCGTACGATGGATAGCAAGCATCAGGGAAGTGACATTAAGAGGACGAGAACAGGTGTCGTCCATATGGACGGGATCTCTGGCCCTGTATAAATGTCAACGAGTGAGCCGTCAATTTCGATCAACCTTTGCATATTTAAATATCCGCTGCATGTTTTAGTTTTTAGGAAATAACTTTGACCGCCATTTAAATGTGTAGAAAAAATATTTTAGGTTTTCGAATTGAGGCAAGTGTATTTTATGTGAATAAATTCAGTGGTAGGTATTTTTGATGAAAATAAAGTGATTAACTTAGTTATTATTAGATATTTAATAGTTCATTAAATTTGTGCTGAATGGGCATCAACCGAAACTAGTTCGTAGTTATCAATAGCTACTTTAGTGTTTGTTAGAATTTCATATATTATTACCTACGTTCACTATTTGAAATAGCTTTCGTGTTTTAAATGTAATTATATAAAATTGAAGTTTTTGTATAGGTACTCAATTTGTTTAAATAAAATATTTTATAGCGGCAGCAAATTCTGAATTCTTGTGCTTCATGTCGCAGCATAATGGCTTTCGCTTATTACATATTTTGATTTGTATTTGCCGGTTGCTACTCATCTTTGTCACTTATGTCCAATAATTATTATAAAAGATACGTAGATATATAGATATACACGGTAGTAGATCCTCGATGGTTTCAGCATGAATGGGCCGGATTGATCGGGGAAGTACTACCCTCTCATAGAAGATGGACGTAAGAGTAGTAGTATCCGTACTACTGCGTTTCAGCATAGGAAAGGGGAGAAATTGGGAGGCCCAATTTCCCCCTTTCCTCTTTCCTCACTTTTCTCATTACCTTCCCCTACCCATATGGGTAGGGGAAGGTAATGAGAAAAGTTGGGAGGCTGGGAATATTCCCAGCCGCCATAATGGAGGCCACCATACCAGCAGTTTAAGACAATGACTATTGGTATGGTGGCCACCACTTCTGGATTCCATTGACTGCTTACCATCAGGCAGGATGGAGTCACTTTGGTACGCTAATATAAAAAAAGACTAAAATTGTAGGTATCTCGTTTATGACAGTTTAGCATTATTTTACGGTGTTAATAACTATTAGTTTTTTTTGTTCTTAGTCGCCTCCCACGACAACCACGGAAAGAGATGGAGTATTTCTGTATTCAGAGGCAACACAACTAAAAACTAACTATGAATTCCAATATGATTACGCGGTAACAAGTGCTATTATATTCACAATACATTTTTGTATATTTATGAGTATATACGTTATGCAGTTAATTACTAAAAGTTGTGTTATCTTGATAAAAATGTCAGTAATGGTTGGTAGACAATTCGTATAACTATCCAAGATCTCTATTAAGGTATATGTTAATCTGGTATTTACGCGTAGGGTAGGTACGTCATCAAATTTGTAACTACATGTAATTTGTTTATTTTGTGGGCTCTATAGTTAGGTAGCCACATGTTGATCGACCAACCGACGTGGTTTGGTTGTTAACCATTGTTTATTTATGTGCGTCACGGAGGGTATGTTAGCTAAAATGCTCCAGTGGTCAAATACCTATGCATATACTAGACTAGCTTTTAGCCGCGATTTCGTTCACGTAAATATTGAGATGTGTGCCTGTATGAGAATATTGCCTGCCTGATCTTACGGCAATCGTACATGTGTCAGTAATAATCATTATATTCCGTCTCTATGACGAATCCCATTTAAATCTATTCACCTGCTTTCACTAAAACTGACGAAATTTCCCGCAAACTTGCAACTACTATTTTCCCACATAAGAGGGTATTTTCTAAATTAATAAAATGGTGTCTAACTAGTATTAGTAAAGAGTATAATTATGTAAGTTTAGAGTCGATAGCTTTAAAAATAAAAAAAAATCCATACAAATTTACATCCCATAATTCACCCCTTTGTAAGGAATGCTGACAAAAAATTTATTATCTAAATTTTAATTTCTTCAAATAATGAGTATTTTAAAGTAATTTGGAAATATGGAAGTTGCCTAGGAAATGAATTTCGCAAAATCTCGTCTTAGAGAGCACCTATGTCCTAAAAGGAACACCCATGTAAAATTTAAGACTCTTAGCACTTGTAGTTTCTATGATTTCGTGATGAGTGAGTGATTGAGTGATTGACCTTTCGCTTTTATATATAGTAGATGTAGCTGAAAAATAAATAGGAGACTAAGTACTACTGCTTGCTACTGCATGTTGCATACACGAGAAGGTGGTACTAACCTACCGTTAGGTTTGATTCTTAGTTTAAAAAGAGAGAGAGCGATTATTTTTATCGGTTCAAGGTTAGTTTGAAGTATGGTTAGAATACAAAATTTCTATACAGAATATTGCTCGTGCAAAAGATTCCTACTTTTGAGAAACAAATCTTTGCTTAACCCTTCAGGAAAAGCAACGTGATGATGTATGATAGAAATCAGATTTTTATTAGGTACTATTTCCGTGTAAAGGTTATGTACTTGATAAATAAAACTTTCTCACAGTTTAGTAAACTCATTATCCTTCTTGATGGCAAAAAAATAAACATTGGGTTAGTAATAGTCGTTTAATTTCACACAAGAGTGAAGTAACTATATTTGGTACAACTTTGCTTCACAAGTAGACCGAGATACACGATTACACTAAGTGCTCCATAATCATTGATGAACGATAACGTGGAACAGATTAACGAGACAGCAGTATCACGATAACAAGACTGAGGTAGTTTCGTACTTACCTTAGTTGTCGCAACTTCCTTTGTGCATTCTTACGGACTAATTATACTTGTTTTTGTCAAGCTATTGTACTGCAACATGGTCTTCGATTGTGCGTATCGGATCGGATCTAAGTTTAAAACATTAACCCCCAGTTTATGAAAGGCTGATCAACGCAAAATTAATTAATCACCTGTTAAATCTCATGTGGAGTACCTAAAAGCATGCAAAAATTAAAAGCATGATAGAAGCATGAATAATTATATTTATAATATATAATAATAATTAATTCATTCTTCTATCATGCTTTTAATAATAATAATAATAATACCAGCCTGTTTTACTGTCCCACTGCAGGGCAAAGGCCTCTTCTCATATAGAGAAGGCATGAGCATTAATCACCACGCTTGCTCAAGGCGGATTGGCAATTTCAGACTTTTTAAAGTCCAGGTTTCCTCACGATGTTTTCCTTCACCGTCGTTCAGAATTGTCCAAGATAAACTTAGAAAGTACATATGATTTGAAATATCACATTAGTATTTGCCCGGATTCGAACCCACTACCTCGTGTTTACGAAGCGAGTGCCTTATCCACTGGACCATTTCGACTCCATGCTTTTAATTTGATCTAATTAGTTACTAATTAGACCAAATTAAACTAATTATTCATACTTTTAGCAACCCAATTGGTACTTCACTTGAGATTTAACGGATGATTAGTTAATTTTTTGTTAATTAGCCTTCCAGAAACTGGGGGTCAATCTAAAATATCTATCTGTAGCATTATATAAAGCCAAAGAGTTTGTTGGTTTGAACGTGCTAATCTCTGGAACTACACGTAGGATTTGAATAATTATTTTTGCGTTTCATAGCCTAGTTCTGGAGGAAGGTTACATGCTATATAACATCACGCTGCTGGCAACAAGAACAGAGCAGTAAGCAAAGATGCGGGTAAAACTGCGCCTCGAAAAGTGATCTATACTATTATATATAAAGATTTATATATTTAAACATTATATATGATCATTATTATAATTTACTTATTTATTTTATTTTGTTTTCAATCTACACAGATTGTATTTAAGATTGATAATATTGTCAGTGTATTCTTTGATCAATCCGTGATAATTTCTTAGCAGAATACCGTCCATCTTGGCTATAACAGAATATCAGCGCTGCTTTGTGTTCGCAAAGTGGCACGAAGCTGAGTTAAGGCCTTTTTGTTTCTCAATGTTTTTGTTACTTCTTCTTATAACAATGCAATATTCATAGGTTAAACTTACTTGTTGAAAACAAATTAATGATTTTTATTTCTTTTTATAATATAAAGCAGAAGAGTTTGTTTGTTTGTTTGAACGCGCTTATCTCTGGAACTATCCGTCGGATTTGAGTAGTTTTGTGCATGATAGCCCAATTCTCAAGAAAAAGCTATGTAATATCACGCAACTGGCAACGGGAGCAGAGCAGTAATCAACGACAACGGCTTTCCTCTGACCACCACAAATATATATCTGTGTTAGAGAAGATTATTTTCTTGTTTTGTACTTTTAAGAGCACATTCCTTGCCGAATTTGGGTTTAAGTATTATATTATATTAGTATAAATTTACTTTTTTATTTATATTACTTTGGAGTGCTAATTTCGCGAGAAAATATAAAATCATATACCTATTTAAAATACATATATTTAAAATCAGTGAATTATTATTTGATGCCCATCATTATGTATTTCAAACATATATTTTATTGCGCTATATTGAATTTAGCAAGACATAACATAGCCTATAACCAGCGGACGGTCAAGACGTTTCTCATTTGTTAAATTATAATGGCTAGCTTAGAAGATACGAGGGAACAGATAAACATACATACATACATGCATACATAGACCGTCAAATTCATAACCCTCCGCTTGGCTTAGCTGTAGTCGGGTAAAAAGGCAAGGATTTAAACGATTTGTAATCATGACGTGAAACATTATATTAAATTTCCACGAAGCCGGGGGGAAGGGAGGGGGGGCACACTAATTCTACTAATAATTAAAATGACAAAGTTTGTGTGTGTGTGTGTTCGTTACTACTTAGCGCCTAACCGGCTAAACCGATTTCGATGACAATTTGTATGTAGATAGATTCGGTGCCTGAGACGGACATAGGCATATATTTTTACCCCGAAAATCGGTCAGGTTCCCAAGGGATACAAAGAAATATATTTTATAAATATAGTTTGTGATCATCAAAGTAAACTAGAGAACGAGAAAATCATTTTTAACAAAAAGAAAACCGACTTCAACCAGAAAGGAAACTAAAAAGTAAAAAATAACTAGGTAACAACCAACTAAACCAATAACTAGGTACATATAGGTATTATCAATCGTAGTAAGGTTCTTATAGTATTTGCTTGGCACCAACTTCAAAATAATAAAATACTTATTTAATAATTTCTGATTAACAAAATTAAAATACGAATTACTTTGTGATAAGTAAATTTATTTTTTACTTTTTAGTTTCCTTTCTGGTTGAAGTCGCTTTTCTTTTTGTTAAAAATGATTTAATTTTTAAATTTTTAGTGATGGGTAGACCTAAATATTAGGTACATAGGAATTATTTTTGTACGAACTAAACACTTTGGCATATTGAACTGTATGAAGTAAGCCTGACATGACTGCTGTTGAGGAATTCCCTCGGCTGTCTATAGTCACCTGTAATGGCACTTATAACCCATATGGGTGCAAAGTTTTCATCATTAGATATAAATTAAGTCCAAACACCAAGTAATTGCTGTAAATCGTTGTCGAGTTCTCTCGACTGTCTATCGGCTCCATCATCAGATCGACTCCAAACCTTCACTAAATAGTAGTGCCTTAAAATACTTAATGGAAAAATTAACAAATGTACTAGTCGCTAGTACGATTTTCAAAAGTTCCCCTCGATTTCTCTGAGATGCCATTATCAGATCCTGGTTTCCTTATCATGGTACCACCCTTGAGATATCTTCTTTCCAACAAAAAAAGAATCATCAAAATCGGCTCATAAACGATAAAGTTATCCGCGAACACACATAAAAAAAAATATATATATATACGGTCGAATTGAGAAACCTCCTCCTTTTTTTGAAGTCTGTTAAAAAGGTAAAAGAAGAACAATACACAGTTAAATTTCTATGATTTGGCTTTAATAGTCAGTGTAAAATAGCTGTTACTATTGCAGTACAAATAGTTAATTCTTTTGTTCGAGCATTAGTCCACGTTAGCACATATTTCTCACAGCGGCAATTTTATACGTAATCATGTCACATTTGGTAAAAATAATATTTTTATAGTTCTTTGTTACGATTTAATTTGTTAGTTAGCATTAGCTGCATAATGTAAATGATACCACTTACTTCATACAACCTAAATATTTGAGATTTACGTAAATGACCTGTCAAGGACTTTGGTTTTGTAGAATAGAGCGATTGCTCTGGTCGATTTGACGTGTGTATTTTTAGAATAAATAAAAAGTACGACATTTATTTATTATTCAACTTGTACGCAACTGTACGCAGTTCTATGGCATTGTTCTACAGATAAACATCGATTGATATCTTAATAAAACGTTTAAAGGGTGACGTCATACTATAAGACCAATTTCATTGAAAAGTTTGAATGAATGTAACATTGATCTTATTATTGTTTTGATTGATTAAAATTTGTGCAACACATTTGAGTGAACGATCTTTTGTCGAAATTATGAATATGTTATAGTCGTAACAGTATTTGACGTTTAACATGTTGATCGTTATTATGATAGAGATTGCTATTAAAATAATAGTAATACTCAACAGATAGCAGTTTGTCTTTAATTGAATTGTCCGTAGTATTACTTAATTTATACACAAATAGGTGGTAGGGAGATAATTTACATTCTACATTAGAAATGATAAGATTAATGATATTTAAGATTTGATTATGACGTCATTATGACGAAATAATTGCGTCTAGGTGGTAGACGCAATTATTTCGTAAAACCTGAAATAATTATCTTTATAATTTGTTTACCTTACTTCTGATTAAATTTGTTGTTGCGAGTGCTGATTTATGGAAGCTAGGAGTATATTGAACGAAGCGTCTATGTGCTTGATAAAAACACGACAACAAACAAATCTTTGAGTCTAACATGACTCGTACACTGACTTAGTTTAAATTACTTAGTTAAATGATACATTACTTTGACGTTACGTATCTAGTAGGCTATACACAAGTATATACTGTTGGTTTACAATCATTTGTTTTTTGTTATATTACCTTTAGCTATACCTAGGTTATAATCTATCCTCTAGGTAAAACACTCAGCATTACACTTTTGTAGGTAATATCTTATTTGGTAATGAAATCAAATGCACAATTGCCACCGGGCGTTAACTTTGTAAATCAGGTGATGTTAAATATACTAATTAATATAATTGCGCGTGTACCTACTTGAGTAATGCAACATGCGGTACCTATATACACTTAAATACATAGTGTCAAGTTTCTAGTTCACTGAAGTACAGTACAGCGACGTTTTATTTTTAACAAATATGCTCGGGACACCCCTCAAGATTTACGTCAAGCGATGCGTACCATAGAATTTTCCAATAAAATGCCTTTACCTTAGACATAAATCGACGCTGCAATTCACGTCTTAGAATACTCGTACTATAGACCTGGGTTTAGGCAAACAATAAAATAAACTTCGTGCTTTACTGCAAGTGCAAAATAGACAAAATATACATTTCCTTTTAAATATTTTGTTAAACTACTTGCTACATTTTTACATTTTGCGACATGATTTTCAATCGTTAAATGCACGGCTTTCCTCTACTATAATATACATGTATTTTACTAATAAACCTTTTAGGAGAAATGTTCTAAATCGTATCAAACTCCGTTGAGTAGTTTAAATGAAGTTAGCGCTACCCAAAAAAATAGCAACTTTATACTATTTAAAAAGTTGACAAGCGCTTTTAAGTATGTTTAAAATATTTTAAATAGTTTTTGTATTGTATGGTAATTAATGTGCATGTCACTCATAGATTAATGTTACTCAAGTTTTGATGTCGACCTCGGTGGCACTTCTTACCTTCTCTAAAACTTAGGTACTTAGTAGGTACCTAGCTATGGATTTCTATTAATATAATAGGTTCAAAAGAGGTGTGTGGTCTGAGGTGCAGCAGGGGACTGCTGCCGTGGGCTGATGATGGTGATTATCTTATTTTTATGTTTGTTATGGGTGTGTTTCTCAGAGAGGTGATTTTTTAGATTCTATGTTAGCGATTTATTTGATCTAGGAAGTAAGTTTTTTATTGCCAGTGGCGCAGACGTCATTGTCAAATTAAACAGGTACTTATTGGTATAAAATATGTAGAAATGGTAATTTGCAATCGAATGAGAAACTAGAAAAATTAAAATATTATTGTAATTACTAACTAACACTAACATTATTAGATATCTACTATAACTAATAATGTCCGTTTAATAAGCATAGTGTAGGTATGGATTTTGTCTTTAGAAATAAACAAAACCCAGATTGCCTCAAGATATATTTCTCTCACCCTAAAATCCGCAATATAGAAAGTATTACAAAATACATAGAATTTGATAGTCACGTTGATACTAGCCCAGTTTCGAACCCAAAACATCGTGTATCCGAATTAGATACCTTAACCACTACGCCAAAACACCTTTCAAATAGGTATACTTTTATAATGGAAACAACAACCTTCAAAATAATAACCTAGCTATCAAAAACAAAGATCTGGACCAATTATAAATTTTATTATGATACAAGTAATAACTGAATAGAATGTAAAACTAAAGCGGTTTCATTTGCTAAGCACGTGTTCGGACGACCTTGTCGGCAACTAGATATTATAACATTATTTCTTATGTAATTGGTCCAATGTGAGGTACTTCTATTTCATAAGATAGTGACAAAATAGCGTTACACGTTACTAGCAATTCAGGTAAATAAAATAAAATAAGAATAAACAGGTACCTATGTATGTTTTACGGTTTCTGGTTTTAGCGTAAAGGGCTCAATCGATCGAGGAATTTACCCGGAAACCCGAACTTACGTAGAATATATTTATTTATAAAATGGGCATACTATTTATACTATTTGCACATAGGGTTCATACCTGCGTTTCTTTCGATGTGTCAGATCTTTAGTATTTAGTACAATATGATTAATATAATCGAAATTATTTCGAAGCGCATTGCTATGTGTGGACTATTTTCTTTGTATTGATATCAATACACCATTCGATACTGAGCGCTTACTAGCATTATAGAAGGATTACAACAGATTACAATGTCTGTTTATATCACTCGTATTACCAATTGACACGATGTGTTTCAGTTATTGATGAAATTTTATGGCTATTTAGGTTTTGATGTTTGAGATATTCTTTATATTTAGGAAAACACGGCATATTAGTCACATTTTTAAATCTTTAAAATTTAAATTTAGTTACTTTTTACAATTTACAGTCAGTTGAAACACTGCCCCTTTTCAACATTTTTTAAACATGCTATGAACTAAATTTAAAATAAGTAATTTATTAAAACATTTTAATATAAGCTCTGACGCTGAATTAACGTTGTATTACACGTGGTGCTACTCATTCATTAGGACCGAAACATTCAATCTTCTATGATCGCTTATTCAACTTTGTGTAAAGTAGATCGCCTTGCTCACAAACATGCTCTAATTTACAGTATAAGTACAAGCAATGACACGCTACAGGTAAATGTTCGGTAAAGGTCAGTGGCTGCCCGTGATCAAGGCCTTTCGAAATTCTGGTCGGTTGGTATGCGGCTAAGAATGCCGACCATTTAGGCTCTGGCATACAGATTTCTGTGAAAACCGTTTACTTACACGTGTACTATAAAATAATTATAATACTCAATGTACATTATCTAATACAATTATATTAGCTGTAAAATTTAATTGCAAGTTCGGAGTTCCTGAGTTCGACTGTCAAATTCTAACAGCTTGGAAATTGACAGAGTTTACTAAGAATAGTGTATGGAATTGACATGAATTCTCGTAGACTAGAAATCTATGTCATTTGTCTAAGCCCTCTGTTTTTAGACTTAAAACACGTCATCTGTCTGCTGTCGAATAGGTTTGATACAATACAATTGCCATAATCTCCAAATAATTAATTATTTTAAAATTAATATATGTACATTAATTTTAAAATGATTAACTAGCTTGCCCTCTGTAAGTTATATAGAACGTTACATAACTGACGTAACGTGGATGTTATACCCCATACCTTCAGGGCAAAAACGCATGACGCTATGTTTTGTTAATTTATTACGATAACAAACACAAATAATTACACATCTTACGTTATAATATGTGCACGTTTGTTAAAATTACGAGATGTTTTACGCCATGGTCACTGCAATAAAAAAGTATTTCGGACAACGGTTAAAATAGGTATAATGAGAAAAAATATTTTTGTGTGTTTGTTTGTGATGTAGGTATATACTCAAAACCTACCTTTAGCTATAAAGCTAGGTACCTAACTTAGGCTACTTTTTATTCCTACGGAATCGGCATCTACGCCGATGTACCTAATTGCACAAAACCGGGGTTTGTCGTTAGTAAAATAATAAAACTGTCCGAATAAGTTAACTAGTTGTGCGTTTGTCTGTACTATTTGTGTCACATAATACGCTAAAGAATAGTCGTCTGGAAAGTTAAAAGTACGGGGTGTAGTCAAAAGCAGTACAACACAAAGGCTTTAACAAGTAGTTATAGCTATCGTGTTTAATACGAATCACTAAATTGAAACAGCGTCGTTAGTTGTAGTAGCACTTCTGTTTAGTTACAGTATGTATTTTTACGACATCTGATGTTATATACCGATAGGCATTTTGTGTTGATTAAAATTTACGGTTATATGGTACCTATTCGAATAAATTACTAGCTTTTCGCGGTGCGGTTTCACCCGCATTTTTGCTTACTCTTGTAGCCAGTAGCGTGATGTTACATAACCTATAGAACTAAGACAACCTCGAGAACTAAGCTATCATACGCAAAAATATTTTTTCTGTTTCAGAGCTTAGCGCGTTCAAACAAACAAACAAACTCTTCCGCTTTATTTAATAATATAGATTACTGCTAAGTGCTAATTAGCATTGGCAGAAATAATTGACACCATTTAGTTACTATAAGAAATGATAAGTTTTATCCACACTTATTAAATTTAGTTAAAGCTTAGTATGATATTGCTTAAGACTTAATTTACTAGTTCTCATAAATAACACCTGTGCCAGACCACGCTTAGTACCTATTTCTTATTGGTGTTTCACAACCAAGTAGAACGCGACCGAGGCCCTACAACGACATAAAATAAAAACAGCTTCTGTATCCCTGTTCCTTTAGAAAGCACATAGTAACGCGATATCTTTATGTTAAAACTAGATATTGGCAGCGGCTTCGCTCGCGTGGGTAGGTATACCGCAAAAATATAGCTTATGTTAGTCACTAATATTGTAGCTTTATATTGGGATTAATCTTTTCTCTTTATAATATTAGTTTAGATACAATTATTATTAATAGGTGGTACCTATCTAGTATATTAGTGTTCAATGTTATTAATTATGGCCGTGTTTCCAGTCTAGAATAAGTATGAAATCTGTGAAGTAATCTCAGGTTACTTGTGTATTTAAAATCTCTTGCTGCGGTAACTATGTGTCTGCCACGCGTGGTGACTGACTCTTAGTTGTTATTTAAAATAAATTTTACTTTGAATTGAAATAAAATGTTTGATAGTTAGTATTATAAAAACAGTTACTTCATTGGTAAGAACCGAATTTTATATTAGAGTTATCTTTGTACTCGGGTAAAATGGGACAATTAATCGTCCAGGCTAGACAGGCTGGCTATTCTTGTACTACAGTTTGTACGAAAGACTCAGTACACGAGTTAAACTTGCTATTGCTAGATTTTATACAGCCTCAGGGCTAATATCTGCTGTTAAAAGTCATGGGATAAATTACTATCTCGCAAAAATAACTACTTTATTTTTAATTAAAATAATTAATAAGTTATCTTAAACACTACATCATGGTCTGAACTTTAGAGACTAGTTCCTAGGCATAATTGCTTCTTAGTTACGAGCTACTCCTAAAGTGTTTCACAAAGGTTACGGTATAGTTATTTCCATGGCTAAACCATGCATTAAAATTTGGCGTATAAAACTAATTCTGTAAAAAAAACATAAGTTTATTTAGAATAATAAAAACATATTGGTGAGCCGTACACAAATACCTTAACTTTGTGTACTTCAAAATTGACTTTATGTTAATGCTCCATGTAGGTGAGGTGGTTTTTCAAGACAAAGGAAGTTATTTGATGCCATTTTACGGCAGGTAGTTCAAAGAGATAGTCCAGTACATGGTTCTTTGGGAATATATAAGCCCCCAGAACACGAATGTTTTCCTTGCTCTAAAAACGGACTTCGCAATAAAACCGAGTGTTAGTTTTAGTTCCCTTCCGAAATAAGTTTTTGCGTGTCCGTGAGTAGTTTTGTTTGCAGAACATTTTCTTTGATTAATTACTTCCGTACAGACCGGTGCGGTGTCCAATTTGGGCAACGTTCTTCCTTGTTTATAAGGATTAAATATATAATACTCATGTTAATGTTTAATAAAAAAGTAATATTGCAATTTTGAATTCCGTAGCATCAAAATCAAACCATTTATTAATTTAAATAAAAAAATGTAACATTCCATCGGCGAACTAATAGGATTTACTACGCGTTATTGATTTTGTTAAACACGCAAACAACGATTGCAATGTAATACACGAAATGTTACAATATAGTCGTTGTTTGCGTTTTAGAACCAAAAATATATATTTGTAAATAATTCTAGGATCAAGTATCTTGGTGGTATTGTGTCCTAGGTTAATGTTTTTTCTTGATTAAATTATTTCTTCTGAAGACATAATTAGTGTCTGTTTGCAATTTGCCTCCACCACTCTGGCTGATGGTAAGCATTTAGTGGTGTACACCATTCGAAAAGCCGAACTACTAGTTTGGTGGCTTCCACTATGGCGGCTTAGTGAGATGTTATTTGTAATTTTCCTTGGAGAGTTACTTAGGTATTGGGTCCTGTTTCTAAGGGATTAAAAAACGGAGTAGTTAAAAAAATACAATTGCTAAGTTATGATATAATTATAAATTTGAAACAGAGACCGACCATGAGCAGTTTGTATCCAACGGCTCCTCATCACTTGTTAGGTCTTTATATCAGTTCTACGAGCTTACCTTAAAAATAACTCGCAAACGCCACACACGCACTAAAATTATTATAAAACTTTACAGATTAGGTTACGGTTAAAAAACATTTTATTAATCCACACGGTAGTAGATCCACGCTGGTTTTAGCATGATTGGGCCGGATTGACCGGCAGAGCACTTACCTCTCATAGAAGATCAACGAAAAGTAGTAGTACCCGTACTATTGCGTTTCGTTCGGTGAGTTCAGTTCCGCAGTTATGCAACGTCTACAAGGAAAACGTGTATGTGTTCCCAATAACTGTACTTTTACAAGTAAGTAATAAAGAGGAAAAAAGTTAAGTAGCAGTTATGTGTGAGAACAATATTGTAACTAATCTGAGGCAAAGGAAAACGCGCTACTTCCAGTTTTTATTTTTGTAGCATGTAATATTAATAGTGTTTCTTGCTTTTGTATAACAGTTCTCATAAAACCGTAAACTTTGTGAAAACGTTCGAGCACAGATTTGGGTGTGAATTAACCAATTGTTTGAATGTTTGTATTACGTGTAACTAAGTTCTAGATTAATTTTGATTCTAGTTTCCCAATTTGAGTGAGAAACTATGTTTCGTCTTACACCTGTCTTATATTGGTTTTATCTTTACGAGTATAAGTTTTTTATACATCTAAGGTATATGACAACAAGCTTATGAACCATTTGGTAAGTCAGCACCAATCCTCTACCGGTCGTGTAAGAGATGGGAATGATGAGAAGAAAAAGAAAGGATAAATTGGTCATCATTCACCGATCGAAATACAGATAATAACAATATAATACAAAATACAGATAAAACACTTTATTCTTCATTTTCTTTAGTTTTTATTCTTCATTTCTTTAGTTCATATTTTATAAGTGGATTCATCATTATATCGGCTCATTATTATCCCACTTCAGGGAAAGACCTCTTCTCATACAGAGAAGATATGAGCATTGATCGCCACGCTTGCTCAGGGTGGATCGGCGATTTCAGACTTCCTCAAAAGTCCAGGTTTCCTCACGTAGTTTTCTTTCACCGTTAGTCAGTAATGTCCAGATAAACTAAGGAAGTACATATAATCACATTGGTACTTGCCCGGATTTGAACGCCCGATCTCGTGTTAACGAAGCGGGTGCCTTCACCACTGGGCCATTACGACTTCTAGTACGTACGTAATTGAGAGGATTATTAAGTATCAATCCTCTAGCCTGACTCATTAAGGATTTACTACCGTAGATAGTTCATCATTCCCATTATCGGCAGCTCAATTTTACCTCCTGTTGCTCTTTTTTTTTTTTTTTACGTGGGAAATGCATTACGCATACGCACCCGCCCGGGCAAGGCGGGGGTTATGTCGGACTCTCCGACCGCACTCAAAGCGCGGCCAGCATACCGACTAAAACCCACGGTGTTCGTCCAGACGGCCAGAGTGTCGGGGTCACGGAAGTCGCTTGCGCATTCATCCGCGACCCCGACGAGCCATGGCCCGCTCACCGCGTGCAGGCCCCGTCCGATTTAGGGGCCTAGCCCCCCCTCGAGAGGCGCGTGCGGAACACGCGCACTGCCGTCTCGGGCCCGTGCTGTTCGGGCAGCGACTGCCCGATCGCCGCCCGCAGGCCAACTCGGCCGCAGAGGATAGGGAGAACGGCGCATCGCAATACCGACACTCCTCTTCCCCTGCGGCCCCACCGCGTCCGCAATCTGGCGGTTGCGGCCCCGCCGAGGCCGCGGAAGGTAGGGAGAGCGGCGCACCGTTATACCGGCACTCCTCTCCCGCCGCGGCCCCGCCACTCCTCAGCCGCAATGTCGCCGAAGCAACACTGCAGCCCGACCCAGTTGCGGTGCCGCCCAAACAGCACCGCAACCCACCAGAGCCGCTCCATCGTGGGCTTACTGGCAAAGCCCAGAGGAGCGGCGCCTCCTTGGGGTTCCTCTTGGTTCACCGTGGTCCTTGGTAACCACGGCTACTAAGCCCCCCCGCCGCGACAAGGCGAGAACCCCGTTGGAGGGGGACCTCCTGTTGCTCTTTACGATCCTGTTACAACCTCGTTCAATGTAGTCGGCGTTTCACATTGTATGGGACTTAAAGCTGGACGACATAATATATTTTATTTCCACACACAAGAAAAATCTCACTTTGACAAAATGGATCTTAAATCAATCTTTTTGTTACTTTGGATTATTTCAAAATAATACATACGTACTTTTGTCAAGTTTGGTTTAAATAAATTAATAGAAATAGGTAATTAATGAAAATTGTATGCAAAAAAAATGGTTAGCTAACACTAGGTTGCTACTAGTCTGTTATAACACATACAGTTTTAAAGTCATAATTAACCTAAAGAAGGTTATCAGTTATAGAGGTTTTAAGTAAAATATTTTCCATTAAATACAATTTATTATCGTTATAGTGTTCACGCACGCACGGATCTCAAAGTAGCTAACAGCTGGAAAGTTACCGTTAGTCCATTGTTTTGTTGGTTGCCTTTCTAAGAGGCTAAAGGAAAACTGCGAATGGAGATTAATTTATTACATCGCAGAGAAAACATGGAAAGCGGTGGAAGGCTCTCTATTAAGACGAGCGGGCGGGGAATAGGGCGATTAATTATGATTTCTTTTAACGGTGTCGGACGTGGTCGACCGTCCTTGAGTCTCTATTACATACACAGAAATAGAAATGTTTAATAATAATATGATTGGTGCGCATAATAATATACTCGTACGTAATGTCTACTATTGCTCTATAATTGTGTAACTATAGATGTGATTTGCAAACTAATTATTTGAGGTATAAATAATTAACTATTACTACGCAGAGTGATGAAAACAAAAGGCTACTATGGATTTATAATGGATTAAATAGTACTATGATTACCTATTAATAAGATTTCTGAATATGTTTGCAACACTTTCATTCTGATCTCAGCCATTATAAATAAGTACCGTAACTAATATAAAAATCACATAACGACTGCATAGCAATCTCCTTCACGATGCCGGATTCAAGCTTATATTTCTAGAGACGTACAGGACGTCATCGTCATTTCTTATAATTACTTTTCCTTACTGAACAAGTCCAAGATTAATACCACCTAATTGCCTATCTATTCAGTGTACCCGTCGGTTTAAGCGGTTCATTAATATCTTTTAGGATTTTTGTGCCACTTCACCTATTTAATTTCATTACTTTCGAGATTACTTTTCCTAGTATGATTTAGTTCAATATATTATTTTGTATATTCATTTAATATTTTCCGTAAGATATATTTTTAGATATTTTAATTTCCGGCAATCATCTGAAAAAAAGGGAATGAGTAAATTGACAGAGTAAATTTTATTTATGACATTATATTGTAAATAAGTATCTACATAGGTTTTGTATCTACAATTATTATTTTGAATTAGTGTAATATATCCTGGCAGAAGAAAAATGTGAAATATTAACTTTTAGTTCCTATTGCCTTTCCAAAACTACCGACTATACTATGGTGATCCTATCATAACATTTTCTTAAGACATCGTTGCTGTACTAATATGTTTCATGATTTCTGTTCATTCTAAGGTTTCAAGGAATAATTGCGTTTAGTATCAGGTACACATCTTACAGTAGTAGTATTTTGGTTAAAGAATTATCTATTTATTTTGTAATTCTGTTGACTAAAATGGCATTATTCTTGTTTATCTCTATATAGAATCTTTGTAGGTAAGTAAATTGAACGCAAATGTACAAATCATTGACCTCTTAATTGAAAGGTTGTTCAATAATTTTATAAGGGCAAGTGATTATTATTTACATGTTTATGTCGATAACGCAGTGACGTCGCATACCGGCTACCGAGGTGCTAGCAATCCTTAATTCCACCTTATTATTTCAAACTGTCAAAGATCAAGTTCTATCACTTTGGGTGAAGTCAAGGTTTGTCCAAGAGCACCGTCAGCTTTATGTCTTTATAAGACTCAACATTGTACCCCCTGATTTAGATTGCTATTTGCGGCTGAGAGGTAATACCCTGCACTGCTACTCTGCAGTTTAGATTATTATCTGAATCTAGATTACATTGTGTCCAAGGTTTAATGTCACTGTATTAATCCATCATTGGTAATTGGTGTTTATTCTATACTCAAAAGACATTTTACGAGACTTCTTCAACTTTATAAGTTAGTAAACTTTTTGATATTACTGTTATGAATTGGACATCTTAACGAGAAAACCATAAAAAAAGTCTCTAGTTTTAGAATCTGGCTTAGCTATACGTAGTGATTCATGCTTATTCGGTCCTTTAATACGAGGACTTTAATTATTACTATAATAATTACAATAACACTGTCATCAAATCACACGTTTGTGAAATACAAAGATATAAGAGTAGATGATACCGAACCAAACTTAATATTATCAAAATTTTGCCAATACTTGGTAGTGGATAATCTGGGTAAATAATGACTCATTCTATCGTGTTTTATTGCGAAGCCATTTTTCTCTGGTAAATGGCCGTCCATTGGGAGTTCCCTCAATTTATAGAGAAACGTAGATAGTGAGATATTAACGATGTCTGTATTTTATATCATTTAATTATTGTTATTACATGTACTTCGGTCATTTTAATTTCATTCTGCTTCTGTTATTACTCGGAAATACCACAATAATATTATTATTATTGTGGTATTTCTTTGTTTTAGAAAAATAAAATGAAAATATTATTTTGATTTTATATTTAGTTTTAAATAAGTTAGGTATTATGTTACGATATTTATTGTTTATCTGATATGATATGATACATTGCTTTTATATATAGCTTAGGGTATATTATTATTATTTGATTAGCACGATATAAGATATATAAAAAATGTGTGCCAAACCATTTTACTAGATTTGTGCAAGGAGCACAGTGTAATCTATGGAGAATGTCATCATCATCACATCAACCAAAAGTCGTCCACTGCTGCAATTTTCGCTACCGTAGCCGGTCGTTCGCCTCTCTTATAAGGTCGTTGGTCTACCTTGTGAGGGGTCTGCCCACGCTGCGTCTTTTGGTTCGTGGCCGCCACTCTAAAACCTTTCTGGCTCAACAGCCATCAGTTTTGGAAGCTATGTGTCCTGCCCATTGCCACTTCAGAAAAGCAGTAGAACGTGTTTTAGAGAAACTTGATACAATCACCGTGTAATGGTAAAATTGCTTCTTGTCGAGGTTTATTATATACACAGCGCAGCATGAATAGAGGTTAGCACTTTACTTGATGTAGATAGTTTGTGTTCGGAAACTGTTTATCATCATATCATTGTTTGCAACCTTAAACATAAATAATAGAAGTGCGACAAGGAGCAGTCTATTCACCCTGCATAGAACTGTAGCTACAGTAACAGTATTTTTATAGTGTTGGGTTTCTCTTGATGAGTACTACGTAGCAATGCTGCATCGGCATATGAAGGCACCAGGGCTACAATTAACTGCAGTTTTAACTTTATATTAAACTAGACGTTCGTCCTTGCTTTGCTTCAGTATCAAAAGTTTTATTCGGTCTCACAACAAGCGCCTGCGGAAAATATCATAGCAATAGTGACGTATTGTATCATTCAGATTTTCAAAGACGCTTATAATATTGAAATTTTGAATATGACTAAAAAAATATGTTAAACATAATTAAATATAACCTATGTTACCCATCCTATTTGTAGCTTTCTAAAGGTAAAATATTTTTAAATTTTTTCAGATCTTGAGTTAAATCGGAACAAACAAACAAACATAGAAAATCAATCTTTTCTTTTTATAATATTAGTTTAGATAAGTGAGAGAAATAAATAAGCTATATATTAGAGATTATTTATTTTGATGCTTTTTTATATAACTTGGTTGTTATTTTAAAATGTACTTACAAAAAAATATTTTCACTATATATTTCAAATTTAGAAGCTGTATAAGTCAGTTATCTGCGACCACACAACTCACAAATATGAATATTTAAATAGAAACTTTCTTTCGATTTTCTGAAATTATACACAGGTTGAACATCATCCTACAGATTCCATAGACCACCTAGGTGAAATTCAGGTGGTAATGCTCATGAGTACACTAAATTGAATTATTTAAGGCACTTGAATAGCGATCGCTTAGTCATATACGTGATACCTACTATTATAATAATAATATATAATAATAATATTCTACCACATGCACACAGCGCCATCTAGCCCCAAATTAAGCAATTATATTTGCTTGTGTTATGGGTACTAAACAACTGATATACTACTTATATACATTTTTTTTTTTTTTTTGTAAATACATACATATTATAGATAAATTACACCCAGACACAGAACAAACAATCATGCTCATCACACAAAGGTTTGTCCTGGGTGGGAATCGAACCCACGACCTCCGGCTTAGCAGTCAGGGTCACTAACCACTAGACCAACAGGCCAGTCAGTATTATGCATCATAAGTTTCGGTCACTATACTGTTAGTCCCTCCATCGAATAGTCTTCATCTTGGACATGAGCTGCCTTGCCCGACTTGAAAGTCTCTAAATAGACTTCGAACTCAGGTTGGCCGGAGAAAGGATAATCTTATTCATAAATGATATGAACCTAACCTGTGTATGCGGTGTCGTTTCACAAACGATGGAACACCTTATGTCATGTCCTGCGTGCCCAAACACCTGCACCCTGCAGGAATTGTTCGACGCTACAGATACCGAAATATCTGTAGCTGAGTTCTCATCTGACAAAATGTAATTGCCATCGACACGCTAAGAAGAAGAAGAAGCATCATAAGTTCATAGCCAATCAGATATCAGCCTATTTGCATACAGTCAATTGGCTTATAAAAGTAGAGCTGTAAAAAGAACTGACAGGACACTCTAGGCACTCTTACTAAACTATCTAAACTGCCAGATAATTACATTTTTTAAATACGTTCCCTATTTCGATACTGAAACAGTTATTTATTTAGCAGTTATCCCGACTAAACAAGCAATTAAACAAAAACTTTTTACTGAAAAGTTACGTTACGATAACATAGAAGCAGTTTAAAACTTACAAAATGTATTTACATTCATAAATCTTATACCAAAGATTAAATAAATATTTAAACATAATTAATAATCTTCAGGAACATCTATATCGATATTTCGCTCAATGATTACTAAAATAAGCTAGGACCATAAACCAATTACTTAGGAGCACCAATATCCAAGTTATAGAAGTATCTCAGTAAAATGCTTTGCTGATACTATCGGCCATCAAATAAAAAATACAAAGGTAATGTGAAAAGCCAATAAAGGCCTGTAGTTATCCAACAATACGCTATGTAGGCCGCAGGAAAGAATGATGAGGGGCATCGTCTCAGACCATTTATTTAATTAACTATCTCCCTCAAGAATGTCGTCGGAAAGGTTGCCACTGACTTCTTTTATCTGCGACACTCTAGTAAAGAACGTCGTTGAATATTAAAATGGAAACGAATTGTGTGCTCGTTGTGTTTTGGAGAGTATGCTATTAAACATTAGGTATGTATTTGGTACGATAAGTAAGCAATTGAATTAAATCGACCTAGGTATTGTTTTAAACTATTGAGTAGGTACTAGCTTTCAGCGGCGCGGTTTGGGCTACTGAGCTATCATACGCAAAAATGTTTTCAAATCCGACTGTTTGTTCCAGAGGTTATAGCGTTCAAACAAACAAACCGATTTATATAATAGTATAGATACATACCTTGTAGTCTATCGTAACTTGCATTTAGTTGTATCTATTTATGACATTAAAGTGATTGTGGAATTGATTCTCGATACCGAAAAGTACAACTTTATTTTGAGTATTATTAAGCGCCAGAAGGAGGATTATGTTTTTCGAGAGTATGTATGTATTATTGTTTGGCACGCTCTGCAGCTTGAACGGCTCGATAGATTTCAGCTTGAGAGGTGTCGTTAGATTTGTATTAACTGTGAGAGTGACACTGGGTATATCAAAAAAATTTTTTACATGAACTCAAACTCAAAGCATTTATTTCATTTTGATCATAAAGTATGATGTTTATGAAAAGTCAACATTACATGAAGTCAGCCAATTGACCTACAGACCTATCATTTCCAAATTACACGGAAACGCAGTCGGGGTTTTTAGTTTTTAATTTACCATTTTAATATATATTTATTTGGTAAAAAAAACAATAATAATGCAATACTCAAAACACCACTCACTTCAACGAGGCTCTGAAGCCAGGCAAATTTCATTCATATTTTTATTGCTTTATAAATATCTATAAGAATCGTTACGTGCACTCAGAAATCTGAGAAGTCTGCCTACTGTCTGTTTGAACTATCGCACATGAGTATTGGCAATAAATTTATGATCTTTACTAATAATTAGGTCAATGAAATCTGACCTCAATAGCTTCAATAAAGTACCATTTTAGACAAAAAGTTTCTAATATTTAATTTGAACTCTGCAGTTGTATGTTAAAACCACTCTAACGATGCTTATTTAATGTTATCATTTTCATTGATAGGTAACATCAATGTCCTTTACATCAAACAGACCTCACATAAAAATTACTATAACTTTTGAAATACTTCCTTAAGCCCATATTGAACTCCTTTATTGTATGAAAGGCGCGTGTGCGTGTGCTGTAGGTATGACTTTCACGCAGATACATAATCATATTACAAATAGAGATTTTTAGTACAAAGCAATTTTTTGTGCTCATAAGATACTTTTTAGCGTTGTGTGAGTGTGTGAGAATGAACCATAGCTAATTAAGTATTGATTTATTTATATTTTGCTGCCAAAATGATTTCTTTCTGTGTTATAGTAAGCGGTTAGAAGAGTTCAAGCAATGAAGCAATTAACCTTATAGCCTTTAACAACAAAACAGCCAGGGTGCTCTAACTATCGCTATGCTATTTTGTTATGCTTTTACCATCCTAACACTCAGGTTGAAAGTTAAAAAGATAGTTATATTACTTGTGCCTTTGTATACAATTTTTATTAGCAGCTCAATAAAATCATGTAATTACAACTACCCAGAAAACTGAAAAATCAATAATTCAGTATTAAAGCTAAATTTACTAAAATATCTAAAACATTATTTAAACTACAGTTTATACTAGGATAAGAGAAAACGCTATAATTAGATTTAAGCCTGTAATGTCCAACAGACGGGTAAAGGGATCACGATCCAAAATCTCTATCTCATTTTGCTATATGAAGTATTTTTCAACCTTTACTCTATTTTTCTTCTAAAAGCTGATAAAAGGTTTTGAACCTTTTCAACCGGCGCTAATTAAAATCCTCTGAGGTTTTAGAGGTATTAATATACGAGTATATCTACGATTAATAATCCATTTGTTTCGCCTGAGATAATAAATTAAAATAACAATATTTTAAGCTATTGCATAGCTTTTATCGCCGATTCAAGAAATTCCGTAACGAAAATAAATCCTAATACCCCCCACTCCGCCGCATAGCATAAAAAAAATATTTCTCAGGATAAACACTAGTGGTTGACAAAAATTACCGCTTATATAAAAAAAAAATAATAATTGCATAAGTTGATAAAAAATGCTATGTAATAGCTTTACCGCAGCAGTCCCCGAGTGCTACAGGTTTTTTTTTAATTATTTGTCTCTATTTATATGTAGATACCCTAATATTTACATATACATAGGTATCTACATATCGACACCTCCTACGTATAAATGTGTAACTGAAAAAAAGCAAATTTTACAGGAGAGCGTTTTAAAGATTTCGATTAATTCTAATCGCAATTACTACGTAACTATAGGTACTAGATTTATGAAATTTCGCATAGAGCTTAGAATTAGAATAACATTAGTTAAGAATTTAAATATTTTTTATTTATTCTTTTATTGTACATACTTATTTTTATGTTGTTTTGATCAAAACTTTAGATAGAATATGTGGCAGATACATACTTATACTAGGAATTTGATGAACACAACATATTCGTAACTGTATACTTACCCAGTTCTACTCGGTTATAAAGCCATTTGTTCAGTACGGTATCTGAATATTGATAGAGAGTACCTATTATGATTTAGTAAAAAATATAGCGGATATTATATTGTTCTAAATCTTATGAGGTCTTGAATGATAAAATGAAACAATGAAATAAATAATTGAATGTTATATTAAAATTCACATGATGGCACGTCCCAAAAATAACATAAATGCAGTGTTTGGAAAAAAATAAAACATATTTCTCTAAAAAAATCCACGTTCAAGGAATGACAAAAACAATTAACATTCAAAGTTTTTGAAATAAAAAATTAAAAAGTACGTCATGTTTGTTAATATTAAAAATTGTTAAAAATTCAAACACACGTCCAAAAAATTACAAACATATCTAAAATCCAAAGATAATAAATTTTAAATTTAAAAAAAATAAAAAAGTAATTTACGTTTTCTAAAATTAAACAATCTCTTATAAGAATCAAGAAGTAAGTATTTGGCATGCTTAACAATGGTCTTTGTAAAATTGATTTGTTATTGTAATAAAATATATAAACAGTTTCTTAAAATTTACTCAAATGCTGGTAAAAATATCCTATAATTATTAATGAAAAATTATAAAATGTTTCCCGCTTCTGCTATTGTATGCTTTTTCAAAGTTTTTATTAGTTTTCTTTTTACATCAAGCCATCCTTATACACGTTACGTAATCTATTTATATCCTTTCTTTTGGCAGTCTGTCTCTTACTTTGTGAAGAAAGAAAGAAATAAAAAACATTTATTTGTTTTCAACAAGTTAGTTTACATAACATAAACAATGCATTGTAATAAAAATAAAAATAGGTAACAAAAATATTGAGATACAAAATGTGAAACCCTAATGTCATTATGTTCCAAATGTGGTACTGTTGTTGCTGGTGAACTTTCCCTGGCAACAAAGCAGCGGGTGTTGCGGGTGATACAGGCAAGTCAGTACAGCCCAGTTATGAAATTTGTTGAGCAATTTAAGGTAAAAAGCTAGGTGAATTATACATTGACACATCATTCCTACAAGTAAAGCTTAATTCAACCACTTGAGGAGATACTATCATTGTCGGCGATAACGTACATGGGAATCATTATGCAAAGCTTTTGAATTATCGGAAAACTGGCGCGAGAAACTAAAAGCACCATCATCATCTTCAGTAGAATTTCATGTAGTTTCATAACTATTACCGCCATCACCTTCAGTAGAAACGCATGCAGTTTCGTGATTATTACCTCCAGTACCTTCAGAAGAAACGCATGCAGTTTCGTAGTTATTTTCTTGCGACTAGACTTTGGCAGTATATTTTTCAAGACTATAAGATTCTCCGTCACTACTGGCATCTGTTACGATTTGAGCAATGCGGTCCTCTTCCGTGAAGTCCTTAGAAAAAGTGATTGGCGATTAAACTAAAAAAAAATGATTATTTTAATAAAAGTAGTTCCTAAGTAAAAAATATGCCTACCTATACACTCATACCAAACTTATACTTACCCAAATATCGTTATTGAATACCTACCTACTTTCTTAATTAATTATGAAGTCCTACTGATTTGTTTGGTTGCAACATAATTTTATTGTAAGTAGCTGGATAAAAATAAGTTCAAGGAGAGAAGTAAATTAGGAATAATTATAATAATATTAGAAAGGTAATTATATAGTTACATGTTGACAATTAAATTACATGACAGGGAATAATTATGTATATGTCTAGATACATAATTTTTAATTAACTATTTCCCAGTGTATAAGTTAGTAAGTGCATAGATACAACTCACGAACAAACTATATTCCATCGAATAAATATGTAACTGCGTAGATACATATTTATACATTGCAAGTGAAGAAATTTGAAATTATTATTTAAACATCGTTATTATTATGCAAATCACTTCAAGTTAATAATAATTGAAATACTAATGGCTTTATTAGCATTTTTAAAACAATTCTAATAAAGATATTTAGCTTTTAACCTTTATAATATGATTAGAATTACTTACTTCTGTGTGGTGTTGGCGGCATTTGTATTTCGATTTCAATAGTCCAACTACTTAAAGCCACTTCTTTTAAGTGTATTAGAAATTCAATTCTATTTGACATCGTAATTAAATTTATACATGGTTAATAGTGCGTGCGCGCATGACAGTCGCCGAGCGTCCAATAACAAAACAAGCGGCAGTTTCCCTCGTTCCACGCGGGGTGTGACCCGCGTAGATATGTGTAAATAGCTAATACATTTTTATACGTAGTGCATTTTTCAAATGAATTGCAGATATAGACGTTTGTTAAAAAACTATGTACTGAAATAGATTTCAAAAATGCAATAATCGTATAACTGTATATCTGGCAGATACACACATATACGTAGCTGGTGTCGATATATCATAATTTGACCAAATTCAAATAATCAAAAATTTTAAGTAAGTCATAGTATCTTCGTTTTTTGCTAAGATAAAGTTGATTGTGAATACGTTTATTAGCAGCTTTTCTGCAGGGAATCAGCTCTATATTTTAAATAAAATAAATATATTAAAACTATTATTACTAAGTTACCTCGCATGAACATAGCTTGAAAAATGTTAATTCTAAATCTCAACTTTTCGCGAAACTTAATAAACACTCAATGCGGACTTAAAGTTGACCACTTTTTATTATATAAATCGGAAATGTTTGTATAACAGATAATTATTTATCTCGCGCGAACACTGGACCTAAGATTTGTTAATATCTTGTTATATGTACAATCAAGACTAAAAATAATTATACACTAGCATATTTGACTATGCTGTTAGCTGTTACCGTCTTCGCTTGTCACTGTCACCATCATCTACCACAAATATTACTTTTTACTGTGTAAAAAATATAATTTAGTCTATTACTCGTTATCACTTATCACCGAACATACATACCCAAATTTTACAAAAATTTAAGTCAGTACCTATTCATATTTTTATATGGGTGCCTTAAATCGAGGGAAACACGCGATCTTGCTTTTACCTACAATTTGTTCTTGATAAAAACAGTGTTACGTGATACGAGTGAATGTATAATAAATAACCTTAGTTAACTTATGTGTGTATATGCTTAAAACTTGTTGTACACCCTCCAAAAGTTCATTACTACCTGTCTAGTTATTATGACTCTATTATTTAGTGTAATTTCACAAATTCGTATAAAACATGTAGGACAATGTTTCAAAAGAATGTATTAATTAATATAATGGTGTGGTTTCTGGTTTGAAACATAGAACCATCCAATAATTTATTCTCGCGTGTAATAGACATTTAAAATGCTGATTTATTACGACTTTAATAAAAAATTATATGTAGTACTTTAACCATAATCACTCTGCCGCTTATCTTTTCATGACACTAAAGTAGTTTCTTAGGTTTGTTTCATCCCGTTTTACCTCACTGCATGTTGGAATGTTTCTGATTTAAGCCTTCGTGAAGTAAAAATGCTCCTGACAAAGAAACAAGATCTATTAATTA
The DNA here is from genome assembly GCA_963082885.1 of Parascotia fuliginaria. Classification (NCBI taxonomy): domain Eukaryota; kingdom Metazoa; phylum Arthropoda; class Insecta; order Lepidoptera; family Erebidae; genus Parascotia; species Parascotia fuliginaria. The sequence goes on from OY720186.1 coordinate 9,524,314, forward strand.
TTCTAAAGAGGCTAATAATAATATTTCTTTTCAGGTATTTCCTCATTTTGAAAATGTGTCTACTTTGATTGCAATACGTGCGATTGCTGTGAGTTGAGTTGTGAGTTCTTTTTTCTGCCCATACCTATGTGACAAAACTTTGTATTAATTCCCAATTTCGGATCTACTTTGTAAAATGTATTATTGAGAAGAAACCCACGTATGTGAAAGTAACAAAAACGTTTAAAAATAAACGTCTTGGAATCAAACAGTTTAAAAACAAGTTAAACGATTAACAGTAGTTTGGCGCGGCAAATAAATCGGCATACAATTCATCTAATTACTAGGGCGTAACATTCCAATTATCCGAGGCGATCGGTGGGGTGCTTAAGACGACGCTCAGACTCGACGGGGATGCCACCAAATATTGATTTACACTCCTCGATACAGAAATGGAATAAATTGGAATATTAATTTCGCATAACAATAGCACCAAACAAATTAAAGTGTGCCAGATGTCTCCCACAGATTCACTTTTGTACCCATTTATTTCTAATAGTTGATTTATTTTAATTGCCATCGTTCTATTTATAATATTCTTGTCTAAAATTTTGCAGGAATTGCTAGAAGCTGTGAATTATTACGTATTTCTCCTGAAAGTATTAACTAATTGAGCTTTGTTAACGAATATTTTTGCAGATCATCAACATAATATCAAAGCCTGTATAGGTATTAGATTCGATTCTAGTATTAAGTTTCCATTTGATGACAGTCAGTAAATAAATATACGTCGTCGTTCGTCTGAAGTTGTCTTGTGCTAAATATAGATCTCTCGTCGTGGCTTCTTTATAAATCGCCTTCAGTCCCTCGCATGGAAAGCGGTTCCATACAGAGCGTTCTAAAGTTCGTGGTCGTTATTTGAAAAAAAGACTATAACTGTGTAATCGCCATAAAATGATAAATCCACTCAAGGGCATGTATGTTTATAATTAATCACACAACATAAAGGCAATTTAGTTTTGATAGGTACATATTATTAATACAGAGCATCGGATTGCGGCATCAAATAGTATGCTAAACGTGGAAGTAATCTAAATCTGTTTGACCAAATTAATTCCGCGTCAAATCCCGTAGAACAAAATTTCGCGATAAGCTTTTGCAAACTGAACCCCGATTGTTAATTAGTATGGTAAAAAAGCCGGATAATCGGTGGAAACGAGAGAAATAATTACGTTATCTTGTAGCAGACGTGTTACAAGCTGAAATGTGTTTGCACATGCGATGTTCTGTGTTCGCGTGCCAACCGTGTCTTACACCCTTCTCTATTGTTATGAATATCTTGCCTTCGCACCAAACGTGTTAGTTCACCCATTTACATTTTTATGATGGCTATTGAAGAATCCCAAGTAATATTTTGCGCAACTTCATAATGTTCTATTAGTGTTGGGGTAAGATAATAATTTATTACTTTCGTTAAAGATGTTATACAATTAATTTTATTTAATTACTTTCTGTATTTACTCTGTTTTATAAACGATTGCAGTGCTGCAAGTAAAGTAAACTACAACTTTGGGAGTGTTATTCACATATTTTTAATATATTTGATCAAAATAAAAAGGCCAAAGCCAACCAGTGGACGTTTATTTACTGAAATATTTATCTATTTGGGTTTTACAAAATGTTGACATCTTCATTCTGCTAAGAAAGAGAATCGAGTTTAAGAGTGTGGTATTTTTATATAAAAAATTTGAAAAAATAAAAATTATATTTGTGTGCATTAATTATCATGGCTATTTGCAGTGGTCTGGGTGTTTCTATGTATTTACAAAAAAAAAGTATATACTTAGTATGTTTATCCGTATTCTAGAATCCATATCACAAGCTATTAATATAATGCTTACTTTGGGTGTGGTTGTTGTAGTATTATTCTCTTTATTTAATTATGTACACGTAAAATTACATTTTTAAATATATATAAAAAATAATAGAAATATACATTTAAAAATATAAAAATATGGAGACCCACCGATATCGGGTACAGGGACCAAGCTACCGGTGGTTAGGGCTCCAGAGATAGGAACCGCCTCACAATGCGGGCCGTATCAAGGAGCACAGCCTTTTGCATCAGGCCCACGATCCAGCCACCTAACGCGAGCCTCGCGAGATGTTGATGGAGGCTCTTAGGAATCAGTCCATTAACTGATATGACTATCGGAACAATGATCGCCGAATCAACATCCCACATGTCGACAACCTCGCGAGCCAAATCCAAATATTTTATCTGTTTATCTTTTTCTGCTTTCACGAGATTGTCATCATGTGGAATGGTGATATCGATGATCATTGCAAGGCGCTCTAATCGGTCGATCACCACTATATCAGGTTTATTGGCAACAATAGTCCTATCAGTGATGATAGATCGATCCCAGTATATTGTGGCACGACCATTTGTGAGAACTGGGTCGGGCACATATCTGTAGTACGGTACCTCAGAGACTACAAGCTTGTACTTTAGAGCAAGTTGCTGGTGGACGATCCTAGCTACTTGGTTATGTCTATGCAAATACTCGCCGTTCGCAAGACGAGAACAACCAGAGACAATATGTCTTATGGATTCTCCGGGGCAGTGACATGCCCGACAAATGTCTACCGTCCTATCCTTTAAGATAAACTTCCGGTAGTTGTTCGTCATTAGAACCTCGTCCATAATTGCACAGACAAAACCTTCGGTTTCTCCAAAGAGATCACCAAATCATAGCCAGGATACAGATGTTAATGAGTCGACATCGGGCCTGTTTAAGGCCCGATAGAAGCGTCCATGTAATTCCTTGCTTTTCCATACATCCTTGCGCTCCGCTATACTAAGCACAACAGGTTTGTGTCAGTTCTCTTTAGCCAGACCCAGCGGGGTGAGGCCGTTATCTACAACGACGACATTCCGATGCATATATGAATTTGATTTTATAAAATATTCTCTGAGGTTGCACACCTCACGGTTGTGCAGAGTCTTGACAGACAGAAAGCCACGACCTCCACACTTCCGTGGGATGTACAACCTCATCACCGATGATCGTGGATGATGCATACGGAATGTCGTCAACTGTGTACGGACTCTCCTATCAAGAGCGTCCAGTTCAGTCTGAGTCCATCTGACTATGCCAAAGGAATAGGTTAGGACTGGCATGACCCAGCTGTTAAAGGCCCGCACCTTGTTTTCACCCGATAAAAGACTTTTAAGAACTTTTTTCAGGCGGCCAAAGAAACGTTCCTGTAACACCTGTTTCATGTCTTTGTCAGATATACCCAACGCCTGTGACATACCCAGATATTTATATGTTTCGGTTGCAGATAGAGGTCTAAGTCGTGTAGAATCAGACAGTTGTATCCCGTCAGATTCCACAATCCCTCCCCGCTTTACATGCATGGCTGCACATTTATCTATACCAAACTCCATCTTAATAGAATTACTAAAGGTTTCAGTGACCCTAAGTAACTCTATTAATTGGCGATCAGTAGAAGTAAACAATTTTAAATCATCCATGTAAAGCAGATGGGACAAGACCTGACCTTCTCTCCTCAACCGATAGCCTAGCCCTGAACTCTCCAGTATAGTACTGAGAGGGTTCAGTGCCAGACAAAACCATAAAGGACTCAGGCTGTCACCCTGAAATATGTTCCGCTTGATCGTTATCGGTAGACCGTTGCCCAAAAACTGTCGACATCCAGGATAGCGGAGGACGGTCTTCCATTGCCGCATACACGTCTTCAAGAAGGTGCATAGAGTTGCATCAATTTTATACAACTCCAGCACTCTCAAGAGCCATGTATGCGGCACTGAGTCATACGCCTTCTTATAGTCTATCCAGCATGTCGACAGATCCTTTCGGTTACGGTGCACCTGTTGGTTAATGGTCATGTCAATGATCAGGAGCTCTTTCGTACCACGGGCCCCATTCCTACATCCATTTTGAGAGATAGATATGATGTTGTTTTCAGTAATGTGTTTTAAAATTTTTGCTCTCAAAATAGATGTAAGAAGTTTATAGACAGTAGGTAGGCAAGTGATCGGTCTATAATTCTTGGGATCCGCGGTGCTTCCAGACTTGTAGAGAAGGTGGTGTGTAGAATAATACGTGTAGTATTATTATTATTATATAATTATTATTATTGTTGGGCTAGAAGCTGTCAGCTGCCTCTTTGCTACTTCGATCAGAATTAATCTTTTGTAGCGTAAAAAGTGTGGTGGTGGCCGCATTTCAAAAATGCCTGCTTTGATAACAAGAATAGAACCTATAAAAACACTGAATTCAATGGAGATAGCCTTCGAATAAAATGCTTTGCTTAATTGCTTTGCTTAATTGCTTAATTGACTAATGACTTTGATAGTCTAATAAGTCTAAATATAACCCAAACAGTTTATATTTATCCTGTAAGTTTAACAGAAATAAATCTCAGTGGTAGTAAATCCGACATACTAATGGATTGTTCGCCAGCTAAGTGTGGTGTGTGCCAGTTGGACTAGTGCCTATATATACTCGTTCGGGCCAAGATAATCTTCTAACTGAGTACCCACCCATTCTTACAGTTAACCGTAACTAACTCGCTGTACATTAAATTATCTATGCTGTACACTCGCCAACAGTTTGTTATACAATTTGCTGTATGTTTTTTTAATATAAATTTATTTTGAAGAGACTTTTCTAAGGTAGAACTGAATATGGACTAGTAGCGCTTTAAGCAGAGTCTCGGTCAGGTGTATTTCCGATGCATTCCTGTCACGGTCTCAGTGTCACAAAAATAAAAAAGCGCAATTTCTGCTACTGTCAATACCACTAAGAGCCATTGCTTACAAGTAGAAATACAACGTTATTTAGGTTGTGTAGCAAAGTGTGTGTAAGGTCTTTTGTAATGTGAGAGGCACTATTATAGCTGAGCTTGCGATGACCTTTAAATAGACATCTATTTTAGTTTTACATAATACTTGTTCACAGAATGGAAGTAATGTTAACGGTACGTACTGTAGTTGCAATAAGCTGATTGAGTAAAAATACTATCAAATTTTGTATGGCTTTTGAGGAACCCACAACCGGTTAATATCATACACAAAAAAAATTACAATTGACCATTGCCTTTTTTACGACTTCGTGATAATCTTTCTTTAGAATGACTGGCAATAATCAAAGGAGTCTAAAACCCACGTCCGCCTATTTAAGCTATAGGTCCTTCATCCCTAACAATTATAGGTATTGTTAATAAATATTTTATAACCCTGTTAATTTCATTATAATCTTTGAAATGTTTTCAGTACAAAATGTATTACGTTCTGTATATTTCAGAGTTGACAATAGGTGTGACTTCAAAACGTACTACTACAATATTCACGTATGAAATTCTATAAAAATAAAAAATGCTCGACGCCAAACCCCGCCTGTGCATCCGACATTCGCATTTTACTTGCAAATTGCTTATATCCATCGATATCGGGATGCCAACGGTCCACCTCACAGCTACACAATAAAATATAACTCACACACACGTTATTTAGTTATAGTAGTTATGGCTTGAGTCCGTTGAGGGAATTTAGTTTTAATACATTTTACTGTCTGAGCTTGTGTTTTTAGGTAAAAATCAACAAGTACGTATTCACATAAATCTTCACACTAAATCACTTAACGTAGGTGAAGTACCTGTTTGAAATTTTATTTATTCTATTAGAAGAGGTTTAAGTTAGAATTTCTCCCAGCAGGGACGGGTATGGGGAGCACTGGCATGTCGCCGTCGTGCGTACAATCGAGAAATTCTTATTCAGTTATTTCTTGAGAAGTGTTTGGGATTTACTTTCGGCAGGAAGTTTTAAGCCGGCAGTAAATTATTCCATCGACAGGTGAGGCCGTAAAGGCAAGATTTACGCCTACGGGTACAGTGGGCGAGCTTCCCCTTTGATAAGATGTATATTACCTAGCGAATAACGTTTTCTATAAGTATCCATTGGGGATTGACCTAGCGTTGGAAAGTTGAGAGCACCAATAAATTGGAAAACTTCATACTTTGGTTATCAGTGACGTGGGTATACTGGAATTGTAATCAGGGATTATAACAAACTCCACACTATTCGTTGTGTTTGTTTTAGTTTCATTCTCATCATCGAACCCGCGAGCTCTACTTCGATTCTCGCTCAGTGCAAAAATTTGTGTGCATGAACATGTATATTTGCATTGGTCTAGGTGTTTCTATGTATAATAATATATGTGTTTAAAAAAAGGTATTTAAGTATGTATATCCGCATTCTAGAACCAATTACACAAACTATATAATATATGCTTAGTTTAGGTTTAGATGGCGTTGTGTGCAGCTGTTGTTATTATATTATAATTTTTGCAACATCATAAATTTTAACGTGTACATCCCAAAAAGAAAATGTTTGTTGAATAATAAAATACACGAAGCATTATTGGATGCCGTGACGTCAGAAATATAGCCTAGCTACTCGCTCAGACGGCTGTGTGCTTTTATTTCGCGCAATGAAATTCGTTTAAAACTTGGAGAGGGTTCAAATTGTTCAGTCGAAGAGGTGCTGCCAGCGCAGTCTTAATCATTGTTAGCATTATTAGAGGCTCAAGAATTGTTTTATTTTAATACACATCTCTTTGAATTGCCGTTTTAACTTCTTCATTTCATTTTATATAAACATTTTCTTATTTCACTTATGTAAGCCACTTGGCTTTTGTAAGAGCGTTTAGAGCCAAAAATATTTAGGATCGAAAAGGTAAAGAAGAGCGTCGGCTTTAGTATATTAACGAGATCAAGTGATCCGATAAGTACGTCGTTGCAGCTTTGAGGTGCAAGCAATTTTCCTAGAGCTAGAAAATTGGGACGCAGTGTGTACTAAGGTCGCTTTGAAAGGCAAAACTGAAGTTGGTTAAAACTAAGGAACTGTCGAATTTTGTGAAAGGTCGCATCGTTAATGTTCTAAAGTAAACTGGGGCGTGTCGACCACGGGTCAGCTTCGAAATCAAAGCTTTGCAACTTGTCCACTCGATTACCATAAACAAACAAGAAAGACGCTTCTATGTTTTAATGACATCGTTTTAAAGCTTAGGCTTCACTGTACAAGAGAACAACTTAAATACACGGGAAATTAATTAATAATTACATGTACGCACCATATTTAAACACAATGGTATCACTATTACCTTCTCTATTTGATAAAAAATCTTTGCCCTGTAGTGAGACAATAAAACAGGCTGGTAATATCAGAATCATAATCAGCCTGTTGCCATTTTCTAATCAATCTAGCATTTCTCTATTTATTCTATAATATGTGATTCTAGGTTTTACGTATACATAATGATTTTTGTATATTTTTGTATTTATAAGACGTGAGTGACTAAAAGTGATGGCAATAAATACCTAGCCAATGTTGAACAAAAAAAAAACGTAGTAGTAAACATCTAAATCTATAATATTATTATAAATAGAAAAGATTTGATTTATTGTATGTTTTTATTTCTTTTTAATGATTTAACTAAATACCAACGTAACCGATTTAAAAATTCTTTCACCTTAGAAATCTAGAATAGTAACGGGTAACATAGACTTTATCTTATTAAGTTTAACATATTTTTTTTTATAAATTTTAGAATTTCTATTGTTGCAGTACTGAAATAATATTTCGCAGGCAGTATTGAAATCGTGTTTTATGTAGGAGTTAGTTGTGAGCGTAAGCGTCTTCTCACAAAGGATAGTTAGTTCGCTAGTAGCTAAATAAGAGCTAAGCGCACTTATTAAGGTTCGGCAGTGGATGGTTGGTCTTTTTTGAACATATACAAAAGCTCTGTGCCTCTGAGAGTATCTGCAACCGGTAAGCCAACTATAAGCCAACTGGATAAGGTCTCTTTTCACTGGAAGGTCTAAAAGCCCCACTCACCTGTAAAAGAAACACAATACTACCGTGGTAATGTCTGCGGTCTTTTGTTTAAATTTTAATTTGGGCGAGAAGTCTCTTTATACTTTCGATACCCTACTTGTATTTGTCCAATCTCTTAGCTGACTTATTCGTATGTATGTAATTTCGTCTTTTGTAAGGGTCGTAGAGGTGCTTAGCTTAGCAGAATTTGTGTCGTCGATTTGCTGAAGTACACTACTTTGTATAGATTTTAGGGGTTCGTACGGTATCGTTTGAAATTAATATATTTTTAATATGTAACTAGATGTGTATTCCAGGTTTCGGCTAACTTCTAGAAGGATCATGCAGGAAACCATCCGATTCAATTTAGGATCTGCATTATGACGTTTATGATCGTTTGACGACCACAGAAATATACATAAGACTAATAAATATTATGTTGTTTTAGATTTACATTTAAGTTTTTCAAATTTGTTTGAGTAAACTTAAAGCAAATTATGTTAAAGTAGAAATACGATTAAAATTACTACAAATGCTTTTGTTCCGGTGAAATTAAACGTCAAGTATCTTAATACAGATAAAATGGTGTTCAAAGAATCAGCTGTATCTAAAGCGACCCGGCCGCAGTCTGTTTTACATAAACAGATAAGGGAGTTGGCGCTAATCCACTATTGTTTCAATTGCAAGACCATTCATTAGGAACGGTCCGGGGACGCGCTCGTTATGCTAATGTGTTGCCAATTGTGCCGACACCACCGCTACGTCAAACCTTCATAGTCGAGAACACTTTTAATAATCATCTCCACACAATAACACAGAGCAGTTTTTGGCAACTTCACTTCTCAAGCGTCGTGACTAAAATTTAAAGAGAAAATTTTCTTCGCATTTTACCGACTTGTCACTAAAGACATCTTCTTAAATTTAGACGTAGACTTAAAACGTGTTCAGAGTGAAAATTTACTTTAAACTATGCCAGGTTTACGTCAGATAATATAGCTCGGTTACAACAGAAATTTCTTCAATTTATTTACTAGGTGACGCGACAAGACAACAGATTTACTCCATTTCAACTCAACGGGTTAAATTTATAGGTACAAATTGTCAAGTTGGCCTGTTGAAATGTGCATTTGTTTCAATTGTACCCGCTCTGCCAACAATAGCTTCGCTTTTTTATGAACGGCATGATATGTGGGTCGACAGATAAATGAGCAAAATATTTGGGTTTTGAAAAGTTCATCTTGTGCTTATGTAGGTACGTACCGATGTACGCAGTATGTTAGAAACTTGGGTAGGTTTTTTATGATGTTGCGTGTAGATATGTTGAAAATTTAATCGTGTAGGAAGGCGGTACGACCGCATTATTGCTACCGTCATATTGAACTGACACGGACCGATTGGGTCAGCCTTCCGCCCGCTCGCACACGCCGAAAGGACCGCACTATTACATACAATTGTTTACGTTTACGGATTTCCACAAAGGATACTATGATACACATTGTATAATCAAACGAACCCATATGCTTCCGAGTATTTTCTGATATCTACTCGGCGGAAATTGTGCCAGGTGAAATAATTTCCTTACTTCAATTTGAGATTAGTATCTTTTCTGTATCTTTTGAAACGTTCGCTGTTTTTATTATATAAACAAAATCATGCAAAACGCTGTAACGTTCGCAAACAAAGTAGTTATGAACTGAAAGACTGAATAAATATTTTCTTTTGATAGGCTAGAGAACTGAACTTAGATGAACTATAACTAACAAAATAACTATAGATTCTAGAAATAAAATGTAAGATAACATGTCATTATTTTGTATTAATAGAACTGTAGGGCAAGGGGTCGTGATTTGGAGATAAGAGTCGAATACTCGGTTTCAAACTCAACACCTCGTGCATAAAACGTGGGTTCTACAAACAGTAGTCTAGATACACAAACCCAAAAAGAAATTTTATCCTATTTTGATATCGTATAGTGGTATAATCGAACTCAATAAAGACAATCGGTGTACCCGTTAAGGTCCACAGTTAAAAATCCAATTGTATGCGGGCAAGCCAACAGCTGTGACCGCATTATATCGCGCCGTGGTTTCGGTCGAATGAACCGGGTCAAATAGACAGCTTGATGAAATGCTGCCCGGTCCATACACTTCATTTTCAATACCGACAGATGTACTGACATTAGTGGAATTTATTATATTGAGAAAATAATAATGTTTAGCGAGATAGATGCAACTTGATTTGTTATTTGAGTTCTACTTTTGTGTGCTTTGGTGTAGTTATTTTTAAGCGTCTCATATGACAAATAGTGTAAGGTACCACCGCAAGTTGCCGTCTTGGCAACTGCATGCATGATGATCACCAGTCATGGACTGCGTCTGACATCTGGCAATAATGTTTTTCATGAGATAAATTGCTCTGTACCATACACTATAAGAAACACTAAGCCCATGTCTAACCAAACACAGAAATGAACAGCGCGTAGCATTGATTGACATCGTAGACGAACTACGGCGTAGTCGCGAGCGTAGTCTAGTTCGTAACCCATTTAGTTATGAATAGAAAACAACACGCTTTTTTGTGCTTAATAATTTTGTGATATGAATCTTTACTGATCATGATGTTTAATTGTAGAACATATTTTTCTAATTGATTGTTAATCCAGATTAGATTCAATAGTGTGGAAAGGTTAGATATTTAAATGTTATTCTATTCTTTAACATTTGATATGCAAGTATTTGAAATACAGAAATTTATTACAGCTTAAATAAATATTATATAATTCAAATATTAAATTAAATTTAACTGAATGTAAATATGTATTTAATATCTACAAAATTTTGATAAAACAATACATTTGTCGTTTAAATAAAGTACTTTAGAGAGTATTTAGTTTTTTCTCTTTTATTTTTCTTTCTCTATTTTTTTATTTATCGAATTGGACAAAATACACCAATCTTTTGGAAATGTAGTCTTAAATATGGCTTACCACTATTACATGGAACTAATGATGATTACAGAAAAGAGAGACAGCAAATAACTATCATTTTCTTAGAATATTTGTTAATAATTTAGCATCCCGAATGGCGAAGCTTAACATCTGTCATAAGAGTAACCTCACTGCGTCCTATCTCCCTGAAAATTCATCATGAATAAGTTTTGTTCACGATAACGTAAATAGTAAAGTAGTGGTTCAGTTCCTCGAAATGTTATATTATACTTAATGGCAGTCCATTACGTTCTATATTCGTACAGCTTTTAGCTTCGTCGTATAATTTGCGATGCCTTTATATCAACAAAACTCGGACATCCCGGGCCCATTATTATCGTATCTTTTACAAAGCAAAATAAGCTCAGCGTGTTTCAAACTACTGTGAACAAAGTTAGAGACAAAATAACGGTCGACGTCCGCGCCGTGAGGGAAGTGAGACAAACTCAACTACAGTGGGACGAATCCCTTTCGGTGTGTTTGCACTGTCCTGTCGGTCTTCAAAACTTGCTCGTGTATGTTAGGCTTTTGTCACAATATTTGTCTTCCCTGAACTCTGCGCTGGGAACTCCGTTGTCACATAACAGTTCGACCGTGCCCTTGCCTACACTATAATCCTCTTTTCAGCTTTGGAAATGTTTAAATTTCAAATATTTTCCGAAGCTCAGATTGAAGCGAAGTCTTTATATTAGCTGCCGTCTGTTGTTTCAGCTTACAACTTTGCCCCCTGGTTCCTTATGTATCATTATATAATAGATTTTACTAACTTTGTAAGAACAGGAAGTTCAATGAACTTTAATAAGCGGAGACTTTGACTTATGATGTCAAAGTTCTTCAAGTATGAGAAAATTTATTTCTCAGAGTAGATACTGTTCTTACAATAGAGGCTGTTTACTTTTCATACAAAAATGTTACATTATTTCAGGTAAGACATTCCGGTAACTGACGCAGTTAACTCATGGTAGCTACGTTTAAAATTTGTTTAATAAGTTCATCAGTATAAAATATATATAATAGCTATCAGAAAGATATGAAACATGAAGTGAACTGGAGCGAACGAGTTGTAACAACTCTATTAAAGTAACGAACATTGATGTGAAAACATGGTGTTGATTAGCGAACCCTTTATCGCTAACAAGATCCGTCTAACTTTCTCAATTTCGGGGTCGACAAATCGAAATCGCTTTTAGCAAAACAAGTATTAATTTTGTATTGGCGTCCCGGTACGGCGAAGCGGCGACGGTGATGCGGCGAGGCAGCGATAGCGGCACGGTGGCTGGGCGGGCGGCGCGCAGTCTACCAACGTGGTCGCACTCGCGGCAGGCACCCCCGCCCCGGCCAGTCGCTGCCGTGCCGCTGACGACGCGTCACGTCGCCCCGGTCTATCACATACACATAACACCTTCCTTCATTAAGCCCGCGCCACAATACGACCATCTCAATAACACTCCTCACTGTCACCGTGCAAGAACCGCTTGCACACGCCGTACGTCGCACAGTGACCCTTCATATTTACGTTACCGTTTACACTTCACACGTAACAACGTAAATATATGAAGAAAATCGTAAACACACACCGTGAGATTTTTCAGTGGAATGTCCAGTGTAGTTACTTTTATATTCGTATGTTAAGTGGATTCTAATATTGTGGATATTGTTAATAGCTGTCCCAGAAACATTATGTTCGAGTTTATTTACAAGGGTGAGTGTTTGTATTATCGTTTGAACAAACTACAAGATATTTAATTGTGCTGTTTGTTTATAACAGAATAATGTTGTTATTTTGAAAGTAAATACATTGAATACCACAATAGTACATACCTAATTTAACATCTTAGCACATCTACAGACATCGTGATACATTTCGGTTAAAAGTATTCATCATTATATCATTTATTATTTATCAAGAAATTTGTTTAGTTTAGTATTACGCCTGTTATAATAATAATAATAATATATAAGAGTATTTCACCCGTTTACGTGATGCCGATAGCGAAGCGCCAATACGCAAATGTAATCATGATATAAGATTTTTATTCAAGATACTGTCAGAGACGCTGTAAAGATTTACACTGAAAGGCTTTCAATATAGGAATACGTATTTCCTGCCTATGGTTTCTTATATAAAAGACTGAATAAGATCTCAATCTAGAAATTGGGAAAATAACGGTATATTTTTTCAAATACAACTTCAGTTTTATCGTAATGCATTGATATTATTTGAAATCGAGAATAAAATTGAATCGATAAAACTACAAGTAAATATGTTATGACTTTATGTCGAATACTAAAGGTAAAATCTAGCTATTATACCATTTATTTTAACAATGACTGCCTCTGTGGTTCGGTGGTACTGTATATGGATTACCACGCAGAGGTCTCGGGTTCGATCCCCGGGTCGGGTAAACTGATATTGGGTTTTTCTGTCGAGAAAATTCCAATATTAACCCGGAGTCTGGAATTGTGCCCGATAAATGGCAACCAGTTACTTGGGATCTAAATTAAAAAAAAATGGCGAAAAGTGGGTGGTTAAATACTTCTGCCTACCCCTTCGGGGATTAAAAAGGCGTAAAGCTATGTATGTATGTATAAATCATATCATATAATCATAGTAAAATTATAGACTATGTAAATGTACGGGTGTACGGATATATTTTTATACCTACTTATTGAAATTATAAGAAAAAAGAATGTTTTCAGTTAGTGATTTTAGGCGGCAAATTTAATCGATATAACTAGTCATAATTTATTTGTAGTGGTGGCCTAGTGGTTAGTGTACCAGCCTCTACATGAGGTCGTGGGTTAGGAACCGGACTAGTACCAATATGAGTTTTCAGCCATACCTATGTATGTATGTTTTTTTTATATTAGCCTACCAAAGTGACTCCACCCCGCCTGATGGTAAGCAGTCATTGGAATCCAGAAGTGGTGGCCACCATACCAAAAGCCATTGTCTTAAACTGCTGGTATGGTGGACTCCACTATAGCGGCTGGGAATGGGGTTAGGGAAAGGGAATAATAAATAAGGAAGAGGAATGGTGGGCAGTTAGGCCTCCGGCGCTATGGAGCTCCCACTCGCCGAACGAAACGCAGTAGTACGTCACGTCGATCACCTATGACAGGATAGTAATTCCCCGGTCGATCTGGCCCATTCATGCTGAAAACAGCGAGGATCTACTACCGTGGAAAGTGTTCTTTCTTTGTTTACTTGGAAGACAGTATGCCGTACATTGAAGTAAAACATAGTAAGAAAATTAAATTGTCAATCTGCCTTGATCACCTTTTCTATATTATTATATTAAAAGAGGTCACCCTGCAGCGAAAATATAGTGGGATGAGGTGAAGAGATTTTTTTTGTAAATTTAATTTTGGAACGTTAATACAATACAAAATTTAAAAAAATAGAATATGATACGGGGTCTTAAAAACAGAAATGTAGTAATTGCCTTTAGTCATTATAAGATTCAGCCGAATGTTTGTATATTGTAGTTAATATCAAAAAATTTACCTATCTATACTTATACAGAAAATCACAATACCTAGTTCCGGGTAACCGCGTATTGTTAGAATTGCAAGAGCTGCTTCTGTTGTTTAGTCAAAACTTAGTTTATTTAATTTTATGTTAATTTATTTTATCTAAAATATCGGCAAAGTATCTACGCTCTCATAACATATGAATATATACGCACACTGAGTTTATTAATACAAGAAATCTCTCCATGGGTATTATTTGCACGCGCCTGTTCTGGATAATGTCTCTTTATGTATATATACGACACGTGGGAATACAATAAATATCGCAAGTTATCGTTTATAGGCAAAATGCGAGCACATCGAAGGTAAGCGGTTTTGCCTGCGAAAATCTTTTTAAATCACAAAAGCCAGTCGTCAAGATCGCATGCCGGGGGTGGAAAAGAAAATATCCTGAAATAGCGCAGCTGCTTGGATTTGGCGCCAACTTGGAGTAAATCCGAAATGAAAACACGCCCCATCGTAGAATATAGGCCATCAAGTTTTCGCCGCAAGATAAATTCAAAAAGGATTCTCTCTACATACATATTACTAACTCAATAAGGATTAAAACTTCATTCACAGACGAAGGCTTTAAAACTTTCCGGTAAACGAGGTTTATCTCTTTTAATTACGCATATTTACATGACAAAGCTATTGGCGTCACTGTTGCACGTACTGTTAGAAAAAGAGACAACCGGTAACTTACGAGTCGGAAGTATTTAAAAGAGCACTTTTTGCGTTTAAGCCTTATAAATATTTCCATGTAAACCTCATCCGGGTCGACCCACTTACGGCGTTTAGGTGTAGGGCAACTTAGTGACCAAGGCAGATTAAACTTTACTTAAAAAATCACTGCATACCCTCTTACATATTGCGAGTTTGTTGGACAATAATAATAATATTCTACCACATTCACACAGCGCCATTTAGCCTCAAATTAAGCAATTATATTTGCTTGTGTTATGGGTACTAAACAACTGATATACTACTTATATACATTTTTTTTTGTAAATACATACATCTTATAAATAAATTACAATGTTTTGTATGTGTAGCTGTTACTTTGTTTAATGTTACTTTTGGTTTCGTTACATTTTTACAATATTTTTCTTCATTAAGTCTAAAGCTACAACTGCAACCGCACAACGAGAAATCACTCATTTTTATAATTTTGTGGTCAACTGAGCCCACAGCCCTAAATCTCTATGAAATAGATTCCGC
Organism: Parascotia fuliginaria; assembly: GCA_963082885.1. Taxonomy (NCBI): domain Eukaryota; kingdom Metazoa; phylum Arthropoda; class Insecta; order Lepidoptera; family Erebidae; genus Parascotia; species Parascotia fuliginaria. Next base: position 9,539,919 of record OY720186.1, read on the forward strand.
GCGCATTTGCGGTTGCAATTTGCGGTCGGCAGCCCATCTTGGACCTTTATTATTTTATTTTATGTTTTTATTAAGATTATATGAATAAAAAAGTAAACATGAAAAAAGTCAAATTAAAAGTCACATTTGATTTAGACCAATTTCAAACCCAGAAGTGCTAAGTTCTAATTATAAAAATGTTATAAGTATGACAAATATAAAAATCTTATTATTTTAATAGTTGCAAGTATATTACATACGAAAATAAAAGGCCGATACCTTTAAACAAAGCTTTGAATGGCGGCTACAGAGCGCTACGGCGGGTGTTGGTCACTACCGGCCGTAGCGGAACAATTAGCCTCACGCAAGCAAGCTCTCTGACATACTGAACAATGATTGTTTATTAATTCATAAACATGTTGCCCGGTAGTATAATTATTATATTTTTGTTTGATGCTTATGTTCGTTTTTGTGTACAGCTCTTGTTTTTGAGAGTTTTGGCATATCAAAATAATATTGTTCTGAGATTATAAATCTTTCTTTTGATTTATTATGTAAAAAGTACCTAAGTATCTTAATCATACACTTGATGTCAATTATAACAACGCTACTGAGGTAATGTCGAGCTACGGATTCTCCGCTTACAGACGAACAAGAGGTCCTAAAACAAGCGAAGGGCAACAAAAAAATACTTTACAGCTATTTTTATTATATTCGTTTATCTGTACCAATGCAGTGACAATAGTTAAATATCTATCTGTCACAACTATTTACAACTTAAAGCTTGCTACCGATTGCTTAATTTATATTTCATATAAAAACCCACCCTATCTTTGAAGCTCGACTGTAGGTAAATAGAGCGTAAAGTAAAATCGCAATAGCTAATTCAAATATCGTTATTGCTGGTGCTGTTATTTGTTACTATGAAAAAATGGGTCAGCGACACAATCGGAAAGCTTCAAACAAACCGAACATTGAATGAATGGCAAAATGTAGAACATTTGAATTGATATTACATTTCGCCTCGGATAGATGTCGTGATGACCCCATGGTTAAGGCACCCGCTTCATATACACGAAACCAGACTAGTACCAATGTGATTTTTTCAAATTCAGATGATCATGAATATGAGAGATGATTCAACCAGATTTCTAAGTTTACCTTAAACATTACTTACGGTGAAGGAAAACACTGTAAAGAAATCAGAGAGTTTACCACCACCTCATAAAGCTCTATTATTTTAATGTTACTTTGTGTTTTGCCTTTTTCTTTTGTAGTACCATTAAAAACAAGGATAGAGACAAAGTAAGGTTATAATAAGATTGCTATATGAGGTTGTGGTAAGACCCCTGAACTTAAAAGTCTGAAATTGACAATCTCTGAGCAAGCGTGGGTAATCAATGACTTCCCCTATGGTTCAGTGGTACTGTGTAAGGACTGACATGCAGAGGTCGAGGATTTGGTGCAATTTTTTTCATGCATTAACATAAATATTTGCATTATTCTTCATATTTGTATATGTATGTATTCAAACTTCATAATTTAAAAATATTGTATTTAAGTATGTATATCCGCATTCTAGAACCCATAACACAAGCTATAATATATGTTTACAATGTGGCTAGATGGCGTGGTCGCGTTGTGAGTAAAAAACAGTGCTCATTCCTTCTCTGTATGAGAAGAGGCCTTTAACTTGTAGTAGGACAGTAACCTGCTGGTATTATTAATATTATAATAATATATCGGGTAGATCGGTTAATCGGGCTTGATACGTTCGCTAGGCTCGCTAATGTAATTGCTTAAACGTTAAACAATGACAAACTAATATTTTGATGTTGAAAATGTTTAATTAACTTCAATATTAGGTCAGTGGGGTTTGAAAATATTATGACAGTGTAGTTTAGCTTAGTGGCATGTTTTGTTTTCATAATGTAAGTACATTATGATAATGAGGATATGTTAACTTTTAAAAGCCATATTTAGGTACTGGATTTTGACACTAATTGTTACCTATAGTTTTGTATTTTGAAACTACGTGAAACTCCGTTTGTTTTCAAATCAAATAGAGATATAGTAATACGAACTTTTTAAATAAATATCTACAATTATGTAAATTAATGCTTTATTCATAGAAATATAACGTTCTATAAAAATTTTATTTAATTAACTTCATATTGTACAATCGATAAATATTTTTTTTCTAAGTAATCAATTATATCTGTTATTCTAAGAGATGTCTGATGGCAGTTTCATGAATATAATGATCAACTTGTTTTAACTTTTAACTTTTTTTTGATGTCACTTAAATAAAAAAAATGATAATAGAAAAGTAACAATTACATAACTTACTTAGGTTTCATTTGCATAAATATTTTTCGGCTCATGCGGAAAACAAATTTGCCGTCAATGTTATACAGAAAATTATATATAGATAGAATATTTATTTTATTGAATTCTCGGTGTTCTACCTAATCTTAACCGACGAAAAAAAAACGGAGGTGGTTCTCAAGTCGACGCGTATATTTTAAAATACAGAAATTCAATAGTGAACTACTGTGACCTAGATAAAACCATTCAACACAAATTACCACACGTCAATATTTTTTCAGATGTCTGGCTTTATTATTTATTTTATAACGAAATCTACAGCTTTTAAATTTTGTCTACTATATTATACTCTTTAGTGAATGACGGGTATACAATTTATTTTCTCTTTTATGCCCGCTATAAGACAAACACACTGAACTGAATTTTGCTTTGAATAAATTGACTAGGCACATACTTAACTACAAAAATCATCCTTCGATGTTTTAATTAAAACGCTTTCATTTCTAAAAGTCAGTGGTATTCTATTTCTAATAAAATGATCTTGAAATGATGGTCGTCGCGAGTGGCACTTGAAACAAACGGCGTTATCAAATCAGTGCACCCAAGTTAAAGTGCCGGTGAAATAGAAGGGGGCACTTATTGCCTTGCCGAACCACCGCGTCGACCCCCGTATCTCCTCCCGCACCCTTCGCCGACCTCGGACGGATGTTCTTTCAACGAAGCCCAAAACTCGCGAGAATGACAAACTTATGAAATTAGAAGAAACAATTTTAATGAAAACAGTTCGGTTTGTGTGATTTTGTGTTTATAATTTCAAAAGGGTTGCGAAGTAGTTATTTCTGCGTCTGCTGCCTTTCTTCATCTCTAGTTGTTCAACATTGAGTTAATCAAAATTTTAATTTGCGAAGTTCGTGAGATGCCGAGATTGGCTACAAGTAATGTGATCAAACATGCTGTTACAATCTTATTAAACCGCCTAGGATTGATTAAATGAGCAAACTTTTCAATTTGAATATTTAACATTTCATATTCTCATCGTAAACATCTTCTTTCTACTTAATTTATTTGGTTTTATATAATTAGGAAGTATGTATATTGGTAATACCGATCGAATTTATGATAGAAAAGGTACTATTTTGTCCGACTAAATATTATTAAGCTTTTCCTCAAGCTCACCCTAATAACTGAAATAACATTATCTTGTTATTTGTGGTAATGCATTCAAGCTTTTTGCTGAATAAAAGATTAATTACGACTTAACAGCTAAGAACAAAATAAATGTCTAGTAAGAACAAGAAGACAATACAGTTGAAACTGAAGACTATTGTGATTTTTTTGTGGGTAATAGATAACTTTATCATGGTGCTGATTATTTGAAAATTTTAGTGTCATTTTAATTTATGAATCCTTAATTTATTTTTTGCAGTTGACAATATCATTTCAGCTACAATACGTACCTATACTGCCAGCAGTCTTTGTCCAGAGAAAGACCTGACCTAAGTATCGCTACTCTGACTTATAAGCAGTGCCCAGGTAGGTACAATTCCTCGACTGCAACTATTTTTATAACCGACAAAATCTAAGTCGCTTACCACTTTTATTTTATTTTCACAATCCTATCATGATTATAGTAATTTGTACCAACTATTTTTTTATTACCAAAGGAATTCAAACAAAAGGTTCTTAGTATCAAGATCTAAAACTTTTTGTTGTTCAAGTTCTTAAAATTCTTTGAAAACATTTGATTTGTTTTATCAAAATTTTGCCTATCGGTCTTGTGGCTTGTTTATTTTTATGGATTACAAATAGCTGCATAAGAATTTTGTATTAGTTTAATACTGAGAAGCTCTCAGCCTTCAGGTCTATAGTATACGGTACTGCAACTGCCAAAACGCGGATGGAACCCATGTCTAACAACCGAGCAAACCGTTTTGATGTTATATTTTACTAACCGACTGCAAAAAAAGAAGAAGGTTTCTCAATTCGACAGTATTTTCTTTTGTATGTGTGTTCGCGGATTACTTCGTCGTTTATGAACCGATTTTGATGATTCTTTTTTGTTGGTAAGAAAATATCTCAAGGGTGGTACCATGATAAGTAAACCAGGATCTGATGATGGAATCCCAGACAAATGGAAGGAAACCGTTGAAAATCGTAGTAGCCACTAGTGGATTTGTTATGATTTTATTAAGTATTTTAAGGCACTACTATTTAGTAAAGGTTTAAAGTCGATCTGATGATGGAGCCGAAGGACAGTCGAGGGAACTCCTCAACAATTTACAGCAATTACTTGGTGTTTGGACTTAATTCATTACTAATGACGAGAACTTTGCACCCATATGGGTTATAAGTGCCATAGACAGTCTAGTGAACAGCAGTCATGTCGGGCTTACTTCATACGGTTCGATATGCCAAAATGTTTAGTTCGCACAAAAATAATACTTAGATAAGATTTAGGTCTACCCATCACTAAAAATTGTTTTCTGTTTGCAGTCGGTTTTCTTTTTGTTAAAACCTATTTTGAAGATCTTTGCTCAGTCTTGAGTACAATAAACTTTATTATTGCTCTGATTACAATTACATGACTGTTATATTAACAGTAACGTAAAATATACTACTGTTACTGTTAGAGTAAATCATCCCACTGCTGGGCAAAGGCCTCTCGTCATGACTTCCATTTTCTTCGAAATATCATACAATATTAAAATAAAAAGTACCCAATATAATATAATAATATATAATATATTATTATATACCCATGAAAACCAAACAAAAATCACTACAACAGTCGCAATAATGTTCTTCTGGCAACGTGCCTACAACACTAGCAACAGCCATATTGCCAGTGCTAATTAAAATATATTAATTCAATTTATTCAATACATACAGAAAAAAGAAAAGTACACAATATCGAGGAATAAAATAAAGAATAGGTACAATGTCTATAAAGTTAAATGACTTGATAACATTGATTAAAAGTTGAGATTGATTTGAAATGTAATTACTGTTCTTGTTATTGTTAGCCTCTATCATCGCTGCTGGGCAAAGGCGACTCCATACTCTTCGATCTATATAAAGTGAAATAATGGCAAATGATAACTCTTTTTTTATTTTTGTTTAGTGTTAATATCGCTGTTTAACGTGCTTAGGTCTTCCTACAAAGTTTTCAGTAAATTATTATTTCTAGATATTGTAATTAAAATAAATAGATCGTGGTCCACACTTAATCGAGGAGAATGGAAGTCATGGGTAGAGGCCTTTGCCCAGCAGTGGGATGATTTAGGCTGACAGTAACAGTACTATTGTAATTAATTATTGTTTCAAGTCTTAGTTTTTCTTGTAAGTCACAAATTAATTGTAAATTATTTGTAAATAATTATGACTATTAACTCGAATCATTTTCTATATATGAGTGGTCGTACAAAGCGATTGACCCTTTGTATATAACTTACATAATTGCTGACATCATAAAAAGTGTGGATACGATTTAATTATTTATTGTATTTAGTACCTATGTATAGTTTGTATGACTTTGCATAATTTTATAAAAAACTCTTAGGTAGAATATCGAGATATATGACGTAGAAACCTCTTTATGCAGTGTTGTGTTCATAATTAAGTCGGTGACTATCCTGTGATTTCTAGTGTTCCTAAGGGAAGCCCTACGTTGGCGCATTGTCAAAAATAGAAACAGTGCCCTCGACTACAAGTATCGATCGTCTATTCAATCAAGATGTGTGAGCTCTACCACTACTAACAATTGATCTCAATTCCGTACCAACCAATAGTAAATTCATTTTTAAAAATTAACTATTTATTTCATAAAATTTGCGGTGCCATGTAGGTAGTAAATACTGATGAGTTTGTCGACAACATTTTGGTCCAACTCGTGATATGAGTATAATGTTACTTACATGTAAAGCTCTTTCAAGTGTACTTTAATGTCACTTATATAATTTCTTACCCTAATCAAGACAGTCCGACTAGAAACGTGGATTACGTAAGATCCAAAGTAACGCAATTATCTGAGTAGCGTTGTGTACCAGTACCAGTAAGTATTGGTTTCCAGTGTTTCCAAATAACGCCATAAACTATGTATTTTTTGCACATAGGGACAGAGGTGTGAGATGTGAATCTAAGTCCGAATCGACGGTTATCAAATAGGCCACTGGTTGCTTTCTCTGACACCATTGGCTATAAATATTTAGTGTACTGAAAGCAGAAATCACTTTATTGTTGGCCTTAAATTAGTAGAAATTTTGGTCACAGTTATTACGAGTGTCCAAAGTTCACGCTGGTCCTTGACCAAAAACTCCATAATTTTGAGCTTAAAGCATTAGGCAATTACTGCACATTGAAACGTCCTTCAGGCTCTCAATGAGCCCATCTCAATGCCTCAGGGAACACCTAGAATAATATATGGGATGCCAAACGTGCTTGCTTTTGAAATACAGAACGAGGTTCGTTTTCCTCCCTTAGTCTCTAACAGTTTTTATTGCCAAGGGCCTTTAATTTAAATTCTTAATCGTTTTTATTTTAAGTTTAAACAGTAACAATGTCTCATTTTAATAACTACACTTACGGCAATAAACGGCATATATCTGGTTGCACTGGACTTGATTTCATTCTTGTCTATTAAAATGTATAGTAAATATTCTAGTATAATTTTTGTTCATGAATATTTATATAATGTAAGTACAAGACTTTTTAGCAGTAGTAGAAATACAACGTGCTAGTCGAAATTGTAACAAATTATTAGCAAAAAATATTTTTTTATATTTAGGTTGAGGCTGTGGACTTATAACCTATTGTCAGAATGCCTCATTATATTTAATACTAAAATGATGTTTTTTTGACCCTTTTTTGATTTCATTTGCATTCCAAAAACACGTTAAATATTTTTAATAATAATAAATTCGGCGCTAGAATAGTCCTTATCCCTAATTGTTCTCCCTAATTGTCACAAAATCCGGAATCCTTAACATGTGACGCTCTATAGCGTAGCAAAAGTTCCCTATTTATCAATGGATGGTCGCAATGCCGAACATTATCGAATACACTCAAAATCACTCGCGTTGTACAATATATTTAAGAAATCTCCTTGAGAACGTTGATGTTAACGCTTGAATCTTCGCCAGCCATTGTTATTGAAATTGAAAATTAGAATTCAATTTATTCAGTATACGAAGGTATTGATGATCGACCCTCGGAGCTCTATTAGTATTGGAATTATTTCTGAATCTTTTAACATTGTAATAGGTATGTGTACATGCTAGTTTATGTTAATGCGGTTGGTTCTCGAGTGAATATTTTAAGCATTATTTACTTAATACTAGTTTTAAGTTAAGAAATGGAATGGTTCCAAAATCTATACCTTATATCACACTATTTGGTAACTTTTATTATAATAGGGTTACTGTTAGAATATCTGACTTATTATCTGAAGTTCTACGTCTCCATTTCCATTACGTACTGAAGGCTTGAAATATTATCACAAGGATAAATATCAAAGACGATTTCAATATCAGCCGAGTTATTAGAGACTCGTATGAGGAATTGCGAGCAATATGTATATTCAACTTGCAATGCCCATGGAATAAGTTTTGTAGATGTTATGTTTTTGATTTTGTAGATTATGTTTTTTGAAGCTATTTTAATTATAGAGGCAATAATGGATTATAAAAAAATTGGAGCGTTTCCAGCGAAAGGCGATCCGAGTTATCGAAAGTTTATTAAAGTAAGAAAGTTCTTACATTTCCTTATCATTTTTTTTTGTATGATGGCAGTTTGAAGACATGTTCAAATAGTGAATTCAAACAAAGCTTTCATTACTAATTCTTTTATTAAAGTCACAGCTATTTAAAATGCTTTTTAAAAGCCTTTTAATCAATTGATTAAACAACAATTAATCGCCTTTACAACGGTATTTTTGCAGGCTCGCTGTGACGTTAAAATTGGAAATGCGCAATGCAATAGTTAATTAACGTTCAGTGGCTTCAGTGGGGCGATGATCGAATAACTGAGAATTAACGCACCTCGAGTACCGGACGGCGAAAATGCATGGAAATGGAGCTGTGAACTGCACTCTCTAGGTTGTAGGTTCACTATAAGGTAAATTAAAAACAAGTGTGTGTGTTTGGTGTATGTATACTAAGAAAATAAATGCTTAATTAGTAATAATAGTATACATGATTTCTGAAACAAGTCTGTAATCGCGATTTATATTGTTAGGTGTCGTAAGAAACGAGAAGTACGAGTACTAAGTAAAGTTCAGCAGCGTAACCAGTGGACTTAATATATCTTACAGCAGTCACCACTATCTCCTTTTGGAAGAGGCCTATATCTAAATTCTGACGTCTTAAGAAATTATGATGCCTCGTAGCTTATTTCACATAGAGATTTTTAGTTAGAGTGCATGACGGTACAATAAATGACGGTGTCATACAACAAGTGAGCCATTTACTTGACTGCTTCCATTGATAAATTAAATATTTAAAACACACTAAGTTTATTAATACAAGCAATATAACTGCAAAGATAACACCGTGCATTTGAAGCAGCGTAGTTCCATAGGGATTAACACATAAATTTGCATTAAGTTTCACGAGGCTCTATAGTTGTACGTTTTATTTTATTCCTGCAGAATATGGTAAGGCAAAATTTTCCATTGTTCTTCATACCCTGGCGTATGTTGAGGCGTTTGAATATTTTATGCCCGATAATTTATTGCATGATTTAGTATGGAGGGCCTGTCCTATGATTGCTCTTGAAAAACTCCTCACTGATACCATCCGACGCCCAGTTTTACGTTCGTCGAATCCCTTTTTATACAATTTACATATAAAAATAGTACACTTTACCCTGTTATAGTGCGTGTTCAATTTTGTGTCACTTCGTTGGTTCACTTGCGCTGTATACGAAACCGGGATTTGTGTAATTTAGTGCCGCTTCCTGACTATCTGCGAAACGTTTGCGATGGGAAATACACATTTTAAAGATTTGTTGAATGTTTGCTAGGTGTAGGCGTCACATTCATACATAAATATATTATATCCATTAGAATGAAATATATTTAGAACGTGTATAGTTCGAGGCAAGTTTCTTAGCTGTTAAGAGGCCCTAGACAAGTGGCATAGATTTCTATTCATGAAATATATTATATTAAAATAAATATGACATAAGCTAACAACGATGTTGGCGTTAGCTTAAGTCAATCCCATACATTTTTAAATCTATTGTGTGAATAGAATAGAAATCTATGCCACTTATCTAGGGCTTAAGGGGTTCGATATGCAGGTCGAATAATACTCGGACCATGGCATGATTGCTAAAATATGCTGTAAAGTATAATTTAAATGTAGAATGTTGTTAATTTTTGCATGAATCATTATAGACTGGCGTTTCTGTGATCTATCTACATAGCTTTTAGGAATTATTATTCCATACCTATATACACAATATGTACACATACCTATATTATGTTAGTAATACAATAATGAAAAACTTAATTATTAGGCATCCTTACCTATATTCTGAATTATTTAAAGCATTCGGAAAGGTTAAATATAGACTAGCGTAGACTTAATAACTTTAAGACAATTACACGCCAACGTTGCCTGTTGTTAGCTAACTGCCTTTGCGTTTGTATATTTCATTAAAGTTGTAAAACTTTGACGGCTTTTATGCATACCACAAGCCTATAGGCTTTTAGAACTGTATTTGTGGTAGTAACAAACCTAATAGTAGCACCATTCGACACCGCAGCAGAGTTCATATTACCTGGAGTCGGTATTATTGTTCAGTACAATTTAAGCGTACTTGTACAACGCTGCAGTGCTTCGCGCTGGAACATATGGAATACTTGCTGTGTTGTATCCCAAACGTTTTGACATGTTTTTCTTCAAACGAGGTTCAAATAGAGTAGGTATTTTATGATAAGAGCGGCTTAGATTGACCAGCTTGATCAACATGACTCCTTCCAACGGCGAGCTGTTCAAATCGTTGGTTATCCCAATCTCACGGACAAACTGGAGTCACTAAACCAGCGTAGGCAGTTGGCTCTTTATGCGTGCTCTGTCGTATATATCAAGAAGAGTGCTCTGAGGAACTGTTTGACTTGATGCCATCGTCTCTTTTCTATCATCGCACCACTCGACATCGCAGCAAAGTTCATCCATACTACCTCGACACGATCTCGTCTAGCGCTGTTCGTTTCCAGCGTTCATTTCTCCCACGTACTTGCGGGCTCTGGAACGAACTACCAATTGCGGTATTTTACGAGTGCTATGACATGTTCTTCTTCAAACAAGGCTTAAAGAGAGCATTAATATCACGATAGGCAGCGGCTTCGTAGAACACTGGCATTGCAGAAGCCCATGAACGACAGTTGCTACTTACCATAAGGTGGGCTGCAGGCTTGTCTGCCACTGCAAGCAATAAAAAAAAAGTAGGATTGCAAATATCTATGAGCATCGGATATCACTTACTTAATTGTACGAGTGCCGTTAGAATGTCAACTAAAAAAAACAACCAAAATGTTCAGTAAAGTATTACAATAATTCATTTGACTATTTCAAAGAATAATTGAATCGGCTGCTTAAAATATTACAACTATCATAAAACATGTACTAATTGCAGTATTTTGAGGTATAATGATGCGATTTATTATAGGCTCAGTAGGGTGTCGCGCGATAAGTGGACGAACCTATTTGGTAGCTTTATCTCGCCGCTCTGATAACACCATTTTGTGTAGAATACCTCTTTAATAGCGGCTCTTACTGGAAATGGGCTAACGAATAAAGTCAATCTCTTCGACGTAAATCCTCGGAGCAGTCATAATTCAACTTTATAGAGTTTCAGGACTTTTTCTCGCCGATAGAATTTTAGGGGGTGTTAAAGTTTATGTGTATTTTGTACGGCGACGTTTGAAATGGAATAAGAATTTCATTGACGCGTTTGAGTTAGGTACATTTCGATTGCAGTCGCGAGTTTTATGCATTTTATAGTGAATATAAACAATTCCTAGATTGAACATTTATCATGAATCGTGTTCTATTTTATATTGAAGTTAAAAATTAAACTTGTTAAACTATAGGACTGATTTTATTACTATTTACAGAAGTACTTTCATTCGTTTTTTATGACTCTCGAATTTGTCATGTTACAGTTTATATTACAGGGCATTATAAATGAGATATAATTACGTAAATATTTATTTATACTCGTAGGCAAAATTATTAACACCTACTTGGTTATTATGAGGCTGGTTACTCTTACTATATTTATATATTTGAGAATTGTGCTGTTGTATGGGTCTTGATTCTTCGTGATTTTTACAAGTTGACCGACTACCCAGAGGCGAGTTCAAAGTTGAGATCCTTGGGAGAGAATGATGGACTAAGTGGATTAAGCTAGTACCTATTTGGCGGCTCTGGTCTAGAGCAGAACTTCAGAACGCATGTGGTATGACTTAAGCTTTCTCTAACATTATGTAAATAAAGGTCGATCTTATTAGGCATTAGGTTTCTGATTACTTCGATATTAATGCCCTCAAAAACATATTTTCATTGCAATGAACGCGCATTGATAGGGTTGAACCAAAGTATGTTCTTGAGACCCATTCAAAGGCCCTTTTATACACATGTTGCGACCGTCGTAAACTTTAGTGAAACATTTGATGACCGGTATATTTCATGTCATCGACACTGTATGTTGCATATGTTCTCTATATATAACTAACATTAGAGTAAGCACCGATTCTAATACAGCAGCATTAGTGCTTAATGCACCCTTATGCTCCGATTGAAAAGATACAGGACAGAGATGTATGTCTTTATAACCGTTATTCTAAATGCTGTTAAAGAATTATAAAATATGTCAACAAATATAGAGAATAACAGCGACTACTTAAGTTTACGACTTCTTTTTGGGTTTAATGTGGCATCAACAAACTTTATCATTGTAATACTGAATGAAATGTTAGGCCTAGATTACCATGATGCTATACATCATACAGGTGCATGAATGTATCTCAATCGTTTAAGTCATACTGTGTACTTTTATTTGTAATTTGGCTATTATTAAATTATAATACAGAATTACTGACAAATATGAAATGAAAAAAAAGTACTGCTTATTTGGATAATAATATCTGACTGATTTAGATAATAATATCTACTCTGCGACACAATTACGAAAATTTTCTTTTTTCTATATTCGTATCGATAAAAATAATTATTTTCCGATAAACGTCACTGATACCTCGATTTACTTAATTGCATCTATTGTCATCAATCTTTAACAAACACAGTGATTACGATGGCCTATTATAAGCCGAACTGGGTCATGTTGTCAAGTAAGCCTAAATATACTTTGTTCCATTAACGGTGACACGTCAAATATAAGCTATATACTTATTACGTAGGGTGAACAATGCTTTGTAAACTTTGTCAACGAAACCGCTAGATCTATTGTCGAGCTTATGCACCGTTTAGATTGGACGAGTTTACTGGACTGGTGATCTTGTATTGGGGCGAATATACAACAATGTAAACATATTATATTAAGCATGTGACTATTGATACTACATTGTGTTTTGTACGGTAGTAGATCCACGCGGATTTCAGCATGAATGGGCCGGATCGTCCGGGGAAGTACTACCCTCTCATAGAAGATCGACTTAAGAGTTGTAGTATCCGTACTACTGCGTTTCGTTCGATGAGTGAGAGCGCCGGAGGCCCATTTTCCCCCCAGTCCTCTTTCCTCACCTCCCTCATTCCCGTGACGTACTACTGCGTTTCGTTCGGCGAGTGGGAGCTCCATAGCGCCGGAGGCCTAACTGCCCACCATTCCTTTTTCCTTATTTATTATTCCCTTTCCCTAACCTCATTCCCAGCTGCCATAGTGGAGGCCACCATTACAGCAGTTCAAGACGATGACTTTTGGTATAGTGGCTGCCAGTTCTGTATTCCGCTGACTGCTTACCATCAGGCGGGGTGGAGTCACTTTGGTAGGCTTAAAAAAAAAAAAAACTAGATTCGATGAACACACATTGTCTTAGGAATTCGTAGACTCTTATTATGATTAACTTCATAAAAATGGCATCACTTTTTAAGTTTTCAATATTAGTGGTCAATAGTTAATAATAAATTAATTGAACAAAGAAATAGCTATTAAATGATTAATTCACGTGGTTAATAAATAAGATGTGACTATTCGTTGTGAAATTATTAAATAAAAGTAATTATTTAATCGATGGAATCAAAATGAATTACCTTAATATATCTGTAATTAGTACAATCTATTTTCAGTGTTTTCGTATTTGTTTGTGAATATTTGTCAATAGTTTTATTTGGACATTTATTTTCAAGTCACGAAAAGTCGTACCTACATAAATCTTCTAAATCTTGTAATATGAATACAATGGTAAATATTTAAAGCGACCGCTTTGTTAACGATTAAATAGCAATTATGAATGTTCTACAGGTGCCAATTAGGTTAAACTTACGGCAAGAATACAGCTATATTGAGCTTGAGTTTAAGGTTCGATAATAGAGTCGGCTCCTTTTGCATTCGTAGCTAGTTTCGCCAACATAATATTTGCGATAAAAACATTGTCATTTTTTCATTTTGTTTATGTAACACTTTTGTAAAAAATCTTAAGTTATTATTAGTCTCACAATGTATTTTTTTGGGTGTGATAATTTTTTTTGGTTACCATGCATCTAGCAAGAATTTCCAGAAAGTGGCAATTTACTTGTGGCTTATTCGCTGGCAAGGGTAAGCATACGATGGCAATAGGTTTTGTAAATATAATACGTCATCTTTCTTTAAATGGACAAATTTTCTATTGAGAGTCCAGAATATTAACAAGAGCAGCATAATGCCACATTGCTATTATTGACTGGTTTAGTCTACATACAACGGGTTAACAGCGTTAATATCTTCTGATATTTCACGACTGCAATATGATAAATGCAATACACATGAAAGAATAACATACCCTTTGAATAATATCACAATATTATTATTTATTTTATGAATAATATGTATTATAATATATCGAAATAATGTCATTAAACATATAAGATAAGAAAATGGTGTTATTCATTTTGTTAAAAAAAACATGTGTGTTTTCTGATTAGATGCTGATGATGAACCTGTAAGGAAAAGAACAATGAAATTCAAAACCAAAGTCATCCTACTTTGACGTCAAAATTACGTACGTTTGACGTAAAAATTAAGAAAGATCTTGAACATGTTTTCTAATGAGGGCCTAGAGCATAAGCCAAAATTTCCTTTTTGGTAGAATCTATACCTATTGTCGGTTGAATACTGAATAAGATTAAGATTCTATAAAAACTGAACAGGACCACAACACTGCTAAAGATTATCATAAAACATTAGCACACTACAAACAAATAGCAAGAAATACCAAAATATAATTATATACATCACTAGTAATACAATATTCAGGGTAAACGCGGCTTAACGTTCGGCTCGCTCATTTCCTCCAAGTGGGACTGCCATTAGCAATACAAACATAACACGAATTTCGGTGACACCTGCGCCTAAATATATTGTGTGAGCTTTTAATATATAATGCTCCCTATCTTGTTACAATAATAAAGTATTTCGTGTATCTTATAATGTTAGTTCATTTGAGAAGTTTTCTTAACGTTTGTTGTTCTTGAGACTTATTTGTTTGCTAAGTGACAGTTTTACTGTAAACAAAATACTTTGAGATACTTCCTTGTCTTCAAAAATACCACAAGCGTGGTTTTCATATAAACATTTATGACATTCGCTACTGGCAACTTAAATTCGAACTTGGAAACTTCATGTAAAATACAGTCTAAAAGCCGTCCCAATTTAGTACCTACTACGTAATCTTGTAGTCAATGTATTGTATTCGCAAAATATATGAAGCATCGTCCCGTCTTGTTCATAGGTCCTAGTTCAACATGCTAATCTTTCGGTGAAACTAACGCTCTCTGTACATTATTAAACGACAGAGTAGTAGAAATTCTACTTTGTATAAATTGTTCTAAAGTTAAAAAGTTATATGTTTAAGTATTCTATAAATCACTCATAATATTATACTCCTATAATGCAAACCGTGACATCTTGTTACGGTGTATCGTACAGCACTGCAGTAATACATTTTCCGCAGTTGACATTAACTAGTTGAACGCGAGGATAGGCTAACGTTACTTGACAGTTTTATTTTCAATCTGGGTAGAATATATTAGAATAAAGTACGATAATATATTTAGAAATTAATCTATTTTGATACTTAGTTTTAAATACTTTGTATTTAAAATTAGTTAAAATCTCAATATTACACAACAAAAAACTAAACACGAGACATTTTCGGTGTTAAGCGATAATGTAATTTTGACTAATTGAAAATAGGTACGATACTGTAATAGGTACCTACTTTAATTATAATATAAGGTCTAAGTGGTACCTCCTAGATAGGAAACCTAGTTATGCGCACCTATTATGTTTTGCTAATTTGATAAAAAAAAACGAACCGCACTCAAAGAACTTTTTAAGTTTGTTTAATAGGTGCATCGCTACGCACCTCCTTATTAGTGCAATCAGACCAGCAGAGAGCAAAATGAGCAGACTGGCGAAATTTTTTTTAAATATATAGGACTTATTTATAGATGTACAATTTTGCGACTCAATCTAAAAATATGCCACCTTACGAATATTATTGTTAAGAAGCAGTTCTAGACTAGAATATTATTTTAGGCTTTCAACTGTCAATCAAAATAAACCGAGATAATCTGATACGCTCATTTGTGTAAAACAATGAATTAAATTTTCTTTTGATGAATCCACTACGCCTTGGAAAAGTTTTTGAAATATTTGAACATGATATTAACTATTATTTCAATTTGCTTTATGCGGAGCGGGGTATCACAGAAGTTCTTTCATGTATGATATAATTTCATTTTTGATAAAGTAGACTAACAGTTAACACAATTTACAGACACTTGCATAGCAGAAGTTACATCAAACGGATTCATCGATTTTGTCATTATTTTCCCTTCCTGGTCATGGTTGTTGTGTTAATTATGATTTCAATTCAATACAAAACTAGGCTAATAGTAAGTAAGTATACCTATTATTCGTGAATTTAGTTTTGAGGGAATTGGGAGGCTGTTCTATCTAAAGTTTTCCATCTCTCTCACACTCGTAGCCAATTCGCCTATTGTACTAAAATTAATTATTCATTCACGTCAGTTTCAGGCGAGTATTTATTTCTTGTTTATCATGTTTAGGACGTGAAACATCATTCCTTACATTCATAATATTTTAGATATATTTTAAAATTCATACAAAATATTTTATATCGTACAAGTCAAACCTATCAAGCTACGAATATACTTTGACAGACGATGACGAAACCGGGGTATGGGTGGACAACTTCATCGTCATCATCAATTTAAAGACGCCCATTGCAGGATAAAGACTTCTCGCAAAGGGAGGTGTTTGCCACTTTGGCGGGTTGGTGACTGTATAAAGTGTAGATATAAAACGAGTTACTTAGTAAAAATCTTTATCATATTTTCATTACTAAATAATTGAATGCAAATCAGGACCACAGACGGTTTAACTACAATACAGCATTGTTATATCACATTCTGGTACTTAATAGATTATCCAGTGCTTTGTCGTCAAATCGAATTTGAGACCATCGTAGGACATTAACATAGTAATTATGCAAATGAACACCGTTCAAAGTTTCACATATTAGGTTAATTCAAATTTCAACATTTCCTTTCAACATCCGCTATGCTAAAGTCAGCTTTGGCTTTATGAACTGAAAGGACTTATACACACTTTGCTACTAAAGAATTGCAAGTCTTAACTTGCAGTTTTCAATGATTAGCGAATTATAGATTTACTTTCTTCTTGTGAAAAGTATATCTACGGTTATTGGGAACCTACATGATAAAAACAGATTTGCTTCTCTGTAAAATACGTATCGTGGAAATTAAAATGGCAAAAAAGATATTTAACTAAAATTATTTGTTTCGAGAATCAGCCTAGTGTAGCACTATACTAGTTTTAGCTGCCAAGCCGTTTTTAAATAGGTATAATACAAAATAATATAAATTTATACTAATTATATAAATGCGAAAGTCTGTCTGTCTGTTTTTACAGATTTTGATAAAACATAGATAAATTAAATTAAACTAGTGTTAGACGTTTGCGTGAAAATCGTCAATATGAAAGATAAAATCATGAAATTGATTGATAAAATTTTATGCGATAACCGACATTCTCGAGGGCGTACAACTCCAAGAATCTGAGTTTCTGAAGCGGAACAGACAATCAAAATTAGCATGTCGCAAAATTAAATCGATAATTATAGTCAACTTCAACACTTTCCTTTGCCGCATCGAGAGGGTCAAAGCTCAATCAAGCGAGTATCAGTGAACCACTCAGCGTGTGATTCTAAGTAGGTGTATGCCCCAGTGACCTGACTTAATGTTTCAGCATTTTATTCAGTGACACGTACGACCCTAGTTGCCATTAGAATTTCCTTACCAAATTTCCTTAGAGACGAAAACTGAGACGTTGTTTTTGAACCCACTTCTTGTTTTATTGCAACTTGAGAATTCGAAAATGGATGAAACGATATCTATGTCAGTAAAGGTTCAGAGTGGTTTTTGTTTTATATTTGTAGTTTAACATTTATTTTTATTCAAGAGGAATAAAATAATTGTTACCTTTTGTATTTACTATATTTTACAGAAAATAAAGGAATATAGAAAATAAAATGGAATAAAATACTATTATTATATTATATCGGCTTCTTTAGATACCTATTTTTTTTAAAAAGACGTCTATTGCGCTACTAAATTCTTCTTTAAAGAACCTTGCAACACAGAAATCATACAAATTATTAATTGAATACTTTTAAAAAAGTGCACCCGGTATGATTGCCTTTACATAGAGTTCAAACTTGTATAATAATATTTCAGTATAATAATAATAATAATAATATGTGGACACTATCACACACTGTCGTCTAGTCCCAAGCTAAGCAGTGCTTGTGTTATGGGTACTAGATAACTGAAATATAATACATATACATACTTTTTTTTTTGTAAATACATACTTATAATACATAGGAAACACCCAGACTAAAGACAAATACAAATGTTCATCACACAAATATTTGCCTTCCGCGGGAATCGAACCCACGACACCCGGCGTCGCAGTCAGTTACACTAACCACTAGACCAACGGTGCAGTCAATATGCGAATATGTGAAACCAATTTATTGATAACGGTGCTAGGTCTCAAAATATTAAGGCATTAACTTGCACTTAGAACAAACGTGCTATATACGAGTATAAGTAGTTCCTTGCAGGCTTTGATTCTAAGTACCTAAGCTAGGCACTCGAAGGCTTAGACTTCAAGTTATTTGAGGTAAAGTACCGTATATAAGACGTAATAAAATAAAACCTTTTTTTTAATAATTGTATTCAGTAGTGCAAGTAATGAATGTAATTGCACTACTGAGGTCCTTCATACGAGTATTTATCACGTTTACCTTTTCTGTATGAAAAGAGATATTTCTTTACAGTAGAATAATAACAGACTAATAAAATTATTTTAATCATTTATCAGGGAGCGACTATTACTAGCTGGCTTACTGAAACAAGCCAAAGTAATGCTAGAAACAATAATAAAAACAATCTATTTGTATACTTTTGTTAACTATCATTTAAATTGAAACGTCAAAATGAATCCATCTGTAAACAGCGTGTAAACAAACATCTTAGTGTAGAATATGATAAAACATTGTTTAGCCGCGTCGCTAGAAAAACGGTCAGTTGTGAAATATTAGCGTGGGTCGAAACATTTTTCATCCGTTTTCCTCCTATACCTTCAGCTGGACCTTCATGAATATTTCAACCAGGATCAATTATTAAAATGATTTACTACTCTATCTTCGTTTGTTTAACGTAGCATGTGTGCTAAGTTTTTTTCCTTGATATGTAATAACTTAACTGCTTACCATCAGGCTGAGTAGTCACATTAGTAGGCTAATATAAACAACAATTACTACACTCTGTTTAATGCTAAGCAGTCAGTAGGATTCAAAGTAGTGAATACAATTGCAACAACCTTCGTGACAATTTGCTAGTGTCTCGGCTTTGTGATATGCTTTTTCCAGCCTCGCTTAAAGTATCCGACGTTAAAATAGTAAGACGAAAAATTACTTGACAATAAATGTTTAGTAAAAGGCCGTATAGTTCAAATTAATTTCACGTTAACGCAAAAAATCTTCACTTTGATTTGCAAAGCGATCCAATCACATTGATGAAGGTGCTATGATAAGATTTTTCGACAATGTCTTTCTTAGGAGTTTTAAACGTATTTCGTAAAATGGTTTTTATAGCTATTATAATTTAACCAAGCAAATCTGTGTAGAAATTTAGAAAATATTTCAACTAATAGGAATAGTATTCAAAAGTTGTTAACCGTGAGTTATATGTTAGTCAATATTTTGTTCTTGTTTAAGTATACAGAAAACGTATTTATTGTTACCTGTATCCTCTGATAACCTTTATTTATTTACACTTAGTTTACCACTGTCCATTATTTCATTTATTATAATCAAAATATCAATTGCAGCTCCGATGAATGCCATTAGTAAAACCAACGATTTCTAAAAATTCTGTCATTTGTTCGCATCACTATAACTTCTACCAAAACAATTTTAATATTGGTGGCATAACTATACACTATTAATATGCAATGCACATCTTATTTTATTTGTAGTATCACTAAATACATCTATAACACTGTAAGTCGCATAGTACGTAGTAAGCCGAACACGAACACACAAGAGACTTCGATAAAACTGTAGAGTGTAAGTGTGCGGCATTTCGCTTGCAAATTGCTCGTCCCAGGTAGAAATATCGTGTTACGACACGTTCAGAAGGCATTAGCATATCAATGCGATCGAACTAAGGTGCCCTGAAATGTACTCAAGAGCTGTTCAACTTGTTGGTCAGTTTACCATCGTTTAAATTTTATTCGGAACTGTAAATGAAAAGAAGTTTTATCGCTGTATCGATTCGAGTGTAAGTTGGCAACTTCTCTCATTGAAGTCTGTTTAGATTTATAAAATACTAACGATATATGACGGCTTAATGAACTGACTCAAAGAGTTCCAAGATCTTTCCAAAAGACTAGCTATACTACCACCTCGATCCTTTTTCTTTTCCTTCTTCTTGCCTTAACTGTCAGCAACGCCTTCGTTGTTTCTTCGCATTATTTTTGTAATGCTAAGAGAACAAAGGTTATTGCCCCTGGCTTGATTGCAAGATTGATTTAATGAATTCCATAAAAATTATATTTTTCTTTCTAAGCTCTTTAATGAAAAATACACCCTGTGAGCTTTCAAGCTACGTAGCGATACCATACAACTGTTGCCACTTGAACAAAAGGTTCTGAATAAGGTTTTATTCCAACCTGTGGGAGCTATCAAAACTATCTAGCAAATTGTGCTAAAATTCAAGATATTATGAAATGAAATAATATTTACTTACTCAGTACTTTTCACTTTGTACATTACTGTTTAAGACTATAAGCCTTCGGGCTGTTTGGCTATTTAGTTTTCAATATAAAGATTGCTTTTCTAGGCAGAGTAGTTGAAGATTTATAAGGTATACTCTGTAAATTGTGAGAAACATCGAGTATCTAACAGAAAACTTAATTTATTTAAGATAAAAAACTAACAAGAAATAATGCTTTTACATGCATGTCGTTATTTTATCGCCCCGGGTAGTGTGTAATACTGTATATAACTCTATCTACCTTTGCGTCTGTAGCTTTAAATATTATATTTTTAACCGACTTTAAAAAGGAGGAGGTTATCAATTCGGGTCGTATGTATTTTTTTTTGTATGTATGTATGTATGTTTGTTACCTCATAACTCGGACATTTATGATCCGATTTGAAAAATTCTTTTTTTATTTGAAAGGGTATACTCTGAAATCGGGTCCCATGTTTTTTTTTATAAAGAATGGTTTAGTGGTTTGGCTTCAATTTTATATTTTGTAACAAAACGTATGCAAGGAGTGAAGACGTGTAAAGCAACACGTCGATGTCTTTTGCGACGAATTTTCTGACATTGACATGTCCATGCTACAAGTGCGAAGTGATTTTCAAAATTATTTTTTTTTTAGAAACGAAGTGGCCCTGGATGGGTGACCATTTGTGTCATTTCATTTTCAGCGTCTTCATTCTTTAGAAGCAGGGGACTATGGTTATCAATATAATTTGGTAGTCGTTAAAGCCAAGTTAGAGGTCTTATGGTCGTGAGAAATTACAACAGCAACGGGCCTTAAACCTGCCATTACACACTGTTTATTTTTTGTATATCTGTTAAGCGATCGGTCAGTTAAATTATGATTTTTGATGATTCTTCATTGTTAGTAGATCATCACTTTTTTGTTTTGGTTTGAGGTTTTTGGGATTCAGGGTTTAGCGATCAGCAAAAGTGTTGACAAGGACTTTATATCTCTATTTACAATCTTACCTCTCGTCTCTACTTTCTTTCAAACGGCACGGCGCTGTCTCATTTGTGCAGCACGTTTAGTAGGTCTACCCATATTGAATATATTTATACACAATTAATTACCACTAAAAGTTTAAAAATAAAATCATTTTTAGAAAAAAAATGAAAACCGTCTTCACACAATACCTACATTTTCAATCCTTAACTAAAAAGTAGAAAATAATATTTTAATTACTTCATAGCAAAAAACATTAAAGGGTATAATACTTTACTATTTATAGTTTTTAATCAGTTATTTTGGAGTCGGTGCCAGCCAAGAAGGATCATAATGACCTTCATAAAATTAACCTAACTACTAGCAAAAATATACTTGAATAATCTATTAATATATGAATGAAAAATATAGATTTAACACAAGAAATCGAACGGAATCTGATCAGTACGCGTCAAATTTTTTATGTATATCTGAACACGACTATCAATGACGTCTGCCTTTACGCATATGACCGCGTTCGGGTAGTACACCCCACGCGTGCCATTACCGCCCCGTGCATTTCAAAAGTTTATTGCAAAGCCAGAATTACAGATCCTTCTTGGCTAGCACCGACTCCAAAATAACTGATTAAAAACTATAAATAGTAAAGTATTATAGGTATAAGGATTGCGTTGATTCCCCTTTAATGTTCTTTGCTATGAAGTAATTAAAATATTATTTCCTACTTTTTAGGTAAGGGTTGAAAATGTAGGTATTGTTTGAAGACGGTTTTCATTTTTTTTCTAAAAATAATTTTATGGCGTTAACTATCATATATCGGTTAATACTTTAGGTTACTAGGTACGTCAGGTCATAGGTGAGTTCTGACCAATAGATTTAATATTTTGCTTCGCCGATTCACATTCGACTCAAACAATTGTATGAAATAATGTGCTCGTTTATGAAAAATGAAAAATTTTTATTAAAATTTTTTAAAGTTTACCGCGGTACGCGAATTGGTATTTAATAAAAATCACTAAGTTAAAAAATATTGTACGTAGGTATATGACAAAATTGACTCAATCTGCATTTCGTACTAACTGAAACCATCCAAAGTTTATAATGTAAAAGCTCGCAGTAAAATTTATGTAGGTACATAGTTCCTATTTTATTTTGGTTCTAATTTATATTCCAGACAGCCTCAGTGTTATTTACGATATTAATTTTTGTTCATCGCGTTATTCTGACGTCAGTACCCAACTTTGTCTTGTAATAAAGGTATTTTTAACTTATATTGTGTTGCTAAAACCTTTTGACCTAAGTCTCGTTCTCATGGTTAATGTATTTAGACTTTCCTTTTCATAGAGTTTGAACAATATTTACGCCTTCACAAGAGCAGCTACTTATTTATAATAAATGTATCTAAACACTTACCATTACAACTCCCTCGTTCAACGTTACATTAGATCGTTTACCAATCTTGAAATACTTACACCTGACTCTTGATCGTTAATGAATATTATCTTTATAACAGAACTGTGAATGTGTTATAATTTAATTTTAGATGCTATTTAAACATTTCAAGGGTAGTAAATAACTCACCAGATAGTTGGCAAGATAAAGAATTTAGTTTAGAACCGAGGCACGTATTTACAAAAGCTCGACATTTACCTGGCATGGTATTCAAGCCCGGCATTTGTGCTCGCCCTCTCAGCCGTGCTACACGATAAACGATGAAAAGACCACCGGACACTCCATTCATGTATCATGTATATCATTGAGTGCCTACATGGGCGGTAAGTATGTATAAAACCGAGGAAACGTCATGTTCAGATTATGTTTACATAAAGTAACATAACATACAATGTTAACGCATTCAGTTTTCTACCAGATGAATGAAAATGTTCTCTTTGTCATATTATTATGTTGCCGGTAGGAGATTTCTTGTTACCTTTGATGTCACTTGTCGCGAAGGAAAAAGGTTAGAATGACGGTATTACTTTGAAGTTTTAATATGTATCTGTTTGTGAACCCTGTGATCTCTGAGATGCGAGTAATTGTATTCTGGCTTTTTGAACTGTTGTGTGGAAATGTATCATTAAATACCATCATAGCACTTTGTTATTAAAATATTATAAGTATAGTTTGAAAAGGTGTGTAACGGGTTGTATCTGATACGTTTTACACGTGTAAGTATGTTTTAAAAAACCCTTTTTAAATAAACCCTTATTAAGATTAAAATTGTATTTGTCATATTGTCGAACTTTCAGTCCTTTGCATGCGTTCATATCTGTAGACAAATGTGTATTGACTGATTCTACTGCCGTCTTCTTTCTTCCGTCAGTTGACTGATTGCGTTAGTATATGCTGTGGGGTTGTCAGTTCTCGACTCTATTAAAGTCAATATAATCACAATAACAAAAAAAAACAAAAAAAAAAAAACAATTGATTCGTTCTTTCGTACATTTTTTAAAGATAACCCTAACTTAGAAATATCGAGTGAACCCTTTCAACTTATATCACACGTGCAGTACAAATTAAATTCTACAGAATTTTCCTTTATTCTAAAACATGAATGGATGGGCGTACAATATATTATTTTTGCTACATTAACTTCGTCTTTTATAAAGCATATCTCCCGTATCTTGTCAACTATCACCCTCATACTGTAAACACTTTTATTTGTATATTTACAAGAGTTTACTCAATTGTAAGGATTTTCTCGCGCGGAGAGTGAGATAAACCTTTGAAAAGATGAAATATAGACCGGGATACCGACCCAGTGGTCAGTGTTGTTGCAAAGGGTCGTATATGTGTAAGTCATATTTATATTTTGGTGTTAAGCCCTTTTTCGGTGTGTATGTATATACTACTAGCATTCTCGAGTGTTTATTTGCGTTTTGATGTGAAGTAAAAATCACTTTCTATTACTTTAACAGATACTATGAGTATGTATTGAAGTAAACGTAAAACATGTTTGCCTTCTTCACCGAAGTTTACAAGTTGTTTCAACCCTTTGGGTGTTTTTCATTGATAACAAGACGAGTGTGCGATTTTTTTGTTGTTAATAGTACATATATAAGTGGTAACTCAACAATGCAAGTCGGCTCTATGTATAAAGCTATGTGTTTGTTTCGTTTCTTTGTGCCACTATTCTTGCGTTACCATACGATTGGTAGTTGAACCAATTATTATCTATGTAACTTACAAATTGTTAGTTTCGTGAGTCGAAATATATTTAGAGTGGGTTAATTGTAAGTAATTAATGCTACCCTCGACATACAGCTGGTTTATATGTGTAATAATTGTCTTTTAAACTAAAAAATAGCTTACAGACTGTTAATTAGCTAATGCCATGTTTGTCAATATACATTGTATGTATACGTTTTAAATACTAACTAATAATAAAAAAAAAATATCACGAAGTTGGCAAGGCTTAAGTAATGTTTTAATTTAGACTACCGTAAACGCATACTAAATAGCCATAAATATATCCTTCATCATGAGTCTTCTCAATATATACGAAGTAACCCTTTATTCATTATTTATGTACATGCGAAATCCATTCAGTCAAAGTCAACAGTGAATTGTATGGATAGTGTTAGAATATTAAGGTAAATTTAGACAGAGGAATACATACAGTAAACATTCTAAGTATATAAGACGACAATTATATGATAATATAATCAATACATTTTTCTAGTACGTCTATTCATATTAGACGCGTGGATTGGCGCTCATTGTATACAATTATCTAGAGGTTTGTAGCGGCAGCAATAGGGAATGCGATAAAGTATTGAGTATGGAGATATTACTTTGAAAGGTTTTAAATAAAAGAAGTCTCCGACATTAATGTTCTCTTATATGATTTGAAAACACCTAAGTTTATTTAAAGCATTGAACTATGTATATAATAACAGATATTTGCGGCCACTCACTATGCATATGAAGATGGCTGCTGTTATGTTTAAATCGCTGTAAGGATTATTTAAAAACCATTGCGAGGCATCAGTATGGCACATGCTGAACTAGATCCTTTTGTGCCCCACAACTATGTCGAAGATCGATATCTTTTATCTTTCTTTATATTTCTAATATCAAGTGAGTCAGTAATAAGTTTCACTTCAGTTTAAACAGTGTAAATATCGCATTCGTATTCATTTCTCAAATACTCAAACGGCAGTGAATATACTTTATTGGCAGTGTACAGGTCAATACGTATCGTTTAGTACGCGTGCACCGCTGTATCAAACAGTAAATGTATGGCATTCGGTTCAGTACTGCCGCAAGTTACTTTTAAATGATTCCCTTAGCGATAAAAAGCAAAAAATAATAGAGTCCGGTTTTAAGCTTTATAAGGACTATTCACAAGTAACTGGATGCTGATTGTTTACCTAATGAAGCAGTAACTTTTTCTTTCTTTTGCTGAATAATCAATTACCTAAGATACCTTCGATTTTCGGATTTTGAATCCGAAAAATTAAATTTACATTCTAATCTTTAGTGGCACTTGATCGTAGGGGCACTTAATCGATTGCAGCGGCGCATGGTCTGTATCATCGGCAACCCGCACTTGGTCATTTATTGTATTCTATGTACGTATGTATGCTTGGGCCTCGATGACAGTCGTCTAACGATTTCACCATGGAAAATATTCGAAGAAAATTTTTGAAGTGACCACATCTTTCTATAAAAAAAAATTATAACTGAAGTCACAGTTACAATTTATATGGCTGGTTTCAATGAGAGTGTTTAGAAAAATTTTCGCCACAGTTGGCGCCACTTTCACTTTCTCATTGGTCCAATCAGGCGTTAACTTTTTGACAGCGCTTGACAGCTAGACCTGACGCATTGGTGCAGCCACCTCGTGGGCACCATTTTAGAAAACGCTCAGCAAATTTATTTTGTCTATAAGCACGTAAATTATCCATTTTGTAAATTAAACAATAAAATTTCCAAAATGAACACTGAAAAATGTTTGATTTGATGGCGCTGTCAAAATGAAATAAATTTTACCAAAGTGACGCCAACTGGTGACGAAAATTTTCCTAAACACCCTCATTACCAACGGTGTTTTTTCTAAAATACTTTGTATAACAGTTGCTGTGAGTGTAAAAAAGCGAACAATAAGTATCAAAGATGTACCTACTACAAGCAAACATTTCATTTCGGGAACACAATTGTCCGAACATTCAGTACATTAGAATTAAAGGCCGTTATTACCTTTGTGGAGGTAATACGGCTGTATTGACACAAGGGGTGGTTCAATAACGAAAATATTTATCCATTGATCGTCATTCCACGCGTGACATCACACATCGTCGACCTATTGCCATATTGAGGTTTGATTCTCCCGGTCGCATTTCCCCACGTCCACAATATGATCTACAAAGTTTTGTGCCTTGTATTCTGCTAATGAGTTTTAAGACAATGTGTGTATAATGCACGTTATGACACACAAGAGTGTTTTGAGATCGTTATTCTAAATTGCAGTTGATGTACATGTCTTTAAAAGATATCATTTATATTTATGTTCAGCAAAGCTCTTCTACTTCTAACTTGTATTATGCAAAGTCAAATTATTTTATTGGCAAGCCTGTTGTTGCTTATAAATATAGGTATAGACTTGTTCATTGAGTGCAAATTAGGCTGTGATGGCCTATATAAAATATTAGTTTAGCACAATTGTAATATCTTTACTTCTTTACTAAATTAATTTATCGTTGCTGACGACGTACAATTTCCTAGTCATACGGATATCGGCACAATCAATACAAGAATTAAACTTTCAATCCTGGTAAAATACTTGAGTGAAGTGCCAGAGTAGAAACGATCGGTAATAAGTCAGAGATGGCAGTAATATAACAAGAACAAAGAGGAATAAAGTAATCTGAAAGTACTTACAGTATCGACCAAATCCATTTTCGGACAATGTAAACAAACAGTTTTTCAATATTTTTCTATCAAAAACTCCATATACGATGACACATGGGTTTATACACATTCTGTTCACTATACACTTCATTTTGCAACTATTTCTACTAATGATTAATAATCAAATCTAGTTTATTTAATAAAATTACGAATTACTTTTTGCGGTCGAATTAAGACGTCAAAATGATTGACAGTTTTATTTTTTCTGTACTATTTATTGTCTTTGAAAACCAATGTTGTAATTTATCAGAAGAAATAAGTTTAACCAATACATATCATAGGTACATAATATTTTGTCATTTGCCCTCTCAAGTCTGAGTTCATTTGTTTTATTGTAATATAGTATAATAAAATCGTAACATACATACAAATTCCATATAGTCAATATTTCACTATTTTTTATCAGGCGGGAAAATATTCAAAAGTATCCCAGTATTCCATTTCAGTCCGTGGTCAAATAGTTGTAATTAGAGGTCAATGCTTAATTAAAATTACATTTATTTATTAATTAGGTATGTAAATTGTTTGTCTTATTATCTTATAGTTTAAAAGTCAACGGTTACAATAAAATACAATGCCATATTTAACATAAATACAAGTATTTGGAGTAATAAAAATAACAAATCAAATAGAATTAATCGATTACGCAAATAGAGTATTAGTAAACGTAATATTATATAAAAATGTTAGAAAAAAAGAATGAGAAATTATTATTTAATTATGTATGATGACATTAATTTTATTTTTATCATCCTTTTCCCCATCACTAGTAAATTCATGAAACCATAGACAATGGCAATATGGAGGATTGTTTACATTGTCCGAAATTAGAGTTGGAATGGACTGTAGTGCTTTTGTTTCGAGGTCGATGAACGATGAACGTATCAGGATCGGCAAGCAATACAATATGCTCTACTGTGCCTACTAGAGCGTATAAATATAATTATTCTCGTCAACAAATTGTTGACAGGCCATGCATGACATGCGACGGTGCTGGTCGGTGACAGACCGGTCTAGTGTGTATAGTCTCATACTTTTCAATACAAAAAATATTTTTTTGCCTGATCCGTTCATAGCACGGTCATGGTATAATACGATGTAGAAGGATCCTGGAAAAATAATGGGAGCCTGGAGAAATAGATAGAAATCTTCAAAAATTAAAGGTACACCTGAAGCGATTTGGACAGTCCCATTTCAATTTGGTGAAGATCTGATGAAGAACTTCGAAGATAAATGGAACTCTTCAATAAATGTTAGCAAATGAACTGGGACTGCTGAAACCTCATGTCTGTTTGTTGTTTATATCAGTTCATAACATAACATCACTCCACGCATTTAATTCGTATTTTGATTTAGTTAGTCTGAAATGATTAAATAAGTATTTTATAAATTTGAAGTTGGTGCCAACATAAATATTACAAGAATCTCACTATAATAGCAAATTAAGATTGATAGATACCTATACCTAGTTATTGTTTTACTTTGCACCAACTCTAAAATTTTAAAATAATTTAAATTTGAATTTGAATTTAAAATACTTATTTAATCATTTCACATCTTACAATTACACTTAGGTCGCTGTTTTATGATATTAAATAATATGCATAGGTATATTTGTGATTTATTTTCTAAATGTTTTTTCTCAATGGTAATATCTTCGCCAGTATTTCAGATGTGTGTATATTTATGAATGCGATACATTAAATAAAGTAACAGATAGTAATAACATTATTTGCACATTTTACACACTTGATTGGTGGGCAATTTTCGTCAACTTTTGAATTAGAAGTGAATTCGACGTAAATTGCCCACCAATGAAGTGTATAAATGATGTAGGCCGTAATAAAATTAAGTCTCATGCTTTTAATGACAAAAAAGAAAACGATTTGCTATTTCGCTATCTAGCTACTGTAAAACATTTATATCAGGCGCTAAAAGCTATAGAAGAAAATGGTTCTAGCCCTAATCGTTTCGTTACTTACACTAACGATCTGGTTCTAACATAGCATTTTCTTATAATAAAATAGCTGGTGTGGTCGAACTGTCATTTACCGTAGATCTATAATATAGGTCATATTATACGGGGCTATAAATATTGTTATTACGGTGATTATTTCCTCGAACAGAGCTTTATCTGTGGCTCGTTTATCGACGGAGTGACATAATATTGATGTCAGCAGATGTGAGGGTACGTCCTCGGTAAGTTGTGACGTCATCGTGCCGTTTGTTTGATTGCTTGCTGATAGCGAGATGGGAATAAGCCTACAGCGCTTTGGACTCGTATTACTTTTGGGAACTTACATAAATGTTAACGGCTTTATTGCCAAAAGTACAGATTTCGACTTGTTGGAAATAAGTTAATGCTTTATAAAACTTTCGTCTCAAGTTACATAGTTTTGACAGTGTTGTGCAGCGTATGTTTTGATAAACTTTAAAATTTCCTTGGCAATATGTGGTAATACAACTTCAGTGGCAAGCAAACATTTATAATGGTTCGCTTGATGGTAGGTGGTAATCGGAATCTATGAATATACATTTCAAAAACAATGGTACAAAACATATTATGTGGTATCTACAATGCTATACCTAAATTTCACAGTAGACTTATTACAAAAAAAAAATATAATTAATTAAAGTTTGTATTATGTCTACTGATATATTCTATAACTAAACAAGAAGAAGGACAGTTACAGCATAAATTTAACTCGACTCTTGATAAAACTTGAAGCAAAATTGTACAAAGACGCTAAATTATGGGGTAATACATTACTCAGTACATTATTCAAATGCAGCTTCGGTGCATTTACGATCGTAGATCGAAGTGCTCAATGGATTTATCCATCCCGTTGTTAATTTATTGCTGGTCGCCGCGAGAGGGCGTTGAAAAACAGCTTCCTGTACTATGAATACCAAATCAAATCCGTTTTCAGAATATATTTGGTTTCTAAGTAGTCTTAGAAACCAAATATATTATGAAAAATGTTATGTATCATTGACCTAGTAACACCGATGCAGTACATAAACCTAACCATCAGCTCTGCTAAGGTTATAATCGGTCGTTCGGGTCGTTTGGCGGGAATAATTTAAACTTAATACGAATTTGCTGTGACTCGTACTGGGTATCGCAATCATTGTGTTCCCTGATTTTGTCGGTGTTTTCTTCTAATGCGATCGCAATGTTCGCGTGCCCACACCAATTTGTGTCGGCGCCTTATCGCCGAGGCTAATGTTCAGTGTAATGCCACTTCCGACATGAAAACTGTTCCGAACTCATTGTTCTCTCCATCGGCTTGCTCTTTAAAATACTGTGTACGGATAAACACGCGCGATAGGAAGCGACTCGTTTCCGTAAATGTGGATTAAGACGTGCAAGCATATTGTTGACATTGTGAACGTTTCCTTTGTGCATAAATTGTTGGTTATGACGTTAATTTTCATTCAGTAGAATAAAAATCTTCACAATAACATTCAAGAGCTTAATTTATTGTCACATCAATAGAACGACATTTTTATTGAACGAAATTCGCTATTAAAATTCCCGCTCTAGAGGTATTTATTGTGAATACAAATATTTTGCGTGTCAGCGCAAGCAGGTGCTCGGTTCGGAATATGTCCCGTCAACAAACATAACACCGTCCATTATTACAGTTGCGTAGTTTCCCTTACCTCGACTACGACCGGCGCATCTTGATATATCGCCGATGTGAGCCACGAAAGAAAATACTTTTTCATTGATTCAGTGGCACATCTGGCGACAAAACGCCTTCGGCTTTCCGTTCTGATGACCTGACTTGACATTTTTATTGCTCTCCATATTTCTGTGCGCGGCCTCCGAGGCATTCGTCGTTTATAGAAGCTGGAGTAAAATATTGTGAAACTTGAAAGAGGACAGAACAGATATTATGATATTACTGACACGATATATTGAAGAACTTTTGACGCCGATGGGATACTCGTAGTCTTTCGTTTTTTATCGCGTTTCTTTTATCTTTTATCGTAGCCGTTTGTTTGGGTGAAGTTGAACGTCTAATTTCGTGCCGTTTTATTGTGCTTATGTTAACCTCCTATGAATGAAATAGACTCGATGTTGACTGAAAAATGCTCGCTTAATTTATGAGTTGGTATAATTTTGTTTGAACTTATGTTATGAAAAAGGAAATATATATATTATTAGCTGCGCCTGTGTTGTATCCCTTGGGAACCAGACCGATTTTCGGGATAAAAAGCCTTTGTCCGTCTCCGGCACCGAATCTTTTTCATCAAAATCGGTTCAGCCGTTAAGGCGCTGAGTAGTGTCAAACACACACACACACACACACACACACACACACACACACATACACATACAAACTTTTGCACTTATAATATTAGTAGAAGATGATGTTTTATACAGTAGGGATCTGTAGCCGAAGCCTGAAATGTTGAAGTTAGTTAGAATAAAATATGTGTAATATGCATTCTCTACCAGTCAACCTTAGGTGATGCAGAGATAAACGAAGTAGGTGCAGT
The DNA here is from genome assembly GCA_963082885.1 of Parascotia fuliginaria. Taxonomy (NCBI): domain Eukaryota; kingdom Metazoa; phylum Arthropoda; class Insecta; order Lepidoptera; family Erebidae; genus Parascotia; species Parascotia fuliginaria. The sequence goes on from OY720186.1 coordinate 9,572,199, forward strand.
TAATGAAGCAGAAAAAAGCTAAGATTGCGATTTAAATTAAGAATATATACAAGGTAAACATATCATAGGAAATAAACGGTAAATATATTCCATTTTTTTCAATATTTTCACGTTTATTAATCATGAAAATAGGTAGTATGTATCTATCGCTTTTATTATCGTAGTTTTATGTGTCAAATTAACATAATGCCAAGGGCAAGTTGCCACGTTATCAAAGTGAAGGAATATAATACTTATAAGACCCCAGAGTAAGGTCTATATTTCTTAAGTAAGGTATATTATTTATAATTAATTATTATATCGATCATAAAGCTTGTACTTGCCATCATAAACTAATTCGTACTTGATGGTTTGTTGGAGCGAAAGCGAACTTTTAGCGAAGAACTGTCAAACTTTGTGACAGGGTGCTCTCAAAACAAAATACAATTTATCATGATTGATCAAAGAAGTTGGCCAAAACAAAGACAAGTCCCGTAGCAAAGTGTCCGAGTTTTGTCGCAATTTTTTTAGATACTTCAATAAAGTATTGAAGGTCTTCAAATTTCGTTTTATTAAAAGCCAAGTAGAACAAGGCTAAGCCCAAAGTACAAAGTATATAGGTACAATTTATCGAACAGAGCAATATCATACATTTGCAAAAAAAAAAAAACAATTTCCTACCGGATATAAAGTAGGTACACCTAGACTTCTGAAAACGAGTTATTCCACTCTGATCCCCTGAATCTGATACCTTGAGGATCGGTTTATTTTTATTCAAACAATGGCTTACATAAATATTATTTATTTGGGGTGGAAACCCCCATGGGAAATCTTTGACAGTTGGCGTAGTATTGAGTAGCGAGTAGAGTTCTTTCCATTTAACACACCAATTAAAAAATATAATTATATTGCATAATTTTGTATCAAAATTATAAAAAGGTAAAGAAAAAATTTGAGACACGAATGGTTCTATCTGGATGGGAACGGGGATGGGCCGTTAGTTAAAAAAATAAAGATAAGCTGTGACCTCGCGAGATAATAAACACATGCATTTCTTGAAAACTGTGGCTGCACTATATCCTTGAATAACCACCATTATTTGAGCTGTGAACTTATCTGCCAATACTGTCAATAGAAATAACATCTATTTTAGGGTTAATCAGTTTACGAATACATAGTATAATTAACTAATCATTTATGGTAGTCTTCATATAATTTAGTTTAAATCTTATATCATATACCTGTTTCATTTATTCAAAGCAGTGAGCAAATTTGAACTATTATTAAATAATACCTAATTGAAATCATTATTCAACAACCTACGCGTATAGTTCAATAACCTTATTTAAAACACGTTCATATAACTGTATTCGGTTATTGGAAGAACCGAACACAACTGTGATACAAGAACGTTACGAACATTACGATTAAAGTCTTGATTGAAGTGAACTTAAAATATTCAAACAGCTTAAGTATTTTACCTTTAAGTTCAAGAGAAACGAACATCTTAAATATTATAACTTTTTTTCCTTTGATCATTTGCGTAAAAATTGCTTTTAAATATGCGTGCACGCAATTTTACATCATCAAAGCGATTTGTAAGTACAGTTCGAGTTTTAGAACGAATTGAGTGAAAACATAATAATTATGTTTTTAGACACTTGGTTTGGGAATAACAGGGTGAAAAAATATATTAATTAGAAAAGTAAGTCTTCTTGTCATAGGCCTTGAGAATCTGATGAATGGTGAGCGTGCTTTACTGTTCTTTTATACAAGCAAAATCAAATTTAATTATGAATTGTAAAAATATAAACAGATTTTTTTTTCACAAACTGTTAAAAATTGGGTGATAACTTAGTAAGTTTTATTTGATTAAAGAGTCTATAAATCTCGACAAAAATGACAAAAATTTACCTACAGTACTCGACCACTCACTATTATTATGTTAATAAATTATATGTATTAAACACTTTTTAGGTAAGTTAATCACAAAATCTACAACCACCTTCGATAACTTCATGCTGCAACAGTCATCAATATCAGCCGAAAAACATCCACAGATGGACATAGAGCTCGCAAAATTTTCGCCACCTTGGTCATTCATGAGACGCCCTCATCCGTTCTGAGGCATAAATATAACGATGCTATGTAATATCAATGCAATGATCCTAAATAGTCGAATTAATGTGTTGCACTAACAGAAAAATAAGTAGGTAATCAAAAGATAAAGTAAAGCTGGTAGATTTTTTATATAGAATGAACTAAATTTTCTGGCAAGTCTCGCTGTGTTATCATGTTTTCAAAGTTTACAGCTTATTTTTTGTTTGTTCTGCTAATGGCGACTGTGCGTCCAGTTACCTCCACCACTACTCTCAGTGGTAAAAGGACGGGAAAACTCAATGACAAATTTGATTAATTTCTTATTATTTCATTATCAATAAAATTTGCTTGACATTATTTTTTACGTCTTTTCTAATAAGATTAGGATGCTTTAGACAGTAATACATCATGCTTTTTTATTAAGTTCTTATTGAATCTGCATATTGGTAGTAAAGCTAGACACTCTAAATGTTATTAAATTCCTTCCAAGACTTTCCACCTTATGATTATTTGAAATGTAGCAGTCGATGTTCTGATTTAAGAGCTATGATATTGAAGTATCGATTTGATTCTCCGTCTGTTGTAATGCATGTCAATACAATGAATGTCTCAAGACTTAGATAAGGAACTACCGCCCGAAAAAACTACCGAAAGTATACAAATACATAAAATATAAACTCTTTATTTAAACTAATTTTACAGCATCATTTACACACTTAGATACACATATTCGTCGTTTACTTTACAAACAATCTAAAAGCTAAAATACTGATGATGATGACTATGACCGTGGTCATTAAAAGAGAACGTACTCCCTTCTCCTTACTGGCCTGTTTTTGAATGACCAGAGTCATAAATTCACAATCACACCTTAATATTATAATTTGCATTATTCTTTTATAAGTTGTATGTAATACCAGCTGCACTTGCACTTGATCGCTCCTAGCCCACAGGAGCGATCTTGGACGTCCCCAGAACACCTTCGTTAAGATTCATTATCTTGTGGTCATTGGTTGCGGCATGCATAGCGAACAAACATATAAACATTTTTATATATAAGAAGAAGATAATCGTTTTCAGTTAAAGTACCCTGTTGTATCCAGCTATTAATCTCTAAGAATGCACACAACGTACTACTCAGGAGTGTTTTGGCACCTCGATCTAGTTGTACCATGGCCAAATAATGAGTTAAACGCTTAACATCGGCCGCATCCGCTTTGAACCGTGGCCAATGGTTTGCTGATTGATTTCCTCCAAACCATTATGTACGATTTCCGCGATAAAAAGTTAAATAGCCCCTTGTTTTCTGTTGCGCGTTTTATAAAGGAATTTTCTAGTAGTAAGATTTGATTGACTACTAGACGAACCAGTAGAGTTTTTGGATAACCTAAATATTATCAAGTTAATTATTTATTTGCCTAATTATTACCCGACTGTAGAAGTCAAGGAGGGTGATGTTTTTTAAGCGTGTGTATGTGTTTGGTTATGTGTGTGTATATCTATTTCTTTGGCTCGCTCTACTACAGCCTAAATGGCTTGATGGATTTTAACATATGAGGTGTCATATTAATGGTAGGAGTGACACAGCGTATATAAATTTCTATGTACCGTCAGTCTAAAAAAATTGTTTCTTTCGTTTCAGTTTGTTTTAGGCAGGCGGTCTTTTTTCTTAATAATATATATTGCTTGTTTTGTTCGTCTACTAATTTTTGCTCTACTATTATATTATTGCAATATCGACTTTGATTCAGTGATCAAAAACTTCAGAAAGTAAATATATGTGGTATTCTTAACAGTTGAATTGATTCTAAGCATTCTTCATCCAATAATTTTTCATTTCTTAATAAAATAATGACTAATAAATCATGCTTTTAATTGCCGCTTAAATCTTAAGCTATCTTTTTACATTTCAGTAACAGCAAGAATTTTTAGTCTAAAGTTAACTGGAGTTCAATGCTGGGAAGGAATAAATGATGATTATAGCTGTTCTTATATTTTTCATAAGTATATCATTAACATCATAATTAAACATAAAGAAGTTTGGGTGAACATGTCTGATAATCAATCACAACATCACGACTGAACGAATTTGGATTGATAGTTCATAATATCCTGCGCATTTCATTCCGGAAAATGCACAGTTCCTGAGGGGTTTGAGCAGCGAATGGTTTCACAACAAAAACTAGTTTACTCTCCATAATAGAGTAAACTTCTGATTATAAAGTAAAACAATGAGAATTTATTCATAAATGTATTAACATGTTTCTAGGTACCTAGTATTTTTGTGATATGACTATACGTGAGAACCTTTAACAAAATACTAAAGTTTTCCATTTTACAGTTCATTGCTTTATACTGTATAACTAAAAAGGTTTTGTAGTCATTGTGTAATGTACTTTGTTAAACATGTTATACTTATTATAGTATAACAATTTATAATTCTACCAGTAGCAGTAGCAGTCTGTTGTTTGTCCTACAGAAAGGCAAAGGCACGACGATGAGCTCAATTGAACTTCAGCATTGATCACCATATTAGCGCATGTTAAATCGACAACTTCACTAAATTGTCACCAGCCTGCCTACTACAGCGTACCATACCATGACCTGCTATAAACGTGTCAGGCAAAAATATACTTTGTATTGAAAGTACGAGGCTATGCCCACTAGACCGTTGCGTCACCGACCAGCACCATCGCGTACCCTGCACGGAGCGTCAACAATTGTCGACGAAAATATGATAATACGCTCTAGTGAGCATAGTAGAGCGTATCGTCCTGCTTGCCGATCCTGATACGTTCATAGCACAGTCATGGTGTGGTACGGTGTAGTGGGCAGACTACTTTAAGTGATCACCAAGCGTGCTAGATTGTTAAATTCTTCTGGTATCCCCTTGTCTGTTGACTTTGCCTTTAACAGAAGCTTATGTCCTGCAGTAGTTTTCTCCAAACTAAAGTAATGTGAAGGGAAAAAATGGCTTTAGGCATGTGTCGAGTAACGTGTTAAAGTCCCAGTTTCCTTACTATGTTTTTACATTAAAATACAACGTTAAAAGCCAATATATTTTAAAATATGTAACACGTAATTGTGGTTATGTAGGACGTGAATTTGAATATTGACAGCTTCTAGTTATGGGCGTTTAATTAATTCATACATGCATCGAATGGTCCGCCGCGTGAAACTTTAGTTGCTGTCAAATATCATGCAATACCATTTAAATTTATTTTATGATTAGTTGTCACATTGCAAACTACGTTAGTTGATGACATTTAATGTTGTACTCGAACATTTAAATATTGTTGGAAATCAGACAAGTACCTACAAAATTTCCTTTTTCAAGCCTTTATTAGGTACTTACCCAAATTTACCTTAGACATTATTTTTATTCAATTTTACCTAATTTTCTGAAACTGATCAATACTTAAGCATATTCTGTATGAGAAGATGCCTTTGCACTGCAGCAAAACAGTAAATAATCTGGTCCTTTACTTCATTAGGTAATCTCCCTCTACATTTAAGTTGGTAAATATTGTCGGGTTCATATTTTTATTTTTTGATTAAATATATTACAATAGATTCTAAAAACGATAACAATTAGTTTACAAACAAAAACACACAAATTTCATTAAAGAAGACTTTCAATAGTGAAGTAAAAACGATGAGGGGTCTAATCCATTGCAGGGCTACGAAGATTTATGATATGAATTCAACTTATGGATGGAACACCCACTGAGCGAACTTGGCTGGCATGCCCAGGGAGCAAAAGCTCTGACGAATATCTTTACTGTTAAACCTTTGTTATTACCTTCAATAAGTATGAAATATTTTTGTGGAGTATCAGTGTTTTACACAGCGGGAAGCTTAAATGTGTTTGCCGCGTTTAATTTTGTTGAGATAATTATAATTAGTATTGATGCCGACAGTCTTAATGATAAAGGTATTTTTAATGCGATACAATTAACCCTCGTCCATAAAGTGAAATTAAAACTATTTTCGTTTAGTACAATACTTACATTATCTAGTAGAGAATACATTGCGTCAAGCTCTTGACCTGTTTATTTCCATTTTTACACCTCATTTTAAGAACAATGATGGTAATAATGAACCTTTCCACTCAATTTATCTTGTTAATCTGCTATTTGTCACGACACCAAACACAAAAATATATTCAAATGAAGATATCAGACGCTTTTTGTTTGGGTCTTATTATAAATATAGAAAGTCACTTGTCATTGTTCAAGAACCTAGAAGAAAAACGTGGATAGGGAAAGTAGGGTAGATTTATATAGCAATATTTACCTACAAACTCATTCGTATGTTTTTTCTATACAACTTTTAGAAGCATCCGCAAATATTCTAAAGGTCTTAAATAGGTCCTTTAGATAGGTCTTAGATATTTTATTACTAGAAAAATGTAATGTATTTAATTTTATTACTTTAACCACTGAAAATGGCTTATTTATTAATTATGTGTCTGAATATAATCAGTTTACACATAGGTACACTATATAAACTTATCAAGCATGGTATCTCAGCAAATAAAACAAAATATTAAAACGCTTCTTCTCATAAACCAAAAGCACTATATTTCTTAAAAATGATTATTTATTTTTTTATTGTAATCATGTTTCAGTATTTGAACCGCGGTAACATACAATAGTGAATTAACATCAGTACAAATTAGGGAGGCAAAGTGGTGCATACTAATTTGTAGAAACTCATTTGGCTTACAAATTTTATTCGGTTGATATTTAATATCTAACTTTAAACTTGTACTATCATTCAGTTTGAACAGAAGTGTAGAGCTTACTATAGATACCTACGTAAAATTTGCTACTTGTCAACACTAATACTACCAGATTGTGTTCCTGGTTCAAAATAGTTGACGATATTCCTTAGGGAAGTGCTCTACTAGCAGCAGGAGTAAAAACCAGGCAAAGTAATATACGAGTAGGTAATTGTAGCAGTGAAATATAATGCACATTTAGCTCAGTCTTATTTTGGTCACTTTGTGGTATTTAGTATTTGTAATTATATTCATTGCGGAAAGTTATTTAATGTAATATATATGTAACATATTTTATAAAGTTTTATATTTGATAGTAGAAATTAGTAGATCTATCTTGATAATAATATAATATGATAATGATGTGAAATATTCGACGAAATATTCTCAACGGCATAAGAGTGCTCCCACGTACATAACAATAAAAATACATTCGCATCTTCTCCATCTCTGCCCACAAGATTTACATTTGTCTTAAAAAATCCAATATTTATAGAAATTCTATTTATGCTCTTTGTATGCCTACGACTGGAGATTCGATGTGGTGTGTTAACACAGGCTAACGGGTTCGGACAATGCGTTCCACGTGGCTTGCACAGATAAACTTCCCAATGGTCTGAGAATCCATTCAAACAAAACCAACCCTACACTCTTAAAACTTAAAGGCGGAAATCGCACGAGATCGGCTCACCATCCGAATAATCATTCATGTAAATGGTATGCCTCGGAACCAACATTACGTAGTTTGCTCTCGATCGAGAGACAAGTCAGGATGAATGGATTAACCGAATCCTGCGATCTCGATGCGGTGCATTATAACCCATATTTTTATATCTCCAGAATTTTACCGGATTTTACATTTACAGTTTTAACATCAAAATTAATGAAATAATATTATTTTATAACATCATAGTAATTACATTATTTTACCGTAACACGAGAATTTATTAACAACGTAATATTTATAAACGAAAAAAGATAGGCAAATTTTATTAAAAATACAACGCGTCGCAAATAATTCCACTAACGCATTTTCCCGAGAGTCTGCTGACAATAATAAAATGACAGGCTACCGTAGGGAAATATTCGTGGTACGCGTGACGGGCCGACGGCTGGTACATCCTTCGACCTTCTGTAAAGTTGGCGTACCGCTCTGCCATCGCTAAAATTTTTCGTTAAAAACAATCACTTTGTATTCCGAATATGAGCTTCCCAAAAAGCCGTGCTCATTACATGCTTAGTTTACCGCTATAACTACACCCTAATATTCTGACTTGGTTGTTTACTAAAAGCACTATAGCTCTAAATAATAGTTACCTGTTAATGGGAGGTTAATAAAAAAAATTACATACAACAAGTAAAGTAATTAATTAAATTAAAACCGAATGCCTTTACGTAATAGCTTTTTAATGGTTTACTATGCACGAAGTTACAAAAAAAATAATTTCCTCGTCGCTGTAACGGTAAAACATAAGACTTTAATGTACTTGAAAGGGCAAGTCGTGTTTTTATCACAGTCACCGTTTAAAACAACATGATCAACATGTAGATTGGTCAGTATAACTTGTGGGTCGGGCGACGATGGACTTCAACAACAAAGTTATCGTGATCACTGGTGCCAGCTCCGGCATCGGCGCAGATGCCGCTCTTTTGTACGCCAAGCATTCTGCTAAAGTTGTTTTAGTAGGAAGAAATGAAGAATCTTTGAACAAAGTTGCGCAACAATGTGAGGAGACAAAAGGTATAAAACCTCTAGTTATCAAGGCGGAGTTGACCGTTGATGAAGACGTGAAGAATATAGTTACAAAAACAATATCGAAATTTGGCCAAATTGATGTGCTAGTGAACAATGCTGGAGTTGGTATTCGAGGAAGTATTACTGACGGAGTGGCATTATATGACCGTGCTATGGCGGTTAATGTGCGTGCCGCTTATCTTCTCACAAGTTTGGCTACACCTTATCTTATTAAAACGAAAGGCAACATTGTTAATGTATCGAGTGTGGCAGCATTTCGGCCGATCAAGGATGTTGACTTCTTACCGTATTGTATGTCAAAAGCAGCTTTAGACCAATTTACAAGGTGCGTTGCACTTGAACTGTCTCGACATGGAATTCGCGTGAACTCTGTTAATCCGGGCGCTACTAAAACACCGTTCGTTGAAGCAGCCGGTTTGACTAAGGAACAAGTTTCGGAATTATTTAAGAACCGAAACGAGTTCTTACCGCTTAGTAAAATGGCAGAAAGCGAGGAGGTCGCTGACCTGATTCTTTATCTGTCGAGCGATCGTGCGCGCAGTATCACAGGTAGCATTTATGTCATAGACAATGGCGAAATGTTACAGTGAGCTTATTTTATAATAACGTACAAGGTGAATTAAGTTAAGTTGCGGTTTTCTCGTTTGCTACGGTTGTATAGCGAGTGATATCGCTATGTTAAATAATACCTAAATGAATTTTATTCAAAGTAACAACTTTATAAAATTAAATGTGTTGAAATTATAACATTCAAGAACATGACTGTGTCTTATTTTCCAATTTATACGAATTACCTAGCTTGGAAATGCTTTAGTGACTTTGGATACGGAACGTCACATAAAGTAGATTACGGACTTGGAAAGGCTCGCATACGACAAACTATTTCCTGATTTTCTTTTACTTAGTACAAAAATAAATAAAGTAACGTGTATAAGCAGGTCGTATACTACAAAGAACAAGAACATAGTATGTGAAAGAAGGGATATAGGGGCTAACATAAACAGGTCAGTAAGTAAGTCTGTAAGCTCAGCTAATATAGTTCGTGTTTTCTTCGCCATTAGTTTTAATTTCACATGCAGTGAACTAGATTGTGTGCGATGTAAAGCAGAACTTATGGTGGACGCAAATGAGGTGTTTGGAGTTGATACATATAGGATGTGGAAACATTAAACTGACGAACGATCTAAGTTGAAGGTACTATTAATGGACTTTTCCTAACAGTTTGTTATGACGATGAGGCAGTCTTAGTGGGCTGTTAAAATATTACTGTAATATTGTCCAGTTATCTCGACGATTTGTAGATATTATTGTTGTTAGTGTACATACTGTCATAAACTGTACAAACATTGTATTAGGCTCATAAAAGGATATTTATGAAAGCATAATCTTAGCTTGTACGTGTATAAATAAGAAGTCATAGTGACTATTGCTTAATATATCGATCTCAAACATCTATTTCATAGAAAATACAATACTAATATTATCTAAAACATACATTTATTTATTTATTTATTTACAAGATAATTTTAACATAATACGCAATATTGATTATTGATAGTAGTTGTTTCTTTAGGTACATATGTATTGAAGAAGTAGTAGGTGCCGTAGACCGTGCATATGATCCTAGTCAATCCTAATGCTAACTTCGAAAATAATCTATCTGTTCCTACTATTATATAAAGCGGAAGAGTTTTTATTTTGAACGCTTTAAGCTCTACAACTAGTAGTCGGATTTGAATATTTCTTTTTGCGTATGATAACCAGTGCCTGAGAAAGGTTATAGTGTATGTAAAATAGCAGAGCAGTAAGCAAAAACACGGGTGAAACCGCGCCGCGGAAAGTTAGCAATATATTATAATTAGTTAATTGGTTATCTTATCGTATCTTGTAACTTATCTAAACTAATAATGATATCATCCAATAAAGATTTTATTTTTACTTATTTTCTATAATGAATAAACTAAAACACTACTGTAATGATTTTACAAACTGTACTCCATTTATTGAAAGCTACTTGACTAGTGAGTACCATAATTTTTTACAAAATCTTGACGTTCACAAATTCTCGGGTTGAGAATATGTCGTAGTTCGTCTTCAAAGTTTAGTACCTACTATTTCTCTCTCTTTCTCTCTTTGCCTAGCCTTATCCCACTTCATTTGGTCGGCATTCCTCGTCATTTTTTCACCAGAGTCTTCGGTACTGGGTTGTCGAGTCATTCACTTGGGCGTTCTTTAGGTAATTGTTATTCACAGTTGACCAAGTTAGAAGGGTCCACCACGCTTTTTAGGATAATTTTTTTGTGACACGCACTGGCATTCTGCTATCGCACAACACGCTGAAAGCTGGTGCCAGTTCATCCAGACAGTGTTGATACGGTGGGTTACAACGGCGTAGATCGTACCATTGTTGGAAAAATCTAATACCTACTTACTATATTTACAAAAAATTCAAAGCTATAGTGACAAAAACCTTTTAACAAAAACTTGCTTGGGTTGACCTTGAGCAGACTTGATATGATTTGTCATTGTTACTATTGTATAAATAAATAATCGATTGAATGTTTACAATACGTGGCTACAATTTATACATATTAAGTAGTATTGAAAATCGAAATGGCCCAGTGGATAAGGCACCCGCTTTCTAAACACGAGGTAGTGGGTTCGAATCCGGGCAAGTACCAATGCGATTTCTCAAATTTTAGTAGTTAGTACTTTCTAAGTTTATCTTGGAAATTTTTGACTGACAGTGAAGGAAAAACATCCTGAGGAAATCTGGAACTAAAAGTCTGAAATTAACAATCCACCTTGAGCAAGCGTAATGATTATTTATTACTTATGCCTTTTATTTATGAGATGAGGCCTTTGCCCTGCAGTGGGACAGCCTTTACCTAATTTCGACTAAACTTAATCATGTCTGTTATATAACATCTAACAGTCAGATAAACGTTTTTAGTTTTTATAACAATTTGTGGTATAATGGTTTGAAGAACTAATAGTTAAACAAAACATGGTTACTCGTACTTTCAGGTGTACCTAATTATTAGTGTAAAACAAGCATAGCCAAATGCTAATCTAGCGTGCCGAATCTAATGATATTATATCATCATTAGACTGCCAATAATCTTGAGGGAGATATATCATATGCCAATTCCAAAGCCGCTAGCTGTTTACACAGACGTTAGATAGTTGCGAAACTGTAGGCTATAATAATATATTTGGACAGCGACTAAGTAAACTATGAAGCTTAGTGTATTGTTGGGATTTTGCCACCTATAATAACAATAAAGATATGCTGAATAACCATTGTTATATAAGAGTCCAGAGCAGCAGAGCTATGTCTAATCGCTGTCTTATTTATTTAAAACTTTATACACATACATGTAAAGGCGGACTTAATGCCTGGGGCATTATCTACCAGTCTACCATTGGGTGATGCAGAGACAATCAAGTAGGTGCAAAAGTACTTAAGTTAAAGGATAGGATATACTATAGTATTATATAATAATATATATAAATATAATAAAATTATCCACATGTAGATGGAAAATAATACATAATTACTTATATGTGTCATGAAACACCCACTGCTTTATTTTTGGATAATAATAATAATAATAACTCCCGGACTTTAACTTTAAACACAAAACGGTTAGTGGACTTCCTGATTTCGAGAGGAAGCGCATTCCAAAGAAGGATAGATTGGATAGGGAAAGAAGACTGAACAAAATCTGTTGTATGAGAGAAACAAGTTAAGAGAAGATTATTAGCGGAGCGAAGATTTTTATCATGGATAGAAGTAAGGTACTGAAAATAAGGAGTCAAGTAAGGAGGAGGGTTAGGGGTTAGGGGAAGTGTTAGAATTGAACTTCGGCGTTGAAAAATAGTTAGTCATTTTAGCTGGGAACGATAAGTCTTCACTCAGGTTAGATGAACTTTCCTCTAAATTCGTCTCAGATGGAAATCTAATCCATTTAAGCTATTACGTTAGTAGGGACTAACTAAGATGACAATTTTAAGTTCTAAACCAGAACTCTCCCTAATGTAATATAAATTCTTTAACATTAAAAACTCTAAGTATTTAAAAAGACTCACGACTTAATTAACATAACTGTAAAATAAATGTTGTTGGCGCGGAATTGTGTTCTTCCATTATAAAACAATAAAATTGTTATGGTTAAGCACATTATGTAAATTACAGCAGTATTCCAACAAGACTAAAATATCAAATCTTAAAATATTTACCATAAGTCGTAAAAACAAGAAATATTTGCAAGAGTTTGTCGTCGGCTTTTAATAAATAAATAATTAAATAAATAATGTAGCTGTGCTTCTTTTTGTGGGGGACATCGGTGCGTGTGGAACGTGCGAATTGCGCCCCTCCGGGGATTTGCGACCGAGGATTTTTCAATTTTTATTTGCGCCTGTAAGTGCTGACAGTGTGTTGGAGATTGTGAGAATAGTGGATACATTCACAGTACACACTAGTTTTCGGTAAATACTACACCAAGCCAGTGTCAACCCGCGTGTTTGCATACGCCGCTCAGTGTTGCGAATTGCTTTTGAAAAATCCCACCGGAGCGCACGTTTGTCGATGCGTGGTCAGCACGTCCTGCGGCATTTCATTGCCGAACACAATCAGTTCTGTTTCTACTATTATACCTTCACTGTTTGAATTGGTATCTACTTACTGCTATTTTATTTTTTCGTGTTTTAAATATTAAATTATTTAAAACTTAATGTTACGGTAGTAGATCCACGCTGATTTCAGCATGAATGGGCCGGATCGTCCGGGGAAGTACTACCCTCTCATAGAACATCGACCTAAGAGTAGTAGTATCCGTACTTCTGCGTTTCGTTCGGTGAGTGAGAGCGCCGGAGGCCTAATTTCCCCCCTATCCTCTTTCCTCACCTCCCTCATTCCCTTCCCCTAACCCCATTCCCAGCCGCCATAGTGGCCACTATACCAGCAGTTTAAGACGATGGCTTTTGGTATAGTGGCCGCCACTTCTGGATTCCACTGACTGCTTACCATCAGGCGGGGTGGAGTCACTTTGGTAGGCTATAATATATAAAAAAAAATAACTAATAACAATACTTTTAATTATTAAAACATGCACACTGCATAATTTCCATTCGGACAAATATAAAGCCTATTTACGAATATTTGTTTCTCGAACCTTCTTTGTATTGATTAAAAAGTTATTTTAAAGACTTAAAACAAACTTGTTATATGCTTAAGACAAACTTGAAACTTGTTATAAGCTTGTAAAATGCTATTTGTTAGTAAGCGTGTAAATTGTACTCAGGCTGTACCGTTTTAGCTATTTTAGGCCCAAAACATTCGCAACGGTTTGAATTTAACAAATCGATATACAAAAAAAAATTTAAATTCAACAAAAACTAAACCATAATTTTCTAAAGTACCTATTTGTACCAACTAGAGCTTCACCGTTCAAACTGTAAACGATTTTTATTCGTATTTTTTTTTTATGGCCGTGACTTTGATTGTAGTCACTAAAAAGTATTTAATCAGGTGAATAGATGATATTACGCTGAATTAATTTCAGAGCGTGTTAATTCGCCAATATGGAAACAAAACAGGATTAAAGCGAAAAATTGTTTTTAATTTTTATAAGTCATTTTACATTAGTAGCTTTTTATGAATTAGGTACTTATTTTGTATATTTTGCTATGATTTTGCATTGTAGAAATTACTTTAAATGGATTAAACCTCTTTGTTACGGTTCAGTTTGGGGTCGGGTTGAAACCTATATTTGAAATTAAAAAACTAATGGGATATTTGACCTTTTTTGTATAAATAATTCGTGTTGTTTTGCCCCTCATTGAAATACATTATATCATGTTGTCAGATTAAAATTACGTGGCGGGTTTTACTGGTAAAATTATTCTTGACAGTAATTGTGTATGTTTTTTTTCATTCTGGGTCTGTTATTATTATATGGATCTGTTATTAGCAAATAGATTTTACCGAATAGGGAATATTACGTTGAACTAATTTCAAATGATTATATTTCGCGAATACGTGAAAAAACAGGATTACTTACAGCATTTTTTTATTGGTTTTATTATTTACTTTATAAATAGGAATTGTTTCGGTTTTTTTATTGCTATAATTTTGCATTGTAAAAATAACTCTAGATGGATTAAACCACTTTACTAGGATCCAGTTTGGTTCGGACTCACACCTTTATTTTAAGTAATAAATCAATCAGATAATTGAACTTTTTGTAATAATTCGTGTAGTTTTTGAATGAAAGACATTGTATTATGTTGTCACATTTTAGTTACTGAGGTCACTGGTAAGATTGTTCTTGACAGTAATTGTATGTTTTTAAAAAATAAATCTATACATATAATAAAAATGTAACCGATCGCTGTCTGTACATGGAAGATATATGAAAAAAAATACTATTGGGACCTTTATCAACGCAAATAGAACCCAAAACAATGATTTTTAAAATTTTTGTCTGTTTGTCTGTTTGTCTGTTTGTCTGTTTGTCTGTGCGTTTGTGCACGCTAATCTCAGAAACGGCTTATCCGATTTAAATATGGTTTTCACTAATATATTGTGGTAAGCTTCACTTAACATTTAGTGTTTGTTTCATGTCAATCGGTTCATAAATAAAAAAGTTATGCCAATTTAAAGAATCACATCGAACATTCGTTAATTTACTACGAAATCTTATAGAAGCAGATATTTTAACAGGTTGCGGAATAGCTGATAGTGTTTTTATTCCTCGGATTCCTGTCATTCTAAACAGTCTTTCATTTAGTTTTAAACGAGTCCAGTTTCCAGTGAGCCTATGTTTTGCGATGACTAATTAAAGTAATTAATTAATTAAGTAATTAAAGTAAAGGTAAAACACTAAAAGTTGTGGGTGTGGATCTAAGTATTGGCTGTTTTTCGGTCAGCTTTATGTGGCTCTATCACGTGTTAGCATTACTAGCAGCCTGTATGCTTTGATCCCTGATGGCTATACGTCTAATCCATACATCCATACATATTATAAAAGGCTTTGTCCTGACTGACTGACTGATTGACAGACAACGTAAAGCCTAAACCGCTGGTCGTAGCGACTTGAAATTTGGAGGGTGTGTTTGTCTTAATGTATAGAAGTGTACAAAGAAAGGGTTATTAAAAATTCAACCCTTAAGTGTATGAAAAGGGATGAAATCGATTGTATGAAACGTCTTCATTTTTTAAGTTACAGCTTTGAAATTTTGTTTTGGAATACTTTTATTTAAATAAAAAATATGCTCATAATTTTTTTTTTACTGGGGTGGATTTATAGGAGTGAAATAAGGGATGAAATATTGTATGGAAAGATCTTTGCTTTTGAAGTTGGCGACTTGAATTTTGGAGGGAGGGGGAAGGGAGGGGGAGGAAGAGGAAAGGAAGGAGAAGTGAGGGGAAAGTGCGGGGTTAGTGAGGGAGAAGTCAGGGGAAAGGGAGGGGAAAGTCAGGGGGAAATCGAGTTTCAAATTCACGCTAATCGCAAAAACGGCTTATCCGATTTAAATATGGTTTTCAAAGATACATTGTGGTAAGCTTCACTTAACATTTAGTGTTTGTTTCATGTCAATCGGTTCATAAATAAAAAAGTTATGCCAATTTAAATAATTACGTCATACATGTGGTATGTATTTAGCTTAGGTTAGTGTGTTTTTAAGTTAGGTTAACACGTCTTATTTCTTTATAAAAATGTAAATACTTTATCAGTTAAAATGTAAATAAAAGTTACATTTATATTTTTCTGGACTTATTTTATTTTTTATGATAAAAACATGTTAACACGTTTCATTACGGAATAGGAATTAAAGTGAATTACGAAATAGTAGTAGTCGATTTACGCTGATTTCAGCATGAATGGGTCGGATCGACCAGGGAAGTACTACTCTCTCATAGAAGATCGTTGTAAGAGTAATAGTATCCATATTATTGCGTTTCGTTCGGTAAGTCCGAGAGCCGGAGGCCCAACTGATGCAGAGATGACAATCCTCGCAGCATGTGTGGGACCAGCTGAGTATCCGTGAAGTCATTGTGTGGGTGGTGTGGGTCAACCCGCCGGCCAGTAAGACCCGTATAAATGGTGGTGCCGCTGGACGCCCACGGCATTGTACAGGGGCCCAATTAGACCTAACCGTAGTATTACGGTAGTAGATCCAAGCTGGTTTCAGCATGAATGGGCCGGATCGTCCGGGGAAGTACTACTCTCTCATAAAAGATCGACGTAAGAGTAGCAGTATTCGTACTACTGCGTTTCGTTCGGTGAGTGAGAGTGCCAGGAGCCCAATTTCCCCCTTTCCTTTTTCCTCACTTCCCTCACTCCCCTAACCCCATTCCCAGCCACCATAGTGGAGGCCACCATACCAGCAGTTTAAAACGATGGCTTTTTGTATGGTGGCCACCACTTCTGGATTCCACTGACTGCTTACCATCAAGCGGGATGGAGTCACTTTGGCAGGCTAATATATTTTAAAAAACCTTATAGCGTTTTTATTCCTCGGATTCCTCTCATCCCAAACCATTTCCCGTTTAGTTTTAAACGAGTTCAGTTTCCAGTGAGCTTATGTTTCGCGATGACAATTAATAAAGCCTAAGGTCAGACACTAAATGTTGTGACTGTGGATCTAAATATTAGCTGTTTTTTGCATGGTCAGCTTTATGTGGATTTGTCACGTGTAAGTAATCCTAGCAACCTGTATGGCTTTGATCCCCGATGGCTATACGATCGTATATAGAGAAGCATTTACTGTAAAGATTTTTCTTATTCACCTAAACGAAGATGTTTATAATTCAAAACAAACCAAAAGATATATCCAAAAAATGCTGTCCAAAATCACTATTCCACGCGGACGAAGTCGCGGGCACAGCTAGTAAATAATAAAACCACAACAACCACATATTGACATCTAGGCTCAAAGTAAGCATATTTTAATAGCATATTCTAGAATGCGGATCAACATACTTATAATAATATACTTATGTTATGTATGAAACCGGAAAGCTAGTCGTTAATACATAATAACCATGTTTTTTTTTACTATTTTCAACAGCATTTTAAACATATTCAAAAAACGAGTACAATTATTAATTATTTATTTAATTTAGACAGGACAACGTCTGTCGGGTCAGCTAGTATAATATACTTCTTCGGTTACTGCTACATTCAGTAGCGTGATGTAAGCCTCAAAAACGCAAAAAGAATTATTCAAATCAGACTAGTAGTTCCAAAAAATAACGCGTTAAAACAAACAATCAAACTCTTTTGCTTTATATATTAGTTAAGATGTATGTTATGTATAATATTATAATATACATACTACTACCAAAACATAAGTCTCAATAATATTCTATCCCTTTCTTACCTTTCCTAATAAAACGAAATATTACATCTTACGATGGAAAAGACAACGTCTTGTGTCTCTCCCTATTACGACGGGATTATTTTTTCATGTTGATTTGGCGATATTTCTTCATTTCGACGGACAACTTGTGTTTTCATATAAATGTAATATTCACAGTGAAGCCGTTCTAAGGTCCTCGTTATAAAAATTTATGATCAAGGGCAAAATAAAAAAAAACATTATTATTACCTGCATCATTTTATTTCGGCAAATATTATTTAGTGACTACGACCGATAACGTAGTACATACCGTCTTTAACATATGTACCTTTGTATGACCACTAGAAGCCATTATATACTGACCGGTCGGGATCAGTTTTTGTATAAGCCTTTGGTTGAGGCCCTATGTCTTCAGGTTGATAAAAATAATGAGGTTGATAAGAAAATTGCTGAGAGGGTTTTCTAAAATGACGCACAAGTCAAGTGCTTTTTGAAAGTTAACCCCTGATTGGTCCAATGTGAAATTTGAAGTGGTGGTAACTGGTGGCGAAAATTTTTCTGAACACCCTAATTGTAAAATTAATTTATAATGCTAAAGCAGGTTCAAAAGAAAATCATTGCTACTATAAAAATCAGTATAATAAAGAGAACATTATTTGAAACCAACCCAAAAGATCAATCGTGATACGAGCAAGGAATTTTATGCAACATTTTGTACAGTTGACTGCTTTAACGGGCGTATGATGTAAATGTAATAAAGCAAATGGCCCTTCTTTACCACTAGCGTGTATGGTTGCCTCTCCGTGACTCGCTGTAAAATATTTTTATGCTTTATTAACTTAATGTTACTATGCTTCCTCTTACACAAATAAATCTACCTGGAGATATATTATTCTTTCTGTGAAACAGAGCTCGTTTAGTACAGAATATAACACGTCAGAATTACACCGATACCAGATCTTGACTAAGTAAAATATTGTGTCATTAGGGTTATGTAGAGTGGCTGTCACACAGGGGAACAAAAACAAATGGGCATATTGTATACCTAAGCGTATGTGAGTATTGTTTCATTATTAGCTGGGAGAAATAGCTACGATGCTCATTTCCCGGAGCCGAGGAAAATCTTTGTAGTGATCTACGTTCTACCTTCGTGTTGTCCGTCTCGAGCCGTAATGGATTGTTTCATTTCCTTCCATTCCTCTCCCTTTCCTTCGAACGAACTGTGCTTCAGTATTTGTCTATCATCAACAATCACTTTAACAATTTACGGTGTTTGCATTTTAAAAATGCACCCTCGTGAAATATGAGTGTAATTGTATCCCTAAAGAAACATTTGATTTGGTATAAATCGTACGTCAAACATTAAAGAAATGTTGAAATCCTCAAGTAAACTGTCAAGACACGATCGACAATAATTAGTTGGAGTGTTGAGTGCGGAGGAACCTCAAGATTGATGGCACAGACACAGAGGTCTGTCGGTGATAAATTGCTCGATATTAGGTCATGATTTGGGGTGGGTATTTGCCTATCGGCTTCACTATCGGCCTTGCATTTTTTGTTAGTAGGGTTGGTTGTAAAGTGAATATGATATGAACTTAATAAGATTTGACAAACGATGTGCTAAGGCGCTATCTATCTAAAAAACATTGCAGCTATGTTTTAGGATCATCCTTTATTCTTACTTTGATAAGTGGAAATTAATTTCGCTTTAAATGTACAGTTTAAGCGTCTAACTTTGCTTGTAAAACAAAATTAAAGTAATTAAGTAAACATTTCCTGGCATGTACATTAGCACAAAACTACCTTTATTAAACTGACCCTTCCTTGCCCTTTCACCGAATTTGGAATGAGCATCATATAAGTTTGACTAAACAACGAAATACTCAAAACGTAAAGCCAAATGTACGCTAATCTTATGGTCTGCAACTTCTGTCTATTAACATTCTCCTAATGCGTTCAAATGTCTATGAATCTGAATGTGAGAATTGATCAGACGTAGGATAATTCGGTTCGGTTGGCGTAAGCAAAGTAGTCCTTATTGTACCAAATTTATGGTTCAAATTCCACCTTAAGCAAGATATGGTACACTTAGTTCGGTTATTATGCAAATCATGCGCCACGGAAGTGCCCCGACGTTAGTTCCCTCACTAGTAAGGTGAGTTATGATAAATGAAATTCCGCAATATTCAATTTTGCAAACACATGTGCGAATGTGTTGTGATTGGCGTGTAGGTGAATTGTTTATAATTAATTAAATTAAGTATAATGTTATTGGCACAAAACAAAACTGTAAATTAAAAAAGATTGTTGGCACTTCCAACGAGATATCATGCAGCTCACGAATGGATGTTTATATCTATCGTATGTATTTACAAAAAAAATAATTAAGGATTTAGGTATATCCACAATGGAGAACCCATAACACAAGCTATAACATATGCTTACTTAGAGTGAGTCTAAATGGCGTTGTGTGTAGTTGTTGTAATATTAAAGCAGTGTTAGCATAATCTTTAGTACTGCAATCAGCCAAAGCAACATGAACAAAATGAGAAGGCAACTGGGGAATATATCATATGGTCAAAGGCATGGTCACCGAAATAAATAAAATTGTCCTTATGATGGTTATATGAATGATGGTTTATAGAGCAATTCTTGAAATAATACCTTAAAATATCCTTGCTATACTTTCACACACAAGAGACATAATAGTAATTCTATTAGCAACTTGAATTAATTTACCTTTAATCTCATGAGGGTGGACAAGCCCGCCTGGATATAAACTTACTTAGGCATGTTCGAAAACCCCATTAAGCTAGCACAAGGCAGTTCGTTTGCAACTACAAACACCATCCGAAATTTCGGCAGTACCCACTGACACAGTTTGTGTTTCATCAACCTCTGAAAGGGCTCCACGGACCGACCTATTCAAGAGAGAGGATGTGCAAACAACGTTGTAGATCACGTATGTTGACGATCCTCTAATTTCATCCAATCACTGACAAGATGCGGAATATAGCATCAAGTAACTGTAAGCTTATTTGCTTAGCTTAGCTTTATTATTCGTAACACAACATTTTTCGTTTGACTTATCTTACTCGAGTATTTTATCTCGTGCACTATAATTCAAACAGCTGAGCGATACGTTTTTAATTGTGAGCCAATGCTAACTTGTTCTCACTAACTTTTATTACTATAATTCATTTATAGCTCATGTTTCATGATCTTGAAACTGCCAGTGTCCGCTGTTTTAAGTAGAATAGTTGCCTAACTTGACAGAAGTTCGTTCTGCTGGCACGTTCATTATCTTCGGCTGACAGATAGGTGAGACCCGCTCGATCAATCCAATTAGGCGGCATCGAGAAAAATCAGGAAAAATACCGAAGGCTCATGGGACCGGACTGAACGAAGATGATGTATAGATAACTCAGAAAATACGTCATGAAAAATGGCTTTTGTTATCCCAATCAATTTGTAAAGGCATACCGGGTAACACAATTAACTTACAAAAGTTTTTTCAATCGTCAAATTGTACGTATATTCTAAGGCAACGTGTTTTCTTTCCATTCCAATGAACTACTTCAATAAACGATATCATAGGGAAACATCAAAGCTCACCTTGTCGCAGATCTGTATCATTCGTACGGAAGAGGCACTTAATTTACTTTACCTGAGCAATAAGCTCGTTTTACCATCTGCATTTTTGCGTACAGCATTTCACCGACTAACTTACATAATAAATGAGGGTTCAGCGCCAAAAACGGAAGTAATGGTGTATACTCAAACCGACATGAAAAAATACTCACGGCCACCATTAATTTTCATTTCGTTCTATGACCAAGGATTGGTGTCTTAAGGAAAGTAAGTGGGAGACACCGAGGAGCAAAAGTCATTTCATACATGTGCGAAATAGTTTTCTTTGCAAAAGATTTACTGAAATCTGTGTCTGTGTTTCAATTTAATGGAATAGCCTCAAGTGGTACTTTATTAACATAATTGAACTGTGTATTGTTAATTTGATTAAATCGAACTTTTAAAGGCATGTTGTATTAGCCGTAGGCAGTTTGCATGAACAAACAATTTATTGCGGAAATGTAGGTACGAATTTCATCGATAAAATCATAGCTAACGAAAAATGTGATCTTCCTTGAGTAATTTGTTCAGTTATTTATTTTTAATTACCAAATTTTATGTTCTACAAAACTTAATTTAATCTTATTTTATGTATTAGGTATTTTATTAGTTATTTTTTATTTATTTAGGTATAATATAATAATAATAATAATATTCTACCACTTGCACTCAGCGCCATCTAGCCCCAAATTAAGCAATTATATTTGCTTGTGTTATGGGAACTAAACAACTGATATACTACTTATACACATTTTGTTTTTGTATATACATACATATTATAGATAAATTACACCCAGACACAGAACAAACCACCATGCTCATCACATATAGATTTGTCCTGGGTGGGAATCGAACCCACGACCTCCGGCTTAGCAGTCAGGATCACTAACCACTAGGCCAACAGGCCAGTCAAATAATAGACTTCACACTTAAAATACTAGGTCTTAGTTATATATCTACTATCTATTTGTTTACGTATTGTAAATTTTCTACAGTTAACAGATGTAATAATGTTCTTTTGTAATATTAATAATAATAATTGTTTAATAAAAAAATGAAATTTTGGCCTCAAATCTCTAGGCTAGAACATGAAATCTAGACTAAAGACCGACGACCATATAAAAACATTAGCTTTATCTCGTTTGTTCAATTTTCTAAGCCTAAGGGTGCGTTTCCACTGACGCGAAACTGGGTGGAGAGGAGGGGAGCGGAAGTGCTGTGCTTGGCCAATTCACGGTCCGCTCCTTTCGACTCCGCGCAGCTCCGCGTCAATGGAAGCACACCGTTGTTAAATCGCAAACTAAATTGTACGTATACCGTATCCATTACCTGAACAATTGAATAATTAGGTGATGTTTGTAATGCAAACTTGGGTTGTATTTACTATTCCTCGAAGCGGACTGCTGGCGTATTATGTATTATCTGAAGATTTGATGACTTATTATGAGCTTATAAATGTTCAATTAAATTATCATTTTATTCTATTGAATAGTTAATATTTTAGTGTCAATCATCAGTAGTTAGGTATCTATAAATAAACCAAATTGATTATTTTGTAGACTTATACTCGTAGTTTCTTATTGTTTGTAGCTTTAGCTGTTTCGAAAACCAATTATATAACCAATTATAATTACGTAGGTAAGATTTGCAAAAATATTACTAAGTGACTAATTAAATTAAAACTTACTAGACGTCCGCCCTCTTTATTATTAAAATATTGTTTTAATAAAATTATGTTATATCCGAATTAAAATTATGTTTTAATAAAATATTTTTTTTTTTTTTTTTTTTTATAGTATAGCCTACCAAAGTGACTCCACCCCGCCCGATGGTAAGCAGTCAGTGGAATCCAGAAGTGGCGGCCACTATACCAAAAGCCATCGTTTTAAATTGCTGGTATGGTGGCCTCCACTATGGCGGCTGGGAATGGGGTTAGGGGAAGGAAATGAGGGACGTGAGGAAAGAGGAATGGGGGGAAATTGGGCCTCCGGCGCTCTCACTCACCGAACGAAACGCAGCAGTACGGATACTACTACTCTTAAGTCGATCTTCTATGAGAGGGTAGTACTTCCCCAGACGATCCGGCCCATTCATGCTGAAATCAGCGTGGATCTACTACCGTAAAAAATATAGACTATAATACTCGCAAAAATTTTTGATTTCTAAAGTTGATAGAATTTTCTAACTGGTATCATAGAATTTTAGTTAAATCTTTGCAAACAAACAAACATACAAAAAATCAAATATTTTCTCTATATAATATTAGTTTCAAAAAGGTAACAAAAGTTTCATTCGGTCTAACAGCGCCTACGGAAAATATCATTGCAATAGTTTCATGTTGTATTATTCAGGTTTACAATGGCGCTTAAAATATTGAAATTCTGAATTAAACGAAAAAATATGTTGAACATAATAAAATATAGCCTATGTTGTTTGTGATTGAGATATTTAGTTAAATTGCAAACGAAAATACAAAATTCAAATCTTTTCTCTTTTTAAAATTAGTTTGAATATGTTTAAGGCTGTCTTTGTAGCCCTACGCTCTTTGATTACGTGGGTTCCTTTGTACTAATAAACTACTACGTTATACTATCTTATTAAAAGCACTTGTAAATAATGATCGTAGGTATCCGCGTTACGCCCACGGCTTCAACTAGATAGATCCCTTTAATTCTTCAATACTTCCAAACTGTCTGCCAAATTTAGGCGTGACATTTAGCTTATAGTTTCATCCGCGTCTTTGCCTACTGCTCTGCTCCCGTCGCCAGTACCGTGACGTTACATAGCCTATAACCTTTCTCGAGAACTGGGCCATCACACACAAAAATATTTTTTCTAATCCGACTGATAGTTGCAGAGGTTAGCGCGTTCAAACAAAGAAACACAAACTGCCGCTTTATGTAATAGTATAGCTATATACTTATATTTAGAGAGATAAACGCACGTCTATATTGTAAATAAAATTATTAAAGTTATCATATTTCATTACAATCTACTAATCATCATGATCATAATCGACTTGTAAAGAAGAACCATGTAAACTGATTGCCGCTAAAGCAAGAACGATTTATTGGTTATGGTTTATTGTTGGTTCTTCTAACAAACTGCACTTTCAGGTAAAATTGTCACGTCAGTTTAATATTTTATTCTCTGAGCTATGCAAGTCATTTGAACAGATTCCAAATGTATGAAAATATTAGACCATTTCATCTCATTTAGGTATCGTACAATAGATACATTTCGTCGCGTCCTACGTCCCTTTTAGATCAGTGTACAAAGTTATAATAAGTTTAATTTAGCTTTTAAAAGCAGCAACAATATTAATCTTATGTCAATAATCTCCATATAAGCTATAAAAAATAAATATCTTTTGTTATATCTGACCCTATAAAAACTTGTGCAATTCTAATAAAATGGAACTATTAATTTTACGGCGACATAATTCTTCTATTCTTTTCGATTTACGAAAATGTATGTGTATTTAATGTCAATACGTCGATTGTGTTTATTCTAGACTGTTCTCTTTACTTTTAGACTACAAAAGAAATACAATATTTGGTTTTATAACCGTTTTATTGAAGTATTTTTTTGTTGCTCTTTTATATGTATTCGTTTAAATGTTCAATAATGTAACGTAGTACAATACACTGTATCATAAATCGTCTTTTATGTGAAGTATTAATATCTACCTATAGGTAAATAAATTAGCTTTTATAGTAGCTTAGGCAGTCTGTATAGAATATAGTACCTAGCAAGTGCAGTGTTTGAACACCGCATATTATAATAGTTTGCTATTACATAGATGACGAACGGTTGGAACGCCATGATTCTTGCCGAGCTTGATACACATGATAAGTAGTAGTATGTACTAATTTCTGCTACTTAAAAAAATTTAAATGCACATACTCCAAAGGCAAATGATTACCATCAATGACAATTCGAAAGTATGTAAAGATCAGAGGGGTTATTACGCAGACGGGTATGTAGTCAGATTGACTAAGGTCGGCGCAACCTAACCATAACGTAAAGAATAACGATACGTAAGTGCCTTTGTAGCTAATGTATTTTTATGTATGTATTTAGAATGAGCGAGTGGCTATTTTCTTGAAAAATTAGTATACAATGCAATTTTTACCATATTAAAATTCTTCAGTAGTACCGACATAGCCGGCATTTTATTTTACTTAAAACCATTTACTTTAAAAGTTCATTTAGAAGTACAGCATTATTCCTTACAAAAATAAAACAGGCCGAATAGCAAAGGTAGTAATTTATCAGGGAGTGTCCTTCTAAGAAAGAAAATCCTGGCAATCACTCTTCGCAATTATCCACGATTTTTTTTGGAGGAGACTAATTAGTTGAATGGACTGTGCCGTTCAAAGTAATTAACTTTAATGATAAATGATGGGACGACGTGGACTCGGTTTAAGCCGATGAA
This sequence comes from Parascotia fuliginaria, assembly GCA_963082885.1. NCBI lineage: Eukaryota > Metazoa > Arthropoda > Insecta > Lepidoptera > Erebidae > Parascotia > Parascotia fuliginaria. The sequence continues at coordinate 9,598,254 of OY720186.1, forward strand.
CTTTAGACTTATCTAAATCTGTCTCAATTAGTAATAATGCATGTGAGTGAAAAACTAGGCTTAGTGGAGTGGTAATGAAGTGATTCAACAAGCTATGAATATTGCTTGTATACTGTTCAGCGTCTATAAATAACTGCTAACAACAGCTGGAACACTGTTCTTGTTTACCTCTTAGGTAGTACTTAGTGTAAGAATCATAATATTGTTATGGAAATAGAATTATGTAGGTATATGTTTAAATTTGCAACTTTTATGATTTTGTTAGCAGTTACGGTATCAGGGGCTCCACCACAACCTCTTAAAGCAATATTATTATAACCTTATTTTGTCTTTATCATTGTTTTCAATGGTACAAAAGGGAAAGACAAAACACAAAGAAACATTAAAATAGTACTGTTTTGGTGGTGGACCCCGATGCGTCATTTTGCTATCTAAATAAGATTAAGAGTAATGTATCATGCTCACTATCAGAAATATGTAACTGCTGTCGATTACCGCAATAAAGATAAACTACAACTACGTGAATGTTAATGTATTTGTCCAGCTATGGGTTTCGTATTTCAGTGTAAACAATTACTTATTTAACATTGCCGATCAATGGTTTTATCAATTAAAATTAAATGGTTACGCCAGTAAATCTACGGACTAACGTTTAATTTATAACTTAAATATACTTACATAAGAATAGATAGATAATACCACTTTCGTAACATCGAGTAAAAAGCTTGACTCTAATAAAATTTTCCTAGATCAACTTTGAACTAGTTAACTATTTCAAGTCTTTCTGTAATAAGTTTACCGTGGGTAATTTAAACGTATTTAGCAACAATTATTTTAGGTACTCTTTGAAATTTCATTAAATAAAATATGTAGGTACAAGTAAATGTAATAAACGCTCAAGAGTACCTACTTGATATATAATTAAGGATGTTTGAAAAATCGGTAAATTGAAAAAGTTGTTTACTTTTTAGAGTTGCTTTAATTGATGAAAATTTAGGTGTCTGGTTCTTTTGCATATTATTTATGCTATGTAATAGAAAGCAGCTACTACTAATCTAACTACTGGCATGGAAAATTGTTAGGTCTCCCCCAATTTTCACCACAATGGCCGGTCGTGAGTCGCCCTCATCCATAGTCGCCCGCCACCTTATGTTTCGTTCCTTTCCTAAAAAAATATTTTCCAGCCTAAAAATATTTTTTTAGGTTGGACAAAAATATTTTACTGACTTACCTGTTCTAATAAATAAGGCAGATAATTTTTAGTCAATCTTATAATCTAGGTTCTACATGTACTGTAATTACAGCTTAACAGTCAAAAATGGACTTGGTGTATTTTGATTGATCAACTGTAATGAACCGTAGTACCGAAATGCTGGAACATGTTCGATTTGTCTGCATCCCACCGCACTCGTTAATTCGTTTCCACTAAACAAAGTTTGGTTTCATTGATTAGGTAAAGGCATTTCGTTTTTTTTTTTTATTTTTGAATAAATAAGTTTATTTGTGACCCGTGTAATGTTCTACTTGTATAAAAAATATTTACAATTGTTTATTAAACTCATATTAAATGAAAACGTAATACAATAATTTTATACATTTGCTGCAGGTAAGACGGCCATTGGTGAACTTTGACTGCAGTAAAATCCTACATGGAACTATTGATTGATTGAGATGCACCTGACTTACAATGACATGTCGAGCTCTGTCAATTTTTTGTGCACAATAATTTTAACAGTGCCGGGCAGCATCCTTTGTTTGCGGCACCACGCTGTCGCACGGTTGCGCGTTCCATATCTCCGTATTTAGTTAAAGGGACTTAACGCTCTGCTAGCTTTAAGTCATGGACTGAATCTGTTTGCTGATAAGTGGAAGTTGATCTTGTCTGAATGTATGAGGTATTGCGAGACGTCAGAGTGAAAGTTATTATCTAAACTAATATTAAACAGTGAAAATATTTGATTTTTTGTATGTTTGTTTGTTTGCAAACTTCTAAAAAACTACGTTATCGATTTAAAAAAATTTCACCTTTAGAAATTCCTAGTGAGATCGAATGAAACTTTTAAAACTGAAGCTAAGCAAGGATGGATCTCCAGTTTTATATATTTAAAGTATTTATTGTGTAATCAGTTGTCTGTAATTTTGTCGTCCTAATTATAATTAATAATTTTATGACCTATTATTTTTTAATGTAGTACATATATATCTTTATAAGTTTCTTGTCTGAGGTAAAATTACAAAATGTTTTGTAACATTTCATACATTACGAAACCTTTTGTGTATTTAAAAGCTGCTTTGACATTTGCCCAATTTCGAACACACAAAATTAAAAGGCCGTTGCGAGGTTTGCATAGTAAGAGTAATCGAAACTGCTCGGTGCATGTAGCTAACGCTCGGCTTTAGGTTGAACCCGCTATTTAAGCAGATGGGACTAATACCAGGTATCCGTATTACGCAATGGGATGTCTGTGCCGCACAGAGCCGCACTCGGTAACCAACCTGATGTCCGGAAAGTCAGTGAATCTGACAGTATTGCAGCGGTGAGCTTTCTTTAGTTCTTGAAACTAATCGAAGTCGTTTGCTTGTTCGACGCTTTTGAATTATGAAGATAGCCATTTACATTGCCTCATTATTCAAGAGGTTTGGTATGGACGACACATAACTTGGACCTTAATGCGTATATATTATATACTCAAAAAGTAACTATTTAAGAAGTCTCTCTTACATCAGCCCTCAAACTGCAATAATTGTACTTACCATCAGACGATATATTTATTTGTCATCTACGTATAAACCTACATCGACGCTATTCAATAATATAAAATTCAGCTATCACATAGGAAACTTAAATTTTCGTTTAATGGTCGTCGTCACGCATATTGCAGTCCGCAGGTTATCCGTGTGCTGTTCTTTTTGTGACACGTATCTCGGTACTGAATGCGGTTATAAAGGTCTAACCGTTGTTACAGTGATTTGTTGAAGCTTGTGCTCCTACGATAATCTTGTGATATACTTTTTCTTGTTTTATAGAGCGATTAATATTGATACTGACGCTGTATCAGTATTTTTCTATCATTTATTCGTTTAATATTTTATCAGTTATCACCCATCGTAGTGGTGATGTTATTGCCTGCCACTATAAACAATAAATAAAAATGTACATATTGGACAAGCAAAATAAATTATTAAAAACAAAAAACCCTCAGGCCTAAAACAAACTGAAAAGAAAGTAACCCATATTTTTTCATGCCGACGCTACGTTGCAATATTATATACCTGTTACTCTGATGACACCTCATACTATGAGCCTAAATGGATAAAACGGATTTTAGCATATATTATGCTTAAATCCATTCAGCCATTTAGGCTGTAGAGCGTGCCAAAGAAATACACATCCACATACATACATACATAGATACATATATAATTACGCTCGAAAAACATTACCCTCCTTGACTTCGGTAGTTGGGCAAAAACAAACAAGTACTGCAGAAGTAGAATCGGAAGAAGCTGTCAAAGTAAATTAATGTACGAGTACCGAAGACCTTAATAACAAAGACTAAAATCGAATCTTTACCTATAACAATGTTGACATTACTTGCAGTATTAGTTCGATCAAACAAATCGAAGGTCATGGGTCAACCTTGATAATTTTAATTAAAATCTACGCCGAGGCATGAATCCATTCGTTCCAATGTAGTGACTGTTAATTTGTTAGTTAAAATATGCTCAAGTCTGGAAACTTAGGCCAAGTTAGCGATTGTAATAAATTGTCATATTATTCATAACAATTATGATCCAATCGCAATACTTACTTATTGAACTTTTGAAGTTCTTTCGTTTTAAGAACAGTTAATATATTTATATGATATTTGCTATATTTTATTATCTTATATCATTGATGCCGAGTTTTTAAATAAAGACTAGGCAAATACCAATGTGAGTTTCTCAAGTTACCTTAGACATTTATTTATTTATTTTACATTAAACAGAACGGTGTTAACCAATTACACTATTTAATCTATATCTATATATATAAATATATATAAATGAATCCCTATTTCCCTTGGTCATGGCATCACGCGTGAACGGCTAGATCAATTTCTTTAATTCTTTTTTTGTTGTGTTTGTTATTGTCAGGAGAAGGTTCTTATAAAAGAAAAACTAAGAAAATTAAATTAAAAAGTTGAAGAATATTTAACCACCATGTTAAATTTAAACCGCTAAACCGATTTCGGTGAAAATTGATATGTAGATTGATTTGGTTTCGGAACATAGGCTACTTTTTATCCCGAAAATCGCTCTGCTTCCCGAGTTACATTATTTAAACACATAGCAATTTTCGCGCGGGCGAAGCCGCAGGGCGCAGCTAGTGATACATAATTATAAATTATAAATACTTAAAAAAACCTAAAACTATTTACTTTTAAACTTTCGCGTTGCATGATATAAATTTATAATCGTTACACCGGCCGTGGTCACAAGCAGACTGCTTGTGACCACGGCCGGTGTAACCTGATCGAAACGTCAAGCAAAATAAGGTATGTAAATACCTAATGCATGATCGCGTTAATTCCCGTATGATTATAAATTTAAACCTAAAACTACTCAAATAACTTAATGACTTAAGGTAAATGAAAACTGATGAACAAAATGTGTGAAATGCCTTCTCTGTACGAGATGTGGCTTAGGTGTGCAGTTGGATAAAAACGGGCTAATATTATTATTATATTATGCAACAAAATTATATGATGTGTAATTCTTTACACACACATGTGTAAATATTTTTTTTATTATTACTATAAGGTCTAAAAAGCTATACGACCTCATTAAAGAGATTCCTTTAGTGCATTGTAGTTGACAAAATATATCAAAAAGCATTTGAAACCAAGTCACATTGATTGTGACGTCATTCATATCTCGATGCGGCTACGTGCGATATGTTTGTAACACGCGCTTCTAATGCGCTGATCCCGATGCGAGTTGTTTACGAATGTGTACCGAATTCAGCGACTGATTAATGTGTTTTCAATTGTACTGCTTAAAGTGTACAGATAATTAAGATAACTTTATAATAATTTAGGTTTTTGTCTTCGTAGACTCTTTTTATTTAAAAGAAAACCGTTTTAGGATAGTGCTAATTATGAGCTGTGATGTATTTGTTTCACCAAGTGAATTGGGTCTTGAAACAAATGTTTATCTCTGATAATAATTGTTTTCTAATTGTCACACACAGTCACTTAGGCCGCTATTAGTATTACATTATCATATATAAATGATTTTACGTGTAGGTATATGTCGCAGGTTTTTCATAAGTTAGGTTTTTGATCAAAAACTTACATGAAAATACAAAATTAAAATTACAAAGTTGAAATTATGAGGACATTATCATAACTTATTTCTGGCCCGCTACTTTAGATCCCGTTTTGTGAGGTTTCTGAACATTATGCTCTGCAATCAACTGTTCCAAGAATGAAGGATTTTAAAAATATATTATAGTTATGTAAGTGTAGCAATGCATATAGAAAAGAAACATGATGTCATGTTGTTAATATGTTACAGTAAATCTAGTTATGAACTTTAAGAAAACTATAAATTTTATTTAGTTCGCGTGTCATTGAATATTTAAATAATTCACTTTATACACAGCACTTTGTCACAGAAGGAATGCATACATTATTGCGGCATTAGCCTCCTGAGTGTCGGTAAACTGTATGCCACGATTTTGATTAAACGAGTATTACGCATGAATGAGAAGAAAATATGAGATGTGGCAGCGGGATTTATAAAAGGAATATAATCAAGTCTTTTCTCTAAGGTGTATCGCAGGAAAGACCTTAGCGAAACACCAAAAGGTCTTCCTCACATTTATGGACCTAGAAAAGGCTTATGACAGAGTGGTGAGGGATGAACTTTGGTCAACTTTATCTATGTATGGGGTGGACGGCAACTTGATACGGGGACTCAAATCATTAGAGAGGGAATTGAGTTTATTTATTTATTTATTTATTTATTTATTTATAGGAAACTCAACAGCTTATTTTACAGCGTACATGATATGGTCGTAATATGACATGTGATTCCTAAGCCAATAACAGAGTTCCACAGCATGCATTATATAAAACTAGAAAGTGGAGAAAAAGATAAAAAATATATATAACAAGAAAACTAAAATAAAACGAAAAGAAGTGACTCACAAAATATTATTATTTACTTATTGGTGAGCATATTCCCTATTCGGTTGCGATAAGATACCTTAGACAGATGGAATATATCCAGGGTTTCAAATTTGTCTATGTAGGTGCGAGGTAGTCGAGTCATAACAGCATTTTGACCATAATTGCAGCGGTGTGAGGGTGTACTAAACAGGTGCGTGTGTCTTGTGCGAGATCTTTGTGTGCACATGCTTATATGACACGTACACTGGACGGACTGGTTTGCCATCAATCTAAGCTTAAGACGGGACTGTGTCGCGTCTCCATGACTGTTCAACTTCTACATAGATAGTTGTCTGAATGATTTAAAAGAGTCTGATTGCGGATGAATGAATTGTTGTTTAAAACCCTTCTATATGCCGACGATCAAGTATTCCTTGCGTCTTTGGCATATGAATTGCATAAAATGGTGACTGTCATTAATGATACATTGAAACGAAAGGGCATAAAAGTAAATATTTATAAAAGTAAAGTGATGGTAATCAAGAGAGATGAAACTAAAACAGAGTGTCAGATAATGGTTGCAGATAAAGACTGAAGCAAGTAAAAGAGCTTGTTTATTTAGGTTCAATGTTTATAAGAGAAGGAAAATGTGAAGGGGGTATTGAGAAGAATGAAAAAGGATAATACAGTCTGGAATGAATGAAAGAATGGCGCCGCAAATTCGGTAATGGCTAGCGAAAAAATACCAAGGAAAGCTCTCCTAGCCATAGTACAATACCGTAAATTGTACGGTAGTAGATCCACGCTGGTTTCAGCATGAATAGGCCGGATCGTCCGGGGAAGTACTGCCCTCTCATAGATCTTTTATTTTATAGAGACTTTACCCCCTTTCCTTTTTCCTCACCTCCCTCATTCCTTTCCCCTAACCCCATTCCCAGCCACCATAGTGGAGGCCACCATACCAGAAGTTTAAGACTATGGCTTTTGGTATGGTGGCCTCCACTTCTGGATTCCACTGACTACTTACCATCAGGCGGGGTGGAGTCACTTTGGTAGGCTAATAAAAAAAAGCATTTCTAGCTCGATACTTATGTATGGTAGGTAATATTGGGTATGGCAGATACAGCATGAAAGCAGAATAAATGCAGTAGAGATGAGAGAACTGAGAAGCATGTGTGGAATCAAACTTACAGATGAAAAAAGAAATAACGTGATTAGAGAAGAATGTGGATTGAAGATCATATAGTGACTAAAATTAGGAGGAGTTAAGGTGGTTTGAACACTTGGAAAGGATGGATCGAAGTAGTATAACAAAAGAGATTTATAGAGCGAAAATGACTGGTAAAGTTGGTAGAGCAAACATACACGGAAGAAATAGGTGATGTGTTTGTGTGTTGACAAAGGGCAAGTACCCGTAACCGAAAGATTAACGAATGATGAAGAGACAAAGGATGTTTGGATCGCAGCGAATAGCGTTCTATAGCCTCTGCTTACCCCAAACTCCTCTTTTTACGTTTATTTCTTGTATGTACAAACTGTAAAGATAAAAATATAAAATTATGAATTGTATTTCAAAAACATGGTTTTAACTTAACTTTATATTTTACTCGTAGTACAAAGTTTCCATCAATGAACAAAACTGATACGTTTAGTTAAACTCTACGCGTAATCGTATTCACGGCAATTAATAATAATGAGGGTTAATAAAAACCCTGATTGGATAGGAACCGCGTGCAGCCAGACAATCGGATTAAAACATGAACAAAATGGATATGCGCGTGGACAATTTGTACTTACAAACATCTCATTGTGGTACTTCAACGTGTAAATAACGAACAGTTAGAGGATTGATTGTGATTCCCTATTGTAATACTACCCGTATTGTTTAGACCCGGAGCGTTTTCCGTCGGAATAGTTCTTAATTGAACTTTCTGTATCGGATTCATAATCCAATTAATCTAACCATCTCTTTGGTTCTACTTTCAGTGTAATGGCAGTTATTAGAAGTTTAATAATTAGTATGAATGACGTTTCAATCATGTATTAGAAATCACATTAAGTTTTTGTAGACGAGTACCTATTAAGTTTTATTGACTTGAGTGATATACCTAGGTATACCTACAAAACCACGCTTCGTACTTATACCGTGGTTTCTCAGGCGTTCCTTAGAACTAGCGTAGCCAAACCGAAGCTTTTCACCGATTAAACTTAACATCAATAACCCAATGTCATCCTTCCAATTAGTCTTTTTTTATATTTGCCTACCAAAGTGGCTCCATCCCGCCTAATGGTAAGCAGTCAGTGGAATCCAGAAGTTGTAGCCACCATACCAAAAGTCATCGTCTTAAACTGCTGGTATGGTGGCCTCCATTATGGCAACTGGGAATGGGGTAGGGAAAGGGGATGAGGGATGTAAGGAAAGAGGAAAAGGGGAAATAGGGCCTCCGGCGCTCTAACTTACCGAACGAAACGCAGTAGTACAGATACTACTACTCTAACGTCGACCTTCTATGAAAAGTTAATAGTCTATCGTAATTGGGTATTAGTAAAAATAAATATTTGTATGTTAGTTTTTAATTTGATTATAATAATAATATTATAATAATATTCTACCACATTCACACAGCACCATCTAGTGCCAAATTAAGCAAAAAGAAAATTAGAAATTAATTAAAAATCCCAAATCATTTAAAAGTTCTTCGCAAGTAGTGTTATACACATTTCTACATAAAATTAATGTGATTGTGGTAATGCTACAACTCGTCATTTCAATAATAAGTTCCACATACTCATTAAAATAAAATTTCTCATCACAGTAAAACATATTATTGGTAATGCTCAAGGCTCATACACGCAGTAACATTAATTAAAATGGTATCACAATATATTGGTCTCGTTCCGACTATTCGAATTTTTCTTATAAAAGCGCTCACATCGGGGTGAGTTGCAACAAGAGGAAAAAAGCTATTGCTATTAGAACCGCATTGCTCGTTCATCAGAGCTATTCCTGCGGTTTTCTGCGGTACAGTAGAGGAGGTATTGCTGATGTTGTTTTTATTTTAGCACTAAGAGCACAATACATTCGTTACAAGCTTCGCGTTCGCTCTTAACCACCCTACCGGTTCAATCCGCCTGATTGAGTAGCTCAGCGAAACGGGCTCCGGTTAGATTGAGTTATTCGTTATTAGAAACATTTTCAAATAGTCGGTTTGTATTTATTTATATTCGAAACAAATCGGCACGCTTTTAAAAATTCCTGAACAAACAAATAGCAACTTGAAATGAAAGTAAAGTTTAATAAACTTCCTCAACAACTGTTAATGGAATTGGTCGAGATTCAAACAAACTTTTTTGAAACAATGAAAAATTGTTGTTCATAGCGAGCTCACAGTTCCGCGTCGATAGTATACTAAAATCATTGCAGAGTAATTTACAAAAACAAATGTGCTTAAAAAAACTTTCGAACAAAATAGTTTCACATTAAAAACAATTGTAAAAAATCCGGATTACATTTGTAAAAGTGATCGAAACGTTTGAATGGCATCTTTTTATACGCCACGAATCGTATTGCGAGGATTCGACATTACCCGAGCTGAAGGCGATACGTAAGCGCTTTCCACAAACGATAAAGGTTTAACAAAACTCGTTCGCGTTTCGTTTTTAAAATAGGAAGTCGATACACTGTTGCAGAAGATTGATGGAGCTATCTGAAACGAGATCGGGGACTCTATGGTACCGTCCGGCCATTCCGATGCAATGTTGCAGCAAACTCAGGCACAGATGCTATTTAAAATCAAATACGTGTTTCATGCACTCGTGCCGTGTTGGTGCCAGGTTGTGTATTAAATTATCTATTTTCAGTTCCTTTATGCTTTAGTATGGGCAGTCCACTTCTGAAATTTAAATACCTGACTTGAAAACTGTTCAAATATTGAGATAGTGATATTTTTCTGCATCAGGTATTCTGCGTACTGTATATACTTAGTCTCAGAATTCTTAATGCTAGAAAACTCGACCTTATGGATATTTTTTGTACTCTGAATGTTCTCACGGTGTTTTCTTTCACTGTATGTTATACACAAATTAAACTTGGGACTGAAAAGTTGGTACATAATATTAAGATTTTATTAAAATCATAGTTACCTTATATTAGTGCACAAGAGGTAGGTATGAATATATATAAACCAGTAATCTGGTTTTTAATTTATTTGAGCGACATAAAGCTACACTATTTTAAAGTGGTAGCTACATTTGCCGATATGTAAATAAAAGTGAAAGTAAGCATTAATAATTACCGTAATTTTAATTAAAATCTTTTTGTTTTCTTTCTTTGTTATATATAAATACATAATGCTGTTATATATTTATATGCACGGTAACGTTATCGTATATGTATATTATGTGTGTCTAATTTTAGGTTACAAACACATACAAAGCATTTATCGACAAAAACCTGTAAAGTCGAATCCATTGAAACCTATAAAATCAGAATGCTGCATCGCAGTAATTATTCTTACGAAGAACGAAACACACTTCACATTTGTTTATTGCTTTATTATTTTTAAAACTACTTTCTTCAATAGGTATATCTTAGTAAGTGATTATGATACCAATAAGAAGAAGGAAAATATCTTCAGGTACCTCGTGTGTAAGAACAGCATCACAAGATTATAATGTATTAGGATACAAAGTACATGAATTAACGCATTATTCCTAAACAAATGAGGATATTTCTACTAGTTGTTACGTGTGGCTTTGACGGCACTGCCAAAGGAAAGTAATAGTCTATTCACTTGACCTCTTCAACAATATTTATACGAGTACACACAGAATAACCAAATCAATTCATTTAAATGTGAAATAAGATAATATTACAAATCGACTGACACCTTTATGTTAAAAGTTTTGATTAAACAAAACTATCTTACTCTATAAAAAATACTATACAAATGAACCTGCTGTGCTTTTGACCTAATTTCGACCTAAAATTTGTGAATGAATGTTTAAAAATATTAAATTACAGCTGCAAAGCGGGCGTTACCGATGAGAACGTACCAAGTGTTCATAGCTGACAAGAGGATATAAATGAAGTCGTTAGTGCTTGGCTTACGTCTAACGTATTGCAGCATAGCTCAGAGCGTCTTCTGCAAGGAACCAAGAATAACATCTCACTACATTCAACAGGTTTCTTCGACGTACTCGTTTGGTTTGTTATACTATAATATTATGGAATAGATTAGGTGTTTATAAGATTCTAACTAAAGTATAGGAGAATTTAAAACATTAAAGTTAAAAACTGTTGCATCATGCATTGCATGCAAGCAAAGCAAGCAGCTAATGCATGATGCGAACAAAAAGGTAATTAAATGTGTAGACTACCTTCAATTTAACTTCTTTTTATGATTTACGTGTAATAGAGTAGCTAAAGATCTGACAAAAATGTTGGGCTACCAATGGATGAGGAGCGCTCACGATCGGTCTAAGTCAAAACTTTGGGGAGGGCTATGTTCAGTCGTCGACGTTTTCCGGCTGAAATGCTAATGATAATGGAATCATAAATATGTAGTCCTGTGTCATTTAATAGCCAGTGCATATTACGGCCGCTGCGCGCCGCATTTCAAAATTACGTTAAAGCACATAGTAGTAGTGTAGTGCGTTGCGATGCGGCCCGGGCGGTGCGGCTCCGTCTGTAGTGTGCGATAGTTAATTAAATGTACTAAAGTGATGTAGGTACTAAAGTGATGTAGTAATATTTTGTAATGCGATGCGATGCGGTGCGGCCCGCCATAATTGCGCTAGACTTTAATGTCATGTCCATACCCTAAATTAATAAACGAATCGATCAATATGAAATTTAATTAAACTAATTTTATAAATCTCTGTAAAACAATATCGCACATGACAATTCAAACACGTCCGAAATGTTAATTAAATTATGTGATGAAAATACAAATAGCTTAAATAATTCTATATTCCAATATTATTTATATGGAATACGCACGTGTGATATTAACATTGTAATTGGATGGGACAATCGTAGTATGCGTATTGTAAAGGTAAGCCTGCAAGGTATTGGTCTATTTGTCTTACAAACTAATTAAGAACGGTTGCGTGGTATTTTCACGGCTTGAGTTACTGCTACATTAATGAGCTGATTCATATCCCGTACATTTTTTAATGATCTAACATTTTAATGGCAAAATCGAACACCTGCCTTTTTATCACTCCTAAGAATAATGAATCCACAACACTTTAAAACTTGTGAATTTATTTATTGCAATTACAATAAACACAAACGCATTCATATGCCAACTGTATGTAGTACAAATATAATACAAATGTACAATCCACGTGATTCTAAGGTAATTCTGTAACTTATACATTTGGGTTATAACGTTGTATTGAATATTTTGAGTTGTTTTTAATTCAGTATTAGAAAAATTCAATAATACAAAAACTTCACTTTCACTGAAAAGTTTCTTACAACGGCGACCCAACTTCTACGCGTAGATAAAAAAAAAGAATAATTTAAGTTCTTTTCATAATAATAATAGTCACTGTAATTTTTATAAAGCCAATATATAATGGCTTATCAGGTTAATCGAACTTTAAAACGTATTTTCTATCGTGCTTTCTGGCAACAGAAGTGTAATTTCAGCTTTAGACAGTGAAATTGGTATAGCATCTAGAGACACCTATCCGCATTATAATCTGCACAAACAGCCGAATTAACGTTTTAATGACTTTAGAATTGAACTCAGTAAGAAAATATCGATATCTTACTAGCGACTGGCTTTTTGACTCAGTAACACAAAGGTTCAAGACTATCTTACCTTATGTTTAATCGTTAGTATATGTAGTTTCTACATCATATTTATATATCTCAACAACATTGAATTTAGTTTTTAAAATATGTCTGCCCGATATTATTGAAAACTGACAAGGTTTCATTTCGAAGGGAGCTGTTAGCATAGTTTTAAACTTTTCTTTTAGATTTGGGAAAAGCAGTGGAACATAGACAGCTGATATGTAGTCAATTGTATGTATATACCATTTACAAATTCACCTACATTTGTGAATATCTGAGATCCAATTAATGGTATTTGGTTGACAGCCATTCAATTATGCTCCAATCGTGTACAATTCTAAATCAATTAAACTGACTGACCAGCATTTTAAATCGAATTGTTTTCAAGCAAATTATTCTTCAAATAAAAGTTAAACTTAATTGGAATAGTTTGTTTTTTTAGTGTGTATGATAAATGTAGTTAAAGTAATTGTTACTTTTTCTTTGGTGTTTTTCTTTTTAAAAAGAAATCGATATGAGTTTTCTGTGCACCACGACGGCTAATATGAAGCATTTTGGGCAGAAAACGAGCCATATATTTAACTCGGAACTCATTATAACGTTACTCAGTCTTCTTAAAGAGTAATTTTACATTTGATTTCTGTTTAAAATTACAGAAATTAATATTTACAGAATTTTGTAATGCTTCAAAAATTTATATCTTTTCTTTAAATAACTACTTTCGTTACGTTTCTTAAACAATACTTCTTTTACTAGTAAACACATCTCACAAATAAAGGTAATGTATACCCTCGTACATATAATTTAATATAACATTAGGTATGTAGAAAATATTTGTCATATTCATTAATCAGTATAATCGAATAATATGGAGGCCATCTGTCCAAGTTTCGTCATTGGTACATAGTTATATAGTTTTGGTAATTCTCCCAAGTGGTTGTCTGTGGTCACATAGCCTGCGGAACACTTAGATCGAGTTAGGGACTCACCCGAAAATAATTAAATTCATCCCGGACAGCAGTGAGGTCGTTGCGGTGTTAATGTCCGGGATTTGTGTACCTACACTGTGCTTCGAGAATATCCCAATATTTTATCTTAAATTGATATATATTATTTTTAAATTTGCAATAAAGAACTACTAAAAAGTTACTTAAAATGGCTACATCCGATTGGAACAACACCTTGTTTCGTATAAAAATAATTAAGCAAAAGTCCAAACAACGATAGGGGTATGAATGCCGCTTTGGCGAACCTGAGACATTTATTCTCAAGTTTCGCTCGAAAATACAATATTTTGCAAGATATTAATTAGGTCAGTAACCGAAATTTATGTAACGGCAGTTAAGCGGTGATGGCTTAACTAAGTTTTCCTTAATTATAAAGAAAACTCATACTGCTTACTAAGGGACTAAACTGATCTAATTTTACATTGAAACACTCGAGATTTTAGTAGAAAGATATATGTCACTTAATGGTAGATTACAATAGGTACATTATTGGAAATGATAGCCTTGGAAATTTTTTTAGTGGATAAAAGATAATTTGCTTTGATCTATTCCCATGTATTAATATTTTTGATCATGATTGCACAAGTTAGGAACGGGGGCAAAGTTCTTAGAATTTTGTAGTTAGGTGATACTGTGTAGGGACTACCACGCAGAGGTCGCGGGTTCGATGCCCGCTCAGTGCAAATATTTGTGTGCATAAACATGTCTATTTGTATTGGGCTGGGTGTATCTATATACGATATATATGTATTTTCAAAAAAAAGTATTAAATTATGTATATTCGCATTCTAGAACCCATTACGCAAGCAAATTATATGCTTACTTTGGTCTAGATGGCGTTGGGTGTAGTTGTTGAGATATTATATTATTATTAGTATTATTGTATTATTTTATTATTAATGAGCCAAATGAGAACTTAAAGATCTCAGTATATTTGTAAATGTCAGTATGCTTTTGATAGAAATTTGCTTTCTTGCAGAAAATAAAAGACAAATAGAATTCATTATAATTATCTATTAGTTTTAATAAGTACTGCCTATATAAAAGCTTAGATACAAAATACTTACTTAAATACATAAAGTTATGTAGGTAAGTAGTAGTAACTAAACATAATCACAAACACTGGGGAACAATACTCAGGTAAGCTGTTGCCCGCAGCTCTGCCTGAGTGAATGTCGATTATATCGTATAATATATCCATACTTTATATTATAAATGCGAAAGTAGCTACAGAGTTACTTTCGCATTCATACATACTGACAGCAGTATGTTTGTCTGTTACGCTTTCACGTCTAAACCACTGGACCGATTTTGATGTAATATTGGTATAGAGATATAGGTACTAGATCTTGGGAAACAACATATGCTTCTTTTATTGCGAAAAAATGGCTTAAAGTGGTTAAAATAGAGAATGGTATAAAAAATCGTGTATAAAAATGTATAAACATGTTCATGCGCGATAACCGACATTCACGCGATCGGTTCAGTGTTTGAGGCGTAAAGGCATAATAGACAGACAGACAGTCAGAGCTATTTTCGTCTTTATAATATTAGTTTAGATAATATTAACGAAATGGTTACATAGCCGGTTGTCGACACACCGGTAATTAAATTTGCGCTCGCTTCAAACTCCATCGCTGCTCTGTCTTGTAGCTTAACGGAATTTCAATCTGCTACACCAACACGTTTACGTGAGATTATAATTTTTTTTTTTCATATTATATATTTTATTCATTATATTGTGTATTGAGTGAGAACTGTTCTAATTTAAAATTTCCGTTGTTACAGGTAAAAATCATCATTATATCAAAAACGGCGCCAGTGAGAAAGTAAGATACAATTATGAAAATTCTGCTATATTCGGAAAAAGGACCGTCATTTAAAAAAAGGTCGGAAAAAGAAAAATTGTACAATCCTACTCAGACCGTTTATGAGTTGTCGTTGCTCAAATTAGACCTTATTAGGTGTGGAACAGGTTTCATAATTGATTGTTCTTTCACCCCGAGTGGTTATCAAAAGGGTATTCTAAGCATCGCGCTATGCAACGTCCGAGGCTCGTAATTAAAAGAGAATTCGCTCCCGTTGTTTTACAGCCGCCGTCGTCTGGAGCCGTGGAGCCCTATAGTGGAGAAACACAATGAATAAGTATGTATCCATAGAACTGAGAGCAAAAGTGTAAAGGACAGTCTGCCTGTCTTTTTGTCGCACTGTTTGTACGGTGTTCGAATTGCAGTGATGGATCGTGGTATTATTTAATTTCAATTATGTTAGCCATATTCACATTCCTAAGTAAAAATTTTAAAAAAAACTAGACACGCTTATATTTTGAAAACTTTTTTCATTTAATTGACAACAAACACATCAGCGTTAAATTTAAAGGTCTATTTCTACAGAAGCACTTAACGCTTGAATATTTTCAGTGTATTTGTTAGCCGTATGATATGCATAATGTTGTTCTATTTTATATTTCATATTGATATATCAGCAAATGAATGTGGGTAAGGAAATACACCTTGTCACATTTAATTTTTCTTGCAAAAGACTGATTCGAAGTAATAAAACTAAATGCCAATTTAAAAACTGGTACTTGAATAAAGTTAATTGGGTTGAACGAAGCTAAGGAATCCTTATCTGTCCAAGGAAGGTATCAACGATTCTAGACGTTCTAATATATAATATTAATAATAATATTCTACCACATTCACACAGCGCCATCTAGCCCCAAATTAAGCAATTATATTTGCTTGTGTTATGGGTACTAAACAACTGATATACTACTTATATACATTTTTTTTTTTGTAAATACATACATATTATAGATAAATTACACCCAGACACAGAACAAACAATCATGCTCATCACACAAAGGTTTGTCCTGGGTGGGAATCGAACCCACGACCTCCGGCTTAGCAGTCAGGGTCACTAACCACTAGACCAACAGGCCAGTCACCATTTCATTACATAAAGGTAGCTCAAAGTTTCTATTCATGACTTTTTCACAGAAAATATTCACGGTTAGACTATAAAACTTGGCTTTGTATGACGAGTGTAGCTTGTTAGTAATGCTTTGGCACACTTCGGTGAGTTTTGGTAGTTTCTCTGCGTCTTCAGCATTTATGCAACACGGACTCTGTACATCTTGCCACTCGTGGTATGAATACGTGTAATGTAAAAAGTTAAAAGAACACGCACGTAAAATTTTCTCTGAATAATTATGGGTTTGGCATTTTGTATTTTAAACATAATTGAAGGCGTCGTGTTTCTTGCTTTATAAATGCTTTATGACTTACCATTGAGAGAACCGTGTTTATAAAATTTTAAAGTGGGTGTTTTCGTATAATATTTTAAAAAGAATGTATTTATTTGTCTCTGAATTCGGGCTTTAAATTTATTGACACACTACTCGTAAAGCCTAAAGCGCTGTACGTATCGGCGAGTAAGCCTGTGTTTATTTATGTTGCTGATTTTAATTTTAATTATGACTTGTTAAATATATTTCTGAATGCTAAGTATTTTTAATTAAAGTAATACGGTAAGTGTTTTAATATAATGCACACAGCGATTCTCAACGACATTCAGCGCCTAGTAATTGAGAAACCTATACTTATCTACATAATTATTGCTAAACACCTCGAGGTTAGTAAAATATAGTCTTTTACTCGTTCTTATTTCCATTCCAATTAACCGTTTCGTTTTATACTTCGGACTAATAGTACCTATTTAGTAACAACCTTATTACTGAGACGCCGCTTTTGATCGTATAAAATAGCATTCATTTTACTCCTGTACGTGGCTAAAGGAACGTTTGCGTGTTTCTTACGAACAAGTTGAAGTCTGAAAGGGCTTTAACATTCATCTGTGAATAGTTAAGCACCTTGTTAGGGTCGCTTCGAATGTCTTAAATGCCCAGTTTTTAATGCTGCAGTATTCTTTAACTTACGCACTTGAATATTTAATTAATTTCACAGTTGACACAGTGACTTAGAACAAATTAAATTTAGGGAGTGTTTGTGCATGAATAGCGCTCGACGAAGTGAGATTTGAAACTAACGTATTGTTTTGATTGTCTTATCTGATGGAAGCACGCTTAAATTCTGCGCTAGTTTAGTGGCGGGTAGCTGAAACAATAGGTATTCGATTCGTCTTCATTTTTGGTATTATATAGTTTAGATTGTTTGTTTTGAAATTTCACTCAAGCATAAATGTTTTGATTACTGAAAGATATGGATAGACATAAAGAGAAAATGATAATTCAGCAATAGCAGTAGGTACCTATTTTACTAGCATGAATACTTAAAATGTAAAATATTTCGTGAAGTTACTACTACCACCACCTAACCTTTTGTAGCACCACCTAAGAATGACTGGTAGAGAATGCTTATAGCATTAAGTCCGTCTATGTACCTGTGTGCATTAAGTTTAAATTAATAAATAAATAAGTTGGTTCTGATTATGTACCAAATGTAGATACGCATGTTTTGAAATTGTGAGTGCTTGTAGGTACTACTTAAGTTGTTAAACTATGTTATAGTTGGGCTATTTAGAACATCAGGAAGTTCAAGTTCAGTTTAAGAAGATAATGCTCACTATTTTACACGTATTTGGTAAATGAGGTTTATGATGACCCATTCATCCGAATGAGTTTTACTAAATAAAAATTAGTACTTTTCAGTTTATATACTCTTCCTAACTTAAAAATAATCTTCTTTTATTTTTATGTACAGTTTTTTATTATACATAATGCACTGTCGTAATAGATGCACCTAGTATACTATATACACGTTAATCAAAATGGCACTTTAGTATTACTGGCTTTTCAGTGACGATATATTAACGGTTAACTCAATTAGGTAATTCGAAAGTCAAGTTAGCATGATTGATTCTACGGAGTATTAATCAATGTATTACAGAATGTCTGCTTTTTGTTAATTTAATTAATTACAAATTGATTATTTCAAGTTTTTATTAGCTATTATATCAACATTTTAAATATATTATTATTTTAGTTTCCTATCATGCTGCTTCTTTTTCCAATATACCGCGTTTATTTAGTCTGTAGCGCTCTGTAAGATTATTGTAGAGATATTTAGAGTTGACTTTTAAAAAAAAGGTAATTGCTTGCTTGAACTTTGATAAACAAATAATACAGTAACATGGCGCTTGCTTTATCTTATTGCGCTCGCTTGCTCGATCAAATATAAAACAATTGAATGAAGGGAAGACGATTTACACAATTCTTCAGTCTCAGCCGAACTATTTTCGTAAAATGCTAACCCAGGATCAAATGTAGTTATAAATATGAATGTGCTTAATATCAATGTTTTAGGCCCTATCACTCTACCACTGAGGTATTAATAGCAATGATTTTGGTAACTTAATAAACAATTAATAAGCTATTTAATGCAATGGGTTGCATATATATGACCGCACATAGTACATAAAATAATTTTAAAATAATTCCGCCACTCAATGCCTTGAATAACTTTATAAAATATTACAAAGAAACTAAAAAGATCGTTCTGGGAAGCGATAAAAGCTTTTCGACGGACAGTGTATTCAGTCGGGCCCCTTGTCTCACGGTAATGGTCAGTCGCTCTAAAAGGCCTTCCCTAGCCTCCCTCATTAAATTTGCATCAAAAAGCCAAGCCATTCATACGGTCCTTACCTAGGCAAACATTACAACTCTTTACTGCAAATATACGATATGAGTCAAGTCGCTTGCTATTTAACGCTGTTTTCGTAAATTATGGCCGACATTTTTGTTTGCCCGGTGAATTGTGATTTGGAAATGTAATAATATTGGCTGTATATCTGAATAATGTATTTGTAATAACACCCATTGTTTTGCTTCGGAATATAATATATTATGCAATAATATGAGACTGTTCGCTGTATTATAAGGAAGATAAAATATTTCCTACCGCCTGAAACCGCATTATTTATCAAAAGAATAAAAGCTTTTTTTGAGGTATAAAAAGGCAAGCGTAACGTTTGTTTTGGCAGTGTTATAAAAATAATTAAAAAACAAACTTATTCCCTTGAAAATATTAATATATTTCGATGACTACGAATTTCTCTATAATCTATATTAAACTAAAATACTTACTTCTAAAGTTTGTTTGCCTTACCTTGAGCTGGTTGATTTTTTTAATATTATTTTGTAGCGTGGTAGAATAAACACGAGTAGAGACAGAAAGGGTGAAAATATATGAAGGTAAATATGATGTTATTTATTCTTTCTTCTCTAGCATAGAAAGAGTTCGTTCAAATGTATATCATATGAGTTACTAGGAATCACTTCAACAGACTAAATAAAATTCATTTCCTCTGTTTGGTACACCGCCGCGGTACCTGTGAAAACCCTCACATACTTTAGAATAGAAAAGAATTCATCACTGGGAAAATATTGAACATATTTTTAGTTTGCAATCGTAGGATGCTTCAAAGTCAGACGTGGGCAAAATAAACTTTTCGTTTATTGAAAGACGTGCGAGACAACTATTGTACTGTGATAAATTAAAATTCTATATTGACAAGCTGCGAAAAAAATATTCGCTATTATAAAAACAATGATTTTTTCAATTATGATATTCTGTTTTGTTTTAATTACTTAATATTTTTGTAAATTATGATTGTATGACATTTTTAATATATTTAAAATTAAATATTTAAAAATTACTGCTCTAACAGTAAGTAATACGTAGAATCGGATTATTCCCATCTGTCCCTCTGGTTTGTCCCCCTAGGTTGACTGGTAATATTTCTAAACGTATCGCACTACTCTAACGCTTCTCATACGCTGTCGCAATCACACATCATTTATTCACATAGGTATAAAATATTTAACTTAAACGAACATTTTACTTAATACGTCAGACAAAATTCAAATACCCGTGTACCATTATATAATGCTATGAAACCGACTTCTTAAGTTGACATACCTTTAGGTTCACTCAAAGAAATTCGCCCATTAAATAAGCCATTTAAATTCCTTTGATTTGGCCTATTTACTGACAAAATACGAAGGAAGTTCTTTCATTTTATGATATAGATCAAAAAGGTTCATTTTGATAAGCATGTTTAAACACACTAGGTGGATTTGTTTTAGCATAATATTAAAATTAGTATTTAATGAAAGTATTTTCATTAAATAGTCTTTGATGGATCTCTTAGCTTTCGTACTTACATTAAAATATCTATTTATGTAAAGATGATGTTTTGAGCGTACAAATACTATGTATATTTTAAGCAATAAATCATAACTACAGAGATGCCAAGTATGTATATGAGTAGTATTTGCTAAGAATACGAGTTCTTATTCTGTGTTTCTCACTTTTTTTTCAGAACGACACTCACAGAACTGAAATGTTAACTTTCATATTGGAATAACGTCAGTGGGTCATGGATCAAATAGTCAAAAACTACTACCTACTCTTGACATACACATGTATTCCCTTCTTATTTTGATTACACATCTTGTTAGTGGAGAGTGAATCCACCATAGTGGAAACCACTAAGCTACGAACTTGTCGCAATAGATTTACTGACTACTTACGATGGATTGCAGAGTCATTTTGGTGTACCCAAAAATATAATAAAGAATTTAGTGCTCATTATGCTATACTAAGAATTCGTAATAAATTACAGAAAATCCGGGCAATTACAAGGACAAGCCCTCTCACATACCTACCACTTCACACTTCAAAAAATTTCTTGAATAAGTATTTTACGAGTATAAATTCAACGTTATATAGATTTTGAAGTCAGACTACTAGTTACTAAGTAAAACTTTAGCAGTAAAGTCAGAGTTAATACGTACGAGTTCCGTCGGTTCATTTTCTCAAGTTAAATTGTATTAGCTCTTTGAATGTGCGTGACTATCGCTACTTATTGCACGGACAAATGTTTTGTTATCAGAACTCGTGTTGACTTAATTTGTTTAACATTTTAATTACGATTGTTAGTTAAATATATGACTATTTAGTATTGGTTTGTTTAGATACATAATTATATGAATATCTTTAAAGGCGTTTTTAATAACTGGCATTAATTAAACTATCAATTTGACTGGCCTGTTGGTCTAGTGGTTAGTGACCCTGACTGCTGAGCGTGGTCGTGGGTTCGATTCCCACCCAGGACAAACCTTTGTGTGATGAGCATGATTGTTTGTTCTGTGTCTGGGTGTAATTTATCTATAATATGTATGTATTTACAAAAAAAAAAAGTATATAAGTAGTTTATCAGTTGTTTAGTACTCTTAACACAAGCAAATATAATTGCTTAATTTGGGGCTAGATGGCGCTGTGTGAATGTGGTAGAATATATATATATCAATATATCTGGATATATCTTCTAAACAACGTTTGTACTAACGAGCTCTTTGTCGACGTCTTTACAGATAAAACTAACAGGATACAATTCATACACAGAGTCATAAACATTACATAGATAAACGTAATCGCTTACCGTCGAGGAGCCCGTTTGCTTGTTTGCCGAGTAAAATATAAGGCCATTTGTTTTTGTTCTTGACAACGTATAAAATTTTCTAAAGTGTAGGGATAAACCAAATTGTTTAGAAAGTGAGGAGTACCTATCGCATCACAAGAGGACTTTAACAAGTTAGTAACTTTATAACTTGTACATACGATTTAAAACGTCGCTTATATAACGAAGAAACTTTAACGTTCCATCCTAAAGTCACCTAAGTTGATCCTCGCCTGACGTATGGACTTCCTAATCTAACTTCAACTTAAAATTGTAGCAAGGTGTAACGAACATGGAGTTTCACTAGCAAATTTGCAAATATATTATCTGGGAACTGTTATTACTCAACTCTCGTGCATAGCAAACTTCGCACAAGACCATATTGCGAAAGTTTTCATTTTTCTCTAACCCAGTTATGATGTCAACAGTTCGGAGCAGAGCGGTGTCAACTTTCCAACGCTATGGAATTTTATTATCACCTTCAAAACTTTCCGAATTTAGATTTATATAATAAAAAAAGTGCCCTCAAAATTAGATTATCAGAGAATTGTAGGTAGGTAAGAGTTTTTTATTTACTTTCTGCAGAGTTTTTAATTTAGTCGTCGAGAAGAGAATACCGCTATAAATTTTACGCAGCTAATGCACTTAACGTTCAAGATGTCACAAATAACATGAGAGCAGTGCTAAAGTCATAAACTCAGCTTCATATCTGTTGCATGCAAAATTACGGCATTTTTATGCGTCGGTATCCTGTAAGGTACGGGCGGAATCTCATAAACCTCCTTAGCTGGCAAATTCAATTCAATATAGTAGATGCGGTTTATTACATCACTCTGCATAAATGGACCTTGTTGCCGAGGTGTGGCTTAGTTATTTATAACGGTAACTAGAGATATCGACTTCCACTAACTTCTCTACATTATTATCATTGGCCTCCTTTGACTAGTAAGAATAAGCTTTTGTTTGGTGTAATGAAATATTCAATATAGAGCCTTACAAATATTTGATATATTGTTGTATCGTTTATCGTATACAACGATTTGATATTAGTTTCTTTGGAAGTATTTCGTAACCTACTTGCCTCGAAATGTTACTTCAAAATATTTATTTCAGTGAACTTCGTATCTTTGTTTCATAAACTCAATAATAGCGAGTGATATTTCTACTTGTTATACTTTACAAATATAAAATTGCGTCGGAGTGAACATTTTAACGGCTAAACTAGATGTGCCACCATATATTAAAGAATTGGATTCTTTTACTTTTTTGTATTGCCGATAGTGCCAGATGAACAACCCACGTGATGGTAAGTGGTAATTGTAACTCATGAACGACTCAGAGTCCCTAGCATTGCTCCTGTAATGTCAGAAACTCTGAGAAGCCGCTGCCTACAGTGTTTGAGTGATGTAGGTAAAAGGATTGAGCGAATTGAGGAGGGAAAGGATAGGGAGAAATTGGGCCTTCGGCACTTACTAGATAAAAATACAATGTTGGGTAACTTTGTAAAATAAATGAAAAAATATGCGCATATAAACTACTTGAATTTGAGTTTAAAAGAAATGTTGAAACTTTCCGTTGTATGCGAGTAGATAATTATAAAGTTTGTTCAACTCACAAATTTTATTTGAATAAGGAAGAACTTTAAATAATTACATTAATATCTACCCACTTTACATTTTAATCGGCGTAATACAAAAAGAAATATCCGACTCGTATATTAAGTTTGTAGAGGGGAAAGTTTTAGATCTTTTTTCATGGAGACATTGTGCAATATGGCTCACGTTCACAAAGTTCAGGGGTGACCCGGTCAAAAGAGCTGGAAGAATGTGGAAGTTCGCTATTCGACCCTCATCGCTTTCACAATATGAGTTACCGCACCACGACATCTCGATTTATTGTTTTTTTAACAAAAAGATAATTTATTAGAAAGATCAGCCTTTTTACCAAGGTGTTAGGAATGTTTTTAATGAAAATGTTACTATAAAAATAGCGCTTCATAAGGCACATAGGGCTATATAAAAAAAATTAGGTTTATTATTATTGCTCTTTCCGTGGTAGTCGTAAGGGTGACCAAAGGAATACCTACGCAAAGACGGTTTGATACTTAAGTACTACAATACTTGCACCAAACCGCCTGCCACGTTGCCTTTGAGAGAGGTATATTCTACATTGAACTTATTCACTCCGATAACCTAACGATCACGACACTACGCGAACCTCAGAGATGTATCGATTCCCTCAGCTGTTACTTAGCTACAAGCCTCTCACAGATGGCATTATGTAGTAGTTAACTAAGCACCGTAACGATATTAACCACAACATAACCAAGTCTGATTTAATACCTTCTGGTTGGCTGACCTTCGTGTTTCCTTTAATCCGATTAGAATGGTGCCCGTATAGATTATCATTAGCTATGCTTATAATGAATATAATATACTAAATGGTTATGTACAATAACTAAAGTTTCACATTAATTGAAGCGAGTGTCTCGCAACAGATAAAGCTCTATCCTAGTTTTCAACTTGCAAAACTAAGATAATAGTATGTATGTGGTTTCACTACTCGGTATCTGAAATAAAATGATAAATAAAGGTTAGTGCTTTTTACTCAACATAAAATATTTGTACGCTGAAATAAATACTTAGGTATTGAAATTACTCATACAATTATACGTCGCTGTGGTAAAACGCGCTATAAACTTTTGGTAAAGTTACTAATGATTTTTGTGGTCAATTTTATAGAAAACCAAGTTTGTTGAGTTGAAACCAAGTTGAATAGTCATTCATTCTTTACACGCTTGTAGATTTCTTAACTATTTTGCATTCTATTCTTTATGTATAAAATATTATCATATAGAGTCTCACGGACAGACCATTCGTCTTAAAACTTGCTCTATTTACTTCAACGAAAGCATCGTGTATAACATAATATGATCACGTACATAACGTTAATACCTACTTCTACTACCATCTCGGACTAACTCCTCTCATTGTCTTAAGGATATTACTGAAAATTATCTCAAATACTGCATTGCAGATCTCTAAAGCAGTAGCGTAATTAGCAAAACGTTTTAGTACTAGTTTGTACAATTTGTGTACCGTTTTAGTTTGCAATGCGTTGCACGTTGTGTTGTCTTATTTTAGAGATTAAACTTTATGAAGAACAGATAGCGGCAAAAGTTTGTCCTAAACTGTTACGATTCAACTATGATATAGTGCGTAAACGTTTAGTGTATAATATTTAGCTATGTCGGTGTCAAAATTTTAAGCAAGAATACTGATTTTTCAACTTGATCGTTAGGTTATTATTAAACTTATAATTAGTAGCAGAATTATTCTACAAATATTATGTAAATATGTTCTGAAGTTTATCTGAAGGCATTCAACGATTGATATAGCTTTAGGACAAAAATATTGTGATGTAGACGTTCAAAAAGCTGTAGTATTTAATACCTAATTCCAACAACAAGGCCGTCTAGAAAAGCAATATATAATTTTGTAGGTACTTAAACATTTTCTTACCACAAAGTTAATTAATTGTAATTCACATCGATTCTCTTCGAAATGAATAGAGCAAATTACAAAGCGTATATAATGCTTCTAATCAGCGTTCAAACGGCAATTTATTCAAAGGGAATCAGTGATTGTAACCAATTGACTGTGTATTCTTACTTCAGTAATAAATGCCTCTTAGTAAATCATGTAGAAACATTTTTACAAACCCCTTTCTATTTGATTAAAAGGAATACATAATCTTGCTGACCACTGGTATGTACATAATTGTAATGAGAATCGGTGCTTGAACCTTCATCTCTTTGGATATTATAAGGAACTAGGCTCCTAGGTTATAACATTTAGCTCGGCATCAACTAGTATTATTATAGTAGTAGTCGTGGTTTTGAAAACAAACACTTCTATTTATTTGGAGATCTACATTATATTGCAAACTACTTAAAATTATCTGTAGATAAGTATTAATAACAAAATTTTATGGTGTAAAAAATACAACTTGTACAATTCACGTTATACTATAAATGTACCACTAAACTATTATACAATAAAAAGTTCAATATAATCACGCTATCACGTTCGTAAATCGAGAATCATGCGTGCTCCCTAGCGGGTTGATTTACAAGGAGACATGTGATCCAAGCTGACCCAAACGTTTTCTATTGAACTTTGCTCTATTCTGTTAACCTCTATAATGAACGAGCTTTTGTAAATTTAACTCAGTTGTCATTACTTTGGCTATACGACTTAACTGTACTACGGTAGATCTACTATGAATGAATGTAGCAAATAAGTGTTTTTAAATATTTTCGTACATAATTGTAACAGAATTATCTATTAAACGTCATACTACTTGCTATTATAGCGTTACTTCCTTTCAAAAGTTTTTTTTTTAATACAACAGCTTTACCCAATAAATTCTACTATACTGCAATATGTTGCCTAATGTGCTGTTTTAAAAGGAGGCTAATATTGATTTATGTTAATTAAACAGATCTCTCAACATTAAACAAAAATAAAAGCTCATCTCATCAGTAGTACTCATAGTCTTATTATATGAACTCACTTTCATTTCTCAGGACTCCTTTGGCGTATGTTCTACCTTATTCATTTTCCGAACAAGCGCAGAATGTTAAGATCAACGGTAACAATTCTTAAAAATATCGGACGCACCAATACGTTATGAACATAATAAAGTCTTGATATGTGAGGTTTTACAAGTATTCGATTACGTATACACAAACTACTCGTACATCCAGACTTGGAAACAATATTATTTTAAGAACCACTTATAGCTTTGACCAACAAACCCTTACGCAGTTGTACGTACTCTAACTTTAACATCGAGAGATTCAATCTTTACAAATAATAAAAC
Organism: Parascotia fuliginaria; assembly: GCA_963082885.1. Taxonomy (NCBI): domain Eukaryota; kingdom Metazoa; phylum Arthropoda; class Insecta; order Lepidoptera; family Erebidae; genus Parascotia; species Parascotia fuliginaria. The sequence goes on from OY720186.1 coordinate 9,625,592, forward strand.
AATTCTCAGAAAATTAAATCATTTATTCATCAATCAATTATTTTTATTAAAATAATTATCGTCGGCATAACTTTTTACCCGCAGTCATGAACGTCGCTGTGAAATATTGTTTTAATTTAATTGCTCATTATGTATGATCTGATGTTTGTGAATTGAAATGTATTAAATATAACAGTTTTCACACATCATTAATAATTTATTGAGTCAAAATATGTTAATATGACGGGACATGCCTCATATTCTAGAGACTATAATGACTACATTCTAAGATTATTAATATAATTTTTCAATAACTTTCTAAGCTGATCTCAGTTATGAAAATATCGTGAACTGGTATGAACTACGACAAAAATATAGCAGAAAGGTTCTGAGAGGCAAAATGTATAATAAAATATACTAAAACCATAAGATAAAGATCAAGTAGGTTACATTAAGTATTTCAAATTATCATTCATTTCAATTTGCAGCTACTCTATCACTAAAGGTGCCTTAAGTAACTACTTTAAACGAAAATATGGGCCAATTGGTTAATTTTACCTCGTTTGTAGTAGGCGGATTCAACACGGATCGATAGGATCCGGATAGATGGATTCTGGGCATCTTAACATCGAATGTCACATATACAAATTATGCTTATTACTTACTAGTTTTCCGTGGTGCGATTTCACCCGCGTTTTTGCTTACAGCTCGCCTCTCGTCGCCAGTAGCGTGATGTTCTATAGTCTGAAACCTTCGTTGCGAACTGAGATTTTATATGCAAAAGGAATTTTGTAATATATTACAAAATTCCTTTTGCATAATATTAATATATATAATTTAATTGGTTTCGATTTTTAGTTTAATAATTCATCAATGATTAATTATTTAATTCTGAATTTTATTAAATTTAATGGCATTATTTTTCTTGAAAAATACGAATTTTACATTTATATTATCTATTATTTATATTTATATCTTAGAAATACAATACATTATCTTTCCCCGTGCGCATCACTCTTGGGTTGCAACTGAAAACCAGCGTTGGAAGTATCTGCATCCAACACATGCTGAGTTGTGACCCTATTGGCACAGCTTTATGTTACTGTTTCTATCTTTTTTTACAAATGTACTTATGTGTTAAGTTTGAATATGTTTGTGACTATTGTGCCAATTAAAGATTTTCTTTCTTTCTTTCTTTCTTTCTAATAGTATAGATTTTTAAGTAACATGTATTTTGAATTATGTAACATACCGTAAAAAGATCCCAAATAAAACAAACGGTGGCTGATCATATTTCCGCCTACCACAAACACCTACTTTCTCGTAGCAACAGAATTACGTTCATGAGATACATTTTATTACATCGACACGTAATGTTTATGATGTGCTACATGTTTTTTAGTATCATCTGCTTACATACCAAAAACAAATTTAGAATGTATAGCGTACTTACCGAGCGTTCGACCTATAAAATTAGTAGCGGTACGTGCCCTAAATAATATAGCAAAGATTGTATAATATTTATTTAGACACCCGGTACTGAAGTCCGAAAAATATTGAAAAGTGTCTACTAAAATGATATTTTATATTTAAAAGGTAATTGCTACAAAAAATACCTAGAAAGGAAAAAAACCCTTATATCGTGAGTAACTTTACATATTTAACCAAAGCAAAGTATTATTATCCATATTCTCGTGACAATTATTTCTAAATAATACAAATTAATAGTCGAAATGGTCCAGTGGATAAGGTACCCGCTTCGTAATCACGAGGTAGTGGGTTCGAATCCGGGCAAGTACCAATGTGATTTTTCAAATAACAAAACCTGGACTTAATGTCTGAAATTGCCAATCCGCCTTGAGCAACCGTGGTGATTAATGCTCATATCTCCTCTATATGAGAAGAGGCCTTTGCCCTGCAGTGGGACAGTAAATAGGCTGGTATTATTATTATTAATACATTTTTTTTTATTGCAGCAATGGTTCTATAAAATATTTACACTGCAGTCTGAAGATTTCTTCTTATACAGAGAGGACGTTAATCCCCACATTTGATGCTAGATGATTTCCAACTATGTATAGTATCTATATATTATTTTTTTATAAATTTATATTTTTACTTCACCGTAAGTCATGTCCACGGTTAACTTAGAAAGTGCATAGAATTTTAAAAAGTGCCCCACTTGAAGGCCATGTCTCTCATTCACGGCCATGAAGCCTATTAATCTACGTTTTATGAGTATAGTAGTTTCATTTATAACAACATTTATCTAAACCTGAAAATGAATCTATTGCGACGCTTGGAATACTATTTTGTATGTAAATGCTATTTCTGGTTCAAGTACCGTTCAAACTTTCATCGTCTTTCATTTTACAAATCATTATTCAAGTTAAAGTGCTTAAAGACTAGCAGTAAAAGCGGTTAAGTTTAATATTAGATATTATTCCAAAGTTAGAAGCTCGCAACGACTAAGTAATAAATTAGAATCTGAACCGTTCTAAATCCAACATTCCTATAAGCCCATGTATACTAAACATACGAGAAGATTAAAACGGCAATACGCTGACTTTGAAAGAAAACACCGACAAACGAGTAAGAGCTTGTTTAGGGAAAGGCTCTATTACTTATAGCTGTTTTATATATCTTAGGTGAGCAACTCGAAAAAGTGTTAGACATGAAGAAATGATGTCAACAAAATTAAGAAATAAGTTGTGAAGCTTGAATCTTGGAGTACAGAACAGAGTACAGAATGAGTGAAGCGAGTACAGCCAAGTTACCATCGAAATAATTTGATTTCACCACTACGCAAATCACAATATAAAACTAAAATACTTTAGATTTTAGTTCTTTTTTACAATATCAACTTACTATTAAAAAGAAAATTCTGTACAGAAAATATCTTAACTAAATCGCCTAAAAAAAGAATGTCAATTTATCTCATCAAATTGGATATAATTTTGGGCCTTTTTCATTAACAATACAGGAATGGATTGTTTGAAAACGCTCGGTTTTTTACATGGTTGCGTATTATTTCACCCTTTACTTTTTTTTTCTCGGAAATCCGTAATCAGTCTGCTAAGTTTGGAAGGGTCGTCCGGATGTTACGAGCCGCGAGCCTTTGTTATTACGCTTTTGTTGTTGTGAATTTTACACTTGTAATTTATTTCAGGAAATGCCTTGGTGAGAAAGAAATTACGTTACACTCGCCAAGGAAAATGTGTTCTGTAAATTAACATTACGCTTTATAGGTTTTGAGGTCGAATATTTTTTATTTGTTTTTAAAATAATGTTTACAAAATGCTAATCGTATTTTGTTCGATGAATGGAAAATCATGCTTATAAAAATTGTAGGTTAATAATTCACAAATTTTATAAAGAGATTTACTGTATAAACATACATAGTCAAATTCATAACCCTCCGTTTGGCTTTGCCTTAGGCGGGTAAATAGGTTAGTTAATTTGAAAATAAAACCTTCTTATAATGATATGGTGTTTGATTACATTAAAATTTTAAATAGATTCTATTAAAATGTCAACTTCAAAATAGGCCCGAACCTGCGTCTCTTGGGATATTTCAGCGCATTACCGATTATGCTATCTGATATTCCGCCTCAAGTGTCGATTTGTCCACTGCTTTATAATATGTCCCTTGGTAATGCAATGCTTCATTTATCGTTAGACGTCGCAATATGTATGTATGTATGTTACATACAAAGTCTCGGAATGAGGGTGTTTAGTTATATTTTCTCCACCAGGTGGCGCCACTTTGGTAAAAGGTCTTCTATTTTGACAGCGCTATTAAAACAAAGATTTTTCAGTGTTCATTTCGGAAATTTTATATTTGATTTACAAAATGTATAATTCACGTGCGGTTTTCTAAAATGGCGCCTACGAAGTAGCAGTTCCGACTAATCAGAGGCCGACTAATAATAGATTAAAAAGTGTATGGGATTGACATAAGCTTAAGTCAATCCTATACATTTTTTTATCTATTCTATGATTAGAATAGAAATCTTTGACACTTGTCTAGGGCCTCTGGTCTAGCTGTCGAGCGCTTTTTGAAAGTTAGCCTGATTGGCCCAATGTGAAAGTTGAAGTGGCGCCAACTGGTGGCGATTTTTTATAAATAATATTTTTTTATATAAGTCTACCAAAGTGACTTTCTGATGGTAAGCAGTCAGTGGATTCCAGAAGTAGTGGCCACCATTCCAAAACCCATCGTATGAAACTGCTAGTTTGTTGACCTCCACTATGACGGCTTAGTGTTTTATCAAAACACTCGAAATAGCAAAATAAAAATTTGAGTTCCATTTCTTCTTCAGTTCTAATGAAAGCTCTCGACACTGTCAAGCTTTTATTTGTTTTATAAACCTTCGTTTTAGTCTTTCTTTCCATTTAACAGTTGAAAGTGTTTTACATTTATTAAATTACATTCATTTGTGCCACTTTTAAATAGATTATAGTAAATACTGCTATGTATGCTGTATTGTACTGTATATCTATGTACAATATGTGGTATTTTTTTAAAGCACTTTGGACAAATAAAGATTATTATTATAATAAGCTATTTTAGTATATATATGACTTTGTAAAGACCGAGCAAAAGGTTATTCAATAAGTAAATTACAAAAAATATTAGGATCAAATTTATTGTGTATCATCCACTCATGTATTTAATTTATCAATATCAATAATAAATTCTTGCAAAAAAAAGAAACTCTCTTAATATTTATCTGTAATATTTTCTTGGAAGTTCATGAACTGTTGTCATTTATTTATATAAAGATATTTCTTACTCAGATTCCAACAAACCAACTGGATAAATATCTTTACTCGAGAATAGCCGGTAGTTATAACAGAAATCTAAACTAATATTATTAGTAGAAGAGATTTGATTTGATGTCGTGGATAAACTCAAAATATGTACCGTATCTAATCAATTTGAAAAATTCTCTCACATATAGAGAACTACAATATCAGCGAGTAACATAAGATATATTTTTTGTTGTATAGGTATACAACAAAATCCTACGCGGGCAAAGCCGCTGGCAACAGCTAGTTACTTATATAGTAATTTTTTTCAACACCACCACGTCCCGTCCGTCAACAATGCACGGGCGACGGGAGCAGAGCAGTAAGCAAAGACGTGGGTAAAACCCCGCCACGGAAAGCTAGTATAATATAAAAAAAAATACCCAAACATTATTAACCTTTGTTTGCTGAGTAATAACATATAAGTTTCAGATTTTAGTATTAAAATTAACTTTATCATACGCGTGATGAGCAACGCTCAAGTCTTCTCTGTGTGAAAAGAGGCCTTCACCCTGCAGTGTGATTATAAACGGCTGGGACATAACTGATATAAAACCGTTGACACAGTTGCGATACTCAAGAAATATGTAAACGATATTGCCAGTTACCAATATCAGTACAATTTTATTAATTTTTAATGTTTGCTATTAGCTTCGCTCCATGTCACTCGTAAAATGTGATAAGTAACTCACTAATAGAGTTTTAATAGCCGTATGCCGTAATGACAAATGTTCTTATATTTGTTTCGTTTCGAACGATACTTTTACGAAATTTTATTTTGATTTAAGCATAATTTATTTATTTATTTAAGTATTTATTTATTGAAAAAGTATTTACAATATCATTACAGACAAAAACCCAATACGATATCATAAAAACCTAAAATTAAAAACACTAATTACTAAATAAATATATCTACTTATCCAATACTATACATTTTTGAGCAACATCCTTGAATTTTGATAGGGTACATTGAAAAATATCAATTTCTATAGAAATAATATTAATAAGTCGTATGGCGCGCGACAATGGAGCAAATTTGAGTAGATTCGTCCTCATCGCTGGGACGTTAAAAGTGTTAGGGCGGCGGCGCGCACTCACGCACCCGTCGGGAACGCACAACCGCAGCTCCGCCAGCACAGCCGGGTGGTGTAGCTGTCCACGCAGCACGCGCCATATGTAGACCACTAATGACAGGTCGCGTCGCACTCTCAGCTGGACGTAGCCAACCATGCCAAGTACAAACAAACTTGGATACATGAGTGGATATAAAGGGTACACTCCATATGCTTTAAAGAATAAAAAACGAGTAAATTTATTTTGAATTTTTTCTACCATGAGGCTATATTTAGCCTCATGGGGATTCCAGACGATGGCTGTAGATTCTAATTGACTCCGAATAAGTGCATTATATAACATTTTAATAGCTGAGATACTGCGAAAATCTTTACAATTTCTTAAAATGAATCCTAATTTTTTAAACGATTTGGTGCAAATGCCAACAATATGCTTCCGAAATGTTAGCTCGGGCACCATCTGAACACCTAAATCCCGGGTACAATTAATGCGTGAGATCAAGGTATCATCCATTCGGTATGTGTAATGCAGTGGCGCCTTGGCTCTGCTATAGCTCATTATTCCACATTTAGCTACGTTAAAATCAAGCTTGTTAGAAATGCTCTACTGCATTATCCGGTCAATGTCGCCTTGTAAACGCTCTGCATCCAAAGCGCTTGCTATTGATAGAAACATCTTTAGGTCATCTGCAAAAATTAAACACTCTGCATGTTGGATGACAGCTGGCAGGTCATTAATCATTAGAATGAATTCTAAAGGGCCTAAGGTAGACCCCTGACTAATGCCTGAAAAAGTGAAATATGGTTTTGACTCATAACCTGCATATTGTACGTACTGCCGACGGTCGGCAAAGTAGCTCGCAAAGAATTTAAGTAAAAGCGGGGTGAAACCTAATACCGCCAGCTTCGACAACAGTACATCGTTATTAACTGTGTCGAAGGCCTTGCAGAAATCAAAGTAAGCGCAGTCTACCTGCCCCCCAGCATCAATGACAGGAGTAAGATACGTCATAAATGATAATAGGTTACTGACTGTACTTCGTCCAGGACGAAAACCATGCTGTGCGTCAGTCAGTTGGGAACTGATTTGAGCGTAAATACTCGCATGTAATGCTAACTCAAATATTTTAGCGAAAGCCGAAAGTACCGCCACAGGCCTATAACCACTTACGTCATCACTCGTAGTACCTTTAGGGACTGGTATCACTCTGGTGATTTTCCAGCAATCCGGGTAATGACCTTCCTTTAAGCACATATTAAAGATGTGTAACAAGGGGCCCAAGAACGCCTTGCTGCAATCTTTTACAATATACGGAGGTATACCATCAGGGCCAACTGAATACTTGGGCTTGAGGCGACCAAGAGCTGAACGCAGTTCATGCGCTGTGAGTTCACCAATATGAACTCGAGCTGCACTAGCACTCATTCCTGCTGAGCGTTCAGCCTCCACTGGGTCCAGAATAGGACGCTCAGTGCTGTACACTGAATGAAAGTAAGATGCAAAACACTCCGCACTCTCGGCATCATTCAACACTTTTCCTTCTTTTTTTATTATACTTTTGTTACGCTTACATTGTTTATTTTTAATATAATTCCAGAACGATTTGGGATCCTTGTTAATGTTTTTTTGCAGCTTATGCTGATAAGTTTGAAAGGTCGAAGCAATTTTACTTTTAACTAACGACCGATACCGAGAAAACATTTCATAATCACACTGTAATTTTGTAATTTTATACATTTTATGATACCTAGCTTTTTCTTTAATATCCTGAATCAAATCTGAGGTGTACCATTCTGGATAAATGTATCTATCATTCAATTTATTAAATTTGTTTTTCATAGGTGTATATTCAGTAATAGTCTTATTGACTATTTTGTAGAAATAAGTCAATGCCTCCTCTGAATTTTGAGTTTTATACAACGTGTCCCAATCTAACATGCCAAATCTATTATACAACATGAGAAAATTACATTTTGTAAATTGCCAGTTAGTATGACAGCCACTACCAATCTCTGAATTTTCCTGGATGGGCAACTGCCCCCTACTTCGGTTTGATCTTAAAGTTACATTGATATCCAACGGAGGATGATGGACGTCAATGTTAACTAAAGGCTCATCTGATGCAATGACCTCCACATCAGACGCTAGTATATTAGTAAAAACTAAGTCTAGAGTACGATTATTAATATTACATATACTATTTACCTGCCGAAACTCACAAAATGCTGTAAAGTATTCCAAATAATTTTGCACTTCTACAGTTGCTGACGGCATATTAAAATCACCGACCACAATAACAGAATCATACTTCGTACATACATTTTCTAAACATTGGAATAATCGTAAATACTCATTATAATTACTCTTAGGTGGGATGTATACCACACAACACAAAAATAAAAAATTATGTCTAAAAATGACTTTTGCACAGACTAGCTCGAATAAGGCTGCGTCTACATTTTCAACGCACACTGGATCTAAATCATACCGAGATGACACAGCCACGAATACCCCTCCAGCTTTCCTGCCATCAGCTCGATCACAACGTAATAACTTATATCCAGCTGGAATAAGTTCACCGTCCTGTATAGAGCTATTAAGGCCAGATTCCGTAACTGCAAATAGGTCATAGTTTGATGACAATAAATTGGTGTAAAACACTTCCGTCTTTGTTCTCAGTCCTCGTACGTATAATGTTTGTTGCTATGAGTTATTCGTACGTAAAGTGATAAAGACAACTATATAATGTTGACACGACATAATGATGTATCGTTCCGATATTGATCGGTAGCTTGGCTGAATAATAGGCTTGTTTTGAATTTTCTAAGATATTTTATATTGTAGTTGAATAATCTTAAGGTGATTAACTTTAAGTACGGGATTTTGAATGACTGGTCCATTGAAATTCAGATTGCTGAAGCTGTGAAATTTAGATGGTATTGTGTACCGACTGCCATGCAGAGGTCTTGGGCCAGATCTCTGGCTCCGATAAAATGATTTTGAGTTTTTGTCGAAAATCATTATTAACAACAAACTCGAAGCCTGGAATTGTGCGCGGTAAATGACAACAGGCTCGCTGCTGTAACATGGAACCCAAACAACGCATGCGAAACGGGGGCGTTATACACCTCTGCCTTGAAGGGAAAAGGTGTGAAGCTATGGTTATATTGAAGTAGACATACGGTTAGCTATATGGAGAACGATTACCGTAAACTTTGGACGCTTGAATGATCAGGTGTATCGTTCCCACATTGCCGAAGGTGTTATATTTGGTCATAAAGGACATCTGTCATATCTCAAACCATCACTCAATTGGCAGCACTCCACTTCGATTGGTTGAAATTATTACACGTAGATACGAGTATATTTTGTGTACTTAAGGTAGGTACGCATTGTTAGATTACGTATTGTCACCAATTTGATTTGTTGGGACAGAAGATTTAATTTATAAACAGTTTATTTTGGTAAATATAAAGGATTTCCGTATGTTGAATTGTACTTCTTTGATGTAAGTAGTTACAGGACAGTGCATCTTTCTTGCTAGATTTATAGTATAACTAGCTTTTGCCCGCGGCTTCGCTCGCTTGAGTATCGTTTTTTTTCAATAGACATTTTATAAATTATTTTATACCTACTGTTTTTCATACTATTTCTAATCTCCCATTCACACAAACCTCTTTCACCTACCTAAAGATATCCCCCGTAAAATAAATATACAGTACACAAAAGCAAACTTTCACTATAATAACTTTCCCCCTCCTCCTTCTGCCCCACTCCTCCCTTTTCGCTTCTCCCCTTTCCTCTCCTTTCTCCTCTCCACCTCCTTCAGCATCTCTGGCTCCCTCCTCCACTACCCCCATGCCCCCCTTCATCCCCCTCCGTTACCCTCTCTTTTCCCTCCATTCCTTTTCTCTTCTTTCTCCCTTACCCGCCCCCTCCCCTCCTTTTACCATCCGTTACCCCTCTCTTTCCTTGCCTTCTCGGTCACTTCCCGCTCACTTTCCCTTCACTTTCCCCTCATTTCCCAATCAATTTTCTCCCTTACCCCTCTCTTCCCCTCATTTCCCCTCCCTTTTCCCTCCACTCTTTCTTCCGCTCCCGTCTCTTCCCCTATTTTTCTCGTCCCTGCCCCTTCCCTTTCCCTGCCGGCTGAATAAATTATTACAAAAAAAAATAAAAAAAATAAAAGGCCATCAAGAAATACTTACATGTTTTCGTGGTGGTATGAAAATTAGTAGTTAATAACAGTAATAAATAAAACTTTATTTTATTATATAAAATATTTAAAATACTCAAACTGAACGCTGCACAATAATAACACAATACAAAGTATAATTATGAAAATGATTCACGAAAAATTGTTATAGTATGATGTTGAGAATATGAACGAAAATGACGTAGGTATGATTATGTTGAGAACATAAACGAAAATGACTTGGAATCAAACAAATACTGTAATTCAGATGAAAAATATGTGAACCCAAACTGTTCTATAATTGTTCTCGAAAATTGTATAATCTAGAAATATAAATACGACGCCATCTGCCGGATACCTGTGCAACTTAAATGCTAAACCGCCATCTATTAGAAGTTTATAGAACTAACCGATAAATACACACTAATGTCGTATAATAAACATTTAATTTGCAATAATAAATATTGAGATCAATAATTAAGATAAAAACTACTCTATCTTTTAAGTTGAACCATATTATAAATGGTTACAAAATTTTATCAAAATCCGTTTAGTAGTTTCGGAGTTTATCACGAACGTACATCGTGACACGAAATTTTTATATATATAGATTGGCATGTAGGCACTATTCATACCACTCGAACGTCAGGAGACACTTCAGTGACCAAAAAACTGAGACTTACGTCCGGGTACACTAGAGTGTCATCTATAGGCAGTTATACAAATCAGCTTTAAACGGTTATAATAAAGCTTTTTTTGCATATGTCATGCTCAGGAATTTACTACCTCACCATAATAGTAGCTTCTGAATTATTAGTTTGTATTAGGTGAAGCTTAATTCGACCGGAATATAATAATAATATCACAACAACTATACACAACGCCATTTAAACCTAAAGTAAGCAAATATTTTAGCTTGTGTTATGGGTTCTAAAATGCGGATATACATACTTAAATACTTTTTGTAAAGAAATACATAATAATATTATAAATAGAAACAAATAAATAGGAATAAATCGAAATCACCAATTTATACGATGATAAATCGTCATACAACAATACATGATGGCTCATCATCACCCTGAAGACGTCTGCTACAAAACAACACATCTGAATCTGACTACAAATTCAATCCAAAATTAACTGAGAGGAATTAAGTAGTCAATAATATTATTCTTATAAAATTGCAATATGTTTGGACACTAAGCTCTGAAACTATTTGTTTTGTTCTATAGGTTTTTTTTATTTCTTGAAAGTAATACTCTTCTCTATGTTCATGACGACAAACATTAGTAAATATATTTATTAGTATAAAAGCTAAGCTACATTAATATATCCCATCTACAGCAGTAAACATGAGTATACTGTTTCCTTTTGCGTCTAAGAAATTCTACTCACAAAGATTTCAAGTAGGATAAGTCCGCGTTAGGGCGAAGGGCTCAGCCTGAATTTATTTTTCATAGAGATAAATAAGTTCACAAGATTCTTAGAATAGCTATAATCTTACAAATAGTTTAGATATAGTAGAACTAAATATACGGGAATTCACGCGATCATGCATTAGGTATTTACATACCTTATTTTGCTTGACGTTTCGACCAGGTTACACCGGCCGTGGTCACAAGCAGACTGATGTGGCGTTGTCACGGCTCCGTATGCGAAGTAGATTCTAGATCTACCCTCACATTTTTGTCTTTCCACGTACTATCACAAAACACACTGACAGTGTCCTTATTCTGTATGCCGTTCGTATTCCGAGCGTTAACCGACTGCGCAAAGCGAGGTTCTGTAATTTGAATCACTGGATTCCACGTAGCCGAGAGCTTGAAGCCGTCTTCCCTATTGAAGTTTGTATGTTTCTTAATTTCAATAGCTTCTCCTACCACCCGTGAGTTGTAGGTACGATCAGTGGAGAGGACTAATATATATATTATTATTATTACAGAGGAGTCTCTGATTGGGGACGACTAAATCTAGTCCAATTTAACCCCACCAAGACACAAGTCTGCGCGTTCACCGCTAAAAAAGCTCCATTTGTAGATACTCCGCAATTCCAAGACACAGCCCTTACAACATCTGAAAGCCTTGAGATCCTTGGAATCGACATCTCCAGCAGCGTCCAGTTCCGCAGTCATCTGGAGGCTAAAGCCAAGTTGGCCTCCAAAAAGCTCGGTGTGCTCAACAGGGCGAAGCGGTACTTCAGTGCGGGGCAAAGACTATTGCTTTACAAAGCTCAAGTTCGTCCCCACATGGAGTACTGCTGCCATCTTTGGGCGGGAGCACCCGGATACCAGCTTGGGCCGCTTGACGCGGTCCAAAGGCGTGCTGTAAGAGTTGTCGACAATCCAAGGCTAACAGGCGGTATTGAATCACTAGGCTTAAGGAGAGATGTTGCCTCCTTATGCGTATTTTATCGCCTGTATAATGGGCTGTGTTCTGAGGAATTGTTTAGGATGGTGCCAACGGCCACTTTTTATCATCGCACCTCCCGCCATCGGCTGGGAGTTCATCCTCACACCTTAGAACCTCTTAGGTCCCGTACAGTGAGGTTTCAGGGAAACTTTCTCCCTCGTACGATAAGGTTGTGGAATGAGCTCCCCATCGAGGTTTTCCCGAGAGACTACAACATGGAGTTCTTCAAGAAAGGAGTTAAAAGGTTTTTAACAGGGTCGGCAACGCGCTAGTGATGCTCCTGGTGTTGCAAGCGTCCATAGGCTAAGGTAACTGCTTACCATCAGGCGGGCCGTATGCTTGTTTGTCACCTTAGTCGTATAAAAAAAAAAAAAAAACTTGCGTATGATGAAATTCATTCCAGTGATTGGTGTCCGTTTGCAGAATATGTTCGGCAGTCGCTGATTTGCTGGTCTGTCGATTCTTTACAGCGGCGATATGTTCTTTGACCCTTTCAGCAAAAGTCCGCTTAGTCTGGCCTATGTACGAACTACTGCAGCTGCAGCTGATCTTATAAACGCCCGGAGTTTGTAGGGGCAAAACATCCTTTGGCGTGCCTACCATGCTGTTTACTTTGGCCCCAGGTGTAAAGACTGTGCTGATGCTGTATTGTTTAAGCAGGTCTCCTATCTTATTATGACACATGTTTCTATATACCTTAATTTTTTTAATTTAGCATAATGATAATTATTAAGAAAGTCTCAGACTAAGTAACAACTCCTACCTCCGTGGAGGTATTTAATAAACATATATAAAGGTCATAATCAGAACAAACAAACAAATATTAATTAATCAAAGAAAGTTTTATTTCATGTGAGAATTAAACTCTGCCGCGGCAGTTAATTTAATTAGTAATAAATAACACAACAACTAATATAGCGCTATCTAGACCCAAAGCAAGCTTGATATGTTATATAGGTTCTAGTAAACGGATAAACTTATTTTATTCATATTCTTTTTTTTGTAAATTGTAAATTTTATTTAGATATAGATATAGATTCATAATAGAAAATTACAAATATTACATGTCTAATTACAATTTTACAATCATACAAAATACTTACGAAGACTTGGTTGTCAATAAAGTCCAGGGACGGCCATGATCATAACCGCCCCAATCCTGTTCGAACATAATCCTGGTACGTAATCCCCTCCGGGACTAGAACCCTACAGTAATAAGCTCAACTGTACGTAATTTGTTTCTATGTATGTAATTTATGTATTTTATTTTGATGATTTCAAGACACGTATATCATTCTGTTTGCTGTCTACTGTAATAGTAGCGATAGCAAGGCTAAGCAAGTCTACGTAAAATAAAATAATAAATATTGTTTATCTTGAACTTTACTAAAATAGTAGTTCACAATACCTTTTATTTGCAGAAGGGCAACTTTTTAGAACGGCAACTTCTCATAAAAACTATTTCCCAAAAGGGAAACGATGAAGGAAAACATAGTATGAAATAGGTTTCATAGGCCATAACAAAAAAAGCATAAAAGATCTTAGCAATACAAAAAAGAACATTGAAAACAGCCCAAATAACAAAATTAAAAAAAAGCCTACAAGGCCGCAACGGTTTTCGATTCTCATTACATTGAAATAAAACATCAAATGCACAAGTCTAAAATGTCACAATAAAATTTCAGTATAAAATAAACCAGTTTTTTTTCAAAAATGCAAGTCATTTTCGCATTCAGGTTGCCACTGAATTTTTCATACTACTTGACCTTCTTGATTGCGATCTGCCGCGAAATGTAAAAATGTTTAAAAATTCATCGTAGTCATTATTTTCTCGGTCGAGAAGCTTCGTTGTGGGTACATTATTAATTATTAAAGTCCACGTTCCTCCCTTGAGCCTTGATTTTAAAACGGACGTTCACGACTGAACAACAAAAAGCGACATTGTTGATTTATTACGTGGCAAAAGAGAAAAATACTTCTAATGTCATTAATGTAGCAATAGAAGCTAATATTTAAATAATAGGGAATAGTGCTCAAAGTATTCATCATACTTATATGTAGTAAGTTTTGTACCAATATTAAACCAAAGTTAATCATGGACATTACCAACTATACGGTGAAGGAAAACACCTTCAAAATGCAAAGTTACAATGTAACCTGACAATCCTGGCCTGTCCAGGTATTTCAGGTTGACTAGCAATATATCAAAGTTAAAGATATCTGTACAATGATTGAACAATGAACGTCTAGTTCATCATAATAACCTAGTCACTGCATGTTGCGTAAATGTTGAACAGCAGCTAATTTCTTTGAATGTCTTGATCTCTAGTCTAGATGACATAAATTCAATATATAAATAAAATATTTAAGTTAGTACATTGAGATGTTCTCATAGTATGATCCATTTAAAACCTAAAGCTGAGTGAGCTGTGTTACTTTATAAGATCGAACCAGAATCGAGGTTTCCCGACAGAGAACCAAAGTTTTCGACATAACTCAAAGGGTTAGCCGACTCAAGTGACAGCCGAAGGGTCATCTTTGCCACCGGTATCTTTAACGGCGGGAGTAGACGTGTTCTTAAGTGGACTTCACGACTAAACAAAAAATTTGAAAAAAAATTGACTTTTCGAATGGCGTCCGCCACTTTTGTATTCCACTGACTGCTTACCATCTAGCGGAGTGGAGTCACTTTGGTAGACTAATATAAAAAAAAAACATGTACCTATGCATATACATATTGAGGTGAAGACAAAATCTAGTAAGGTTTTACTGAGTGAGCAGTTAAATGCTAGATGAGAAATAGTAAAAAAAAGAAATAACGTAAAATATAAATGGTGGAGTCACTTTGGTAAGCAAATATTAAAAAAAAATAGGCCGTAGATGATGATGGTAATGGTGAAAGAGGTAGATATCATGCATGATGATGATGATGCCATTTTGGTGAAGACAATTAGTCGATATTTAATTTAAGTAAAATATTCAAATTAAAGTAACATCGATAGTAAGCAGCACAGCAACGCCTTGATACGATTGCCAACTGCTTGCTAAGAGTAATGATTATGGCTAAATGTGCATTGTTTGGTGGAGACCTTTGCTCAGGAGCAAACACATTTGGTCTGAAAGATATATCTTAACGAGACATTCTTTTAAAGTAAGCAAACCAATTTTAAATAATATGTCTGTGTTATTCAGTGAATATAACATTAATTTAGAGTTCACTAAGTAACTCAATTTCGCCAACACATATAGGTACGAAAATTACCACTAAATTTCGGGTGAAAATAAATAAACAAGCGTACACACCTTGCCAATTTGATTGTTGAATTATTCATGATGTCTCACGCCGCCTCACACGAGGTAACCTGGGGTCGAAGGGGATCGCGAGTACTCTCCAAACAACTGGTATCGTGGGGAGAACGTAACGAAATGGGCAACCGAGAACGAGTCCAAATAAAAAAATACCTCAACTTATTACCGTGGCATGAAAAGTATCAAAAGTGTCATTATGATTAAGTGAACACAGAAAATAAGGAGGGTGGTGCCACCTTGACATAATAAGTTAGCAGATACTATTGTTGAAATAATGACATGATATTTACAAATTTTAGACTTAGTTTTTTGTAGTTATATTGGACAGATATTTTATACTTTGAGTTCTGTGTGGTTGAAAATACATGCTTAGCTTACCAACACTGACACTGGCTATTATAAAATAAAATTTTATTTTGTCATAAATTAGAGTAAGAACCTAGAGGTAGATGGCCATGATGAATCATGATGGCTATGGCATATTCAAAGGCACTCACCATGGTTGGCTGTTTGCTTCCTATAGGTTGCTAAACGTAAACTTCTCTTAAAGAGAACTTTGAGGTAGGTTTGTGTTTAGCGGTGGAAGTCTTCAGACTGATGATAATAAAATATCGTAGTCTGATAAGTAAAAAAATTGGAATATATCAAGTTATAGAATACATTAAACAAACTTCATTAAATTTACAATTCCATTAGCAAATCCTAGTTACTAAAGTCACCCTAGAGACCCAGCTTTAGTTATTATAGATCTAATTTTAGGCACGCCTGATAAACGTACGTTTGCGTATTAAACATGTATAATTTAATGTTTAGTTATCAGAAATCTAAATTTCTATTACTATAGTTATTACATCCAAGCTTAGAGTGCTTAAATTCACATTTAAATTTAGTATTAGAGCTTTGCTACAGGTGTTGCGAAACCTAGCAAAACATAAGCAATTAGCAATTTTTATTTTTACCTATTTCGGTAGAACTTATCGATAACAGTCATCTTCATCATCATGTCAGCTAAAAGACGTCCAATGCTAACATAGCATATCAAGGTAGGTACATTAAAAGTTTTTATTTCAAATTGTCAACCCAAATCAATGTAATCTCCGTGATATCGTATCACTATCGTATATTGCGTGTACTGGCCGTAAATGTTAAAAACATTTATTCTATGTATTATACTGACCTCTATTGTTGTATATTACAGGTCATACTCTATTTGCTATATTTGTCAACATTTTTTTTAAATGTCTCCTTACAGAAAGTCAACGAAGTCATAATAAATAGGTAGCGTTTATTTTTATTTGGAAAATAATAAAGCAAAAAGAATCTTCTATACAATAATATACTTATTAAACCTTTGATATTTACTATCATCTATATATTTTAGTGTTTCTATGCGTTAAATAGTGTTCTATGGCGACTGTGTACCACCTTTTACCGTCATCAACAGAATTCTACGAAATACTACAAAATCGAACTGATGTAGCCGAAAATCAACGTCATGCGAGATTCAAAGCAGTGATGCTAATGATACGTATCGCTCGCGGGTACCTCATACGACGTCATGTTTCATGGTTATCGTACAATGCTACCAAAATACAGTCCGCATTCAGAATGCTCAAAGCATTGAAGGTTTATCGAAACGTTTTGAGAACAGCTCTACAAGATGTACACGCAAAACATTATAAACGGGCTGCTACAATCATACAGGTATGTTTTAATGTCACAGAAATATATTGGTTTTATTATTAGATATAAGATCACATAGATGTATTAAGGTTTCTATGAAACGGTAGGCGAAAGACTATTAGATAAATAGTAGATCAAATAACTGTAGTTATAAGGAAATGGGAAGCAAGTCTAAGAATAAGTAGACATGGTATTTTTGTCTGTGCTTTTATATAGGAAGTATTTTTTTATTTAAATAATCCAGTAAAAGTTCTATAATGTAACTAAAAAAATTATATTTGGTTTGTCATTACTAGGCTTTATGGCGGGGACATTATTCAAGACGCACAAAGTTCTGCTACCGTACATATCGTCAGTGGTTAGCAAGTGTAAAAGAACGCGGCGAAAGACGAGCAGCAGAAGCAGCTGAGTTTGGTATCAAAAGCCGAGCTGACGACCTCAAGATCTTAGAAGAAGAAGGTCGTCAATGGCTCGCCTTCGTAGTCTTTAAACTACATCATTTATTGAGAACTTATTCATGTGCCGGCGTATACTCTGAGCCAGCCACTACTGAACTAACCGACTTCGAGAAACTCTTGAAATCCATTCACTATACCGAATACATGAAAAGATTAAAGCGCAAATATGACCAGTTTGTTAGAAAACATAGACCAGCTTTTTCAAACAAGAGGTTGTTTCCGATAATTGGGGACGGAGCTGACTACTGGTATTTATCACTGGCCGAAATGTACGATCTTACTTCTGTGCCCCCTAAAAAAGATGACTCCCGACATATGGCGACTCATCACAGTAAGATACATAAGGAACCATTTTTGTGGAGGAAAGTCAGACCACCGGGAACTGTAAGTAGAGGGCCGTTTACAGCGCCAAAGTCACTAACACGTTCAATCCCACCGCCACCCTCTCCTAGCCTTTTGACTGTTGAAGAACAATATTCTCAAGACCCTCGATTTCACTTGTACGTAAAACATTACACTCCAGAACCAGCCTTATTTGACTACGTCAACTTCCATATTAACGTACTTTTAAAGCATAAGTGTTCAATTGGGAATATCGGTCAAAATAAGTGACAATTCAGTCTTATTAAATATACTTACTATTTATCATTTCTGCCGAACGTTGCAGCTGGATGTAGGCCTCTTCGAAACCAAACTCCGTCTGGCTTTGGCATAATCTTTACGCTTTGCAGACTCAACATCGCCGTCGCCCTTGCAGTGCGGCCCTAGCCTTACATATATTTTTACGTTAGCTGCTTTACTCCGATCGTGCGGTGAATTATGATACCTCGCATGTAATTTGTCGTGACCCAATTATAGTAACATTCGATACACAGTAATTATAAGTCACTTTGTAGAGATTATTCGTAATGGATTAATACAACGATTTATTATTCCCTAGTGTAGCAGATGGTTTTAAAAAAGACATAGTAAAGCAAATGAACATAGTAATGACATACATATTAATGGGACTATGTATATTTAATGTATCTTTTGAGAGCTTAGATCACGAGAAAGTACCACTATCAAGTAATGAAGATTTCTCATACATTAAAAGCGAGGGTGTACACTCTTTGTTGTTATTATAATCACGTTGTGTCACATTTTGTTGTTATCATAATAATGTTTGCATTAGATTGTTTAGTTATATTTTTGCAATGCATTATATCCTAAATAATATTAATAAAAATATTTTCAAATATCAACATTGGCTTGATTTTTTTTTTGTGTTATGGGTACTAAACAAAAAATGTATTTAAGTAGTATATCAGATACTACTTAAATACATTTTTTTTTGTAAATACATACATATTATAGATAAATTTTACACCCAGACACAGAACAAACAATCATACTCATCAGCTCATCACACAAAGATTTGTCCTGGGTGGGAATCGAACCCACGACCTCCGGCTTAGCAGTCAGGGTCACTAACCAGTAGACCAACAGGCCAGTCAATAAATAAAAAGCTATAATACTACCAGTTCAATGATATTGCGGTAGAATTTATTTGATAAATTGTTGCTCGTACACATGTCATGTAAACTTAAATTACCAACCTTGATTTCTTTAGCACGTAACTTAATGTTGACACGATGTAATCAAAAGACAGCACCCAATGTAAGCATATTTACATAATAATATGGACTCGTAATGAGCGTGTTTCTAAATGTGCGTATAGAGTTCTCTTGCTAACTCTTTTTACTTTTGTACTCGGAACTTAATTCCAATCTAGACAACTGAAGCCGCTGGAAGAACTGGTTACTCATACAGCGGCATGGCTTTAGAACCTTAAAAAGCGAGGTTTGCAATATTACACGACCGATAACAACGAATAGGTAGAAGACGTCATCATCACTCTTAATAACCACGAATTTACCTAACAGCTTCTCACAAAATGTTCTCTTCAAATATCACACGAGATAAAATATTACAAGACGTTATAAACATGTAATTATGTGGGCTTGAAATTTAGTTATCTCAACTAAAAATAAAAAAGTATATGAAACCACGAACGTAACATACATATTCTACCACGTTCCCGAAGCGTAACACTATTTTCCTGTATTCAAATACTCTCACGTTCTTACAACACGCGAATATAAGCTGAAATATAGTTGTATTATGATCGCGTTTGTGTTTGCGTTCCAGTTGTACTATGCTTGGAGCATCTTTACTGTATGTCTTCAAACTCATTTGTCTTACAATGCCTGTTTGACTCGGCAAATTTATTAGGGTCAGTATAATGCAGGTTGTGGGTTTCTGAACCGACTCCTTATTGCACAGCCCGACTTAGGCGGGTAGCCATTTGTTAGACGTATAATGGTTGACCCACTTTACTTATGTGCCACGAAGCTGCTAGAATAGAGTGTGATTTGCTTCGTGGAGGCACAGACAATTATTTGAACCCTATAATTTACTTAATAATAGGCCTTATTGAAACACGAGCAGAACTCAACATTCTATGTATGTTGCTATTTCTAATTCAAGGTTACGTAAACCGTGACACAATATAGGTTTATTTCGCGCTCAGTTTTGTGAACTTTGCGTCAACTGTAACTGTCAGACTCGCTGTGAGGGTGTTTGGGATATGAATAATGTATGGGGTAAATTTGCAAGTGTTTCAATTTACACCCGCTACACTCCACGGCGTTGATACGCACCCGAGTAGTTGAAGTGCAAAAAAGAAAACAACGAGTTGTGGCACGCGTGAAATGGGGGCTAGACACCCGAGCGCCGGCTTACACCGCCTGAACTAGCTATTTTCAAATATGACTCAAGTGCGACACTGATTAACTGTTTGTTTCACACTTCTGTGTATGTACACATCTACTTACGCTCGCGTGTTACTATTCAATGTTTCTGTTTGCTCTTCTAATCAGTATTTCATTGAATAAAATTGTATGTAGGTATGGCTTGTATAAACCGTACCGTTTTAGTTTACAGTTTTACTGATAGACCAGCATTCCGCGGCGCGGTTTCATCCGGGTCTTTGCTTACTACTCTGCTCCCGTCATCAGTAGCGTGGTGTAACATAGCCTATAATCTTCCTCGAAAACTGGGCTATCATACGCAAAAAAGTTTTTCAAATCCGACTGGTAATTCCAGAGATTAGCGCGTTCAAACAAACAAACTCTTTCGCTTTATATTATAGTTTAGTTAGATAAATGCCTCATCGGGGTTAGACTGGGGTTAGAGTGCCTAATACTGAACGTAATAATAAAATCAGATTCTATTCTAGAATCGTGCAAAAGTTGGTATAATGTTTTCCATCGAAAAAGTAATAGTAATTGTCACTTCTTATAAGGTAGTCTTATTTGAACAATGTTTTTTTCAAAGTCCTAAATTTAGGTTTGACTTCTATCCACTGTGTGTTCAAAGTCAATCACATAAGTAAGATATATACAAAGAAAATTCTCAGTCAGCTCAGTGCCTTTCTCCAGAAAAGTACCTTACAAAATTATCGCTTAATCGCTTTACAAATAAATGCCTTTGGTTTACAACGATAATCATTTTGTGTTTTCTTATCCAAAACTTTTAACCTAAGGTCATTCTGCTTTCATGTTACTGTACAAGATTATTTTTGTAATATTTGTATTTTAATGAATAACTGGTACAAAGGTTTCAATTTTGTACATATTTATAATCGTTAAATGGTATCTTAAAGAATCAGCTTTTATTATAAAAGACCTCAAGGAGTATTCAATTTATTTTACATATTTTCATTAAACCAATTTAGATCCTCTAGGCACTGCTTGATATTTATAACTGAAAAATATTTGTTGCTTTTAATCATTTCTTTTTTAATTTGCTGTCACTGGCCAAGGTGGCAAAAATGGAGGAGGCCATGCTGGACATATCCAGCAGTGGACATCTTTCAGCTGACATGATGATGATGATGTAGCCTTTTATTTGGTTGCCTTTTCTAAGAAAATAAGTAAGCTCAGCATAAAACAAAAACTTACCTTTACCAGGACAGTTCAATTCTGTACGCCTTTGATTTTGTCGGTTATAAATGGCACATGATGCAAAGCAAAGTTTCTATAAAGTTCCTTCTAACTTAAATAGCTTCTTATTTTTATGAGAATACGCCGATTTCTCACGGGAGTTATAAAGGGGAAGTTCATATTTAGGGTTCACTGTTCATCTGAGTAATTTTCCAAGTTATTGCGTACGTCAATCCGATTCGAATAGTTGGATATCATTGTGACAGAGATATCTCGGGTGCCTATGAAATGGCATTAGGGATAATATCTAAAAGCGCTTAAAATCTGAAATACCAATTGTTGTCACAGTCCAGACTATATTCGTGAAAGATATATGGCTTTCCGCGCCGCGGTTTGACCCGCATCTTTGCTTACTGCTCTGTTCCCGTCGCCAGTAGCGTCATGTTATATAACCTTTCTCGAGACCTGGGCTATATACGCAAAAAGAATTTTTCAAATACGAGTGGTAGTTCTACAGATTAGCGCGTTTAAACTAACAAACTCTTCCGCTTTATATAATAGTATAGATTTTGAGGAAATTCATAAATCCAATAAATTTTGTGTTTGAACATGCTAATGAAAGTAACCTACACATAAATAAATATTTTTTGTAATAAATAACAATATTACTTTCTTACTCGTATTACGGTTTACCATAATTTTTACAAGTTTTTTTTGTTCTACTGTTTAATTGCAATTTAGTTATGATCTGCTGCCTAGATGACACTTCGCGCTCATGAAACCGCTGGGAAAAGTATGAAATAGTTAATTAAGAGCTTTCTTTTGTTTGCAGCTAAAGTCAGTATTTTAATAATGCAAAGATTAATTTAGAAAACGTTTGTTTTAAAGCCAATCCAATATTTTGTGACATTAATCTCTTTAGCATTATTTTATATTTGCATACAGGCAAATATAAAAGTTACGTTGCATATAAATATAATATAAAGGCTTTGTCTACGTGATGTATTAAAATGTTACATTTGGTGACATATTTTATACATATTTTGTTCGACAATCGTAAGAGAAGGTAAACGAATACATATTTACTATGTAGTATTTAGTTACGTAACTGCGAAACCTTTTTCGTCGAGGACAAAGGAGCATTCCCATGACTGCATTCCATTTATTCTTAGACCGAACCTGAAGCGATTCTCGGTAGAAGTTCCAATCGATATCGGCGAGTTGAGTGGGTCCGTGATCTGTATGAAAAATGCGGAACGAGCCTTGGTACGCAGTAATTAGTGGTTCACGCTACACTTGGGCGCGCTAGGGTGGGTAGAGATGCCACGTAGCATCGACAATTTCTATGGATATGAATTGCTTGCGAATTTTTACATCTGCTCAATTAGAAATGCCTTTCGTTGAAAAATTTCAAAGGGTTTTTGCGGCTGTCTGTGAATAGTCGAAATCATTGAATTTTGGCTATTGATGAATGACAGCTGTACCTACAGCAAAAAGTTGTAGCTTAGTTTTAGCACTTATAATATTTTTTGTGTCTATTTAAACAAAAAAGAACTTTATTGTTGAAAAGCTAAAAATGCATTGCTACATAAATGATATTTGCTGACGGCAACGTCTTGTCATACGAGGTGGTCACCCTACAGTGGAGTCGGCAGCGGTGAATTGTACGCCTTTCATGTCCGTAGGTGTTGCAATAATGTTGAATGAAAGAAAATTGCTAACCTCGTTACATGAAGTGCGCAGGTCGGAGGTCGGCTCCCTTCATACGTGCGATTATCAACCTTTAACAACTTTGTCAACATTTTCTCGCATTTGTATAATTGTAAGTAATCCATATTATCGTGTAAGATTATTTAAAATAACAAATAACAAAATGTTTTTGGCTCTTGTTTAGGCTTATTATTTGCAGCTATCTATTATTCATCTTTTTTTATCTGTAGGTACTTACTTAGAAATGTCTAAACCTAAATAGAACCAACTTTAATTAAAGAGTAATTGTTTAGAATTAATAAATTCTAAAATGTATTCGTAAGAGCATTTAAAATCCAATCATCACATTGTATAATAATTGGCATTGTTCACAATTGAATATTCAATATTCAAAGTCAAGCTACTCTGTAAAAGATTACTTAATTATGCCTCACAGATGGCATCCACTATGCTGTCCGTACCTAAACGGGTATATTATGTTATCGAAACAGATCAAACAGAGCGATTGGATATCGCCACTTCAAACAACCATCAAGCTTTTAATTGAAAAATACCTGTAACAGAATACGAAATAACAATTTCGATGAATGCTTTACACTGAAAGCTCTATGCTAAACGCGAGGGTTTTCAATTTAGCAAAATTTTAGTTCAGTAGAAGTGTTTTATCGAAAGCTTTGAGCGTGTACAAGTGGAGTGTAATTTTGCCGTGGCTTGGCGCATCCGTCCCGCGTATAAAATCGCTCGCGCTTGTACGGCGCGTTGCCCGTAGTACTATTGAATTTTCCGGTCACTTCGCTCAACATTCGCTTTGCCATTTTGATGAAAGGCAACATATTGGTTTTATGGACAGCTTTTTTACGAAACAGTCTATTAAAAAGATAAATATATTAAATAATTGTAATCGTTGTGAATAGCAGTGATTGGAGGAATTACGACATCTTTGATTTAGTTAGTAGTATTATTATGTCAGATAATTGAGAATTTGGACATATTTGTTGTAGTTTGTCAGTGGATGTATTATATACATACATACATATACTCGTAAGTTAATATCTGTATTCATGAAACGGTAGTATTGGTTTTTATAATTATTAGAAAATGATGTATATTTTTAATTTGTGTGTAGGTAATATTTTTGACGTGATATTTATCTTAGGCTATGGCTTTCTATGATAGGTCTGAGTAAACAGACACTCCGGCCTAAAGCAAATGTGAAAACATAATAGGATTCCAGAATTAGAAGTTCACTTTTGGAATCTATTGTGGTATATTTATGTTATAGATCAGGTTTCCCTAGAATGATGAATACCCGATTACAGTTACAAGGATAGTAGAAAAAAATATTGAAATTTTTCGAATCCATACGCAAAGCGGTCGTCATGAATTAATTGGAAAAGTGAAAAAAGGATAGAAATTACAAAATTTAAATTGTAATATTTCAACGTTAGTTAACGTAATAAATATTTCTTATTCTGTCACACCTAAGATCTGCAATTTTGCATCTCAATAAATATTTCTTTAAAATGTTACATATTTGTAGTATAATCTTTATCTCTTTCTAACATTCACAACAAAAATTTCAAATTGTAATCCAATCTGCAATATTTTCATTCAAACATTCGCGTCAACTATCGGCACACAGTAAAAAGCAATCCTTTAATACTTGAAAGCGCGAATAGTACTTGTGCTGACACGTCGCGCCTGGCTACGTGTGAAACGTATAAACAAACATGTTATGTACGAGGTGCGAGTGGCTGTGCCTTGAAAGAAACCTTTATAAAGGCATGCTAGGGCACTACGACATGGACTGGGTTAAGTGGTGTATTAGTGTTTGAAGTAATATAAACGTAGCTTTGATATATCTTAAACATTGTACCTATATCTGATGAGAAAAATGAGACGTATGTACGAATGAGCTAATTGATGGAACAAAAGCATAACACATACAAAGTTTGTTTACAAATTTTTAACCGACTTCAAAAAAAGGAGGAGGTTCTCAATTCGACCGTATATATTTTTTACATATGTTTTCTTCGTATATATTGGGTGAAGCCGATGAGTGTTATAAGGACCTCAGTTTTAAAGACATGTTTAAATGGTCAATGTGTTACAGTAGTTAAACCTAACTAGCCGTACTACGATTAATGTACAACTTGTGCTTAATTCCGTGACATAAAATACAGTAACAGAAATCTGATTAAAGACCATTTTATAGATCCACTGTACTAAATACCTGTAGTATGATAGATATTATACGGCGGTATTATATCTAGCGCCCATTCAATTTTAAAAAGCCTTTGTTAAGCTCCTTACATTTCCTTAGACTAAGAAGTTGGAGTAGCTAGACAGTATCTACTGTGAGGTGTAAACCTTATAAACATTATGACGGGGACAAAATAAACCTATTGCGATTATAGCTCTCTTCAGCCGAATGATAGTTTTATAGATTACCGGTGCTACAGTTGATGTTAAGTGATTTGTTACATTATGCACTGTTTATTTTATAGACGATTTTGGTGCTATGAAAATGGATTTAGCCATCTGTTAGTTTAGTGTGCGTGACTGTGGTTGACTGTAGAAATAATAGTATATTTAGTATTATATTACATGATATTTTACACGCGGGTGAAGGGGGGGGGCATCTAGTAGATAATAATACATAAAATATCCTATAAAATATGTGTTAACGTAACCTATCTGTGTTCCTTAAATACCTAGATACTACTTGTCTACGTTATATTCGTAACTCGTTATCGAAATCGTTTATTCGTAATACATTATTTTCATTAAGTATCCGTCATTACAAAATGTGTTTCATGTGTTAATGTAACTAATATTTAACTAATCTTACCTTGCCGTAACACGGTCTTGACTAGCACGGGAGGTAAAACACTTTTGTATCGTATACCGTCACTTGACACTTTTTGAGTTTAATATTTGTAAAATGAAGTGTGTGTGTGGGTGTAATAGATTAGTTACATATAACTAAGATTTCAGCTGGTGGTACTGTGCTACTTTTATAAGAAATAAATATATATATTCTATTGTATTTTAGAATCACACAAATATATTTCTTCTTACAACACTCGATCTAATGGTAGTGAAGGAGCGGTCACCTTGCCTGTTAGAATTCAAATACTAACAAATTTAATACTCTCTGTTTCGAGACAGGTTATTTGTGATTTTACACATATTTTATAATATAACGTATGACGTCGCCAACCCAATTATCTCACTACAGGGCAAAGACCTCTTCTCATACAGAGAAGACATAGGTACCTATTGATAACCAAATTTTGATTACCTTTGACGTAAAACATTATTGACTTAAACATCCCTGACTCTTTTCTAATATTAAGTTAACACCCAATAATAACCAAAGTCGCGCCGACTGTCTTTGAAAGAACTGATGTGATATTCCCGGAGCCGCGAATACCATTAATCATTGCATTTTCTCAATTAATTAACAGCAAAACGAATCTTCACAAAACAGTATCGCTGAGTTATTTACTTTCTTTAAATTTGAGCAAAACAGAATAAAATCATGATAGCCTGGTGATAAACTTAGAAAGTAAACGAGAGATAAGTTACATTAGTACTTGTCCGGTTTCTAACCAACAAACTCATGAAGCCAGATAAACTGGTGCCAAAATAGAATAGCCCCAATATAATGCTTTAACAAAAAAAAACCGACTTCAAACAGGAGACTAAAAAGTAAATTATTTCTCTGGGATGCCATCATCAGATCCTGGTTTCTTTATCACGGTACTACCCCTAAGATATCTCTTTTCGAACAAAAAAGAATCATCAATATTGGTGCATAAACGATAAAGGTTTTTGTGCACGCACATAAATATATATATATACGTTCAAATTGAGAAATCTCTTTTTTTGAAGTCAGTTATAAAAAAAAACAATAATATTTTTAGTACCTCATTTGAAATGCTGCGTATTTACCTTTAAGATAATATTTTGTAAAAATGTGTATTCGTATTATGCCATGTGTTTACGTTGAATCTTAAATAGAACTCGTAAAACCTTGTTTAGTTTCATTGCATATTCTCGAACATTGCCAAGAACGTGTATGTATCTGATAATATTATGTAAATATTATGAAAGACTATATTTATATTGGCCATATTAATACACTAAAATGCTTTTGCAACACTTGCGAAAATACCAGGATTTTTTTATATTTTTCTTGCAGTATATTTGCTTACGTATTTTATTTGCTACGAACATTGTAGCAGATTTATTTTTTCTTACATTACATACCTACTGTCTACGAATTTGCGTAGACGCGTAGCGTTATAACATTTACGCTACGGAAGTCGCTTTTAGCATTTTCACTCTTATTTTATTCTATTCATTTATTCTATACGAATATTTTATTGAAGAGCCAGGTTCAAGAATACACAGTGAGTTATTTTCTTATTTTACTGTTTGCGATGAAAATAATCAATACTTTATCATCTCAACTAATACCAAAGTAGGTTTCTTAGGTAAAACATAAACTACTAAAAACTTTTTTCTTCAAAAATGTTAGTAATAAATTTCTTGTTCTTCACTTTTATGTAACGGAATCTACACTATGGGTCAGGAGAACATTGTTGTGTACAAACTTGTTATTACTAAGTACTATTTTTATCAACTTGATAGCTAAGAAACCTATGGCCTCATCTTAAATAACTACCGTAATCTATGATAGAGATAAACATACATTTTGTTTGTTAGGTCTGGTTACAATTGATCTCAATGTCAAAGATTGAGTAGAATCTGATAATAGTGCTAGTTATCGACCATATCGACTTAGCATATTCCTATGCGACTGACATGGTTAAATTTTTACAATGAAATTGTACTTTGCTCTGACGTGGTTCAATTTTTACAATTGTACTGACGTCATAGTACACGAGACATCATTTCAATAGCAAATATTTTTAAAGAATAAAATTATGCAGCCTTAAAGTCTTTTTATGTGAATATCTTTTTAATAAATTAGAACAACTTTTGATTTTCAAAATTAGACAGTGTTTACTCGCTTCATACAAATCAGTCTATGAATTTCTACTTAAATATTTATGACATTGAAAAAATTAACAACTATATTAATCAGTCTAGAAAATATGAGATACATTGATTAGTTGATTCTGAAATTATTATAGTTTGTGGTAGGTATGTGATGTGGTAGTTTCGTGGACACCTTCCCGATACGCACACGTGAGCTCTTTAAGATTTCTCTCCTCCACACTGACCGGCGCGCGAGCTTATTACAGTAAGGTACCAAGAGTAGCAGCGCTTAAATTTGAAAATGTACGTAAATTAATCGATATTTATGTTTTGTGCCGTCTGTTCGACTACCGCAATTGCTCCTGTTAATAATATTATTGATTTTGGTGTATATTTAAAAAGCATGTATCCAATAGAGGTATAAATCAAACACATTCGTATAAAACCAATTAGGTATACCACACCAACCAACTGATAACAGCAAAATGCATGGCCGCTAGAGACTCATCAAATTTTATTAACACGTCGAAGTTATAATGATGATAAATCATATTTAAACACGTATTCAGAAACGTATTCATGGCGTATAATGAGAACTCTCGTCTTAGCATAATTACGGCCATCATTAATAACGAACAGATGACGGATGAAACGGGATATTAATAAAACGTCAAGATACGACAGTAATATCATAACTCGATGAATTAAGGATCATAATTACATGCGTGAAGGTCAAACCTGTTAGTCATAGGAGAAGCAGTTATTCTCTCGTTTAAAGTGCATGTAGATCGATCTAATAATATAACCAATAATTTTCATATCAAACATAAGTAAGTTATAATATAAAAATTGTATTACGACAGTTTATATTTCCCCTTTCTATTTTATCAGATCACACGTCATATCCTCAGTAAGCGAACTGCTTATAACGTAATGGCATAACTCACCTAAATCATCCCAAAAACTCTTATCACCCAGCGCCGCCACTCAAACACATAAAATATTCCGCGTTCCACATTCTTCTTGCTCATAAATTCATCTTCCCTGATGTCACGAGTGAGACAAACTCGCAATAACTCAAACAGACGGGCCAGCTATAAACAAGCCAGCAAGATACGTTGTGACGTCACAAATGCAACCAAGTGACACAAAACACACGGGCCGTGACCGCCGTGTGACGTCATTTGTCAACGTCACTCACAAGTAACGGTTGTTGTAAATCAGTCGCGGTGCTGACGAAAATAATACTACACGAGGTGCTTATTCCAAAATAAAGTTCTAACTACCCACTGTTTACTGGTGAAAAGGGTACAGCCGACAGTGATAAATAACTAGCTAGGAAGTAAATTACGAGTTGATTGTATCTAAAACCGTTTTGCTTACCTGTGAAGATGAATGTTTTAATTTAAACACAACTGCCATATTGGATACTAGGTCCTGTGTACTGTCCTGGGAATTGGGAAATACGATTGGGTATGTTGAATATTGCTTCTCTTGCTTGCGATCTTTCAAAAGGGAGCCTAGAATGAGACAGGGATAAGTATTCTCTTATCATGGGAATCGACAATACAGACTGCAGATATTGTCACACATGCTATGTGAATTTTATATTTTCTTGGCAATGCCTTTCCATTTATTTGAAAATATGAAACCATTGTTTTGTAGGGTAATACTACAGAAGCAAAGTCTACCAATCTGAAAACGCCAGGACATGAAATATTGTGTATGATTTTTTTATAGAAGATCGACGTCAGAATTTTAGTATTCATACTAATGTGTTTCGCTCGGTGAGTGAGAGCGCCGGCAGCCCAAATACTGCCTCGGTCCTCTGAGTGAGAGCGCCGGCAGCCCAAATACCGCCTCGGTCCTCTTCAGTTTCCCTTTTCCTACCTCACCCTTTTTCCGTGGTCGGCAACGGCTTGGTCACGGTAATACTATCTATATAATATTACCGTGGCTTGGTTGTGTTTTCTAAGTATTATTACTTCTGCGATACTTGGAAAACACAGCCATCTCTATAAACCTATACGGTTACCATCAAACTAGTATAAAAAAAATTTGAAATCAAGACGTAATATCGTTGAAACTATTTTAGCAATAAATGCCTCATATCTACCCACATGATCACAACTACTATAGGAGAAATATGGTTGAATTTTCTCATAAAACAGAAAAGTTGATTTAAATAAGACTTTTCCTGTTTTTCCTGACATCTTTTTTTCATTATGTCATATTGAATCTAGAATAGGTACTCAGTTTATATAAATACGAACATTAATCATTGTCTTAATACACAACTAAAATATTTCGAGATACAAAATTGCTTTGTTAATATAGTCTAAGTGTCAAATCTTTTTCATATCACTCTTTCACTGAAATCACGTTGTTAAATGAAACTTTTGATTTTGTTGAGGAGCAGGAGTAGCTTCTTATAATTTCCTTCCTTGAGAAATATTTTTGGCACATCAATCTTGGTAGCACGACTAGGCTTTGGCGGTAACTCTTTATTAAATTTACCGAAGCGCAAGCCGTCATGTATTGGGCTCGGCATCACGTCTTAAGATTAATTTTAAGTCATGTCAAATTTACGTTGGCTTTAATATCGTGTGGATATGTCGCGATAATTACCCTCCCGTCGGGTGTCACGACGTCATGTATGACACAGCTTAGTCTTTATGGCGCTTGATTCAAAACTGAGAGACGTAGTTCATTTTCAGAGGCAATGTTGCATACAACTTTGGATTTGGGTTAATCATATACGAGCTTAATGAGGCTACTGATCAAGTAAACTGAGATAAATGGGTTTGCGGTAATGTAATGTATGATTTAATGTTAATTCGTTGTATTATGTATTTGTATAGTGAGCTTGGCTTTTCATAAGCTATATCATTTTATCGCCTAAAGGATCCAAGTGTATTACGTTCGAGGAACATTTTTGAACATCATAAAAATATGAAAGTTTGTGATTCCGTGCATAGTTCACGGACGGTGTGGGGCATAAAAAATGTGTTTTTTATGTCCCCCTGACAATGTCGTGGTATGCAGATTGCTAGTACGTGATCTAAAAGTCAATGTCCGCGACCTGCGGCTGACAAGCCGATTAGTGGCTTATGGCGACTGGAGGGGGCCCGTCATGCCCGTTTGACGAGTGCCATCGGCGGTACTTTTAATATAGTTTTTATTCGATGAAGTAAGTTGCATAATTTACAACGTTTGTTTTTCTAACCGCTGTAAATCGGATAGAATTTGAATCTGGAGAGGGTGAGAAAGAATGGTTTTGGGACCATTGTTTATATTGACTTAGGCAAATAATGACGCCACTCCAAAAAAGATTTAGGTTTAATGAGAAGCTATTTATTGTTTATTTATTTACTAATAGCGGTAGAGCCCTGATTTTAAATGCTGAGTCGCAGAAAATAAAATATAAATCTAGGGTTGACAGTGCAACTAATTCCTTTTATTTATATTTATGCCGGGCTTTAGAAAAAAATCCAGTGTAAAGGCCAAGGAACTGATTCCCTATCACGTGTAATCTATACTATGATATAAAGCGGATGAGTTTGTTTGCTGTAATAGCTTAGTTCTTGAGGAAGGTAGGCTATGTACATCTCGCTACTGGCGACGGGATTAGAGCAGTAACCAAAGATGGGGCTGAAACCACGCTGTGGGAGGCTAGTCTATTATAATTACGTAACAAATATGATATAACTGCCCAGTTTTAAGTGAAAAGTTATGTTATTACGTTATCTATTTTATAAACTTTACAACATACAGATGAAAGAACTCTCAGTTCATTCTCTGGTTTTTAGAAGTCCTTAAGTAGAATTTCTCATTAACTGCTGATAAGTTACAAACTCGTATTACAGTACAAAGTATGACACATGTTTACACAAATTTACATTTAAATTAACGTAATTTTCAAATTTCAATAAAATTTGCTATTGGTATAGGATAACAATCATGTTAAATTATTTAAACATAGTGGAAGTGATCTTCCGTCTTCCGATCTTCCGTGATCCATTTTGTGTAAAAAATTATTATCCAATATGTCACAAACAATTTATCAGTGTAATGTTTGATTAATAATTAAATAGTCGTCACCCAAAATTTGTTTGGTGACAAGAATTAATTGAAATGTATGACGCGGCCAATGCGCCAGATGTACAGGCTTTAATTAAGGAGCTAATGTACTGGCACCGCGTATCCTGAAGGATGTGATTGATGACACGTTGCTACCTACATTCCTACATGTAGTACAGTCGGCATGTCGAAATCCACGACAAATTATTATTTCATTTTGTTACTGTCAACGGTTTAATGGATTAATCCTTTTGGTGATGGAATTTGATTTTAACATAACATGTATTTTGTTTATCGTAATTAAGCGAATGGAAGTACATTGTAATAGGTATTGTTTGTTACGGTTTTCGGTTATTTTTTGTTACATGTCAAGTCATATAATATGTTAACTGATTTATAGGTATATTTAATTATTTATTTGTCAAACCAGTGGCCATTCGTTTTACTTTCAAAGAAAGTAGGTATATAGTAAGTACGGTGAGTCACATTGAATATAATATAATAAACATAGTTATAGTTGTGGACTCCACACGAGGTCGAGCCTGTTATACCAATGTAGTTTTTCTATTAGATCACGGTTCATGAATTAAATGACTGTAATAAACCCCAATCCAAAATCATTTGAAAGATAACTGAGTTGTGATTTGCTAAACTAATATTATAAAGAGAAAAGAATAATTTTTTGTATGTTTGTTTATTTGTTGGCAACGATTTAACTAAAAATCTAAGTTACCGATTTGAAAAATTCTTTCATCACTAGAAATCAATAAATTCAGCGGGTAACATAGGCTATATTTTATTATGTTTAACATATTATTTCAGTCATTTTCTAAATTCTTTTATTCTTTATTGTACACACATTAAAGCATTTACATAGTAACATTTTCTTTTTTTTTTATATTATAGCCTACGAAAGTGACTCCACCCCGCCTGATAGTAAGCAGTCAGTGGAATCCAGAAGTGGCGGCCACTATACCAAAAGCCATCGTCTTAAACTGCTGGTATGGTGGCCTCCACTATGGCGGCTGGGAATGGGGTTAGGGGAAGGCAATGAGGGAGGTGTGGAAAGAGGAAAGAGGGGAAAAACTCACCTAACGAAACGCAGTAGTACGGATACTACTACTTTTAAGTCGATCTTCTATGAGAGGGTAGTACTTCCCCGGACGATCCAGCCCATTCATGCTGAAATCAGCGTGGATCTACTACCGTTTAAATATAAAGAAAATATGATGTACAAAGGCGAGCTTAACTCAATGATGAGTTTTAATATTTTATGCACTTTCGTAAATCTAAATGATGCAATACGACACTATTGACCGTGCTATTGACATGATATTTTTCGTAGGAGTTTGTTGTGAGATCGAATTAAACTTTTTGACCTCTAGTTTTATATATATTATTCGTTACAAGTCTTTTGGTAAATTGCCGTATTAAATAGTTTCTGTCGTGTTTGCATAACACAAATACCTATATACTTCTTAACGTCACAAAAATTTCTAGGCCAGTTTTAACCCAAGACAATATGAAACAGTATGAAAGTTATACAAAGAAAATTGATTTACTAAAACTGTGTTATGTCTTGTAAAGTAAAAATTGTGCTATAAAATAGCTTTATAACGCATTTTTTAGATACACTAGCGTATCTAAAAAATGCGTGGCACATACTACTTGCCACCAGATGGATTGTTTGCTTACCAGTAACTGTATGTTATAAAAAAGTTTTAGTTAAATCGTAGGTACTCTCGAATAATATTTTTTTAAGTATTTTGAAGTTCACAACAGGATAACACTTTAACATATAATTGAGTAAATTCGAAGAAACACTTTAATTTCAATTTTATTACCGTTAAAAGTTACTCCAGACTTGTGTATTGCGTTCTTTTATCTGATTTTGCGACCATTGTGGGTAATAATCTTTAGGTAAAATAAAGAATTATGAATAAACTAAGGTTACTGAGGTAATTACAAACTTTGTTTAGCTTTTAGACTTATATAAACATCAGCTTCCCGCAGCGTGGTTTCACCCGCGTCTTTGCTTACTGCTCTGTTCCCGTCGCGAGTTGCGTGATGTTACATAGCCTATTAGCCTTCCTCAAAAACTATGCAAAAAGAATTTTTCAAATCTGGCTGGTAGTTCCGAATAGTCCTCTTTAACCTCTAGACCAGACTAACAATTAACTTTGTCGACACAAAACAATTCTTATTCTCAATTTACAAAGCATAAAGTAAGAATAGACTAAGGTTAACAATAACAAACAATGAAATTTATAACATTGTTTAACCCTAAACGTATTCAATATGTATTTTTGCCACTACTCGAGCCTTAGCAAGGACGTTTCAGTCAATAAGACCATGGCATTTTTTTCATACCTTCTTTATATGCAAGATGCTAACCCGAAAACTTTTCTTAAATCTGTTTTGCATTTCCTTTGGGACAAAACAAAAGTATTTTGCTGTGAAATTTTCCCAAAAATTGGTTGGAAATGGTGCGATGTTACATCTCAAATTGTCTTCACACAAATACTTACCTATATAAAAACTTTTTGTTGTCTTATATGAACTAGCAACCAGCCCATGTTTCGCTCGTGGTTAATATGTTTTTAAGACTTAATTACAAAACGTTGAATTTTTCTAGTACATTATATGTAGTACACATAAACCTTCCAAAAGAAATGCTCTAAACAATTGTAAAAACCGTATCAAATCCGTCGGATTGTTTAAAAAATCTAGCCAAGAAAATACAGGCAATCAGCAACGTCGCCTTATCTATACAAATATATAAAGCGAAAGAGTTTGTTTGTTTGTTTGTTTAAACGCGCTATCTCTGAAACTACCTTTATACTCGTTATAGGCTATGTAACATCACGCTACTGACGACGGGAGCAGAGTAGTAAGCTAAGACGCGGGTTTAACCGCGTCGCGGAAAGCTAGTACTATTATAAAGATATATATGCATTTATTAGAAGTTAATCAACAGAACAACATGTAAGGTTTTAATTTAAAAATAGTTAACTCCGACATCACTCACTTTGAGAGTTAAAACGACTTATAAATTAGGTACATCAGCATTTAATCTTTCATCTACTGTTAATTTATTAAGTTATGGTTAGAAATTGCTCCGCGCCATTTCCCTTCATAAGCACTTTTTCTACTGATGCTGCTATTATTGCAGAATTGGTAGATAATTTAAATTGTAAAGGCACTGGCATATTTGATGATTAAAATTTTAATAGTACAGTATTTGCCAAGTTATTATTATTACAGATAGATAGGTACTAAATGATCACGATGTTTAATAATTAATAATAATAACACAAAAACTGCACAACGCTATCTAGATCCAAAGTTATCATATAAATATAGCTTGTGGCATGTACAATGGGTAAAACAATTCTGCCAAAGTTAAACAGATCAATATACATAGACTCCTCGTTTTGCTATTTAGCTCTTGTATAGCTAATATTAAATTAAGCATTCCAGAACAAATTCTATATATCAGCAAGTTTTTAAAATTCAATAATGGTAAAAACGTGGTATAGTAAAAAATGTAGAGGATCAAACTCCAAAAAAATTACATTACTAAAATTACAAAAAATATAGAATACTAGCTTTCCGCGGCGCTGTTTCACCTACGCTAAGTTACATCTGTGGTTACTGCTCTGCTCTCGTCGCTAGTAGCGTGATGTTATATAGCCTATAACCTTCCTCACGTACTGGGCTATTAAACGCAAAAAGAATTATTCAAATCCTATTGGTAGTTCCAGAGATTAGCGCGTTCAAACAAAAAAAGTCTCCCGCTTTATATTTTTAATAGTATAGGTGTAAAGACTCTCGAAGATTTTTAGACATAGGTATATTTCAAAGTGTGCATTGTTAGTTGTAAATAAGAGCAGAGGGTTATATTTCATGCAACAACCGCGGCGGTTGGACGTGGACGTGAATTATAACGTCACCAGGCGAGCAGGATCCGACCTGCGACACGTCATTGCATCGGCATTGGGCCCTGGTTTCCGATAGCTCTATAAATCTGTTTAAACCTTGTCATTCTGAACGGTTAATCGGAGCTAAAATGTTAGTTTATATCGAATTTACACAGTGCATACCTAAATAATATTTTGTTTGAGCTTGTAACCGATAACGGTAAGATAATAAAGATCATTACGATATTATTGTCAATCGAAAATAAATAAAACATTAATTTCACCATGAAATTCGTCTATTTTCGGCCCAAAAGCGTTTACTCAAAGTAGTTTTCACTCCACAGCTCGTTTACACCAACGGTCACCGCCATATAAGGCTATCCTATTGCTATATAGCCTCCTTAATCTGCAAGCAGCGTCGGTAACTTTGGTTCTTTGTTGAATAAATTCATTACAAAGTTTATCTTTCAAAGAGACTTCAACAACTTTAAATTTATGGACGTACTCTAACTAACCTGACCTGACCTATATTTGATTAGTCTACATATTGTATGGTATAAAAAATACTTCTTTTGCTACCGAAGTATATCTTTGTAAATACTATGAGCTACGTCGGAATCATAGAAGAGGTACAGCTCGTATGTTGAGATGCGTTTAATCACTTTTAACTTAGTTGAGATGACATAAGTTAAGCTTACGTCACTTCCCTCACCGTCGAGTTTAAAGGCGACGTGACGTACGTGACGGATTTTTATACGGACGGGACGGGCAATTTTAGAAATATCGATTTATACAAAATGTATATGAAAAATCATTAACATGGAGACACGGACAGGGCAGAAACGTGGCACTTACGGAGCCGAGCAAACAAGGCAGTCACTTAACATACCGTTCGAGATATTACCTCGTTAAGTACAATACGCAGCGACCTTAACACTTTGCGGGACAGTAAACAGATATGCCCGTGATGACAATAAAACATCTATTGTGTCTACACCACTGTTCTTGAAAGGGTTAGATTGTATCTAGCCTTGTTCAGTAGTAGAGATTTTACAATTCTATCTGTTTCACATAAACACTATATACTAAATATATTCTCTTCTTTTAATTTACCATAATATTCAACTTTTCTCTGACCAGTTAGAGCAGTATCAAAGACATATAATTTGAATACTTAATGTCTAAAATACATTATGTAATATTAACAACCTTACTGTGGTACTTTTGAATCAGGTTGTTGATATATTTTTACAAAAAACTAGCTTGCGACAATGCGATTACAATATCTTCATCATAAGTACAAAATCTCTTAATCCGTATAGAATGTAGGACACTTTCCTGTGCCTCTAACGAAGACAAATTAAGCCCACCTGTCCCACAATGGACTAGGATTAAAGTACCGCCGAGACATTAGCCACGACTAATTTAGTACATGTGAGCAAATGATGACCGAGTTGTGCCATTTCTTTTTTATTTTCTCAACCATTTATCTATTGAAGCGTGTGAAGTGAGGTTTGGATTCAGAATTTTGGTCTTAAAACTTAAGGCTAATATTGATGTTTTGTTCTGTTGGCTGTACTGTGTTTTTATTTGTTGATTGTCGATTCAACTCACAAGTGATCACATCTTACATAAATATTGGCAAATTTTTTTTTATCGATATTCTAATGCCCAATCCTACCTTTTACGAAAGACAGTGAAGGTTTTCGACAAATTGTCTATATTTCCTAAATAATTATTAAATTAGACCTTAAAAATCATAAGTAAGATTTCAAAGCTTCTGATTGCCCATGAGGATTATCAATCGAGTTCATCTGAGAGGCAAAAGGGTCTTCATTTGTTTTAGAAATACTATATGTTGTTATGTTGTTGTTGTGTTATAGAAACTTACAGCGTTAAGTGCAGTACGTTTACGCGCAGATTTTCAATTTGCGTGACTTTAACGATGCTACTAAGTCCCTGCTTTAAATTACCATTCGTAGTTCTATTTTTCTTCAACAACACTATATGTTTTAGTCGAAGTTTCCTAAGTTTAAATTATTGAAATTATGTATAAGTGACCTATTAATTTTTTTATTCGAGGAAATTGTCATGATGGACATCTGGACTGAGGTGTCGCGATTAGAAAGGACAAGAAGGGATTGACTAAACCTTTTTTGTGTGAAAATTACTATAAAATTAACGAAATACTCATAATGTTTACAAAATAATTAAGTATTAAATAGAGAGGTATTTAATTGATTTTTCAGGTAAATTTATACCAATAGTCCATCCAAAGTTTGTCTGCATTTGATCGTTTAAATGGGATGAGATCTCATACCATGAATACGGAACAGCCCGATAAAACGCCCTTGGACTCTATCTAATGTAGTGCTGTTCTATTCTTAGTTTTGTAATATTATGGTGTGTAATAAAGATTATACTATCTACCTACCACAAACTTTAAAGTTACATTAATGTGAAATTTAAGTAATAGCGATAAATTTTATTTAAATAACATTGCTTAGTTGGTGTAACGTTATATAATATCAACCCCTTACCCGCAGAGATATACTCGTAAGTAAAGTATACGATACTCAGATACGTAAAATTACAATGTACAATCACTTCTACGGTTTTAGAATCCGGACTGGCTTTGAGAAATCCGATACAAAGTTTAATGTAAAATATTATACGATAACAAAAACTTGTAGAATAAACTAAGAACTAAATACATTATACAAACCACGTTACATGTTCCAAATCTCAATATTAAAAAATTAGACTGTAGACCTTTTCTAAATAATATGACTCACTCGTTACACGTCACTGTTTCTGTCTGTTTCTAGGTTAATTTTATTTAAACCACGCAATGTAATTTGATACGGTTTTTATTTTCTAACCAAATGTTCATAATTATTGACAAAAGCCGCAAATTCCGTAGATTTATTAAGTATCGTAAAATACATAATAATATTAGTATACATACGAGGCCAAGGCGGATTAATTATTAATTAATTATTTATGATATAAATATAAAACATAGGAAAACGTCAATGCTATCTGAAATTTTGCCTTACATTACTCCAGCTCTGTAGTTTTCAGACACTGTCTTAACCTTGGCCGATTTTTTATACATTCAACTATAAATATTTGATAACTTTGTTGAATCGGGTCAAAGTTGCCCCTTTGTAATACAGATACAGAGCGTCCACGGCATGAAAATGTATATTGAAACGTCTTCTTGTGATAGTATAATACTATTGTTATAAAGTTTTTATTCTATATATTTATAAACTTGTTTTGCGTCTATTGTATTGGGTTATTATTCTACATAAAGCTACATGTTTTTTTTAACATTACGTCGGTCGTCTGTACATAATATTGACCCAAAAATAGATTTTCTATTACGTTAGCATTGCGTTTAAAGTGTAGTATGTTACCTACCATGAAAAGTTACATTCATGATAATTTAAGTTCGTTCTTTCTTTTTGACGGTGTTGTAAAGTAGTCTTCGTTAATTGTCTGTAAATTAATTATTAGGTGACTCTGAAGTGGCAGTGGGCAGGACACATAGCTCGCAGAACTAACGGCCGTTGGGGCAGAAAGGTTCTAGAATGGCGACCATAAACCGGATGACACAGCGTGGGCAGACTCCTCACATGGTGGACCGACGACCTTGTAAGGGTGGCGGGCAACTGATGGATGACGGCGGCTCATGACCGGCCAAGGTGGCGAAAATTGGGGAAGGCCTATGTCCAGCAGTGGACGTCTTTCGGCTGATATGATGATGATGATGAATTGCTAGATTTCACAGTTTAGTCCAAATAGGCACAATATTTCGATATCTACGTTTTAAATAGGTAATTATTTAATGATAGACAAGCATATGTATTAGGACTAGTATTAGTTGCCGGAGCATGCTTATTATTACAATTGGAGGCTTATTATTATTTTAACTCACATTTAGGGTCGTCCCACACTCTGTTCTTTGTTACCGTGATCTGTTTCTCTATTGTATCCAAATTCTGTTTCAAGGTTCTAATTCATTAGTTCGTTGAACCTGAACCAACATTGCTAATATAATTATGTATACCTATCA
Organism: Parascotia fuliginaria; assembly: GCA_963082885.1. NCBI lineage: Eukaryota > Metazoa > Arthropoda > Insecta > Lepidoptera > Erebidae > Parascotia > Parascotia fuliginaria. The sequence continues at coordinate 9,666,304 of OY720186.1, forward strand.
TACGTCCCGTATTTACTTTGTGTACGTCAGTAGAAAGGTGGCTACCTAATTTGTATGCATAATTATAATAATTGAAACATTTATTGGTTGAAATTGTAGCTCATTATAATTATTCTAATAAATACCAGTTCAACTTAAAAAACTATTTTTAAACTGCCTATAAGTACAAACACTCCTATTTAATAATATTAACAAGATACACTTTACGTTCAATTATTATTTGACAACTTTTAAAGGGCCGTTGAAAGCCTTCTACTACATTAGTAACAACTGACTGTTTTTTCTTTAAAGACGGAATATCGACAGAAGGGGATCTCCCAAGTCAGTACTGTATGTGTTTTTATGTAGTTTCAAATACGATAGGGGAAGAGCCTATTACTTTTGAATGTAGTAAGGTCTTATAAGACATTTGCAGTGTTAATGTTATACATTGCATATTATTTTAATGTTAGAGACTTTGTTTTACTATTTAGTATAACTTTTTGATGTTCGTTGCCAATATTAGTATTCACGTCAGCTTTTTAAATACTATTTCAGTCATGCTCGTTTCGTTTTATGTCGTTAAACCATCTATATGTCAAAGTTGTCCATTAATTATATTCATTAAAATATATCATCATCATATGCCTAGTTCACTGGCGTTTTAGAATACACACTAGGCACAGCAAAATTCATATTAATAATTTGTCTAGCTATCCAATAATATCATGAGACTTGTAGCAACATTATCTGGTTATATTGTGTCCTTACTGGACATTAATGTTTTAAAGAAAGTACAGTAGTGGCAGTAGGTAAAATTTTATTGTAAGACGTCTCATTTACATGATGCGACTGTTAATACTTGTAGCACTAATTCATCAGTAATTAATGCTAATAAAAAGGTTATATGAGTAATAACGAGGTAGGTACCTACTGCGCAATTTGCACACTAATAGTAAGAGGCCGAATATGATAGCAGTGGTACTTGTATTTATCTAGAGGACTCTAGCTAGATGCCTTTATTAAACCATATTTTACATCTCTATGGTTATGCGAGATGAGTTTGGTAAAACATACATTAAGTTACAATATAAACGTTATAGATACGTTTAGGTAGTATGTCAATCATGTCGTTTTACAATATGTACCTACCTATCTTTTGTAGAATGACTTTTTCATTACGCCTAATATTGGAAATGTATGAAGGTACCTACTTCTAATTATAAACTTAATGAAAATGTATATAGGTACCAATACTGTAGGTTTGTGAATCTTATTCTAGATAACTGCATGACGAATAAATAAATTGTATCGGTCAGGTCTAAGGGCCTCATGGTCAAAATAGATTATCACCATACCTTATTAAATTTATTTTCTAAGATAGCCAAAAAGGTTAGAAACTATCACTATTAGGTTAGGTTACGTGATAGATAAACGTATAAGATGAAATTTAAAATTTTTTGCTACAATTCAAGAATAATAAGTGCAATACAAATTACACTTACAAAATCATGTAACGTGTTATATACCTACTAAATAATGGACTATCTTTTATATTAGCGAACCACACAGCTTGAAGCAGTAAACAAAACAAACCTTACTTTTAGTTCCCTTACACTTTATATAATTCACTATTAATATCGTATAAAAATAATAAAAGCAACGTGCACCTAATATATTACACCCACCATGGTTCCTCGTAATATGCAACTTCCCAAGTGTTGTAACTTTGCGACAAAAAGTGCAAATGTTGTACATATCCGTTTTTCTTCACAAACTGGGTCATCTTATTGTGCCTTTCCTTGCTGTTAAGTAATAGCGTGTTTGTTTGAATTCTTGGTGACGCCATTGTCTCCTATACATCTGCCAACAATACGCTGAAATAACTTCGTCCTAGTTTGAACCTAGAATCCGTCTTTATTCTTTGATGAAAATATTTTACTATGTATGCTAAGGATTATGATTTTAAAATCAGAGCATATTTATTTTAAAAGATGACTCTAGAATTGGTACTTACCTCATAATAATATTTATCAACTTATTAATGATTGACCAATGTCATAAGCAATTATGATTCATATGCACTTAATAGGGCCCAGGAGTTGTGGACCCCGCTAGCTGAATCTGAACTCCTTACAGTGCTTACCATCAGAGTAGAGTGATTTTAGTAGCCCAATTTATAAAAATACTGCCTCAGCATCTCAGTGGTATTGTGTATGGACTGCCACGCAAACTATCGGGTTCGAATTCTGTGATATTTGGATTTTCTGACTAGAAATTCTTAGAGCCCGGGGATTAAAATTATGCCTGACAACAGACTCGCTTCCCTTTACATAGGTTCCAACAGAAACGCCGAAACGTGGGTGTTACAAAACTCTACTTAGGCCTTAGGGAAACAAGCCAAATATATTATTAAAAATACATTAAATTCGCTTGCCTAAAACCAACTGAAAAGAAAGAAATCAAGTTTTTTTCGTGAAGACGCTACATTGAAATATTATATACTCTACGTCACTGCCAGAATTACTAAAATCTAATGACACCTCATGTTATCCATTTAACCATTTAGGCTGTATGTAGAGCGTGTCAAAGTAATAATAATAATAAAAGCCTTTATTTCACACGGTATTTCATTTACCTAAAGTATTAACTAACAATCTTAGTTTTAAATTATTTTATACTTTATTCTAAACTATTACGCAGCAACAACCCTGTCTATATGTCACCTATGTACCTACTTACGGCTGGTAAAGTTAGCGTCAATAGCATAAAATGGTAGGTACTCTACCTAACCGGCTATTAGACCGACGCGACGCAATAGTACCTATACTTTTTGTGAGGCTTTAAAAATATTTATTTCCATACAAGTAAGTAGGTTGTCATTGATTGGTGCATAAAAATTGTTATCAATTATTATCATTCAGTAGCTTTCTAAATGTAAAAAAATCACGACACTCTGGTACATAGTACCTGTACTAAATCATTCAAAGCATGTCTTGCAGTTGGTAGTAATGTCAACATGCTTTTATTATTTTTTTGTATGTAATATTTTCTTTTTTATTACTCTATTATTCTTTACTACATATCTACTTATTATATTTGACTCACATACGCGAATGTATTACTTACCTACACTTATAACATCAGCAAATTTTTGCCAAATAATATTATGTAAGCACTACAAAGAAAACGGGTGTATTCGCCGTTATGCCGCCAGTTCCATTAGGAAATAAGCTTTTACTCTTATCATTGTATTAAACTCAGAAACAAGCATCGAAGGGGACAATCAATAACATTGTGAAAATGCTTAATTCCGCCCTTTCTTGAGAAGCGCCATCTATAGCTGAGTTGCCTACAATCTCGTTGTAGTTCAGTGATTCGCCGTACGATGGCATTCGTGTACAAGGTTCTTTGTGTCGAGACAGAGTACGTGTCGTACGCAAACAGTACTATACATTTTCATGTAGATGGCGCTGTACCCAAATTTTATGAAATTGGAAAGTTGAACTTAGTTTTTAGTTTTCATTAGCATTCATTTGTAATATTCAAAAGTGTAAATATGTTTATTGATTGTTATATTTTTTATGACTCATTTTTTGTTTACTTACCCTAACGGTAATTATAATCTGAGTGACAAATTTGCCATAAATGCTATTCGCTTTTCTAGAAAATTGAGCATAGTTAATTAAGTATCAACATAACTTATTTTGTTTTATGACGAAAGTTTGTGCTAACAATTGTGTTATTTGCATCTTTCAAAATGATAAGAACACTCTTTAACATAACATATTAAGTAAACGTTGTAATTAAGCGTGTGACGCCCGCTGATTACGGCAATTTCCCTGAGTAGGTACCATTACTTACCTACTAATAGTTATTTTGCGAAGGGGAGGTTAATGTCCCACTGTTATTGCCTGATAGTGTACAAAATATGAAGCTTAACACCTTGAGACAAGAAGCTTGATATAGGTTTATACACAACAATGTCTAGGTACATATGTCACTTAAAACACATTTGTAAGTAGAAGTTTACAATGCATCACCATTTACAATAAATTATTGAACCAAATGCTGATATTTGGTATTCACTAGTTTTAATAGACTGTCATGTAGTTATAAGTTCATTTATCGCAATAGTCTCACTATCACAAATCAAATCAAAATCATTTATTTGTGTAAAAATGGGTACTTACATGTAAGTTGTTATAAGTATTAGTAGTATCACCATATTCGACTCTAATAGCATGCAAACATAATAGGTAAACACACTGACCTATAAAGCAGATACATGGATATGTAATGTAGGTAATGTAGGTATGTAGGTTTAGCAGATGAAACGTAAATATGTTATCCTGAGGCCCTAGACAAGTGGCATAGATTTCTATTCTATTCATAGAATAGACAAAAATGTATGGGATTGGCTTATGCTTACGACAATGTTAGTGTTAGCTTAAGTCAATCCCATACTTTTTTTATCTAATGTATGAATAGAATAGATATTCATGTCGCTTGTCTAGGGTCTTTGATTTCTCTAAGGCATAAATTAATAGCCTCCGGTCTAAAATATGGAATCGTCTCTTTTTCCACGTGACTATTGCAAGATGCAATTATTGAATTATCCGGTAGGTACTTAATGGAGAGCAGCATTACCATAGACGCCGGCAGCATGGTGCATGAGGATGCTGAACTTGCACTGAGCACTTGCAGTTGTCGTAAAAAAAGTAGGTACATGAAGTAAATTGTTTATTTATTTAAACTTAAAAAAAGAATTTATAGGTTTCAGCTTAAATTTGTTATCCAAACTTATTATTAAATTTATTGACCTTCTATCCTGTCTATACTCTATGTATACTATTAGGTATATAAAGCGGAAGAGTTTGTTTGTTTGAACGCGCTAATCTCAGAAAGTACCTGTAGGATTTGAAAATTCTTTTTGCGTATGATAAGTCCAGTTTGCGGAGAGGTTATAGGCTATGTAACATCACGCTACTGGCGACATGAACAGAGCAGTAAGCAAAGACGGAAAGCTGGTCATACAATATTACTGAATGGTACAGTCTTATAATCAAAAAGATAATATCTAATCTAGTGAAAATAAATTAGTTCATAATACGCAGCAGCACTGGCGCAGGTAGTAGGTATACAATATTTTTTATGAAAACTGGGCATGTGCACTCCCGTGAAAGTAATCCTGGCGCCCATAAATGCCTGCTTAATAAATATTACCTTGTAGTTAACAATTAGCTTGCTAAACGTGGTGGCTATGACAAATCTCTCCCTTTGGAAGATTCTTATTTCCACCTATAGGTATGTCTCCAGACTGGTAATAGGATAAGGCTATGCTCGCGTTAAAGTTAACTTTAAAACATTAAATGTAAATTTTAAAACATCTAGTGCAGTCAAAGTTTACAGGGTATATTAAGATTACGTCAGCTCGACGAAACATACAAATTACGAGCAATACCAAATACTACATGCAATAAAACTAGGTGTATAAACAGCAGCAACTTTGTTATCGAAGCAACTTGATTACATACCGAATACCTTCATTTTAACCTTACATTGTGTTTACAATGAGTTTTTCCCAGAGCTTTCATCAAGTATACAGCCGTACCTATATTTCAAAGCGATAATAATCAGAAAAATACCACCATGTTTGTTATTAGCCTCCCCTAGCGTAACAATTAGAAAATTAAATACCTAACAAGGTAAGGCAGTTTTTACTAAAATTATTTAGATAAGGGTTATGATAAACATGTTGTCGATTCGTAGAACTATTTGATTGCGTGCGATTTGTAGTCTAGACATAATTATACTGTCATATGTATTAAATTTTAAAAGCATTATTTACATGATAAACGAGAAATACTTACCCTTCAATACAGCAAAAGTGCACATATTTTCGGCTTTTGTTCATTTCGCATGAAATGACAAATCAATAATACTTATTTATCATAACCGATAAACATAGTAGTACCTACACTTGAAAGAAAAGTGTTCGTTGTTCGATGAAGATTGCACATGACACTAGATTAGACTGAAAAGACCACAGAACAAGTACTAAAGCATAGAAGTACTAATAATAGAATAAAGCGTACACACTCAGAGACAAATAGAAGTTTAATAGTGCTACGATACCTTCTGAGAGTTTATCGATATCGATAGATGAAATTTGTCTATGGGCTATGGTAAAATATCAGACATGCTAATGTCAAATGAGGTCTGGTTGCATAAAAGCTCTCGTAAACGAACTAAAAAAAACAAAGGGTCGTTTTACACCTCACCGGAATGGCATAGGCCGGCAGTGGCGCCAGGAGCATTTTCAATGTGAAATAATTTGAAGTTTATATTCATGTTTCATGCTGTAAGTTCAAACACAATGTAAATTGTATATGAATAAATTAAATAAATTGAAAATTGAAATATACATGATCGATCCACACACTACTTTACACTTTTTAATTCGGCATCCAAAGGTAACCAAAGGTAACCAAATTGACGTTTCTACAGTGTACACCGGGCGTCCTTAGCAAAATTATTTGTCTCTTTCTTTTCAATGTATCCGGCTTATTTGGAAAAATAGGACAAGTATATGAGGGCGATTAACACTCCTTCTATGTATGTACTTGTTCTGTGGAAAAGACCAAGTGATGGATACGCGCGTGACATTTCGTAATAAGATAAAATCAATACATTTATTTACTTAAAATATTTATATTATTATTTATTGAAGATTTATATAGGTATATTATTACTTATAGTTTTAAATTAATTAGTCATTTATATGAATTTCAAAAATTGTTAAAAAGGCCATATTGTAACGTAATATTTAACTACAGTATCGACCAAATCCATTTTCGGACAATGTAAACAAACAGTTTTTCAATATTTTTCTATCAAAAACTCCATAAACGATGACACATGGGTTTATACACATTCTGTTCACTATATACTTCATTTTGCAACTATTTCTACTAATGATTAATAATCAAATCTAGTTTATTTAATAAAATTACGAATTACTTTTTGCGGTCGAATTATGACGTCAAAATGATTGACAGTTTTATTTTTTCTGTACTCTATATTGTCTTTGAAAACCAATGTTGTAATTTATCAGAAGAAATAAGTTTAACCAATACATATCATAGGTACATAATATTTTGTCATTTGCCCTCGCAAGTCTATTAACAATCTTAATAGCCAATGATTTAAATTTTATCTTAGGCAAAACTAAAATACCAAGGTCCGTAAAGGGTGTGTTTATTAATTAAAAGAAAGTACAAAATAAGAAAAAATAAAATTAAAAAGATAAAAAGCTTGCCGAGTTTGGGTCATTATTCTACTTTTGGAAGTAGATTTTTTTTTATCTTTAGATTTAAATTTTATCTTAGGCAAAACAAAAATACCAAGGTCCGTAAAGGGTGTGTTTATTAATTAAAAGAAAGTACAAAATAAAAATAAAAAAAATTAAAAAGATAAAAAGCTTGCCGAGTTTGGGTCATTATTCTACTTTTGGAAGTAGAATTTTTTTTATCTTTAATTGAGTTCATTTGTTTTATTGTAATATAGTATAATAAAATCGTAACATACATACAAATTCCATATAATAAATATTTCACAATTTTTATCAGGCGGGAAAATATTCAAAAGTATCCCAGTATTCCATTTCAGTCCGTGGTCAAATAGTTGTAATTAGAGGTCAATGCTTAATTTAAATTATATTTATTTATACATTAGGTAAATTGTTTGTCTTATTATCTTATAGTTTATAAGTCAACGGTTACAATAAAATACAATACCATATTTAACATAAATACAAGTATTTGGAGTAATAAAAATAACAAATCAAATAGAATTAATCGATTACGCAAATGGAGTATTAGTAAACGTAATATTATTTAAAAATGTTAGAAAAAAAGAATGAGAAATTATTATTTAATTATGTATGATGACATTAATTTTATTTTTATCATCCTTTTCCCCATCACCAGTAAATTCATGAAACCATAGACAATGGCAATATGGAGGATTGTTTACATTGTCCGAAATTAGATTTGGAATGGACTGTAGGTACTTTAGTCTAGAGGCGCTCATAGCTCGTTGCACTCACTGATCGGTAATCGATCTGCGGGTTAAGCAACTTAGAGTGCAGCTGGCCCATGGATGGGTGACCGCATAGTGGAATTTGATCTGAGAGTCTCCGTGCTTCAGAGAGCACGTTAAAAGTCAGGCCCGGTTGTTACCAAGTTGATAACAGCAGGTCAAGTCGGATGCCTGTATAATAAATTACGGGCCACCTGAACAAGTCCTGACACTAGGTTGACCACTACCTTAATAAAAAGAAGAATTTAGTCTAGACAGTTTTATTAAAATCGAGTCCATTTTTTAATGATAATCAATTTCTTTTTTGATACTGGCTGCCTTGTGAACTCCACTGTGGTTTAAATTAAATTATACTTCACTAATTGTTTCGTAAAGTTATTAGGTAATTATGACTTTACGTATGTACCTACTTAAACCACATGACTTAGGTATAATTTATGGTATCACGCGATGCTAAATGAATGAATAATATAATTCAGATAAAAATATTAGTCGTGAAAATGGAAATTGGTGCGTTCGTTAGAGGCATAAGAAACACCAATTCACTTTTTGTTAAAGTGACAAAACATAACATACCATACGCCTTTTCACTTGAACGGGTAGGTGAAGGTGTTTAAGCCACAAAAGAGGTCGAGATTATTGCCTTCTTCAATTCCATTTTAGACTTCGATCTAATAGGTACCTACTGAGAATATTTTTTAGACAGGAAAAACCAATATCACTCGTACACAGTGCCACTCAACCAACGAGTCAAGTACATAATATATTAATTTTCCACCTCTGACAATCTTATTAGTAATACTTGTAAACAGTCGTCATTGTAGGTATTCTTCTACGTAAGTATTCCCTTTGCCTTTTCTCGAATAGGTCGGCTTCAAATGTAATCTTGTGCGGGTGATTTAACGGATCAACTCCGTCTGACCTTCTTGACCCGGCTAGTATTTACTGTTACCTAAGGTTAAGCCTGTCGTCATATTTATATGCTGTTTGTTTATTTCTTAATCTTAGATCAAATTATTATTTTGTACATGGTCGTTAAGTAATGTGAATTAAAGCATAATTATGTGTCAGTGTTAGAAGAATCATCATCTTGCCATCATTAGACTGAATTTGATTCCTTTTCGAGACATATTTTTAAATTTATTTAAATATTAATTACACATATTTTTAACCAACTTTAAAAAAAGGAGATTTCTCAATTCAACCGTATTTTTTTTTAAAGCACATATTTGCGATAAACCAATTGTCATTTGTTGACATCAGACATAAATAAATCCTCTACGAAAGAGAGGAGTTATATATAATACAGCAAGTTTGTTTTGGTTTACTCTTTTTATATTTCCTTAGTCTTTTACAACACCAAAGGGCAGTATAGTTGATACTATATCTTTAAACAGTTTCCATAATTAGGTACAATAAATCTAAAGCCCTTTAAACTAAATGTAAATAGACCCTACCCTGCACATAAAAAGTTTTGTTTACTGCTCATTCGGATCGGTATAATATTAAACCCGTTTATTATTTTAGTTTGGAAATTCGACGGATTAATTGAATTCCTTAAGTAAAATGGCGATCCTTGAAATACTTGGGTGGCAATTAAGATTTTGCCCCGGTACAGTTTGTTACCGACCTTATTTATTATTATTTGATTACTTAAGAATGTTAATTTAACTTATTACAAAATTACAAATCGCTTTACAAAGGTTATAGTGATAAATAAATTTGCAGCTTAGGTACGTTACAATTTCAAATTAAAATACGGACTTTCATTGTAATTGTAACTAGTGACCCGCTTTCGACTTGCCCAGGTGCCCCTTAATTTGGCCCGTCACAAAATCTGTTGATACTTATTGATTTCTTGCCAATATACTACCCAAAATTATTTAAGCCTATTAAATTTCAGATGTTAGGTTTTAGTCATATAGGGCACGTGAAGGCCAAAAATTCTTTAAGAATGGTCTGCATACAGAGCTCTTAGATAGAAAATTATTTCGTGCTCTTCTTCACATACTCTGTTAATTACTCTGAAGCCAGATTTTGTTATGCAGATATTTTAAAAGTCATTGGTGAAACAAAGCTACGGATACTCAACAATAGTGCACCAGAATTTGCTATAAATAATTTGCTATATATATTTTAAAGTTTAGTGTTTGTTCCTGTGTTGTAGCTTACAAGTACTTGTGTTGCTGTTTACTGTATGCGAATGTGTGTCTTTTCTCTGTGCTAAATAAATGTATTTTCTTTCTTTCTTTCTTCTTTCTATATTTTTCATTCACGAATAAAAACATTATATACTAAAGAAGTGATTCTGTATCTTTGTATTAGTTTCTTTTTTATTGTTACATAGTAGTAGTAACAGACGCATCCTCTAAAAGCATAGTCTCATCAATTTACCTGCGCATGAACTAAGTTGTAAGCTTTCGAGACTTTAACTATAATCACTTAACAGATGAGCATAATGCTATGGCTCTATAATATTAATTTATCTTTCGTGTTATTTTAAACGTTAATAAAACAAACAAATAACAGCATGCAATATGTCTAGCTCTTCGCCTATAAATATTGTATAGGTTGTTGGTACGACAGACCAAGTTTATCGTAGCCGCAGTGGAATTAAGCAATTACATGCAAGTTCTGAAACTTTACAGGAAAATGAGGAAAACGACAAACATCGTTTTATTTTCCTACATTTGCAATTCAATGGGTCTAGCTAGTTGAAATGACTTTGGGACGTCAGATTAGCTATAATTATTGGTGTTATTTTTGGAATACTTATTTTTCAAAGTTTTTATTGCATAATATATACTAAATTTTAAATTTGGCGTTATAATCTATTCTTGTTTTTAGTTTGTTGTAGTTAATACAAGTACGTGTTATCGTATCGTGTAAACTAATTTTATTTTGAGAGTGTGCTTATTTGGGCCAAAACACTTTGTTTTATTTCATGGCTTTTCTTATATTGTTTTTATTTTATATCAGCATCCAAAAGTCACATTGCTTTTAAATAGTCTCAAGCATAAAAAGCGAGTACTGCTACTATTAAACCATTCTATTAAAATGATACTACTGTTCAAATTATTTTTAACTTCTTGTAAGTCAGTCAGAGCAAAGGCTTTTATGTTACTTATAACGCAGTATTACCACCAAAAATGATAGCATTATACATTTCAGAAAAATAACAAATTCCTAATTGTTCGAAATGCTTATTTACATTGCGTATTTGGATATAAATGTATAAATTACCCCTAAAATTCGTCTACAAATATTTTCAGAAAGTGTTTTAAAAACATTTAATACATTTTGCACCAGAACAATAAAGGACTTTAGTAATGTTGATAGCTACAACCATCGTCCAAACACCCAAAATTTTACCACAGCAACACAAAGTTAAAACCATTAATGAGCAAGAATTTCAACTAGCAAAGCGTTTTAGCCTACGTATCCTAATTTGCATTGAAAAATATTAAAAACAGAACATCGTAGCTCTAAAATTTCATCATTTATATTTTCCGTCGGTCCGAGTGCTCTTATGTAAATATGATTGTGCATGACGCACCAGGCGAGTTTGGTGAAATGAGTTTGTAACGAGGGCCGTGGACGCGTGCCGCATACAAGAGCACCACTATACAATAGTGCTGGTTTATACCTTTCTACTAGGTACAACTTTGGATTGCTTTTGTATGTATGACGCTTATATTTTATTGCTGTGACTATTTTAGGAAGAAGTAATTGCGTAATTCAATGTATTGTTGCCAGTATCTGTTCAAAGATGAAAACACGAACATACGGTAGTAGATCCTTTCTGATACAGTACCAATCTTTCCCTCACCCGCAGTAGCCACATAAAGTAGTAGTAACCGTAATTTTACAATATTGGTTTATTATTGTTTATTTGCCACTTTTTTCTATATTGTGTCATTTCATCTTACATGTTTTGGACTGCGCACAATTTTATACTCCTGTTTGAATAATGAATTATATTGATAGATAGATTGAAAAAAAAATACTAAAGGCATCAAATATACGACAACGGTAGGTACAAAGACGACAAATTTTTATGTCTATTTCTTTAACTAAACTCGTATTCATTAAATTTAATACGGCAATTGCATACATTAGCCGTCACCATAACATAGATAGCCACTCCAATTTTAAAGATAGTGCACTTAATTGCAGTCGGAGCAATCGCCATAATTACATACTGCCCAAATCTTAACCCTATTAACTTTGCTAGTAGAATAAACCCTACACATTGAAATGTACTACAGATACCAGGCGTGAATAAGTAAGAGACTTAAGCATGGCCTCACAAATAATAACTTTTGTTTAATACTTGACCTATCAAGTATTTCCATAAATCGAAAGTCAAGTGAATATCTTCTATTAATCCCAAGTAGTAACCGAAGCATAACGGACGCCAAAGTGAATGCCGCAGCCTTCGAATTTAAACTGGAATTGTGCTTGGAGAAACAATGGGTGGGATCTAATTGCGGGGTCCCGAGCGGGCGAGAACGCAAACGGAACTGAACGCACCGCAAGCCACATAGCTGTAGCACTTCGTAGCGACGTAGACCGTAGCACTAACAGGTCGAATTGTAGAATGTGATTGCTACGCAGATTTGATGTTCGGCTTTCTCGCATGTGGTCTTTGTCAACAATCAATCTGTGTTTTCTTGAGTCGTATTTACTTACATATGCATGAGCGCTTCACGTTTAAATTAAATCGATTCTCTAGAGTTTGTCATGGGCTTCTGTAATCCTTTACGTTTCAAATCTAACGTAGATTTTAATAAAATACCTTTTAACGTTTATGTTAGGTGTTGAATTTTAGGTTTTATTTTAAAATGTTGTAATAAATGGAAGAAGCGAATTGCAACTGGTTGACAATTAACATTTGAACCTAAATAATAAATTTGTTAATCAAAACGTACGCACTGATTACTCAAACCATTTGTTTACTTTTATGCTGGCATTCCATAAACAATTCAACTTTCGCTCTCAGTTAGACAAACACGAAATGAACAAATCAAATTTTTACAATTTTTCGTTATTTGCCCAACAAATAAAAAAATAAGCAATATTTTGTGACGTTTGTAATTTATTTGAACGATGTTTGCAAGTGTAGATTAGCGGACTCGCCACCACTGTTTTATTAATATTAGGGAAACTTATCAATATGCGTACATGATATAGATGCACGTCATGACACCGTTATCCAGAAAAGAGTAGATAGAAGTATGTTGCCCGCATGTCGTCAGCTGTATTAAATCCTAGGATGTATTTATCTTAATAGTCATGTACGACACACGCAGACTAAAAAAAATTGTGCTAAAATGATAAAATTTCTTATTTTTATATTAAGCTTGCATAACAGGCTTAATATAAAAATATTACAGTCAATATCCGTATGTAAAATCTTTCACAATGACACGCAGTAACCCGAGTTTCCTGTAGTTAAAAAAAGGTAACATTTAGGCGCTATCGTAGTCCATATGCCTCAGTTTGCGTTCCACTCATTAAATTATGCAAAGCTACAATTTGTTAACAGATTTTAGGGTAATTCTGTGAACGTCGACTCGGTGTTATGGTAATCAGCTTAGTGTCCGTTATTTATGAGTAACATGCTTACAAACAATTCACGGTATAATGTGCCTATTCACCGATAACGTTATATCGCAATTAATAGCAGAAACACTCAGTAGCATATGATTTAATGCCTTATTAATATTCGCTGGGATTGTTTTTGTTCAACGGTTATTTTGTGCTAATATAATGTAAATAACGATAAGCGTTAAAAACATTACTTAAATGTGACCATGTTTGGTGTTGATACATTTTGTGGAACTCGTTTTGTGCAATAAAGGATTAAACTCATTTAATCCTGTATTGGCTTTAAACTATGTGTATTATGTATTTTTATTGAAGATACATGACTATGAACCAACAATTTGGCAACTATGAAAGCAATATTAATTATATGAAATAAAAATATTATATTATGAGAGCGGCTCAAAACTAGTCGAAAATGAGTTATTTGCTGTTGTTTTTTTCTGAATTAAATTGAAGTCTTCTGATCAATATTATAAGTATATGAAATAAAAAAATACATTTATAATTTTATATAAATCCAACAATCTAGATATTAGTATATCATTAAAATTCTTTTATGTTCTTCACTTTCGAAAACTATGGCAAGTGCAAGATGCACCTAGACAGGTGCACAAAGTTTACTTAAAATATCTACGAAATTTATTCTTAAGATGAAAGTGTATTAAATGTAGGTACTTATAGTTTACTTAATACCCCTAGGTGCATCAATACAAGTGCTTTAAGTATACTACAGGAAGAATCAAAAACTAAACTTTCCATTGAAAAAGGCGAAATGCACTATGCTATATAAATACATAGTGATAAGTTTGTTGCAATTTGTACTTAACAAATTGATTATCAATATAGATCTGGCGATTGAAAAGAGTGGCGTGAGTTTCTTGCCAGTTCTTCTCACAGCTCTACCTCGTCAGCGAACTGGCTGTAGGTCAAATGGCTGACTTCATGTAATGTTGACTTTTCATAAGCATCATACTTTATGATTCAAAATGAAATAAATGCTTTGACTTTGACTTTGACTTAATCACCTTAATATTGATTGGCTAAACACTTGTTTGTACTGTATTCATTGCAGTCACGATAGGTAATGTAAACTCGTCATCAAAACTGAACAATTTTCTGATAGCCATCTGACACGAAAATGGTTACGTTTGACATGCTATTTATATTATCATTTATCAACTGTACATGGGTAGGACGATTTATCTACATGCCGTTAAAAATTGTATGGTATTCTATGTAATAATATCTACGGGTTATAATGGTACTTTTGTTTTTAACTTTATATTTATTGCATGAAATAGCTCAGTGCATTTTACCATGAATGGACTGGGATATACTATAAATAATCACTTTCATTAGCTACTTATTCAGTTTTATAATTATAATACAGTATATGTAAATAAAGTACGTATAATAAGTAAGTTATTAGTAAAACTAAAAAAAAGAAAGAAGTAAGTAATGTTTATTTAGTACATAATGCAGACTAATAATTATTGGTGAAAAATAAAACAATAAAATAAAAATAAATAAGACCACAATAACCACACAACGTCATCTAAACCCAAAGTGAGCATAAATTAATAGCTTGTGATATGGGTTCCAGAATGCGGATAAACATATTTAAATACTTTTTTTTGTACATACATACATATTATACATAGTAACACCCAGACCAATGCAAATAGCCATGTTCATAAATACAAATATTTGGACTGAGCGGGAATCAAACCCACAATAACAACTATTTTAAAATTGTAGTAAATTAGCTAATGCACATAGCAAATTAAAATATAGATGATGCATAATTTTATTGGTATAATTGCTTAATTCATTTGATAATGTAAAACAAAACATTTAAAATGATAACTCTATTTTCAATCCCTACCTATTTAATAAAATATATCCATAATTACAAAATGTCTCAACCCTTTATTTTATTACCCCTTTCTAATATAAATAATAATTTGTTTCAGATGTGAACCTGTAATTGATACTGGTACGTATTCGTAATTAAAACGATTAAAGTTAATTATTGAGCTAGTGTAAAGTGGCACAACTGTCGGCAGATTGTGGGTTGAGGTATAATTAATGCAGTTCAAGTTATTAGTTCACATGGCTTTACTGTGGACGCCTTAGTAATTTCTAATGCTACGTTGTATGCTGTTATTATTATTTATTTAGGTTGACTGCACGTGTCGTCGTGGAACGAGAGAACGCTAGCGCAAGTAAGACGTGTTATTGAACGGCTCTGTACAAAAAATCAAAAAAGTTGTGAAAAGTGTTTAAAACTATAAGTGACTTACATAGAAACAATCGATGAGTAACGATCTATAAAACAGTAAATTCATTTAACGTGAATTCTAGTTCAATTAGAAGAAAACAGTTAAAAGTGCTATAAAAAATCTGTTACAATTCAAAATTCTCAACGACAAAAACAAAAGACTGGACTTTGACCCCATTAACGATAAAGACGTCGTAAGTTCTTACCAATAGGTATAACTTACCATACGAAAGACATTTTTACACATTTAATGGAAGTCAAGTGTGGCGCGTCTGTTTAAGCAGCGACCTATCGAAACGGTGTATCCGAGTTCGAGACTGGGTGTCTGTCATTAATGCTTAATGCTTTTTGTGTTGTTTATTTAGTTCTTACTTTATTTTTGTTGTTTTTTTTCCTCTTTATTTTTGGTTTTTGGCTAGAACAACATGGAATATGAAAATGTTACACAGCGTAAATATAAAAAAAGACAGGAATGAATCACATAACTTATCATTCATGTCAAATGCCTCAGATTATTTGGGAAGAAGCTGTCCTAATTTGTCATCTATTCATCTGCTCAGTGAAGACGCAGAACAATATAAAAGCCAAATATCGAAGCTTGGAAAAGAATTAGAAATAGCTCACATGGAAATCGAAAACCTATTAATGGAGAATGAACAACTGAAAAGGAAAACAGAGGAACAAAATAGTCAAATCTTCCACCTAAAACAGATATGCACCGGCTCACCTCGAGCAAGTTCTGTTAAAAAATCGAGAAGATTACAAGAACTGCATAATAGTCACCAAAATCTAAATTTCAGTAGTGATTATCTGGATCAACAATTGGATGATGACAATAAGTTAAAAAAATGTGCACAACAGGGTATCTCAGAAATAACTGAGTTTAATAGTAGTACCCTACACATTGATTCGACAATTATATCAACATCGGGCAAGAATAAAGAACGCAAGGAGACATTGTTGGAAACATCACAGTCACAATACATCGCAACGTTTAGCGGCAATGATAAAAAATGTGATGAATATTCGTTAACTCATCATACTAGTAACATAGATTCAGAAATTAACAAAAATAAGAGACCTGAATTGTGTATCCTGACCAACAGCTCGACCTGGGGGTCGCTGTCAGCTGTTGATTCCACGCTTAGTAACCAGTTTGACTACATCCGCTATTATTCGCCAAATAGTAGTATTAAAAATATACTTAAAAATATTGATAAAAAATTGTATGGGTATGACATGAGAGACTATTGTATTATTATGTTAGGAGAAACAGATTTTAAGACTACATGTAATTGTATAGAATTAATAAAAACCATAAGAGAAGCATTACACCATATTTCTCACACAAATATAGTTTTATGTACCCCTACATACGTGTGTGGAACACAAATTCATAATTATAAAATAGAGTTATTTAATAATCTACTGTATTTAGAATTACAAAATAACGATTATGCATACTTTTATGATTCTAATCTTGTAACCTCATTTGACATGTATTCATTTAAAACTGGAAATATCAATAAAAAGGGAATACAGCATGTGTACAAAAATGTATTAGATAACATAAATATTGATTATAACTACTATGGTTATCCAATAATTATCCCTCGAAAGTCTTATCCCGAAGTAAAATATACTAAGTTTTTTCTCGAGAACAGCCTACAAACAAAAGAACAAATGTAATAATCAAATACGATCCAAAAGATTCTTATTGTATTATCAAAATGTACGAGGTTTACGCACACTAAAACTGTTGCTTTTCATAATAATATGTCTTCAATATCAAGTGATCTTATAATTCTCACTGAAACTTTTCTTAATAATTCTGTATATGACTCTGAACTTTTCTCTCCCGATTATATTGTTCTAAGAAAAGACCGAGTAGGAAATGTCGGGTGGGGCGGAGTTCTATTAGCGGTGAAGAATAATCTTACTGTTAAAAGGATTACAAGCATAGATGGTCTAACTGAGGACAAAGAATTGTTATTTGCTATTTTAACGTCAAAAAATATTAAGTTTTTAGTTTGTGTTGCATATTTACCACCGAACTATAATGACATCCAATACCTTGATGTATTAAGCTGTATAGAAAATGCCATTAGTAAATATTCTAATTATAAATTCTTAATTGTTGGTGACTTCAACTTGAAGTCTTGTAATAAATCAATTCAGACCCAGTTTCATGATTTCTTGAAATACTGTAAATTGCAGCAATGTAATAATGTTAAGAATAAATATGGATGCATTTTGGATCTAGTGTTAACTAATCTAGACCCCGGAAGTTGTACTGTATCATCTGAAGTGGAGCCATTGGTGCCTATTGATGCCTATCATCCTCCACTAGAAATAGTACTTACACTACCTAGAAAGGCCGCAACGACCATACCATTGCCACCAGGTCAGGATCTACGCACAGAATGGAACTTTCGCAAAGCAGATCTCTGCGGCTTGTATGCCGATATAAGTGACTTGGACTGGACAGACCTAATGCACCAACGGGACGTAAACGTAGCTGTTGAGATCTTGTATAATAAGCTTAATCAAGTTATTAGTGGACGAGTTCCCTATAAATCATTAACTACCAATAATGAATATGTATATCCAAAATGGTATACTAAGAGATAATAAACTACATAAAACTTAAATATTATAATTTAAAAACGTTTAAAAGTCGTGGATTAGAATTCAATAAGGAGTTATTTAAATATTATAGAACAAAAGTAAAAGAACTTATAAATGCAGAATTTAGAAATTATAATAAAATAGAAAACAATATAGTGCGTGAACCCTCAAATTTTTGGAAATATGTTAAAGAAAAACGAAAAAATAGACAACAGAATAAGGAATTCGTGTATGATAACAGGACTGTAGAAGGGCAGAAAGCTGTTGACGCATTTGCGCAGTATTTTAGCTCAGTTTTTCAGTGTGACACTCCGTTGTTAGATGCAGAGGCAGCTGAGCGTGAGGCAACGTACACAAACTGTGTAACGAGTGTCAGTATTAATATTATTACAGCTTCAGATCTGCGATGGTCGATACGCCGTCTAAGGGCATCGTCAGCTTACGGCCCTGATAATATACCTGCGTTTTTAGTACAGGACTGTATGTCAGCTTTGGAGGGCCCGTTATTATATGTCTATAATCTTTCAATGCAACAATGTCTCTATCCTAATGCATGGAAAGTGTCCAGGGTGACTCCCATACCTAAAAGTGGTTCGTCCGCTGATATATCTAACTTTAGGCCTATCGCAGTATTATCAGTACTTGCCAAGGTGTTTGAATCCATAATAAATAAATCCATATTTAAGCAAATAGGCAGGCTGCTAGATAACTGTCAACATGGATTCCGGGCCAATCGCTCTACCCTGACGAATCATATACAGTTTGTGGACTATGCAAGCACACGGGTGAAGTCAGGTTGTCAGGTCGACGCAGCCTATTTCGATTTTAAGAAGGCGTTTGACCTTGTAGACAATGATATCCTTTTAATGAAATTTGCAGTGCTTGGATTCTCTGCACCACTTTTAAAATTTATGGCAGATTATCTTAGAGACCGTAGGCAATTTGTTAAGTTAGGAGGTTTCAGATCTCAAGAATATTATACTCGCTCTGGTGTGAGTCAAGGAAGTACACTCGGTCCAACTCAATTTCTAATAGTGATTAACGACCTACCCCGTATTATCTCAACGGCAAAATGTTTAATGTTCGCTGATGATCTGAAATTATTTCATGCAGTGTGTGGAGTTGATGATTGTGTAGCACTGCAACGCGACATTGACGCAGTGGCCGATTGGAGTGTTAAAAACAAACTGGCCTTTAATAACTCAAAGTGTAAAACTATAACCTTTTTTCGGTCACGCACTCCAATCACAGCGACATATCAGTTATCGGGTACTCCATTAGTGCGTGTCTCTACAATTCACGACCTAGGTGTGATCATGGATACTCAACTAAATTTCCATGAACATATAGTTAGAATGTGTAAGGAAGCGAGTCAAAGCCTAGGTTTCATAATTAGAACCTCATATCAGTTTAAAAATGTTCAAGTGATAAAACTTTTGTATAATGCCTACGTGCGGAGTAAATTAGAGTATAATGTCATAGTATGGAATCCCCGTGAAACCTTGTATACAATGATGGTGGAAAAAATCCAACGGAAGTTCGCTAGATATTTATACAAGCGCCAGTATGGATACTACCCATTTCTATATCCGTCAATATTTGTAACGGGCATGGTCGGTCTAAATACCCTGAAGTTCAGACGGGACCTTACGCATATCATGCATTATTATTTTGTGATAACTGACAAAGTAGATAACCCTGAAGTTCGCGAGACCATACATTTATTTGTACCTGGCCACTCACTATACACGAGGCACTGGTAGACGGCAGCACAAACTCCTTTCCTGCCCGCCTGCTTGGCGCTCCCCACACGCAGATAAGAGTCCCACTTCCAGAGCCGTTACATTAATAAACTGTTTTAATAAATCCAATCCAGAAGCAGATATATTTTTTGATGCATAAAAATTTGTTACTTTTTTTAAATAGTTTAAAATTATGTATAGAGAATAAGTGAGTGTTTGAGATAAGATGTAGGTATGTCATTTATATGGTGAAGTTAAATTAAGTGTTATTGGTTTTATGTTTTTGTGTACTTTATTTTGTGTGTTTAGCATAGATATAAGCGATTTGGACGTATGTACTGTTAGCTTATATTTTTTACGAATAAATAAATATCTGAGTGTCATAGGTTTAGATGGTCGATTTTTTAGGATTCTATTAATTCTAAAAAATTGAATGGTTAATTTTATATTAATCAAACCAGAAGAGTTTTTGTAACACAGTTACTTGAAAAAGCGGGCAGGTGTGAATCATACAATGACACTTCGCGCAACTTCATAGATATTGCTAGTAAGATATTATTTTGTGGGAATGATAGTAATATGTCGAAGTGAAGGCCAAATTTTGACATTGCAATATCCTATACCGACGTATACGATATTTTTTTTACTGCAATGTCATTTAAAAAATATTACTTATAACGATCTGCATGTGATTTAAATTTTAAACTGAAAATGTACATTTTTGAAAAAGCTATCTTCTTTTTAGATTTTTGCACCTGAAGAGAAAAAAAAAGAATAACTTCTTCTTTTCTCAGTACCACATCGAGACAATAAAATAACAATAATTATTAAAATAGAAGAAAAATATGAACTTTTTAAACTAAATTAAACGTTGTATTCATTAGCTTTCTTACAAGCTGGGCGAGTACCGAGATAGTTAGTTGTATTGTCAAGCTGGGGAGCAATTATCTGAACAAGAAACCAGACGATACTTTGCTTATAAGAAGTGCATTTATTATAAATTACTATTGTGTTGTTTTTTCTTAACTTAAATGTAATAATAATAATAATAATAATATTCTACCACATTCACACAGCGCCATCTAGTCCCAAATTAAGCAATTATATTTGCTTGTGTTATGGGTACTAAAC
This sequence comes from Parascotia fuliginaria, assembly GCA_963082885.1. Classification (NCBI taxonomy): domain Eukaryota; kingdom Metazoa; phylum Arthropoda; class Insecta; order Lepidoptera; family Erebidae; genus Parascotia; species Parascotia fuliginaria. The sequence goes on from OY720186.1 coordinate 9,687,778, forward strand.
AACTGATATACTACTTATATACATTTTTTTTTTTTTTGTAAATACATACATATTATAGATAAATTACACCCAGACACAGAACAAACAATCATGCTCATCACACAAAGGTTTGTCCTTTGTGTGTAATGAAAATGAGTTAATTTGGTAAAAGGCAAATGCTGTAACTTTTTGTTTTTAAATATATTTTAGTCTAAATATGAAATTGTTATATTTGCTTATAAAATATAAAAAATTAAAATTTAGATTATTTAATTATATTTTTTTTTCATTTGAAGTTTATGTAAGTAAGTTTGAAATACATTGCAAATTTATACTATAGCTCAGAATATGTATTCTATTTTGCGCCACTGAAAGTTTAGAACTCTAAAAATATTTTTACATTACATTCTTCTTGGTTGTTCTCGTCCCACTCATAATTTTTTCCTGTCTCAACCTATTTATGTTACTCAGTCAACCCACAACAAAAATTTTCAATTTTCAATTCCTTATTCTATTCCTAGCTCAACCTATTGTAAAACCAAGTATCATAATGACCTTAATAAATGACCTTCAAACTAGCAAAAATAACTTGATTAATCTATTAATATATAAATGTAAAATATAGATTTAATACAAGAAATCGAACGGAATCTGATAAGTGCGCGTTAAATTTTGCATGTATCTAAACACAACTATCAATGACGTCTGCCTTCACGCGTATGTCCACGTTCGGGTAGTCCACTCAGGCAGGTCCCCTGCGCGTGCCATGCCATTACCGCCCCGTACATTTCGAAAGTTTGTTGCAAAGGCAGAATTAAAGATCCTTCTTGGCTGACACCGACTTCAAAATAACTGATTATAAATTGTAAATAGTATGAATGACTGCGTTGATTCCTCTTTAATGTTCTTAGCTATGAAGTAATTAAAATATTATTTTCTACTTTTTAGTTAAGGATTGAACACGTAGGTATATTTTCTAAAAAAATAATTTTATTCTTGTCATTATTTCGAAATACTAAGAGATCATAGTCATCTCCAAGGGTTACGATAAACACTTACCATCAGATGTGTTGTATAATTATTGGTTTTCATCTCAGTTCATATGTACAAATAAACAATTTATCTTTAATATTACAAATCATTTGTTTAGATAGGTTTTGTTATTTTATAGAGCAAAATCAATTATTATGAAGTGCTTGTCCGATAAAAAAACGGGAAGTTAAAACAGGCTTATCCCCACATGTAAGATTTAACTACAAAGGGCTGTACAGAACAGAGCATATGAACGACTTATAAACGAATTATAAACTTGATACCTTATATTAACGATATTTATAAGAATTATGGATTTTTATAGACTAGACCGCCTTCGCTTCGGTATCAAAAGTTTCGTACAATCTCACAAAAACGCTTATAAAATATTATTGTTACTTATACTCACTGCAAATTTACTTCTGTTGTCGTCAATTACAAATTTACAAATATTGAAATTTTGAAAATTGCTAATATGTCAAAAATAATAAAATGTAAGCTATTTACCCGCTTCATTTATTGATTTCTAAAGGTGAAATAATTTTTCAAATCGTTAACCTAGATTTTCAATCGTTGCAAACAACAAATATATATAGCATACAAAAAATCAAATCTTTTCTCTTTATAATATTAGTTAAAATTCAGTAAAAAGCCGAAATATTGATAACTGAAGGCGCTCGACTGTGAAATGTAGGTACGGTTCGCTAGTTCAAAATCAAGTAGTCAACCATAACTTCAGCCAAAAGTTATATTATAGACAGAGGTCTCGTCCAAGTACCTAATATTATGTTAGCGGAGTTGTTATCATATCGCCACGCTTGACAGTATCTGCAGATCGGTGATCGCAATGAAGAAAGTCTTATCTCAGAACATTGCTGCCCGTCCTGTGTTGGCTGAGATTTCTGATGCTTTTCCGCTACCATGGACGATCACTACACACGCCATGGAAGATAGATAGAGATATTTTTACAGTGACAAGTCTTATAACAATTTTGCTTACATCATTATGGTAAATGGATTCATTTTACAAATATAAATACGTATAATCCACAGACAGCTTAAAAATTTTGTTATAAAATACAACTCGTGCACTGGTGAACAAGCCCTATGTCGTGGGAAACTTTACAAAAATACAAGAAATTAGAAATTAGAATTGTAATATTCGTGAATTACGCAAATGTTTTTCTCGAATGAGTTACAAACACACTACACTCGTAATGTTACTAACGATTATTAATTTGATTACTTGCCCACACTTAGGTATAGTCAAACTAAAACCTTGATAATCAAAAATATAAATAAACGGTTTAAAAATGACTCACTATAACTTTTCGTGTATAGTGATAAAATAACGGTGTACAAAAATATTAACACTACACATTTCATCTACACTTCAAGTAAAAGTAGTATTAAAAAGAAGTTTATGAATAATGTTTATGAAAGCCGCACCTCAACGAGATCTGTAAACAGATAATTTTGGCGCTTTACGATACACAAGAAGCTCTTCATTCAGCTCCTTAAGGCATTTGCCGTCACAAGACTACAGTATACGTTTTCCCATAACATTTACTTCTCGTAAAAAAGCTGTTTGCCTTTGCCTAATAACAGTTATTCGGCTTATACTGCCATCTTTGTATGTATTTTGCGCTCGCGAAACAGAATATTTAAGTTTTATGCCAACGTATTAACATATAAGACGATAAGAGAAAACTTGAGTTGGGTATTTCTTTTTTAATTTTTTGTGATCATTACGCGGTCTTGTGTTTTACTTTTCATAGACAAAAGCTGATATCGTGATTATGTTTGTTTGCAAAGATGTGCACTAATGGGTTTCCCAAAATGCAAAAAAGTGTCATAATACCGTCTATGAGTACTTAAGTCTTACCTACTTGTGACGACCGTATTCTAAAGACGATAATTTACACCGAGTTTGAGTGAGTACACCACTTTGCATTAGTTTGATTCTTATGTACTACAGAATATGATAGTAAATAATGATCGACTTTTATTACTGTTATTTGAACAATTTTTAATGCCAATGTTTAAAAACGGAGTTTTGAGTTTCATTTGTTATTTCGGGGTCTTCTCTTTTTTCTTAAAGGCATACGAGTATTATTATCATAAACTTATATAGTTGTGAAAAGTCGAATTAACAACTTCGTGTATAAGGGACAGGTACTATAAACCCATCGCAAAATCATAAGTGTAATTATATAAACAATACACCTTACAAGTTACGAAGAACAAAGAGTAATTTAAATATACTCAACAAAGAAAATTTTCTCAAAAATTTATTCATTTAGGTCATATGAATAACACTTAGAAACATCATAAAAGAAGATTTTAACCCATATTGCGATATGCTAATAATGCGATATAAGATCTGGAATAATATTTTCGTTAGTATGTATAGCAATAACTACGAGTATAATCAAATTACTGAACAAAATATAATATGTTAAGATAATGAAAAATAAATCAAACGCAAAACAAAAGAGTACACGTGTATTAAAAATAAGTCATATTAAAAATATTCTTGTGTATACTACGTGTACATGTAAATATTGATACATATATTACTTAAGATAGTTATAGTTTAACTTACATTTTATTTTCGTCACCATCAAAAAAAAATGTTTCCTCATTCTCTTATTATTATAACTATACCTTACTTTCTTTATTGAAGTGACGATAGCCAGCACACATAGCTTGCAAACACTTCTGTACTTGTATTTTCTAATGATCGTTTGGAGTTTAATAGTGAACTACGAATCGGTAGACGCAATAAGGGTAGGCCCGATCACAGTGGAGATGCTTGGGAAAGCGCTAAGGATTAGCACGTAAAACATGAATAAGTATATAAGTTATATTTACTCCTAAATTTTAGAATCTTATCCATAGTTCTAACCATGTTAACTACTAATAAATTAATAGACATCGTCTTTAGAATTTTTTAGTCAACATTTTTAATCTTGACGTGTAAAATTACATTATGCATTCACGAAGTATTTACTGCACGACGACTTATACAAATTTAAAATATGTATTCATACTATCTATGTACATGTGCTCATAGAAATAAATAAGGTAATAATAAATAAGGTCGTAAAGTGAGGAATAAAACTAATGACTATTGTTTTTCATTATTCCGGCACCGATTCTATCTACATATCAATTTTCACACACACACACACACACACACGCACGCACGCCCCACGAACGCACACACACATATACACAAACACACACACAAACACACACACACACACACACACACACACACACACACACACACACAAACACACACACACACACACACACACACACACACACACACACACACACAAACACACACACAATTTTTATAATATAATAGGAAACAAGCAATATATATAATTAAAAACAAAAAGCTTGAAACAAAATGAAAATAAAGAAACTCTTTTTCTTTTCTCGTGCTGACGCTACATTGAAAATGTATATACCCTATGTCACTCCCACAATCCATACGTTAAAAGCTATTAAGCCATTTCAGCTTCAGGACATACATACATACATATATAATACATGCATGCATACATACATACGCTCGAAAAACATTACCCTTCTTGACTGTGTCAGTCGGGCAATAAAGTATGACAAACTGATGACAACACTGTTTTACAGCTTGTACTACTTTAAAAAAGAATAAACTTCATTACATTTTTAAAAGAATTAGTTAAATGTACATACTCATTTGGTTTTTTTTATCGCTGACAGTGGTAGAAGAGCAAACAGCCCACCTAATGTTAAGTGGTAACTGAGCGAGTTCATGAGCGACATGAACGGCTCAGAGTCTCTGGCATTGCTCCTGCTAATGCCATGGACTCTGCGAAACTGCTGCCTACCGTAGGGTAGGGTATAGGAGAAGGTGAAATAGGAAAGGTGGGCAGTTGGGCACCCGACACTTACTCACCAAACAAAACGCAATAGTATGGATACTACTACTCCTACTTCGATCTTCTATGAGAGGGTAGTACTTCCCTGGTCGATCCGGCCCATTCATGCTGAAACCTACGAGTATCTATATACTAGTATTTATATTATTATGTGGTAGAATATTATATTATTATTATCTACTACCGTACTGTAATTGTGGTCTGTTTGAAGCATTAACAAAAAACAACGTAACTGCATAGTAAAGATAAATACCATCAGCCGAGGTCACTTTAAAACGCGAGTTAACATTGATCTGTATAATTTAGTTGAAATGATGTCTTTGCTTTATTAATGCTGCAATTCTCGAATAAACCTTTAGATTATAATGTATTCTTCTATTTCTTCTATTTTCACTACTATTTCTGTACAATATAATTGCTATTAATTTACTCCTTTGTCATTTTATCAGTCAACTATGAACTACACAGTCTGTTACTTGGTATTAGAGCCGCCTACACATCAATACAAATACTAATTATATTGAAATTACAGCTTAGACTAATTTTCCTTTTGAGGGGCCTTTGTGACCGTAGCAGTTATTAAGACACAAAGGAAAGCGGCGGGGGATTTCAAGCCTTTCGCGCGGGACCGTTCACGTACGTGCCAATCGATGGTGCGGAAAAGGCTTTATCGATTTTAAACTACCCTTATGTTGCACTTTGTTAAACTGATATTGTTATTGGCTTTTTAAAGAGTACGCTTCGTTTCTTTAATGTACGTGCAATTTTATTTGTACCTTTCTTAGTCATATCGATATGTTTTTTGTCGTCTGGATGAAGAATATCTTGTACTTTGTATGGGTCTCCTTCTTCTCAGTCGTTTACCCATGACAGAGGAGTCGCGGTCACGCGTGTTGCCTGGTTGCATCTCACTACCGTTCTCCATTTGTCTCTGGTGACAGCCTGTCTTGCGCATTCATTGAGAGGTTTTTAAGTTAGAGCCTTGATTTGGTCGTTCCAACGCAAAGGAGATCGTCCTCTGGATCTGCAGCCATCGACTCGGCCCTGTACCACTAACCGCTCTACGAAATCACTTCCTCTTTGTAGGGGTAGTCATGCTTTACTTTTAAAGCTTTCTGTGAGATTATTTTGAATTTATAACTTTAGTGATGGGTGAACAGGGAACAGTTGATATTAGCACGTAATGGATTTATGATACGAAACCATGCCTATGTACAAAAAGTTGTTTGGTTTTGTTTCAATCACAGTTAAAAATATACCTAAAAACTTACACAATAGAATTGGATATGTAAACCATATTTCGACATATTCGAGAAATAAATATCAATTAGAATATATGCCTTATTAAACATAATCGATAGTTAAAGTTTAATTCAACCTCTTTATTTATTATTATAGGTTTTTAGGTTATAGGTTCTTTTGTATCTAAGTACTACATACCTTCGCATTACACAAGTGAATAATTAGTAGTGCTAAGTAAGTAGTAGTACAAGTAATATTCACTTACATTTTGTAACGGTTGCACTGTAACAAATTAAAGTTTACTTTGTTTGCACGTATTGCAGTGGTCCCCTTGCCGCACCACTAATCCTGCACCTAGATCCGCTTGTACGAATTGTGATTTCCCACAATGTACAGAGCATTCTGTAATTCACATAATTATATTCAGGTATTCTTAGTGACACAGTTTGTTGCTTTAGGTATAAAGCCATATTTTATAAATTACAAAACTAGTTTTATATTTTTATACAAGCAGTTCATTATCATTAAGTAGATAACTGAACGAGTCAACTTAAAATACCCGCTGACAAATAAAACACTACGTAAAGTCATCCAATGGCGAAAAACTCCATGAAAAGTCTATGAAAGTTGTTTAAGCAAGTCAGCTCTCTGAGAAGTGGCGTCAATGTTTTTTTTTATGTTAAATAATTTTTCGTAGTTTAAGCAAAGAGCTACGGAAGGACGTGAAGTGGCATTAAGAGCTTTAGCTTTACTAGAGTTAATAATTTTACGGAGTTGCGCTGAAAATGTTCTAGTTAACATCGATTGTGGTTTTGTTTTATTTTAAGCAACTTTTGGAACTGAGCGTCATATTATGAATGTTAAGAAGCATAAAACGAATTGACCGCTGATTGTATAATTTATGATTAAGAAATGGTTGAATAACGTGAATTGCACTTTTCTTAAAAAAACCGAGCTACGCCCACTTGATCAAGTACATCTCAGGGTTCAGTCGAGATCTGTATAATGTTTTTTTTTTCTAAACCTAAAATGGTTATGGCACACTGCATATTATTGTTGCATAATTTAACTGGTTCCAAAATAGTAAGTATAACTAGCTTCTACCAAGGTCGTAGGCTTGATTGATATTAATTTAAATTTATGATTAAGAAATGGTTGAATAACGTGAATTGCACTTTTCTTAAAAAAACCGAGCTACGCCCACTCGATCAAGTACATCTCAGGGTTCAGTCGAGATCTGTATATTGTTTTTTTTTCTAAACCTAAAGTGGTTATGGCATATTATTGTTGCATAATTTAACTGGTTCCAAAATAGTAAGTATAACTAGCTTCTACCAAGGTCGTATACTTGATTGACATTAGTAGTATTAGTAACACAGTACAATTTAATACTGTTATATTTTAACATTCTACAGTTTTATTATTACTAAATAGAAGTTAGAACTTAGAACCTACAATTCTCATTAGTTTATGAGTCTGTTAAACTATGGTTTGTGTTGTTATTTTTTAGTACTTAGTACAACGTTCTAGGAATGTAGTAGTAGTATAATCGACGGTTTTTATCGAGACAGGCTAGGTAGAAGTGTATATATTTACCAGTTAAACACATTTACCTAGAAAGCTGAAATTTCGAAGACAGGCAGGTAGTTTATAGATTGTTTTGCAACAAAAATAGTTTTTTTTTAATTTATAAGACAATTATTATTTTGTGTGATAAATATTTAGATAGGTGTATTTTGTGTTCGTTAATTAATATATTTCTAAAGTCGAGAGCAAAATAAAAAGTGATAGTTTAATTATATATAGTAATTAAAAATATAATAAGGTATATCTCACATACAATAGTGTGTACAAATCGCGGGCAATGACAACATGAAAATCCACAATGAAGCCGCTATAAGCCATCGCAACGAGCTTCATATTTAATTACGTACCCCATAACTGGCGTGATTGCATTTCCTGCAACTGACGTATCAGTATATTATTTTACCAATTTGAAACTATATTAAATTCTTCGAAGTAAAGCCGGGACGTGAGGCGTGTCTCGTTAGATGTTGTTATTAACTGTTTGTAGTAGCTGACGTCAATGGTTTTTGAGTTACGAAGGATTTCATTTCAACCTGCGGCGTATAAATAAGCGTCTTATAAGTTTAATGTGTGTGTCTGTGGCATCGTAACTCCTAAACAGAAGAACCGATTTCGATTTTGTTTTTTTTTTCTAAATAAGAAACTTTTTCTGGTGACTTGATCGAGTGTGTTTATCTGTGGTTCTAAAAATCGAACCACAGGTAAACACACTTTTAATCAATGGTATAATAATAATAATAACAGAACTACACAACGTTATCAATACCAAAGTAAGCATAATTAAGGCTTGTGATATGGCTTCTATATAACGCGGATAAACAAGTGAACGGTTTATCTACCCCACGTTCAATATATTTATTTGTTTTAGATTTCTGAGTAGATACTTTAAGTACAAGTCACTCATATTACATTAGTATCTATAATGAAAATAATAAAAACTTAATATCTTTTTATTGAGCTAAATTATGTTTTTAATTAACATTTTTATTGCAATAATGCTCATTTAACAACCAAGTCATTTGCGCATAAATATTAAATATTTTCATATACAATATAATCGTCTCGATTGCCATCATTAGTCTCTCCTCGTTCATTGAATACATATTTCATGAGGCACATATTCTTCAGAAACACATCTAATGAAAATTCCACATGAATTACGAACGTTAGAATTATTGTCGCCCAGTTATTAAACCCTTTACCACGTACCAGTTTTATATTTATTCGGTCGGTGTTTCTTCTACCTTATGATTGTGTTAGTTATCTTCAATAGTAACAGTGGTAGTGTCGGCTGCAACAGACGTACAACTTTCTTCAACTCGACGCACGGTTCAGATGCGAAATTATGACGAAATTTCTTAGAGAACTCTTATCCCACAGTTGTTCAGGTGCATCGATCGAACTCGAGAGTTCTGACGAAACTTTTCCAATGACCGGATTCAAATATTTTCACTAAGTGCTGAATCCCCTTGAATCGTTCTTTGATGCAAAGGCATCTTTGTGCGCCGGTCTTCTGCAGATTTTTCGGTAAATAGTCGTTTAATCCGCAAGTAAGCCAAGCTTTCGTTCCGCGCCTTTTAAAATTCACATGAGTTGTGCCAAAGACATATTGTAATAAAAGATTCAAACTATTTTATTCTTTTCAGTTTTATATATAAAACTAGCTGCACCCTACGGCTTCGCCCCTGCGTAAAATATGTTTTGCATCCCTCTGGTTTATTAGTAGGATTGCAACAAATTTACACTTTTTATGTGTATGTACATTTAATAGCTAATCAGGTATGACTTAATTCGAGATATAAAATTCGATTCTTTCACCTTTTTGGTTTATTTCATTTTTACAGTTGAAAGAGAGAATAGAAGGTCTATTTTAAATATAAATATAATCGTATGTAAATCAAAAAAATATTTATTGATATTATCTAGTTTAATATTATGAAAGCCATGTTTCGGCTGAAACAATGAATACCTACTCATTGTTTCAGCCGAAACACATCCCATAAACGGGTCCTCATACATAAGTTGCCCACAACCTTTCCTCGTTCTTGAGACATACAGTAAAACAATTTTATCAATACAGAACGATGACGTTTAATTAATGTAAGGCCAGCGTATACTCACTACTATAAACATTTTCAATCCAAATACAATAATCAAAATTCTAACTGTAAAATTTAAATAGACAGAAAAATTCCTGTCTGTAATTTGGTGGCATTCGGCACCGAACACGCTGTTAATAAGTGTTTAAAATAATTACGAGGGACAATTATGAAAGTAACACCCGTTTGTGAGGACGTCAGCTGTTGCCTTTGCCAAGTGGAATGTCATTTCTTTTATTTAAATGGTGCTTAGATGACGCGAACACGGTTGTTGTCTCACTTCTATCTGCAAACTTCCAACGTTCCGACGTTTATGGACCATCTGCTACAGCCATAACAGTATTCAATTGTCGCTATACTGCCCCTTTATCTTTATTCTCTACTCATGATCAATGTGAACTCGAATCTCGATTGAGAGTGTGTTTAAGATTATTGTTATGACAGTATCCAACTTTAAAGTTATATAGTTTACAGTTTTAACTTTGTATTTTTAATTATTGTGTAGTTTTAACTAATGTAGACTGCACGGTCTATCGGTTAAGTTGATCACGCTACTACCATTACGCCGTGTTTAGTGGAATTTTATTTCTTATCTGGCCAATATTCGTGGTACATAATATAATATTTTAAATATGTTTGGGTTTGAGTGTACTTTGTACCTATTCGTGACTTGTATGCTTGTAAGATCGTCTGTGATACAAAACTTTTTACCGAAAGCAGAAATAAATCCCTTTTTTCAAAGATTCAAATTATCTAATTTGTTTAATTCAGTTTAAGCAAATTAGCGTATTTGACGCTAAATTGATAAAAATATTCTATGTAAGGTAGGTAATTAAACTATCGACATTTATTAAATATGTATAGTAGGTAATAATAATAATCGTGTTGCATGCACATTACAAATATTAAAATCCTGACATCGTTTTTTAAATATTTTTCGTTTAAAGAGAAACCCGAGTCTACAATACATCATGCAATAAATGACAAGGAATTCACTTCTACCACTACGACACTACAATATTCGTACTGCTGAATAAATGTAGTAAAACCTCACATCAAAAATAATAAAACTTCTATTTATACCTTAATTTAAATATTTAAAATAATATAACGCTTTTAACATTAACCTCAATGTTAACGAAATAGATACTTCACTAAGTTGAAATTTGACGAGACGCCCGTATTAATTAATACCGTCCATTAGCATCGCTTGCGCCGTCTCTCAGAGCTCTATCGCTCTAAATGCAATTAGTTTACTCCGAGGCACCGACACCCCGCGACAGTGCCGACACCGCCCGCTCTCAACCTAAATATAATTCGCGCCCTAATAACATTATACCGCGGAGTGTTCATAAGAAAATATTGTAGTTCCTAATGAAATACGGGTGAACTTTTAGCTCCAAGCTCTGAAGCGAAATCTCAGCTAACATTGTAGATAGCTCTTATTCTGTCTATAAAATTAGAGGATGCAAATTTTTGTATAAACAGAGAGATCTTCTTACTCTTTTTTCTTTATTACTTGTAATTATACAAAGAAAAATTAGACGACCGCAACTGAGATGATTATCAAAACAAAATTCGCTTTACTAAGGAATGTAAATGTATTATTTGGTTATAGAGCATTTGTTTTCTTGATTAATGTACCTACTTTTGAAATAAATATTTATTTTTTATGGATCATATTTTAATGTTATTGCACAATCGTCTGAAACATTATTAACAGTAGAATGAAAGCTTTACATAAAGTTGTAAAGTATCTTATTTGCTTTTGTTGGAAAGATCAGATGCGCTGCAAAGCAGATACTTTAATAGAAACGATTGCATAAAATTTACTATATCTATGCAAAAGTTGGAGCGAAAGCAAATGGCATTAGGCTCCTCAGCTCAATGGTTCGGGATGAGAGGCGGCAGCTAGCTCGGCGAGAGTCTCGGGTCTCGACATCGGAGGCTCTGTGTCGTCTCTAACACAAATTATTAGCGCAACTTTAACCTCCACCCCTCCTTTCTTTCATCCGGCTCGCTCGACGAGCTCTCAATAGATTCATTAAGACTCTAACGAGATCTTCCAGGGTGAATCACGAATGCTTTGTTTCGTTAAATGCGATTTATTTTGTTTGTTAATATTTTGTAGGTACAAAGTTTCAATTGTCGAAAGTCCTAAGAATTGGGTGCTTGTAACTTGATTTCTGGGTAAGAGATCTTCAGAATAAAATCAGCATATTTTTGTCCTTCACTTCGCTAAATAAAATTCGCCGGCAATGAATGCAGTCGATTAAAAATTCTTTTCAATCGCATCTTATTTTGAGCGTCTTAAAAATACCTTTTTATTTCATTATTCGTCTAGAAATATGTTGATTGAATAAAACGATTATAAAAAATAAGAACAAATATATTGCTGAGTTGTGGTCTCCAGAAGAATCTCACTCTAGACAGCGTTATTTTCGTCTTATAATACAGACACTTATCTATCCTTATTTTAAAGCTGGTAGTGCCAACCTTGTCAGGTAAGTAAGCAGTCTATTGACGTTTACAATACTGAAAACATTGCCACGCGTTGCGAACCCCATGTATTCATAAGTTCAAGGATTACTCTCGCTTACAGAATTAGTACAATTAGTAGTTTTTATTGCAATACGCTAATAGCAATAGCTGTTAATACCTATGTCTACTTGTATACTACTCATTTTGTCGCTACCTTTATACCTCCATTACTTTTATCATTAACCATATTATGCTATTAAGGCTGCGTCATCAGCATCCTATTACGTATTTAGACAGGCAAATCGACGAGCTGCTATCGCGTTACCTTACATAGCTATGTACGTAAGTGCGTAAGTACATATATTTAATATGCGAAAGCGGTTAAAGCCGCCTAATTATCAAAGCTGTCGGTAAAGTAAGTTATGGAGGGTGAATTTTTAATCGGTCTCTCATTTCAGCTGCATGTTGCTTCTATCAAAACTTATTTGCATGCAAATATTATATTGATTCAACTACTGATTGAGAGGCGTATTTATGTAGAGATAAGTTAGAATTTATTACGTAGTGAAATAATATTAGGTATTTAATTATGTAATTATAGGTACTGCTGTTTTAACTAGCCTTTATAATGCTAGGTATTGTAAAATATGGTGATAAGGCACTTGATTTAGTTAATACAGTGATTAGTTACACAAGACAAAATAATGCGTGGTCTTAATCCCGAAAATGCACGTTTTCTAGCTGACCCGTTATGATAATAAAATGAAATAATTGAATAATAATTATGGTTGTTGTCATTATTTCCTTGCAATTTTTTTCTATCTAATTAACGCAAACATAAAAATATTCGTTGGTAGTAGACATTTTCTTTTATTTCTTGTCCTTTCTGCTTAAATTAATTGTTTTAAAAACTTATTTTCATTAATGCACGGTACATCATAATGTATTTACTAAATAATGTATTTATTTGGATAAGTATACCTACAGATAAATATCTGCACCTATAATTAACATTTGATATGATTTAACTCTATGCTTATAACCAAAGATCGTACCTATATACATAGTAATTATGATCCCCAATATCAGCCTGAGGTCTCCTGAGAATCTTGAGCGGTCTGCATCAGACGCTCACCATGAATGTAAGTAAGATCATCAACACATTCCCTTGCAACTTCTTCGAATTTGTCTAGTTCAAATATCCATGCAAAATACCAACCACAGAATATTTCTGTAATGACGACTATGGATGTCAAACATGATTCCATTATTCAACATAAAATTATAATTATCTATAGGTGTACGTCTTTACCTATATATTTTTACACCCCTTAACTCTTTGATTAATGTGACTACGAGTACATCGAAAATGTGTTATTAAGGAACGCAACAAGAGTACATTAAAGATATCACCGTCGCCCTTCAACCCTAAGGGTTTTCAGCGACCCTTCACTGTCACTTAAGATCCCTACAATTACAATGGAGATTTTTAATTAATAAAATCAAATTTAAATGAAAATATAAAAATAAATTATTCCTTTAGTTAAAGAAATGGGTTATTATCTACTCTAACGTGGTGCTCAATATTTACGGCGATAAAAACAAATTATTATTATAATTATTTATAATGTTACTGAAGTAATTAATGCGACAATGCTAAGTTATGAGCTTACGTATCTATAAGAAGTAACATTATCTTAAAATTATATCAAATAATGCGTGAATGAAAAAATGTGTGATCAATGCATGCATTCATTCAGTGCAATAAGGCTCTATGAAAAAAGAAACATCACAGGCATTAAGATTTGAAAATACAACAAAATGTCATCAATATTATGTTGTTGAATTGAGAGTTCACTTCACTTTGGTGGACCAATTTTATCGAAGACATTTAATGAAATCGTTAGAAATTGAAACGATCGAACATTTACAACTTAATATTAGCCTATGGGTAATCTGTTGCTGTTGTTAATAAAAAAGAAGTGCTTGCCTAATTATAAAGCACTTTGATTACAGCCAGTTTTAGATTATTACCCACAATTCTCAACTCGCAACTCTTCGGTATAAAGGTGAACGATGTACTTGCCAAATAAAATGCTGTTGGAAACGACTGAACTATAATAAGTTTAATTACAACACATTGATTAAGTAATTTTTATTTATTTAAGGCAACTTCAATTTTGGCTACCTTCACTTCAAGATTAAACGTGCAGTCAATTACATAGCTGATTACAACAGCAACACATTTCAATTTAATTGGTAGACACTTTGTAAGAAATGGCGCACAAAATAATGTAAGTACTCTAAAACAAAGTATTCTAGAACCCAATAAAATGCTTACTTTGGATCTAGATGGCATTGTGTAGTTGTTGTGTTATTATTATTACATAAAAAAGTAAAAATAATCAAGGTCAGAAATAAAAATAATCTATATATATATAAATGAATCCCTATTTCCCTTGGTCATGGCATCACGCGTGAACGGCTAGGTCAATTTCGTTAATTCTTTTTTTGTTGTGGTTGTTATTGTCAGGAGAAGGTTCTTATGTAAGAAAATCTAAGAAAATTGCGCGGAGATTTAGATTTAGATCACAAAGTATAAAACAACGTCGGTTCCAGCTGTCTGTCCCTATGTATGTTTAGATCTTTAAAACTACGCAAGGGATTTTGATGCGGGTTTTTTTAATAGATAGAGTGATTCAAGAGGTAGGTTTATATGTAAATAACATGCATAATATAGTAGAGAAACATTGATAAATTTAAATGTTTTTAATGTGATGTCGTAAATAAACACATTTTTTGCGCTTACATTGCAACCGTTGCAACGCTGGCTAAACCCTACAAGATAGATCAAAATAATGTACTACAGTATTGTACACCTTAAAAAGGTCTACAAAAGAGTCCGCAATAGCATATGTCTATCTCTAGGGGATAACCCACAATAACCATTTTTATCCTTTACATTTTATGAGAAATAATGGCTTATTTTCGAAGCGATTTTAAGCAATACAGCATTTATCCTTATCAAATTAAGTACCTTAAATACATTGTGCATTTAATATAAATCAATAATGCCCTTTGGAGCATGTATTTTAAATAAATATTTTCAAAGATATTACAGATTAAAAATGCAGGGAGAGATATAGCGGCAGGGGGCCGGCATTCGGTAGTAAAATTAAATATACTACAGAATGTGTAAATACAACGTTCACAGCATTTGTTGTTTTTCGCACGGGTAATGTTGTTACTAAATATAGTATCAGCATTGCACCCGTGCGAAGCCGGGGCGGGTCGCTAGTAATTTATAAATATAATAAGTATATATTTTTTAAATATATTTACTTAAAAATTAAATTATATTAATAAAAACTTTACTTTATTAATAAACTAATCTTAATAATGAACACTAAAAAATCACAAACTATTTTCTGAATATGAGTCTAAGTTTTTATTTTAATTTAGTTGTACTGCTTATAAAAATAAAACTGTAAATGGGCCTAAATTAGTTAGCGAGATTAAAGATATTTTTATTTTATTTAAACTTTGCTATCTGAATTAAATAAATAAGATTTGTGTACACAGAGAAATTCATTATGATTTTATAGGCAGATCACATCTGCCGTAGGACTGATGGAACTAGAAAATAATAATAATAATAATAATAGTCATTTATTTCGAACCACTACAGGAACATACACATATCATACAAACATTACTACACCAATATTTAAATAGACACCAACCTGGCAACTGGCTTATGGACACCTAACCAGTGCGACCATACACTACTGCCAATGTCCTCAGCTACAACAGCCAGCAGACTGTTGGAACTACCCCGCACCCGACGCATCAAGGATGCGATTCTTTTTCGCATGATGGCATGAAAGTCATAAACATGCGCATCTGCAAACATCCCCGATGCGCTACAGAAGCGGGGCAGTCCCAGCAATCCCCTGAATCCCTTATTGTATTGGACACGTAAGGCATTATAGGCCTTCTGCGTATACTTAACCCACAGGCTGCACGAGTAAAAGGTCTGGCAATATGACCGAAATAAGGTAACTTTCACTGGAACTGTACATCGTGCAAACCTGCGAGCCACCATATTGCTTCTAACCGACAATGCCCTACGTTCCCTTTTAATATCTATATATAAATAATGAATTATTCACGTCACTTCTTCTATCACTTACAAGTTTGCTATTAAAGAATTCACGATGTCAATTTTAAGCTTGTGGCACTAAATATACAACATTCTAAACAATATTTATCGTGACTTGACATGCCTCTTTTACACTGACAGTTTGATTCGAATCTGCCTAAAATTCGTCTTTGTGCATTTTTAATAAGTTTACTTTTGTATAAAATAAAAAAACAAGTATGTATCTTATTAAAAAAAATGCATTTATATGACCATCAATGTTAGTCATATTCGTTACTATTTTTCTCTAACATACCAGATGTTTTCTACATTCCAGATTATATTTCAGGGGAAGATATCTCTAGAGACTCTTGTTTTTATAATTTTCTTTTAACAAAAGCACAATGGGCATTTCAAAGTGTCAACATTAATTAGTGCAGTACATAAACTTGCTCTCGGCATCGAACGTTCGCCCTTCGCTCCCGTGGGTATCGTAAGAGGTGACTTAGCAACAGAATCGGTAAAGTAGCGGCATCTATTTGTTTTCCTCACTCTTTCTACGGAATGTATTATTGATATTATAGTTGTTTAATTATTTTTGTATTTATTTTTTTACTTGACGTTTAAATCACAACATAATCAGCTCTACTGATATTAAATAACAAAGTCTTCTTTTACATGAATTTTGTTTTAACCAATATCGAGTTACTTGCAGGGTGCGGCGCAATATTTATAAATCATCTATAAACACTAGATTATTTGATGATGAGGACAGGATAGCAGATGGATTATATTTTTATTTCGACAGGCTTGAAAAAGTTTTTTCGATTCGTAATAAAAAATGTTAATCGTCAATTGACTGGCCTGTTGGTCTAGTGGTTAGTGACCCTGACTGCTAAGCCGGAGGTCGTGGGTTCGATTCCCACCCAGGACAAACCTTTGTGTGATGAGCATGATTGTTTGTTCTGTGTCTGGGTGTAATTTATCTATAATATGTATGTATTTACAAAAAAAAAAATGTATATAAGTAGAATATCAGTTGTTTAGTACCCATAACACAAGCAAATATAATTGCTTAATTTGGGGCTAGATGGCGCTGTGTGAATGTGGTAAAAAAAAGAAAGAAAAGAAAGAATTGTGCCACCAAGTTCATATATTTGGACGAATCGAGTTTCATCATTTTGTCTTACTTTTCTTGACCGAATACGAGAAGAGCGCAACCCTATCGCTGTAGCGACTGTAACTACTGGCTCTATTTCTTAAATAAGTTAGAACATTAAATTTGTATAGCTTTTACTTAACTCTTCTTTCAAACTATTTCCTTCGATCTTCAGTCGAAATAATGAGGCGTATAAGGTACCTACAATCACCCACTAAATCTCTCTGTCTAGATCCTAACTTAGCTAAACTGTCAGTCGCTGTTGCCCTTTAAATCCAACATGCGAAGGAATCCATTGTAATCACAAAATAATGTTATTGTTATTATTGTTTTCCCTTACTAGATACGAGTAGCTATACACTCAGGCCATTGAAAAACCCTTTTTTTTTGTTGCTAAACCGTCATTTTAACCAAAAGTGTTATCCTAAAATGTGTTTATTACGTGATATAAAATCTGGCTGTTTAAACTTAAATAAAATTTAAATTTAAGGCATTTCACTTACTTCCACAAGTAAATGGCTTGGTGGGGTAAATAAATACACAGTACAAACGACTGATGGCAAGCTATTACACCATTAGGTACATTATTCAAGCGTTGTCAGTTGTGGACATAGGCGTGTATAATTATGGAGCGAATTTATTATTAGCTGTCCAGTACCTAATCATTAATTATAGTAGGGTTAAAAGAAACAGTTTATTCCTAACCTCGAATTATATAGATTAAACTTGGTATACGTAAATAAATCAAGTGACATTGTGATGTCAGAAAATGTGATTTCTGCTTTATAATCTTACGTTTAAAAATATTATAGGAAGAATCGAACTTCTTCGAGTAAGTATATTATCCGTTAAGATCCTTCTTAATCAGGAAAAATGTCGCGTTTCTCAAATTTGTTATGCAAATGTTGGTATTAAACACGCTCATTGTCGCACTAAACGTAAATCGATCGGAAGCGTTGACTCGACGTCTCTCAAATCACGAATTTAGGGGCGAGGTATTTTTCAAGTCGACTGCAACCTAGCGATAAGCGCTGCTCGAAATGTGACCGAATTTCAATCAAATTTATGAGTTATAATAATGATTATAGGTACTTTATCTGTGTGCCGCATAAAATTTGCAATTTCACTGAAAAGGTGAACTCTAGTGTAACAAATTCGTCGGCAATCGTAAGGCGCTGATAACGATTCGGAAAATTAATCTCGACGAAAAAACGAACTGGGGAGACGTAAAATGAGAGCGAAACACGGATGGATTGCTCTCCGTTTGTCGCAGTTAATATTTATTAGTTACCTTTTACAGACGATTTGAAGCAACGGTGTATTAGGGGCTTGTGTATTTTGTTTAGGTGCCATTTCTAAATACGTAAATATAGAATTGTAAAAACAGTTATAATTAAACATTACATAATATGTTAAAATAGGTAGTTTGTACCTACTTAAACATGTTACATGAGACTACATCTAAGATTTTTTAAGACTACATTTTATAAATATAAAGTAGCTATATCGCGTACATAAGGTGAAGCAGTAATGTTATAAAATAATTTAAATATGGCGGATAAAAGATACGGGAGAAAGAGTCATAATCTAGTCGGGTTGTGGAAAGTAGATAGTAATCACTTAATGCAAAGTTGTATCCCTTGCGAACGCCATAAATGCACTGACTCTTTCTAGTTAGATATCTAATCTATGTTATTCTTTATATAAAAATCTCTGTATATTTTATTTTCTACTTCTACTTAGGTAAAATTATTTAGTACACTTATTACGTAGGTATAGAAATATCACAATTGTAAGCTAATTAATTTATTTTAATAAAGGTTTTTAATTATTGTAATACACAAACTTTACAAAATTATCTAACTAAGAATCTTTCAAACTATAATGAAAGTCTACTCAACAACTGTTTTAATTCTTCATAAATTCAATAACAATCTTGGATACTTACCTACCTTTTAGAAATTGAATGAAATACCTATTTACGAGAAAGTAGAAGAGTAACTTATCAAGCTTTCAAAACTTAATATACCTACGCACCTCGTGATCGTTTTCTATTAGCTCCAATAACTGAAGCAAATTATATTTTACATAAAAGAAAAATTTCTATTACGTCGCGGTATTTCAAATCATTTCCCGATATAATAACTTATTATAACACTTAGCAAAAGTCACCGGGTGAAATCTTTGTTCTACACCGCCCGGGGAGTCGCCGGACCGCTCGCAGCGATTGAAATTTAAAATATTGTACCCTTTGCCATTATGCTAGCTTATTCACCCTTGAAATATCCCTAGGGGGCGCCAGGTACAACGATTGGGGAAAATATTTTACACTTGTTACTAAGGATGTCGCTTTCAAGTCTGCGATTACAAACTTCGCAACAAAAGAATTTCAAACTTGCCCTTCCACGAACAGAGCTCAAACTTGATTGTATAGTAGAATCGTTTTGCCAGAATATTTATGAAAAGCACTTAATTAGTGTGTCGAGAATGAAAAATTGTTATTGAAACCGAGTTGATTGAACTGGCGATTCATAACTATGTCATTTTGGATGCGACGCTAATGAAAATGCGATTAATCACAGCGAGCCCGTCGAGCGTCGGAGAGTGAAATGGTACGCGACGCGTGATTCTGCAATTTGTACTGCACTTTGTTATTATTGCCCTTTCATTTTGTGAATATTCGCTTTTTTCTTAATGCGGTTTAACAAAAAACTAAATGGAATGGATATTGCGCTAGAAGGGTTGGGAGTACGTTAATTTTAGTGATCTGCATTTTGTAAACGTTTTAAGAACTTTTCTTTCTGAAACTGTAAACAAATTGTTATTGTTTTCTTATTCATTAATGGATTTGTAGTTTATCTTATTGAAAAATAAAAACTGTATTTTTTGTTAGCTAAAGCAATGTGAAAATGCAACAATTTCTTTTTTTATTGATGGAAAACGCATAGGAAGGCCTGATAACTGCAATCTGCCCGAGTGATCAGAATCACCAAAGATTCCAATACCTTGGCAATAGGAGTCAAGTCAATCAAGATGTTATTTGGGGTTTCTACTCATATCAATAAATAACCTAGTACGTTATTGATATGATTGCACTTGAACAGTCTTAAGAACACTGAACCAGCATTAATTCTCTTGGTATTAGAGGAGACACCGTCAATAAGGATGTTAATGCTATGATCATCCGGAAAGCTAGTGATCCGTCTGCAGCGTCCCTAGAGGATTCCATAAGACAGTGGCTTTGCGCCACACCTTGTTAAATGCTTTGACTATGTATTATGTTTATATATTAGGTATACCTATGTCTGAGCCACTGAAATAAATCGATTAACGTCTTATTTGATAAAATTCGACTCGTTCGAGATAAATAAGGGGAACAAAAAGAACAAACTACTTTTCTAATACCGCAGTTGGTCAGAATATACTAGTCAAATTATTTTTGTTTATTTTATTATAAATTCGGATATCGGTTACATCAAAATAAAACAGTGTTGTTACGGCAAGTACAAATGTAAAATTTTCAAATTATTAATGCTTTCTCTGTATGAGAAGAGGCTTTTTCTGCAGCGGGATAATATATTATTAGGTTGGTATGATGACCATGGTTCCAGTATTGATTTCCAAACCTCATAAAAAGTCGTGTTTGCGACTATCGAACAAACATACTTCTTTATCAGCATTATGCAGTGAAATGATTTGATCCGTTACTGTAAATCATCGAATTAAATGACAATAAAATCACAATAAATTCAGTTGTGTAATGGGCAATATTGTCAGGAATATACCCGCAACATCGATTTATACAGCAATGTTATTGCCATAAGTAAAACTATTACCGTATCTCTTAAGCACATTTTTTCAACCTATTCTGTTCCATTATGAGCTAAGGTCTTCTCTATGCATGCCTTTCTATCTAATGCTTTAGTAACACATTAAAAATTGTGAAGAACATTGTTCCAAAATTGAGTTTTAAATCTCACATGTCGTTTAGCAGTAGCTTTTGCTGCGCCTGAACGAACAAAAATTGTGTTTATTTGCATCATACACTGAAATGATACGGATTAGACAAGTCACGATATAATTGTGGCGCTACTTTTAAATTTTCAGCTATTATATAGTTACTATAAATTCCTATATTGAATTAACTGTGCCGCCAAACGAAACGTTAACAAACCGTTAAAATCTGCACAAAAATAATTAAGCGAATAACTTCACTCATTAGTCGGCATCAAATACTTGGTGTAGGTAAGTTGAGGGTGCAGTACTTTGCCCGCATTACTGCATATTAGGTCCGGTTCAGTGAGCGGAATGCCAACGTTTACTTGATAAAATAAATTTGAACAAAACAAACGCATCCGTTGCGGCAATATGAATCCACCTCTGTGAAGTTGTGCTAAGCGGCATGGAAGTGGAAAAATGGTAGCCGGGCACCGGCTAATATGTGAATACTTGAAATACCATCGCATGAGGATTTGTCGCCTATCGGCAGGTATACGCGTACTTGTGGGCAATTTACGGTTGTAATAAAAATATTTTATTGCTACAATACAAAATATAACCGACTAAGCTGTATCCACATAAACGACAATTTAATGTACCTAATAATAGTTTTTTTATTTTATACTTTATTATATTTAATTATATTTTACAGTAATGTATGCTATTAACAATGCATGCAAAACAAATCGGCATATTCTTGTTGATTATACTCGTAAAAGTATAACATACCTACCCGTAGTACACAACTTCACTATTGAAAATGTAGTTATAAGAAAAGTATAGGAAATCTTTACTATATCAGATATTTGAAAGAATCCAAAAAAAAATTTTGTTATTATATTCATTGTTTACCTAATTATACCTTGTTGTTTTAAGAGGTATTAGTAGATTACAAAAATTAAGCTCGAAAATGTATAGCGGTTGAATCCCACCGGCATGTTTTTGTAATCTATATGTATTCGTTTTCAAAGAGTCCTCAAGATAATATTTTGTCAAAAATAAAAATAGAAACAGAGATTCAAGTCAACTCACATGTTTAGTTTATATTCGACCTATTTACCTATCAATCAAATTTATCTATCAAAAAAATTTGCTGAAGTCGGCGCTACATTAATACTATAATTTTATGGGTGACATTGTATCTCTGTCGGTGTTTTTCGGATGTGATCCTGAAAACATTGTTACATAATGCAAGTAGAGTGTTACTTTTCTTTACCAGGCGAAGACGCTAAGAACAAGTTTGCATCTATTGCAGCCCAGATCTATCAAAAATAATAATAACAATCCATTCATATTTCAAAAGACTGTCCTGACTGACTGACTGACTGAAAAGGATGAAACAGATCAAATGAAATTTCTTTATTTTTTCACACCTAGTTTTGAAAATTTGGTGTGAAAAAATAGTTGTGATACTGTTAGGATACTGTTATCAAAGTAAAAAATACTCTTATTAATATTTTAAATATATTTTTTTTGTGATTAAAATTGGGGATGAAAGGTTGTAAGGAAATATCATTGTTCGTAAAGTCATCTTTGTGCAAATTAGTATTGAGATGCCTAAAAGAAATAGTATGAAAATGACTTTTAACTTAAAGCGTGAAACACAGAAACATAGGTAGACAAACAAACATCAATGTACCTACTCATCACGAACAGGTTCTGCATAATTGTTTCTAGCATGGACAATTTTATGTTGAATATATAAATAATATAAAATATCTATGGGAAAAAACTATATCCACGCAAGCGAAGCCATGCGCAAAAGCTAGTTATAACATGTTATAAACAATGTCTATTCAATCCATAGATTACGGATCTACACAATATTAAAGGCAGCCTTGGTAAACAATACTGTTACTGCTCCCATTCCTCGATTGTGCGCATAAATTACCATGTGTACCTCAGACGCTAGTAAATAAAGGCATCAGGGTATATACTCAAAGCCACAAAGCAACAAGCAACCGATTCACACAAACACTATTGCTGATTTAAATTCGTAACTGAATTTAATCCGAATTGAAGTGTCAAGCGTAACGAGAGTCACTCATGCTAGTGTAGGGCGACCATTCGTTAGTCTAACTCTTTTGGTAAAACGAACCGGGATAAGCCGGGTGCACTGTTAACATTCTTTTCAATAATGATGCTAGGGGAGATGTGAGTGCTCTGTGTCTTGTTTATTGGATTTTTTGTTGCAATCTACATATGAATAGAACGCCAATCTGTTGGACGTTGGAGGGTATCGAGACGGTTAGCATTGTTATTTCGGCCTACATTGTAGTTAAAATAATATTTGAACGCAATGTGTACTATCGTGATGTAATTATTGCATGTGTGTAAATATTTTTTGGACGTTTTGTTTGCAGGTTAATTGTTTGAGTTAGCTTTTGGGCATATTTATAGTTCAGTTTTTAGTTAGTTATTCTTTAATTCATTTTTAATCACGTCAAACGTTATATTTGCTGAATTAACAAGCATGCTCTGTTTTCCATTAAAACTATTTTGTACCTACCTAAGTGATGTCGACTCCAATTCTTTCATCGTCTATTTTAAAGTTTTACTGTGGAGCAACAGCACGAGTGTTGGTCGCCTTAATAAGTCTCTTGCATGATAAATAGGATCAAGTGCGGGGATACGATGTACTTTGCCTCTTTCACCACACTACAAAATATAATCCATGGCACTCTTCGCACCAAGCTTTGGGGCAACGGATTTAATACGACGTTTGTGGACTAGAAATCGTAATGAAAGTGTGGCAGCTCTAGTTGTGGCCATCATTATCGACGGCTTTGCACTCAGATAAAAAGCTTTTCGAAATGTTATGAAAACGTATGCTGCTTTAGGGTTAAACCAAGCGAAGTGGAACAATTTGAATATGTTCGTTTTGCGAATGAGTTTTATTTTAATCTGCGGTTACCTTGCATTTTTGGTCAGCAGCTCCTCTTGTTCACTGCATTTTGTTCATTTTATTCCATTTTCATACAGTATAACAAGTATAATTTATTTAACTTTATTCATTTATTTTATTTTCATGTAATGACTTTAACTTATTTATCTTAAGTTGAAATCTAGTTAAATGAGTTTAGTTAGATTGTAATTCTTGTTAAATTTAATTACAGCTCAGTGTACAACTGTAATAACTATGGAATCTCGTTATTACAACTTCAGTATTAGAATTCTATGCAATAACATTAATGAACAAACTGATAATATTAATACAGCAAGTAGAGAGCTGACGCGTGGGTACGTGACGTACAAGGCACGTTCGTAGGAGATGAGTGTTTGTATCTTACTAGCTTCGTCAGTATCGAATATGAGATATGTACTGTATGTTTTTCAACCTTAGTTAAGGATAAATTTCTCTCAAATAGATTGTTATTAACTTAGTAAAGCGTTCGGGAAGCTACAACATTTCTTCTCGTCCGCACTACCGCAGTGTCTCATGACCAAGGTCTTTGACCAGTGTGTATTGCCAGTGATGACATACGGAGCAGAGACGTGGTCGCTAACTATGTGTGTTATCCGAAGGCTTAAAGTCGCTCAGAGGGCAATAGAGCGGGCTATGTTAGGCGTCTCCCTGGGCGATCTTTTGAGAAACGAAGAAATCAGCAGACGAACCAAAGTAACTGACGCAGCTCGCAGAGTTACTTCTCTGAAGTGGCAATGGGCAGGACACATAGCTCGCAGAACTGACGGCCGCTGGGGCAGAAAGGTCCTAGAGTGGCGACCACGAACCGGAAGACGCAGCGTGGGCAGACCCCTCACAAGGTGGACCGACGACCTTATAAGGTGTGTCGGGCAACCGATGGATGAGAGTGGCGAAGGACCGGCAATAGTGGCCAAAATTGGGGAAGGCCTGTGTCCAGCAGTGGACGTCTTGTGGCTGATATGATTATGATGAACTTAGTAAAATACCTCTTTACAGAAAAGCCATGAGCATTCAATTTTAGACTTTTAATAAGTCTAGATATCCTTAAAATGCTTTCCTTCACAGTAAGTTAGTAATGTCGTAAAAGGTAAACTTAGAAGTTAGGTATTGATTTTAGTTTATAGGAAAGTAATTTTAGCTATAACTATGATTAGAATTGACGTTAATTATATAGGTCAAGTAATTATTTGTAAAGACATGAGACGTAAATAAAATATCGTATTAGTATACCTTTAACGTACTTATCAAACCCCTTTTTATAGTTATTTATATTACTTTTTTAATAACTTTTAATTTAAAAGCTACTATTTAAAGTTCTACCCTTTTACACAAATAAATCGGCAGTACCTCAGTTTTCAAGTTGTTAATACGGATGTTTTTTTTCCGCAACAACAACAATATTATGGCCTGACAACCGTGACGCACGTGGCATTCTGCATATTAAGACCCCAACAGTAAATTTGACAATTATTTGTCATGGGAAAATTAACTTAAACAACTTTACACAAAGTTCAAATTTAAATGTGAATATTTAGTTATCTACTGTTAGTAGAAGCGCACTGTTTTCGAACTACCCTAGAAGAATCAGTCACGCACACATGCACCTCTTTAATAGGTTCCAGCGACAGGGGTCTGTTGGTATAGTAACCGGCAAGTGTATCGAAGTCTTAATTTGAAATTTGAATTTGCAATCCGTCTTGATGAGCCGTTTTAGAGTGTTTTGTCAACATGAGTGGTTAAGATTTTCTGTCGGAATATTTGGCATACCTTCGTTAGGTGAGACCGTGATTTAGGTCGATTATGGTGCACGGGTTATGGAAATTGGCCCGGTTAATTAGTGAGGTTTATTGAGTAGGGTTATGAATATATTTATGTCTGTTCTCCACAAATACGGTTTAGTGACTTGTATTACGTGCACGTTTATGATTGAAGTAAATAAATAAGTGTGACTACATTTTGATTAAAATTTCATGTGTCAAAAATTGTTATTTTAAATAACAGAATAAGAGATATCCTATATCTGTCTCAGGCACCGAATCTATGTACTATATCAATTTTCATCAAAATCGGTCTAGCTGCTTAGACGATGAGTGGTAACAAACATACACACACACACACAAACTTTCGCATTTATAATAATAGTAATATAATTATATTGTTATTATTATTTGTAATTACATTAGTAATACGATATTTAATTAGTCTAATAATATGATGGATCTTCAGTTTGGGAACTATCGATAATAATCTAGTAATCAGGCTTCTAACCATGCAAAACTATTGTCTATGACAATTAGGAACAACATGGAAGTCCGTCGCTTTAACGGGAACTGGTTGTGGTAGAGCACCAGCCTTGAGCCCCTGCTGTTTGGTTAATCCACAAAATATGATGAATATGAAACAATGATGAACTGCTTTCTAAAGCTGATACATCGTTTATTAGAAAACGGTCATCCTTTTACCGACTGAAATTTCGATAGCGATTATTAACCTACGAGTCCCTCCAAAAATCTAAAGTTCATTTTTCGTCTATAAACAAAAGTTAAACCAACTATCCAAAAACCTTTCCCACTTTAGCGTCTTCATTCAAAATTGAATAGTTTTCGAGGGCAATCTAAAACTAACCAGACTACGTACCAAATTACACCGTGAATTATCCCTACTGCAAATTACATTCGAATTTCCGTAGAATTAAACGAGCGAGCCCCAAACCATTGTAAAAGGTCGCATCTATTCGCAACAACACGTTAAAGTTACACAGACGGAATGGCCAGTCGACGTAGACAAAATGACATCATCAATATAACTGTGTTTAGTTCGGTCGTATGCTACCAGAGGGCAAGGAACACCACATTAGTCGCAGATTAATACACTCGTATCGTATTGGATGGCATCGTCGTCCCTTATTGGAAGTCCTTCGATACACGCTATACCTATTTGAGTCGATTCGCTCCGTTGAATTCAGTACCGTGATTTGGAAAGATTCATTTTTTGGATCAAAGACTCATATTATTTAATCAAGTAGAAAGGATTTTTGGGGTTCGGCTACTTATAAATAAACAGAAATGTAACGACATTTCTTGTGGGAAAATGACATGTGTTTTTTTTGACTTAAGCAAAGCTGATTATAACTTTGGAATTGAAGAATGAAAAATACATGTTTTGAGCTGTTTCATTTCTATCCTTTCTGCTAGTTCAGAGGCTTACACGACATAGCACAGGTGCTCATTAATAAGATGAACTCTTGTATTGTAATACTCCTAAAACTGTTTATTTTAATTAAAGTTATTTTGAAAAAGTTTAAGTTCTTAGGTCTATGTTAGTACCTACATCAAAGGATGTAGTGATATCCGTTTTGGTATGGGGCTGGCATGCAGTTTTATGTTTTAATAAAACACTCTCCTGCGGCATCTTTTAGGATGCTACAATAACTTTCGGTATTTAATTTTAATGAATATACAGTCATATATATATCCCTTACCGTCTTGTTAGTTTTTATAATATTTTAATAACCCATACAATATCAACTCTACTCTACGTCCATTTCATGGACTGTATATTCAAATTCTATATTTGGTTATCATCTTATATAGCCCTGATTCATTTTTATACGATCTAAAATTTAATCAGTATTTGCCACCAAATTAATAAGTATCTTAGTTTTGTAGTTCACACACACACACGAGTTAAACTAAGTATTTTAAATCATACCATTCTCATACAAGGTACCTATATACATTTTCTCTGCTTTCCTAAATATAATATCTTGCTCTGCTATTTAAAACTTTGATTTTTATAGTAATTTCTAATCTTTTATCGCTGCATATCACTATTATTATTTTCTACAAAAGAATTTAAAATCACGGCAATTAACTGTACGTAACATTAAATATAATGTTATCTAACCATACAGTAATTATTCATTTGGGTAGGTTTAAAGTAAACTTATTTAATAAACGCAATGCGCCGGTTCATTTAATCACATTCGACGCCTGATTAAACCTATTCGGATTGAATATATTGATTGTTTTATCCGTTAACAATTTAGCCTTTATTAATCTGATGCTGTCCAGTTTTAGTGTGAGAATTCAGATGCGTTTGAAGTTTAGAAATAAATGCTCCAGTATCAATAGTGTAGATGTCTTTCTTATTTTTCGTAGATTACGCTAGAATTATCTGCGTATTAATTATCATCTTACTGCTTTCGCCAATTCGCCCACCAAGATTGGCTACTATGGTAAATTGCTGCAATTATGTTGAGTCATCGAGACATGTTTAGGCTGTTACACATTTTCTATCAGTGAACCATAGTAATGAGAGTTTAAAATATACACAGCAGATGCAAAAAAAATACTAAATTTAAATGATTTAAAAATACTAATGTATAAAAATACTTTCGCTGGTAGTTTTTTTACAAAATATTATATATCCGAATAACATTCAAACCTTATTCTCACCTTACAAACAACAGGTCATTCAATATTTACCGAGTATGTAACGAGATTTTCCCACATTTATGAGCGCACACAGGTAAAGGTCACACCTATTCGAATAAAATCGCAATTTGTTTTTAATATGAATATTATTTGTTTGTAATGTAATGAGTTACAAGGGGTCCGTAAGAGAACAACAAATAAGTTTATTTTCAAATTTACATTTTTTATTTACTAATTTAGTGGCAAACAATTATACGGCTTATCTCATGATAAGGGATAACCTATGGACATGGCCGTGTTTTTTAACCAATGTAGAAATATTTTTTAGAAAATAGTCGGTAGAAGAGGATAAAAGGAAAACGGAAAAAAGAAGAAGACCGAGAACATAAGCGTAAAATAGATGCATAATAAATTCTCTCTTGTATAATGCTCATGCTCCTGCGTGTAAAATATGGTTTGTTGTATCCCTCGGGAACCAGACAGATTTTCGGGATAAAAAGTAGCCTATGTCCGTCTCCGGCACCGCAACTATCTACATACCAATTTTCATCGAAATCAGTTCAGCCGCTTAGGCACCGAGTGGGAACAAACACACACACACACACACACACACATACACATAACATTAATAGGTTTATCATTCATATCGTCATTTTAGACAAAATGGACCGTGAACGTCCCACGGCCTACTTTAAACATGGAAACTTTGACTTGACCGTATACGTCATTAATAAAAAATGTAGCAAAAGCAAAAAAGCTGCTAATTATTAAAATACATTTAATGTAAGTATCTTATGTCTCAGCGCCCGCTCTTGAACCAAATTCTATAGAGATAATTGAAGTGCAAACTAAAGAGATCACAATCTGCTTGAGGAGATTTTTGCGAGCGAAAGGGGTGCTTTTATCGCTATATCTTGTGAAATTACTAACTTTCTTAAACTTAGAAAATATTCAAGGAAATTGGCCGGTTAATTTGAACAATACCGGGGGTTAATGTAATTAATAGCTTCTGTCACTCCTCGTCGGTAATAAATTATATTTCTATTTTACTGTGGGGAAATCTTCGACAGTATACGAGTAGATATATAGGTATGATATGATTCTTTAGCAATGTTTATACAGTAGTAGAATGTATGTAATTACCTTCAATAAATCAGGTAATTCAGACTGTCATGTTGTTCTTATATAGATTAGGTAACTTAATTATTAAATTACATAGCTATATTTAGACGACTCCTGTTGCAAAATATAAATGCTCACATTTAACCGCACCTTTAGAAAACAGTGTATGATACAATTTTATTTTTCTATTCTTTTATGATGTCATGATGGCCTATAGTCAATCGATGAAGAAAAACGTCGTGAAGTAGACTATACAAGTAACATAATTTTGTTTGATATTTTGTTTCTAGTTTGGGTGTAGTGTACTACAGTACTTTGTGTCAGTTAATTGTATTAACCTATTCAGTGTGGGAGTTGAAAAGATGTGCCGTGCCTTAAGGGCGTTCCGTCACAAATGACCTTGAGCGTTTCGCTTCCTCACCACCCCGCGCCTCACCCGAAAAAAACATTGCGTGCGAGTTCGCCCTCTAGCGGCAAGTAGCAGTAGCACAACTATAAGACAATGACCTTACTTGTCCGAAACCGCAGAGCTAAAATCTGATAGACGCGCCAATAATGAATTATTTTTTTAGTATCTTTTATTATTTCGTTTAGTAAGTATGTATATTTTTTAGTATATATTATTTATATATTTATTATTTATATAGTAGCGAAAGCAAAGATAAGTGTTTAGAATCATGACGTTTGTTAAATATGTAGTAGAAATAAAAATAACTACTGTGGGTTAAAACAATAAACTCAAAACCCAGCTGCTGTGAAATGTATTACCTGATCAAAAAAGCCGTTTAAAACGATTTTTATGAATTATTGAATACAAAAAAATATTTAATAATATTTATAATATTAATATTTTTTGAAGTCGCTTAAAAATTAAGTCCCAATGACAATACACCATTGTGATAAATTTCTATAATTGACATGATATGTATTCTTCAACTAATACTAGTACACTTTAGTTTAGTAACCCTGCCGAGTTTATACTTATTTAGTTATAGTTATATATATATATAGGTTTTTTGTACATGAACAAACTAAAACATTTTGACTTAATAAATGTATTAACATCCTATTAATATTATAAATGCGAAAGTTTGTGTGTGTGCACGTATGAAACGTATGCGTACCTCATCTTCATTTATATTTTTACTATTTGCAATAGTGTCGCTAGTATCATGAAGCCGCTATGCTAGCAGTTTGAGACAATTTCTATTAAAATAGCAGAGGAGTGCGTTACCCCAGCAAAATGTTGATAAAAATGTGCTTATAAGAGGTGAGAGTATAACAGATAATTAGTGCGTCGTAAGGAGTAATTTGTTTACCTATAGCAAAATTTGTTTGCATTATAGTGTTAAAGTTATTCGGAAAAAAACAGATTTTGCTGGGGTAACGTTTGAAACATTACCCCAGCAAAATGTCTTTTCTTTAAATTATTCAGGCAGAGTCACGTTGGTAGACCAGTATGAATAAAATAACTGTATCAATAGTACTAGTACATGACTTTTTAAAACAATACTGAAAAATTCAATCTTTATTTATGCCTGTCTGATTGTTAAGTGTTCAAAATTAGCTCTTACAAAAGCCAAGAGTTTTCATAACTTTCTAACTCCACTGCGTCTTCATGGACTGATGATATGAGGTCCTGCATCAATAATAAAAAAGCATCTCATAAAGACCACCTAGTCAGCAGTTTGAAACAATAACCTTTGGAATGGTGGCTACCACTTAGTCTTTTGGATCCCACTGACTGTATCATAAGGCAGAGTGAAGTCACTTCGATAGGCAATTGTACGGCACGGTTATATTCATGTATGTAAAGTAAGGTTTTGTGCAAGACAACTTTTTCTTGGTTCTGTAGATACGTACCGCTACCAAACTCGAGTAACAAATCAGACTACACTTGTGCATTGTCTACTATACATTGTATTTGTATATTGTATGAAATGGCAAATCTTGCGGAGTGTATAGGCTTGGAGCCTATTAAATGCAAAACAATTTTGAAGTGCTACAGACTGTGTACCTCCTAAACACTATTTAATTTCATCAGTCTTAGTCCACGAGGTAGGAATAACAGGCACAGTCTGCCGAAAATGAACACAAAATAGTAGGACTGTGATAGCCACTCATGAGTTGGTGTTGTCTGATATCTGGTCCACTGCTTTTAGCGCTTTACAGTTTGCCATAGTAAATTCATCCTTTATAATAAGGCTTCTATCGCGCAGCCAAATCAGTAGAAGGATTATCTACTCTACGAACACGAATCTAATCGAAACAAAACGCTGTTCTGTCTCGAGCAAAGATGTATACAGAATATTATACTAAATGATTCATAATTTATTTCCATCCTGTAATCTCGCTTATTGATACATTTTGACATAAAATGATTTTTTTTTTGTATTAATTATATATGACATAATGCCCGAGCCATAATTGTACAGTTAAGTACACATTTTGTATTGTTTTGTTAAAATTGTATACTTAGTATTATTAAAATTATACATTGTGATTTGTGAAATAGAGGTGTTCACAATGTACATTGTGAACTCCTGTGGTAAATTAAGTTCATCTTACTTTATACTTATATCGAATAATAACAATTTATATAATACTTACATAGAAACATTTATTACAGTTCACATGTTGCCTTTACCTTTTGTAGCAATATGCAAATTGAGGCAGCCTGTAAAGCACACATTTTACTTTTTATTTTTTCTTTGCAACATAGAAAGCTGTAAGTATTTAATTACCTATAGAGTTAAGTGTATTGCCTGTGTCACTTTGCATGCTACTTGAAACTGTAACTTACAAAAATTGTAATAACCTGGCGATTAAAAAGAGTGGCCTGAGTTTCTTGCCAGTTCTTCAATTCTTCTTCTTAAAATTCTTTTAAAATTGTTCTTCAGTTTGTCAGCGAACTGGTTGTAGGTTAATTTGCTGACATTTTGTAAATTTTGACGTTCATAAGTGTTAATTTAATTAACCTATATGAATTAACATATTTTCATTTTCCTTATTTATTTTCGGTTCATCTGGATATAACTTCAGTAAATCGTTCTGTATATTGTATAGCCAGCAAACATTTTACGGAAGTAGATCTTTTAGAATAAGCGGGACGGTTTGGCTGGAGATGTGCATTTAACATGTACATAACGACGTAAAATGTAAGTTTTGTCTGAAAATCAGTGGTCCGAAGGCATAGTTACCTCCTCGGTCCTCTTTATTTCCTTTTTTCTCCCACAGTATCTTTACTCTGTATGTATTTACCACTGCACTGAATTTGAAACAGCACCATACACCAGCAAAACTGAATTCAAATGATGGAGCTGATAAGGATTTTCAGTTACACATGCTTTAAACAAAGCGTCATCATTCCTATGTTGATTATCTTCTAGTAAGTGCCCGTACGTAAGGTACACAATATCATGTACCCTTAGCAAAATAAGTAACACGAACAATTTCCAAAGTAGACGCATTGTACCCACAGTTTGAGTGATTTGGATGTACCGTGAAAATTACCTCGCTAGAGATTCATTATAAGTATAGATTACTGCAATATGTACATACAAATATATGTGTACATACATATATATGTATGTACGTACATATTGCAGTATTGTAAATGTATAATATAATGCAAAATCGGTAAAGTAGAACTAATGTAATATTATCGCTAAGTAACGGATCTATGCGGACGACGTCACGGGGTAGTTTTACAGTACATACACTTATAATCTGAAATCAGAAATCAGAAATCAGAAATTTTATTTGTTAACATAGGTACATAACAAAGGTCTTGAGATCATAAAAATAGTGCGCTATGTTTTGTCTACATACAAGGCATACAAACATTTTACAATAAGTTTATATATAATATAATATAATAAAGATACATACATACATACATAGAGTGCTAAAACATAATTCTTTTGCCTTTACCTAGTTAGGTAAAGACTGTACAAAAAAGAGTAGAATTCTTTATACTGTGCCACCGTGCCGGGTCTATTACTTTCTACATACCTACACCTATCACTCGAAAAATACGGTATTAGTTTTGTTATGTCCAGTAGGCACTCAACAATATATTATTTAATTTTAGGATTAAAAATTCATATAGTACGATAATAAAGGAACAGAGAGTAGGATTTTTAATTTACCTAATTGTGATAATTTCACAGTCTTCAAATATTTTAGTTTGGTTAGAGACTAAGACGTTTTGTAAAGCCTTTTTTTTCTTCCTTTCTCGCAATCAAATAAATAAATCAAAATAAGATGCATTGAAAGTAGAAGGGTAGGTATTTACTTTAGCCTAGTATCTTATCACTGATTTTATCAGCTCATGAAAAAAAATCTAACGAGGTAACTTGAATATTTTATCGGCATTACTTACCGATAGAATATTCAAGTACACACCGTATGTATATATAGATATATAGGTATTTATGCTCGTGCAAGATAACGTAGATAGTTAGGTACCTAACAGCAGCGTGTATGGTTGTTTTGTGTAGGTACCTAACTAGGTCGCAAACCGACGCATCTCACGTATAATCATTGTAATTTGAGTTCTATGCTAGTTGTACGACCGACGCCGACGTTCGTGTTCCGACCGAAGCACCTCGTACATGTCGGTCGGAATCGGAAAGCGCCCTTGCCACATGAGTAAATATCCAAGTTAGATATTTTACTCATGTGCCCACCTACCACACACCTAGTTCGAAATGATAGTAGACATAGACAATATTGTAGCAAGCTCATATTCATATCCCTAGGGTATATAACAGCAGAAATTTACTGATTCTTGAGGCCCGGTGTTGCCTTGATCTTATCATGAGCGACAATAGGCTCACCACCTGCTACCTAGTTTACGTGGAACTAAACATAATTAAAGGATATCCTAGGTAAGTATCTCAAAGAAGGTATTTTACTAAAAATATGAAGGTAGGTATACACCTACTTACAGGATATTCATGTGTTGAATCTTTTGCATTTGTATTTGTTTCAGTCGTGAAATTTTAGTCATTTTGATGAAAAATAATAATAAATGTAGGTAAATACCTATGTATTTAATACACTAAAAAAATCTATATAACTAATCTAATTTATTTGCAACACTAAATCTATCCACACAATATATTTTTTTTGATATTATTTATTTGCAATTATTGAATTACGTAAATAATTTTTAAAAAAACCGCATACGTCCGTCCGTCAGAAGGGCTTGCGCCGCTCTGCCGCTCTGCCTCCCGTCGCCCGCGCAGAGCCCCTGCGACGCTGATTCAGCCAAATTATCAATAACTATTGAAACATTATCCTAATAAATAAAATAAATCTATAGAGTTGACATTTGGTTTATTCCGGTTGATTCAATATAACTTTTATATTTATAACTATAGTAATTACAAAGTAATATTTCGATATAAGTGAAATCACGTTGTTTTAATATTGTTAGTATAAGTTATATAATCAATTATTGTAAATAATTCTTCTACTATTCTAAAGTTCATGAATCAAAGTATATTGTAGGCAAAAAACAAAATGAATAAATAGCATTAAAATCTACTAAATATCGAGATGAAAGTCGCGGATTTCGGCGAAATTTCGTCGGAACCACCTTAAGGCCAGTGACAAGGCAGAAATATTTAATAACAGATGCTTCATAAACTTTTAGTCTATGAATTAATAATTAAGTTTTCCTAAACTGACGTCAAATTTGTTTCACCTGAAGTATTCTCTCAACTTGTATTTAATCCTGCTATTTATATGAACGGATATTTTAAACGGAAAATTTGAGCTATTCAGAGATAACTACTTTTGTACTAAGCGAGTGTACTGCAGTTTAAAATTTAAACACGAATGTGTAAAGTGGTTGGTCACTATTGTTACCATAAAGCAAATTAAATATTAATGCACATTATTTGTAAAGAGGCGGGTGTCTGGTGTCCTGAAATACAAGCCTGGAGCTTAGCTTTTAAACACTGGTCTTTCACAATATAGGTAGGCACTGTATCTCTATGGTATCATTAGTAGGGATGTGATTAATTTGACAAAATGTTATATTGTGGTAAAAATTAATATTATTAAAGATTTTAAGAAATTAACTTCCATACACACTTGCTAAACAATATAACCGTTCAAAGACTGCCGTTCTGCTTATAAACTGTGTATTTTTATTTGAAATCAAGCTGTTTTCTAGACAAGAAACAGTACCTACCTAACCTTTGCAATCGCCGCAACTTGTATTAATTTTACAATATGTGGCTGTAACTAATTCGTTACATAAAGCTAAATACAATCATAAAATGTAAGTAGGTATACAATAAAATATTTAATTCGCCTTATACGATTTTGTGTAAAATAATTTACCTACATTGGAAAAAGCTTTCATTAATTGAATGCCTTTTGAAATGAAAATAAAGTCGTTGGCACAGTTTTATTTTACAGTTATTCAGAAAAAGTTAACAACTTTGAAACAATGAAGTTTCAATATTTGTATTTATTGAGTATTTTATTATTTTACTAACATTTTAAAATTGCCTTTTATTTTAAATTGGTACAAGTTCTTTTATTACTTAGTTAAGAGACCATGCCAGGTACATTTTCTTATCTTTCACTGGTTTATTGCTTCATTTATTATTTAACGCTATTCAGGCTTACAAGAATTTAGTAATTAGTTTTTGCGTTCTCGTAGAACTTTTGCCGTTCCGTTAATTTTAGAAAATTTCGTTGTAGCACCTGTGCAGCACACGAACACCTGAATAACGAAATGTGCAATGCTTATTTTTAGACTTAACTCTAATGTCCTAGCTTACAAGTTAGTTGGAATCATATTTTATAATCTGTATTGTTATTGTATTTCTGTTCACCTGGAGTAGTTGATGAGATTTACACGTATTTAGAACTTTGAGTTGCCAACTTTTAATGTATGTACCGATGTACAGTATATTGCCATGGATTTGACTTAATTAATCTGTCAACTTCTTATCGATATAGGTACTCGTTTAATAGATATTATACCGTAAAAGCTACTGCATTAGAATAAATATTAGGTGAAATTCGCGAATTTCGTAAATCATTGCACATTTCGGAATTTCATCTATTTAACTCGGTATAAAAAATGAATAAAGAACAAAACAAAAGTATCATAAAACTCTAAAACTACGCCTTTCGCCGTCGCTAACATTTTATTTATTAATATAATTAACTTTGAACGTATCGGACTTTGTACTTAAAGCTTGTTTAAAAATTTAGCGCCAGTTTTCTCAGTACAAGTTTGTTGGGGGCCAGAGCCTTCACTCTTAATTATTACTTTGGGAAAATTAAGACTGTCGTTTAGCCGGAGTGCCCATGCCCACCCTGGCTGAAGGTTGCCTCTCTTCCATTTATCTAAATGTACTTTATCTTGCCGAGGGCGCTACCCCCGATGCATAGAGACGATATTGATGTTAAGAATTTTGGCTCGGTTTGTGGACTTTACGTGAGTAATTTGAAATTGTTGATTGTAAAATATTTGATACTGCACAAAATTTATATCAAAAAGGCAAGTTAAGTTTGTTATTTTAAATTAAGATGAAAGTTGAGCTTTTCGGAATAATATAATTAAAAATTATAAACATGTTTTTGATTGAAATTAATTTTCGTTTCTAACGATTTTGCAAAAGGTAACTTACTTAAACAAATAATACTTAAGTAATATTTTGTTCTAAAACAAATCGCCGACTCCTTACCATCGCTATCCTGTATGATGGCTCAAAGTAATGACGATACTAGGCACTACCGCGCGTTAAGTACATTACCTATTGTAAGTGTTCTTTGAGATGGTACCCCACCGGCGGATCTGTACGACGCTTTTACTCTAATTATGAGTTCCAACATTTACACACACGCTGTAATGAACGAAACTTAACATGAATATGTATATATTTGACAAAGGATGCTTTATTTAGCCAATTTTAACTCGAATAATGCCTTATAATTATATGTATCTACATACAATGTTAAAATTATTTTAACAGTATATTGGATTATTGTTTGTGTGTTGTTCTGACTAATTTAACTAAGTATTTTTAGCAGATGTTTATAATGAATATGTTGTAACTAACATAAAACTACACTAAAATTTAATTTGATATACTCCAACTGCTGTCACTAACGCATTCACTAAGAGTGACTACAGTTCAAATATACTTTTTTAGTATAGGCCTACGTCCAGCAAAGGCTCTTTCTCGAGCAATGATGATGGCTATTGGTGATTTTAATCATTCGCTTTTAGTCTACCTATAACAACTGTTTTGTAAACTCAGGGTGATTATTCATTGATGATCAAAAGTATAAAAACATTATATTATATATTTACTCTATACACGTTTTACAAGGTAATTGGTAAAAATTGTATGACAACAACGTAACTAATTAACTTTTCGATGACTCAGCCAAATCATACTTATATCTTTAGTCTAGTCTAGTCGATGATCATAACGATAAAGTTTAAGGGTGTTTTAAAGTCACCTTGAAAGCACATGCATTAAAGGCATTCGCTAGATAATACGATGTATATAAAATAAATTGTTTATAACCCATTGTTGCGTTAGCCTATTTCGACGATAAAATCTTTATAATTAAATCTTTTATTGGTTAAATAATAACATATATTATATATTGTAATTATTGTATTGTTTTTTTATATTGATTTAGGTTTAAGTGGTTATTTTTGGCACACCAATAGGGGAAGTCTCGTGAAACGGAATCTTCATCATCATCGTACTAGTTCATTTTATTCCAATGTAGGGAAAGGCCCCTTCATATAAAGAAGCCATGAGCATTGATCGCCACGCTTGCTCAATGCGGATTGGCGATTTCAGGCTTATTTTATAAGTCTAGGTTTCACCAAATCTTACAAAAAATAAATACTTGTATTTGTTTCAAATGATTTTTTTGAAGTTTAGTACTGAACTTACCTTGTATGTTTGAATACTACTAGTGCGATAGAACTGGTGCATGTCGATCATCTGGTTCTAAACAGTAATCTAATTAAAAAACATCAGTTATTTGTCCCCGTACTTTCTAAATCTCACACACAAACTTGTCGGTAAACATTACAGAAACTAACCTAACCAGTTAGTGCTACTTTGACTACTCATATGGCAATCAAGTTTAAGTCTTCAAACTTCACGCTTTTCCTCGAAAGGAAAGACAGAGAAGTGTATTACCTACGTTTTGAAAGATATGTTGAATCTCATAAAACAGGAGGGAAGCTTGTTGCCATTCTAAATTTCAGACAAATGGGCTAGTACTAAAATTTTTGGACATCTATCCAAAAATTTTTAGAGAAAACACGGAAAGAAACTTTTTAAAGAAGAGTTTATCTAAACTCTTCTTTAAAAAGTTTCTTTCCGTATTTTCAACAGCGTAATATCAATGCCAGTTTAATAAACGGGAAATAGAATGAGTAAACGTAAAAGAAAAACAATTATCATTATACTTCGAGTTAAGCTGTTGTAAGCGGAGAAAAGGACACCGTGCTCCAACTTGTTTTATGACTTTCTTATACGATGTGACCTTTTTTGATCGTCTTTTTTACCTGTTCCATATAAATTATGTTGTAAGGCTTTTATTACGTTCCGTACTTCTATTCATTCATGTTGTTTAAGGTGACTTAGCACTTGCCGTCATCTATTTTTCTTCAGGATATTTGCCTTTTAGGTAAGTTTTTGTAAAGTTTCCTTATTAATTTATTTTGAGCCCAACATATTCTTTACTAGCTATCGCCAGCATCTTTGCTTGTGTTTTTTTTTTATATATAATAAAGCCTACCAAAATTACTCCACCCCGCCTGATGGTAAGCAGTCAGTGGAATCCAGAAATGGCGGCCACTATACCAAAAGTCATCGTCTTAAACTGCTGGTATGGTGGCCTCCACTATGGTGGCTGGGAATGGGGTTAGGGGAAGGGAATAAGGGAGGTAAGGAAAGAGGAAAGGGGGGAAATTGGGCCTCCGGCGCTCTCACTCACCGAACGAAACGCAGTAGTACGGATACTACTACTCTTAAGTCGATCTTCTATGAGAGGGTAGTGCTCCCCGGACGATCCGGCCCATTCATGCTGAAATCAGCGTGGATCTACTACCGTAAAAAAAGTTGTGCGTGTAAAGATTTATTTCAATCCATTCAGTAGTTTTGTGGCGTCATTCGTAAGCGTGGTCACCAGACAAAACACAAATATGAAACTAATATTCACAACTGCATTTCGAAATTCATTTCGATCTAAAAAATAATCCCAATTTAATGGTTAACCAATTTGGCAAAGATTTTCATTTGCACCGCGTAAATTGTGGTCAGCTTCCATTTTCGTAGCTGTTGTGAATAACAAAATTTAATCTAGTGGTTGATACGATAATGCTAAAGGACGGTTGATTAATTCGCAATTTCATAATAAACAGTTTAGACTACAAAATAAATATTAATTCTTAAAAGCAATAGCTATAAAACCAGGCACATAAAAAGCAAGAAAATTCATTAAGTTGCCGAATTTTAAAGATACAAGGCTGTACCGAAACTCTTTCTATGGTTCTTTTTATGACTCTTTATACCGAGTTTTCTCGTTAAATTTTGAAGAAAGCCGCTAATTGACCTTTTAAATATGTACTAGATACGTAGATATGTTTATTTAAAGTATCTAATTTTATCCTTGTGCATCCATCAACAGTAAAATTTTATTAGCTACGACATGAATTAACATTTTTTGCCGCTATAAAATTTTCCGTCTCCTGGTTGGTTCTCGATGTGAATAGAGATTAGCGTTGCATCTTTAATTAAATCCGTTTTATGGTCCGCTCGCTTTATTATTATTCCTCTTCAATATTTGCCTCTGCAATAAAAATCTAAGAATTAAAGTTGACAAATGGTTACGATAACTTGTGTTTTAATGTTCTTTTAATGTATTAATAGAGCTTCTTTGTCGCTAACAAGTCACCTGCATTGTTGAAAAAATAAAAAGTAAACACATACAAAACATGCTGCTGAATAGTAGATAAGCGCAAACCGAAAGAAGCGAAGTACAAAATGGAAAATATTACATCAAGATAAAGCGCTGCTTACAGTTTGTTGTAAGGTTTTATTTTAAGTGCTCCGTGTGTGTACGTTTTTTCCTTTATTTCGTGAGCTCTGTATGTTTCGGAGTAGCTGTCACACGCCGCCCGGAGCGGAAAGCTATTGTAGATTCTTAAACATATTTTCAGCCGGTACAAGCATATAAATATTTATGAAAACACTGTCCGAATTAAATCCAGTCTCAACGTTTACGACGTCGCATTGTTCGCGTTTTTTTACAGACGTCTGAGCAATAAAACGTTATGTAGTCGTTGACGTTAAATGATTAACTGCTTGTTGGTTTAGGCTGTGTGCTTACCGCAATAAAACATCTACCGCTAACTACTCGTAAATGTACAGTATACTGCTTCTTCAAAATTTTATATACAAGCCTAATTTAAATTGGCAGTAGTAAGGGTCAAAGTTGTGTCTGCAAATAAATGAAAACTTTATTACTTGGTCTTAATATTTTATTTAATAGATATATTGTTTGCCGGTGGTGCAAATGTCAGACTCGATAATTTCTATTGCATATTACCTATGTTACAAATAATGACAGAAGAATGAGTAAGCTTTGGTATATCTGCAAGGACTGCAAGCACTTTGGGTAAAATTGAAATAATAAAAGATTAATATTATTTCGGCAATTATCCACCTATACGTAAGTTTGACTCAATGTTAACTGGTACGTACCTAAATACTAATCAATGACAAATTCAAAGTTTTTCTCTACCTCAAAAAGAATTGCTGTCTGTCCGTCTGTTTGTCAAAACCCTGTATCTCGGGAACGCGTGGAGGTATCGAGTTGAAATTAAAACGATATACTTAGATCAACATTCTCATGAAGCTGAAAAATCCAAAATCCCAAGTTAACGTAAAAAAAAAATACGGCGGTTTATACCGCAAAATACGTAAATTTCGACTCTTAAGGGAATCATAATTTATTTATATAGTTAATCTATAACTATGAAATTTTGCAAGTAATACCGTCTTATACTACAAATATACGAAAAATCTGTAAACTATAAATTTGTAATTATATCATTAAAAACAGGATCTTTATGCCAGGAACGGCGCGCGGTCCAAATTTGGAATTGAGTTAACCGTGTCATGTGGGGTATCGTATGAAAGGGCTTTATTGGAACAAGCTTCAATAGATTTTTGCCCGACTGACGCAGTTAAGGAGGGTAATGTTATTCGAGCGTATGTATGTATGTGAGCCTGTATGTTTATTTCTTTAGCCCACTCTACTGCATAAATGGCTTGATGGATTTTAACGTATGAGGAGTCATTAGATTTGTGTTGATTGTGAGAGTGACAGACTATAAATAATTTTAATGTAGCGTCAGCACAAGAAAAAAATTGGATTTCTTCTTTTTACTTTGTTTTAGACAGCTGGGCTTTTTGTTTTTTAATAATATATTATATATTGCTTGTTAATTATTTTTAAGTTTTTGATTTATGACGAAGAATGAGAAAAAAAACCATCCCTTTTTATAAGTATAGGTAGGTTCCTAACAATTAATTAATTTATTTATACGGAACCCTCAGTAGGCAAGTCCGACTCGTATTGTCCGATTTTTTAAATTATTAATTACTGTCTTTATTGTTGGTTATTAGCTTTATTGATCCATGATAATAGTATCATCGTATAGACGAGTAATGGTGAATGTATCAGTAAAATATGCCTACGAAGGAGACTTCTCCGGATACGAGATATATTAGGTTATCTCCTGAGACTGCCGAGATAATGTACCAACGTACTTCAGACCGTAGACGATGTCTAGGGGGAATCAATAATCCCATAACACACTCCTTCAAAACCCATTTATGAAATATCACATAAACCAGTCCGCGGGCGATTTTATTTATTCTTACTGAAGCAGAGACAGAAAAGATCAAATAGCCTTTGTCCTTAGTTCCTTACCCCTCTTTATTTATTCAAACAAAATTACATATGCCTGCTTCTGGATAGCCATTGCCCGAAATTTTACGTGTTGGAGATAGTGTCATGAATATAAATCTATCGTAAAGGACACCGCGGAGAGGTTAGCTCAGTTTACGGCGGAGCTCACTTTGCATTCTTTGTGCGCGGGCCTTTTATGGCCGCTTTATAGACTTAGGTCCTTTTGCATAAAGTCTCAATGTTCTCAATGCTTGAAGTTTTCGAACGCTACCGTTGACCGTCCGGAGTCATGAATATTGAATTTGGCATCACTGTTATAGCGGTTGCAATTCTTTTGTTAATTCCATCTGGTACTGAAACTGTCATTCACTTCTTTGTGTTAATATGAAATAGTTTTATTTAAATTGATGCTATTTGATGTGGTAAATTAATATTAAAATATATATAAGTAGGTACTGTGAATAGTTTTAAGTAACTAATTAACGTAAGTGAAGCAGCTAGAGATATTAGTCAGAAGCCATGAAACTTCAAATTTATAGTAAATTTTTAAAACATAATAAATAGTTTTAAGTCTAAATACTAAAATGTTAAATTATATGTAGCGCCTCAGGCTTCTCCGTTAACTATTAATCCCATTTTCTTTTGCTAAAGATAACGAAACTCATTTAAGATATCTCGCGGACGCCTTTCTTTTGGGGTGCAGTTTTAGATTGCACAGAGAAGTCCGAGTTGTCTTAGCAGTAATATTACTTTAGAATACAAAGTAAGTATTTACTGTATATTATTTAACTAGCAGAGCTCCACGGCTTCGCCCGCTCGTAAAATATGGTTTTTTGTATCCTTCGGGAACCAGACCGATTTTTGGGATAAAAAGTAGCCTATGTACGTCACCGGCACCGAATTTATCTACATACCAATTTTCATCGAAATCAGTTCAGCCGTTGAGGGGCTGAGTGGTAACAAACATACACACACACACACACACACAAACACAAACTTTCGCATTTATAATATTAATAAAAGGATTAATATATTAAGAATAAGCTTTCAGAGCTTCACAGCACAAATATTTAATATTCCTAATACTTAGTTGGGCTATAAATAAAGCCATAGGTAATTAGTAATTACGGATATACCGCGTAGGCTAAGCTACGGTCGGAGCGTAGAGCCTATATCATATACTTGCTTTCCTAATTGGCACCTTCGTAATTTAGGAGGTGTGTTTCTAGCACGTATAAGGTAACTACATAAGGTAATACCTAATATTTCTACCTCTATCGTTCGAAAGTTTTAATATACCATTGGATTGATGTCATTTGATCGCCATCTTTTTGTAGTGAGTAATCTTTTTAATCGAAGTTGTTCAACTTGCACAGTTATTGACTCTTTACAGAAATTTGTAGGCTGTATTCTGTAACCTTTACAATTTTGTCAATTATGATGCACCACTTATTTATGATTTAAGTTAATTTATAATTTAGGTCGATGAAATGATTGACTATGCAAGTAAATAAGATTTTGATACACAAA
Organism: Parascotia fuliginaria; assembly: GCA_963082885.1. NCBI lineage: Eukaryota > Metazoa > Arthropoda > Insecta > Lepidoptera > Erebidae > Parascotia > Parascotia fuliginaria. Next base: position 9,732,430 of record OY720186.1, read on the forward strand.
ATAATAATTTAATATTCGAAGGTGGCAAATTATTGTCTTTATAATTCGAAGTATTATTATAAAGCCTACATAAAATTATTATTTTACAAGGTAACTCATAATAAAGCGTAAATACGTACAAATACAAATGTTTGAATCTTTGATGAGCCCGATGGTACGTCGGAAATGAGATAAATGGCTTTTCGTATGAAAAACAGAATTATGTTTTTACTTGGTTTTTATATACCTGTATATTTTATTTACTTACAATTTTGTAGTAAAGTGATTTACTTCGTACCGCCAAACTGGTTAGATGGTCCCACGAATTTTAGTTTTGTTAATCTACGCCTGAACATGAAACAAGCCTCGTTTTGCGGAGTTTTACAAATACAATTATCATACAAACTTTTCATGCACTTCCACTGCGCTATCTAGGCAAAATTATTTTAAAATATATGTTTAGTAAGTGTGCCAACTCTACGGCACTATTGTTCTATAATACGTATTTCGTCTTATGAGACCAAAGGTTTCAGTTTAGCTAATAAAATTTTCTTCAAAGTATTCTTAATTGAAAATTCAAATTTATGCATAACCTCTGATTGTAGAAGCGGGCTAGGAATCTACGGTCCAAGGCACAAGCGTTTAAGACTCGAGCCTTTCCGGGCGGGCTTGTTGGCAAATTGCGTTGATGAAAATTACGTCACAGATTAGAAGGAACGAGTTTAATTAATTCTTAGTTAATCCGTACCAAAGATTTCAAATAAAGGACAACGTTGGTGGAATTTGTGGAGGTACTCCTAGGTGCATCGTAAGCTTTATATTTATTTCAATTTTATTATTTGAGACAAGAAGGGACGTAAATTGTATGATAATGGAATAATAGACAACGTTTAATACTAGAGTTGGCCGTAGATTTTACAGCAGGCTGTCACGCGAGCAGGCAGGCAGTAAACCTAATGTTAGGATTTATTCCGGTCGCTCATTATTTGTAGAGGCATCCGACTTGACCTTTCATAAATTAAAATCTACTTGTTACGGATAACTTGCTTAAATCATTTTCAAACACAGATACGTATACTTTAAACATTTATCTTACATATATAACTAACTTTATGGAAAGAAATACTGCCGAAATATAAAATGAAGTCCTCATAGTAATTTTCAATGTTTACTGGCCACTGTTCAACGAGACCATAAATTCGTGTATAACTAACGCCAAAAGGTAAAACAGGTTTACAAACTGTTGAGAGGGAAACCTCCAGCTGCAGCTGTAAATAGAATCGATGATGAAAATAAATCTATTGTCTTGTGAAGAAAACGGTTTACAAGTTGCAAGGATTAACTAATTTGCCGACTTACTAACTGCAAAGTCTTAGTGAAACTTGAAGTTCTAAAGCTTACTTATCTTTCTTTTGTAAGTCTAGAAAATGCTTTAGAACCAACTTTAACATTAAAGAGATCGTAAAACGAGTAATAAAGGTAATCGTTTTGTTAGTTTTTATTATTTGTAGCATTCAGCTTCTTAGTATTCTTTATCATTCACTTTATGATGGCTTTTGTGATTTAAAAAGGAACTTTACAGCGCTTTTTCCATTATTTATATTGTTAACTATTAAAATCTGTTTATTAGTTCAAAGAAGCTATATTAAATTTAGTTTTAATTATGATTAACTTTTTTAAAAGACAAAAACTCCGAAGTAATAAAAGTCTGCCTCGTGGGGTACTTTACGAAGAGGCAGTTCGAACACAAAGAACACATCACACAAATAACAATATGGGGAGGCTAATCTTACAACTCAGCTCAGCGGTAAATGCTGCGGTAACCATAAAATGCAGTTTATTTGCAAAAACTTCCCTTATATTGTAGCTGACTTGCCAATCTCAAAACATCGATATCAAAGACAACAGAAATCTACGGGGTACAAAACAACTTAAGATAAGTTTCAACCTCAGAATAATGCACAATCCCAAGGGAATGGGGGTCTCTGTGTCAACAAGAGATCAATACGAACGATGACGTCGGCAAAAGCTAAACAAAAAAACAGCAGCAACAATTTACACATTTCGAGTTTCCACATATAAGTAAATGTAGAAACTTGACATGTAATAATTGTTACTTTTTAACCGACTTCAAAAAGGAGGAGATTATCAATTCGGGTCGTATTTTTGTTTGTATGTTTGTTACCTCATGTCTCGGTTATTTATGAACCGATTTGAAAAAATATTTTTTTATTTGAAAGCGTATACTCTGAAATTGGTCCCATTTTTTTATTATAAAAATTGGTTCAGTAGTTGTATGTTTGTTACAACAGAACTCAGTCATTTATGAACCAATTTGAAAAATTCTTTTTTTATTTTATACTCTAAATTAACTGATTATAAATTGTAAATCGTAAATTAGTATTATAGGTATCAATGATTGCGTTGATTCCCATTTAATGTTCTTAGCTATGAAATAATTAAAATATTATTTTCTACTTTTTAATTAGGGATTGAACACGCAGATACTGATTTGAAGTCGGTTTTCGTTTTTTTTTCTAAAAATAATTATATTCATAATAATATAAAGCTATTTTATTAACTTGTCATTTATATCAACTGTTGACTGTTTATACATACTTAGTAAAAATTTATAGCTGCAAATTAAATCTTTGCTGAACTTTCATAGGGCGATGTACAAAGAGCCTTAATTGAATGAAAGCGAGTGAACGAGGTGTGCTCAATGGGCTGAAAGTAAAACAAATCGTAGCCAAATGATAATTTAGAGCAGTTTTGTGCGAATATCTGTTACATTGGGGTGTCACAATCGGATGCGCAATCTCGCATCGCGCCCTCTTCCGGACATAAATAAAATCGGACATTTATTTCATAACGTAGGAAGTTTGATAAGGCGTTCGTGTGTTTCCGTTCAGTCGGTGTGTGCTGGTACTTATCTAGGAAGATTCCATATTAAGCTGTCACACCTGCTCTGTGTTTGTGTTGTTAAGAACTCGCGCCGTTGCTAGACAATGCAAGTTTTGAGAAAATTGTTAAGTTGAGCGCTTTAACAACCTTTGTGTTTACTTTTTAAAATACTGTGCAGACTTTGTATTTAAAAACTAGCTTTCCGCAGCTTGGTTTCACCCGCGTAGGTATTTGCTTACTGCTCTGCTCCCATCACCAGTAGCGTGATGTTACATATTCTTTAACCTTCCTCGAGAACTGGGCTATCATACGAAAAGAATTTTTTAAAACCGACTGGTAGTTTATAAAATTAGTGCGTTCTAACAAACAAACAAGCCAACAAACATACTCTTCCACTTTAATATTAGTATAGACATAGATAGAAAGTAGTCGCAATCATTTATTTAATATCTAATAGTAAAGTGGGTCTTAACTGACTTATCTTATGGTGCTTTCTCACCGCGAGCATTCACCAGTAATGTGACGTTACATTACGGGAAGCGAAGCAAGCATTACAATGCGCAACTTGTAATGATAACAATTCGAACATTACATTGGTGAGGTAGGTGAACCTAGCTTTAGGTATAATGCGCAACTTGATGATTTAGTGTGTAATATTTTGAATTTGGAATGTTAGCTTGTAAAGTAATGCTCATAAAATATTTTTTAACAAAAAGAAAACCGACTTCAATCAGGAAGGAAACTAAAAAGTAAAAAATTAATTTACATAGCACAAAGTATTTCGTATTTTGATTTAATTAATCAGAAATAATTAAATAAGTATTTTATAATTTTGAAGTTGGTGCCAAGTAAAACCATAACTAGGTACTTATAGGTACCTATTATCAATCTTAATTTGCTATTGTAGTAAGGTTCATATAGTATTTAAAACAATAACTAGGTACCTATAGGTATTATCAATCTTAATTTGCTATTGTAGTAAGGTTCATATAGTATTTAAAACAATAACTAGGTACCTATAGGTACTATCAATCTTAATTTGCTATTGTAGTAAGGTTCATATAGTATTTAAAACAATAACTAGGTACCTATAGGTATTATCAATCTTAATTTGCTATTCTAGTAAGGTTCATATAGTATTTAAAACAATAACTAGGTACCTATAGGTATTATCAATCTTAATTTGCTTTTGTAGTAAGGTTCTTATAGTATTTATAGTCATTATATAATAATAGTCATTGAGTATTTATTTGGCACCAACTTCAAAATATAAAATACTTATTTAATTATTTCTGATTAATTAAATCAAAATACGAAATACTTTGTAGTACTTTTTAGTTTCCTTCCTGATTGAAGTCGGTTTTCTTTTTGTTAAAAAATATTTTATTTTACAATTTTTAGTGATGGGTAGACCTAAATCTAACTTAGGTTTTATTTTTGTACACACTAAACATTTTAGCATATTGAACCGTATGAAGTAAGCCCGACATGACTGCTGTTGAGGAATTTCCTCGACTGTCTATGGTCACTTGTAATGGGCACTTATAACCCTTAAAGGAGCAAAGTTCTCATCATTAGAAATGAATTAAGTCCAAAAACCAAGTAATTGCTGTAAATCGTTGAGAAATTTCCTCGACTGTGTTTGTGCTCCATCATCAGATCCATTCCAAACCTTCACTAAATAGTAATGCCTTAAAGTACTTAACGAAAAACATAACAAATGTACTAGTCGTCAGTACGATTTTCGAAAGTTTCCCTCGATTTCTCTAGGATGCCATCATCAGATCCTGGTTTACTTATCATGGTACCACCCTTGGGATATTTCCTTTCCAACAAAAAAAGAATTATCAAAATCGGTTCATAAACAACGGAGTTATCCACGAACACACATAAAAAAAAAATATATATACGGTCGAATTGAGAAACCTCCTTCTTTTTTTGAAGTCGGTTAAAAAACGAATTTGAAAATTACAGATGAATGTTTGCGGTGAGGGAGCTCCTTTATGTATTATAGTATTGTTCTTAACTTTATTTTGAAGGCCGCATCTAGGTGTTTGTTCATAACAAGCACAAGCGTGACAAGCACTTAATACGAATAATAGTTTTTTTGTAAAGTCACATTGGTGTTGTCCGTTCTTGAGAAGCAGATAACGTAAGAATAAGACGATCAACATTAGGCACTACGCAGCTATGTTAAAAAAGCACATATAAACACACAAAGTTTGTCTCGTATAAGATCGAACCCATAATATAGAAAGAATGAAAGGAAAAAATTTTTTTTCAACAATACAATTGCTCAATAGAATGACAATTATGTTCTTATATATATATACGTATGTTATAAACTTATAACACACACTGCGCGCCCGCTTGCAGCAACGAGGTTAGCACTCAGCTTTGTGCTGGTCGTGAAACTAGCCACTACACAGCGCTGATCTTCCGTGCTGGCCTCAGTTGACGCACAGAGCAAAATGACCACAAGTCTGCAAGTCTGGCCTTAAATTGTGTAAATTAAAAAAAAAAACAAAAAGAAGATTACGACTAAACATTATAAACAAAATACATTTAGAATAAAAACAAACATCACGCCTTAGTCACGTCTCTCTCTGACATCATCTTTTGCATAATAACCGCATGCACTCTCTCTGTGCTACTAATGCAATCAAGTCAAATAAGTAACATACTTTCGTAAAACATGGTAAAATAAATCTGTATACGGGTTCATAAAACGCTCAAAAATATGTTATCAGCGTAAGAGTACGTGAAAGCGATATTAGCTCTAATTATCTCTATTAAACGTCCGCCGTACCCTTAAACAAATTAATGTAGGTACACTGTAAACTCAACGTAAAGTGCTTTTAAAATCTCGAACCACACAGGTGTGTTGTAAGCATTAGGTAAATTGTTAGGCGTCGGCATAATCTCTTTAGTCTTTAGAGTCGTTATTTTTCAGAACTGTCCGTAACAGTTACTTATAAAAGCTAAAATAATTTAATAAAAGCGTTATATCTTTCTCGGGTCACGTAAGAGGGCGCTTCGGGGGAAAATTACATTTTGTTTGGCCACGTTCACGACACGACGGCGACATGGGACAACTCAGTTAACGAGTGTTCAGGATTCTTCGTATTCCCTCATATCCCGCCACATCTCTCTACAGATATTACCAGTTTACGAAATCACAAAACAAAGCGGTAAATAGGTTTTATTTTGTTACATTTCGGCTGAAATATACGTAATTTAATTATGTCACTCAAATTCGTTTGTATTACTTTGTACTTACTACAGATTTAGAATTTGTGGGTTTATTTATAAATATTTATCATCATTTTAGGTAAAAGGCGTCTACTGAGCTGGACATAGACTTCTAGCAGTTAGCTTTTGCAGTCTTATTACAAGCCGCGTTGCTGTCGTCATAGTATAACTTACCAAGCAGTGGACTATTTCAGTGTTAAAATTTTCCGCTTTTGTTTCATAAATTTAGCCAATATTTATAGCCAATAGTGCAGTATTTTTTATGTTTTTAATATGGTAATAAATATTAGATTTGATATTTATATAATAACAGGTTACATCTTGGTCATTTTCCATTAAAACAATTATTCCAGGTAGTTAAATCCACTAATTTCACAAACAAAATCAAAACATTGTTATACCTTTTCTCTTTAACGCTAATGATTCCCCAGGAGAACTTAAATGGACTTGCCACTATTCCACCTAATACCCTATAAACCTACAATACAATATAAATAAAAAGTTTGCCGTACCATTACCAGTTGCAAGGGCCGACCTGTCCGCCAACCTCCGCCAACATTAGCAAAAGTTCCATCGCCCGCACTCACCAACTTTGAACACGAGAATAAAATGCCACAACAAAATGTAAATTTCAACCCTTTCATACGACGAATTAGGTAATTTTCCACGGAATATTTGACGACCAAAGGTTTGCACGTGTTACATTTTTAAAAGGTATTTTGTCAAGAGTATGGTTAAAAAGGTCTTGATGGCTTAATTTAACATTACTTAATTCTCCTAATGCACACTCTTATTTAACCCCTCGTTTTCAATACCTCTGTTCAAGCCATAATAGCCATCTTCGCTCTACTAACAATCTTTTACTTCTTTGTCCCCCTCATAGCTCTAGTCTTGTTCATTCTTCTTTCAACATTCAAGCTATTCTTCTAAGCGTTGAATTTGATGTATTACACACATCCAAATCAACGATTATGATTACTATTATTCTTGACGTCATTAATTTGTATAAACTGTACAATAGATATAGTTATTTTTTATTTATTTATTTAATCTTTTTGCACAAAATACTGCCAATACAATCGCTTGGCACTTGGCAGGGTTCACGTGCAAACCAAATCTGCTCGACCAGTTTTCTATACATTTTAAGTCTCGGTTCAATGCAACTATTGCAGCAGGAAGATTTTCTAATCGTTCCTGGACATAAATCTGTAAATGGTTAGCATACAGATGATACGTAGTATAAAGATATTCGGTACTATAAAAACTTTAAACATAAAAATAACAGAAACTTCATAGAATTCAATCAAAGTGAAAGTTAAAATTACCCGTTTTCTGGTTTCCAAAGTGAATAACAAATAGACTGAATTTAAAGGAGACGGGTACAGCTACGAACTGACATAGTTCGTAGTACCGAGATTGGTACCTAAACATTGCGGGCAATCGATGGGCTCGAGCATCCCGAAACGGGTAGAACCGCGATACTGTTCAGCTGTGGAAGGTTTTGGGCTTAAATGTTTATTTATATTCTTTAGAAATGCTCGCAACTGTCAAAATCGATTAAGCCATCAAGACCTTTTTGACCATACTCTTGACAAAATACCTTTTAAAAATGTAACACGTGCAAACCTTTGGTCGTCAAATATTCCGTGGAAAATTACCTAATTCGTCGTATGAAAGGGTTGAAATTTACATTTTGTTGTGGCATTTTATTCTCGTGTTCAAAGTTGGTGAGTGCGGGCGATGGAACTTTTGCTAATGTCGGAATAATGTTGGCGGAGGTTGGCGGACAGGTCGGCCCTTGCAACTGGTAATGGTACGGCAAACTTTTTATTTATATTGTATTGTAGGTTTATAGGGTATTAGGTGGAATAGTGGCAAGTCCATTTAAGTTCCCCTGGGGAATCATTAGCGTTAAAGAGAAAAGGTATAACAATGTTTTGATTTTGTTTGTGAAATTAGTGGATTTAACTACCTGGAATAATTGTTTTAATGGAAAATGAACAAGATGTAACCTGTTATTATATAAATATCAAATCTAATATTTATTATCATATTAAAAACATAAAAAATACTGCACTATTGGCTATAAATATTGGCTAAATTTATAGTAATCATAATCGTTGATTTGGATGTGTGTAATACATCAAAATCAACGCTTATGATTACCATTATTCTTGACATAAATAATTTGTAAACATCAAAATCACCTGTTCGATATTGTCTTTAGAAATAATATTAATAGCATTGTGCCGATACCTACAATCTTTAAAAAAGGAAAAGAAATACCTATTCAAGTAGTTTAAACTTTGTTCCTAGTAATGTTCAGTAATCACTGTTAAGTGTAAGTAGGTATTCAATTTTGAGTATCGTGTCGTCGGCAAATTTTTCGATATATTTCGGCAAATATAATGCGGTTCAATTTCGTTAATAGTTTTCGAGTTCGTGCTATATATTGATCGTACATTGTTTATTGTGTGATTATTTTTCACGAGAGCTATTAAAACTCGAGAATGGACGGTAAAGTTGGTCTTTTATATCTGTTTATATCGAAATGGGCTCGATAATGTTAGCTTGGGACGAGTTTTGTAGTAAACGCTTTATGCCGCGGCCGCAAACCAAACACACGTAGTGAGAGCGGTTGAAAATTAATGTTTGCTATCTTTTGATGTGGCTCTATGAAGAGAATACACCTGCTCTCTGAATATAATGATCATCGTTTTCTGATTTTCACATAAATTAGGATAACTTTGAATTTTAGGTAAATTTTCTGCCGAAGTTTGTGGTTACTTAGTACAAATTTTGAACGTTTTATTATTAAGTGTAACTATCTTGCCGCGGCACGGTTTCACTCGCGTCTTTGCTTACTGCGCTGCACCCGTCACCAGTAGCATGATGTTACATACTCTATAACCTTCCTCTAGAACTAGGCTATCATACGCAACAGAAGAATTTATCAAATCCAACGCGACGGGTAGTTCCAGAGATTAGCGCGTTCAAACAAACAAACGCTTTCGCTTTATATAATGGTATAGGTATATCAATGTGGTATCAGCAAAATGAATGAATATGACCTCAATACAATAGTGACAAGGTTGAAACTCCAAGAGAGTCCAAATATACATAGAAAGACAACACGTTAGTCACGTTCGTTACAGCACAAACGTGGGTTGTTCTAAAGAGGGGGGAAAGTAATCTTCTATAATGCCTTGTTTTAATTTCCAACCGTAAATAATAATTTGGTCAATTTTCCACAATTTCGGTTGCGTGCATAAAGTTTTTATTACAATTTTATTGTTATTTAGGCGTGTTTGTTCCTTGTTTCAGATTACATCAGAGGTTTTAAAGGAAGCCGGGCGCTAATGTGAGTTTCCCAATTTCACTTTTGTTTATATAAATACAGTGTAATTGAATATCTCAACCGTATAAATATTTTTCCGTAGAGGTAATTTACGGCAGTTGAGAGTACACTGTTGTACGTAAATAACAAAGTTGCTTGTCCGTCTAATTCAAGCACTTTAATAAAATCCCACGGCAGATAGGCTCGTGTAAAGTGAAGCGAAACTAGCGGACGAAACTTTTTAGAGAGGGAAATTTTAGTCAACAGGAAGGCAGCCCAAACTATAAGCGTTAAGAAACTTTTATGAGCGGCCGAGCCATTTAACCGAGAGTCAAGAGGTAATCCCACTAGTCGCGGCTACGGTGAACAACGCACCTGAGACCGGGCTTTTTATTTCTGTTTCACATTTCCACCTAATTTCAGACCGGTGAGGCTGCCGAGGTGGGCTGAACTTTGTCGGGCGTCATAAATTTATTTAACGGCCCGAAGGCAATAAGAGGCGGAGTGTAAAAAGAAAAATACGATACCAACGTGCCTAGCCGTTATTGCAATTAAACAGAGGAAGTAAATCTTTCAATACGAGAGCCGAGCGTTCGCCTCCCGTTTCCTGCCTTAATTTATCGTTTTGTTTTAGTCAGTGGCGCGTCCCATTGACGGATGGCGATGTGTTTGATTAAAAAACGCAACTTGATCTCGGCACCCCTTCTAGTCTGGCAGAATACTAATCGGACTAGTCTTCGTGACTTCAATAAGTACCTCCCGCTGTCGTTTTCTCAATACAGCTTACCGATCACGTAGTTTCACTTGCGTTATAATATATCTTCTTATCTAATTTGGAACACCTGAAACTAATGACTACTATCAATAAATCAGTATTGCTTATACCATTTACTAGAGGACTAGGACTAGACGATCTAATTATGAATCTGTCGACGTCAAATGCTATGCTTTTTTACTTATTAACACTAAAATACTGTGTAGTAGTAGATTATAATATTTACCTATTTAGTAATTTTTTTTGACAAAAGTGACTAGCTACCAGATAACAAAACAGTTAGTTATATTAGTCTGTACAATTAATTATAACGAAAAACAAGCCAACTTAAAATTAAGAAGAAAATAACTCTTAATTTTCATCGAACTCAATTTTAAGACATATTGAAATTTACAGCGCAACGTGACAATTCGGTGTCACAGACCCATTGAATCAGAGATATTATTACGCAAATTCTAAAGTAGGAAACAGAGTAAATGAATAAAAATGGAACCCCTCGCAATTTGTAAAAATAAAATCAAAGAGTGAAATATAACATCTGCGTTGAGCGTGTTCAAGCGGGAACAGTTCCGTACATTATATCGTTCGTTTGCTTTTATTTTTTTCTTTAAGAAGTTCTGATAAAAAGCAGTGGATTGGTTCACAACTCTATTATATACACACGTATTTAATTTGTTCTCACTTGATTTATTCTGCATCAATCACTTTATTTCTCTTTAACGTCAATATCAAATTGCTTATTTTTGAAATTTCTTTTTAAGCAGATTTTTTTAACAGAATTAACTTTTATAAATAGAAGAGAACAATTATTTTACCTTTATCCAACCTCGTCATCATAGCCATAGGATGGTAATTTCTATACCATAATTATCCTCAATGCATAAATGTCATCTTTATAATCTAAAATATCTCTACGATGTGCCCTAAAATTTAGGATATCATGCCATGGTGATACTAATTTTAAAAACAAATCAATAAAGTAGACGGACGTCTAATATGTCTATGCCAACTTACAAACAATTCAAATCTTATCTATATATATAAAAGCGAAAGGTCACTCACACTCACTCACTGACTCACTCATCACCAAATCTCAGAAACTACAAGTGCTAGGGGTCTCAAATTTTGCATGGGGGTTCCTTTTAGGATATACTTAGGTGCTCACTAAGACGGGATTTTACAAAATTCATCCTCAAAAGTTTGTATAAAACTTCAATAGTTTTGTTAATAGGATTTCCAAATTACTAGAAAATACTCATTTTTTAATATTTAGAAGTTACTTACCCACATTAAGCGGGACAAAAGGAGTCGCAAGTTTATGTGAAATTTTGTCAGATTTAGTGCAAGCGGGTGAATGGATTTAAATGGGATTCGCCATAGAGACAGAATATATTGATTATTACTGATACATGTACGATTGCCGCAAGATCAGTCAGGCAATATTCTCATACAGGCACATTTGAATTTTCACGAGAACGAACTCGCGGGCAACAGCTAGTCTATAATATAAAAATGAACCGCTGAATGTGTTGCTAAGCGCAAATCTCGAGGGCAGCTGAACCGATTTCGCTAATTCTTTTTTTAATATTCCTTGAAGTACGAGGATGATGGTTCTTACAGAGAGAAAAATTTAAAAAATTACCTGAATAAAAAAACACTTTTCTATATTCCCATAAAAAAGTATCTTTATTTATCACAAAATGTTAAAAAAAAGTCCACCTGTGCGAAGCCGTGGCGGGCCGCTAGTATAATATAAAAATGAATCGCTGAATGTGTTGCTAATCGCAAATTTCGAGAGCAGCTGAACCGATTTCGCTAATTCTTTTTTTTATAATATTCCTTGAAATACGAGGATAGTTCTTGAGGAGAGAAAAACTATATCACTCTTTGAAGTAAAAGACGATAAAATTTTTAGAATGATTAAATTTAGAAGATGTACTTTATAATTATAATTAACTTAATCACGTCTATTAAAATAAATTAGAAATTGCAGAGCTTGCAAACAAATTAAAGAAATGAAACCTGTAATTATCACAATCGAAAATATTGCTATAGAAATCCAACCTAATATATATACATTTATTAGAAATCAGATGTTAAATTGTACTTAAATGACTCTCAGCAGAACAAAATTTAATCTAAGTATACTATTATTTAAAGCAGAAGAGTTTCGTTGTTTGTTCGTTTGTTTGTTTGAACGCGCTAATCTCTGGAACTACAGGTCGGATTTGAATAGTTATTTTTGCGTATGATAGCCCAGTTTTTGAGAAAGAATAGAGGCTATGTAACATCACGCTACTGGCGACGAGAGCAAAGCAGTAATCAAAGACGCGGGGAAAACCGCACTGCGGGAAGCTAGTATCCAATATATCTAAAATACCGCTCGTCGAATTACGATGAAAGGACATTCTCTCTGAACAAGGTATTTGTAGGTATTTGTATAATGTCATAAACAGTCGACCAGCAAGCAGACAAACATAGAATTTATAAACGTACCCCTCGGTGAGGGTTAAAAACATAGTTATATTGTAATAATTTACTAAACGGTACTTGTATCGCTGCAGTCTTACCGCGGCGGTTGCTACACTGTTTCTAAGGACTTGTGCGTAAATCGCGCAATTTCTGCGGTAATAGGAAAATGAAGGGACGAGTGTTAAATTCAAATTGCTTAATGGTTTGGAAGCAGGCATTTCATTTTCCATTCGAACTGTTGCGTAATTTACTACCGCGTGCGTAAACGAAGCGGGACTCTTCTTTTGTTTGTGAACACTGAAAATATGAGTAAAATATTAAAATGTAGGCCAAAATATCGGCTGACAGGTGCAGAGTTGCACATACTATGATATATTGCACTGTTTTCATTTGAACAAAAGTGAAATTCTATAACAAAAGTGTCAAACCTTAATAATTTAAATTTTATTATAATCGTTGGTAATCAACAGCTTAACTGTGCCTGTCTTATAAGGTCAACGAGCATTATGTACCTATTTCTTATCATCAAGTATACCTACCGTTGCTTTGTCAGACGAAAAAACAATTTTACTCTATTTAAAAATACTTAGCGTTAGCAGCAAGCTTAGAGGTTTGTTTAAAAGTTATATTTCTTCAAATTTAGTTTTATTGGAGTATGACATGTCAATAGCCAAACATAATTATGTTAGCTACTAAATAATAATACACAATTATAGTAGAAATGCCATATTTAGTTACTTTTACATACGTCATTATATAGAAACACTAACCACAATGCATGTTCAAATATAGCATTCCCCTATAACGACACCAAATAAAGACCCAGTGTTCTATTTACCTATACATTTTAGTCATAATTATTGTTTATTCTAAGGCTATGGATACACGTTTCGTAAAAGGGCGGTGGCTGATAAAATCTTTCATTGGGGAGTATTATTACGATCGCTCCTCGCTGGCAAGGGGGAATCGATAGCGGTATGAATATTTGAACGCATTTTGTGCTGTCCATACTTTTGTCGCGCCTGCCTATCGGCTAATTGAAATAGTTTTGTTTATCAACTACCCTCCTTAATGATTCGGATCGAAACATTTTTAGAATAGTATACCCGTGACTCTGGATGATATTACATATTAATACTAAGCGTCGTATTCATTGTAGAAATGAGCCTTATGATACCTACTGTTGATAATAATATAGTTTTTTATGTGCACAATTTTATATTATTAGTTACTTAATGTAGCATATTATTTTCATCAGGATAAGAAGGGTAAAATTTTATCTTCCTTCTTAGTCCATTCTCCTTGATATTTGTTTTTAAATTAGCCTTCCACAGTGACTTCACCCCGCCTGATAGTAAACAGTCAGTAGAATCCAGAAGTGGTGGCCACTATACCAAAAGCCATCGTCTTAGACGGCTGGTATGGTGGCCTCTACTATTGCGGCTGGGAATGGGGTTAGGGGAAGGGAATGAAGGAGGTGAGGAAAAAGGAAAAGGGCGGAAATTAGGCCTCCGGCGCTTTCACTCACCGAACGAAACGCAATAGTACGGATACTACTACTCTTACGTCGATCTTCTATGAGAGGGTAGTACTTCCCCGGACAATCCGGTCCATTCATGCTAAAACCAGCGTGGATCTACTACCGTACAAATGTGATAGTGATTTGAAGCCGTTGTCATTTTAGAAATGTTTACAATCTGAGTGTGCTTTGTTTGCGTGAATTGTATGTTTGTAAAAACCCTCGTGATACAAGACGAGAGAGAAAGCCAATAAATACTTATGATGGCAACTAACTTAACTCGGAAAAAGCCGAGAAAGTTTTTGATCTTTTATGAAACCTCTATAGGTTATGTTTTCTTTTTAATTTCGTACTATTTTTATTTACAAAATTCCTTGATTTGTCGTTGAAGCATCTGTGTTAGGTACTTAGGTTTTTTTGTAGATTTAAACTTGGTTGTCCTTTTTATTATTGGCATTATTTAGTATGAATACGATCATTGCTGGACACACTTACTCCAAGACCGATACTTAATTATTTGCATCCAACGGCTGCAATACCTAGTTTTTAGAAGTGCTAAACACTGTCCAAATATTTAATATATCAAGTTAACGAGGTGCATGCATGGGTTTGCTTTCATCCGCAAATGGCACACTTCATAGATCAACAGATTTCAGACATTGTCAAATCATTCTTACTTTATTTATGTAGACAATAATGACATACTTTCGGTCAATTTTGATATTTTAGGTACTTACCTATATTACAATTTCTTACACTAGTTTCTTATTATACTATCCTTATAGTCATTTAAGTTGAAAAAATGGGCTTCCTTGCTTCTCCACTACGACTAGTTTTACGCCACCCTCATTCATCACGTAAACACTAGCTTCTAATTTTGCAAGTTATAACTACATCAAAGTATATTTAGTTCGAAGCGCATCCAAGTTTATTTTAAATCATTTAATTTGAATCAGAACTTTGGTACTTACTAATACGGTTATGAGCCATTAGTAGCTACGGGTTATGAATTTTTGATTAAGTCATGGCTAAGTATTGGGTAGGTAACTTTTAGCAAAAGGCTTAATGAAACCGAGCTTATCTCAAAGGGCTAGTTTATAAGAAATTATTCTAAAATTTCTATCCAATATACGCATGAAATTTTGTAAGTACGCTTAGGTAAATTGGCAAATACTGTTTTGACTGCTTCAATTAAGCTTTTAATTATATAATTTTCTAATATTGTGTTAATTAATTTTAGTCATTATATAGTTATAACTTTATCTTCAATTACACGATAGGGTTTATTGGAAGTGTATCACTTTATTTTTACGTTACTATTAGGTACATTAAAATTTTATTTTTATGACAAGGTTACCTCACTTTTATGTTATATTTCACGTAATTTATTTTATTTCTTTAAATCGGTTTCAGCATGAATGGGCCGGATCGTCCGGGGAAGTACTACCCTCTCATAGAAGATCGACTTAAGAGTAGTAGTATCCTTACTACTGCGTTTCGTTCGGTGAGTGAGAGTGCCGGAGGCCCAATTTCCCCCCTTTCCTCTTTCCTCACCTCCCTCATTCCCTTCCTCTAACCCCATTCCCAGCCGCCATAGTGGAGGCCACCATACCAGCAGTTTAAGACGATAACTTTTGGTATGGTGGCCACCACTTCTGGATTCCACTGACTGCTTACCATCAGGCGGGGTGGAGTCACTTTGGTAGGCTAATATATATAAAAAATATATATATATATAAAAAAAAATTGAAAAAAAATTAAATATAGAAGTATCTAAGTATTTAGGCTACAAGGAGAGCCCGTCGTGTTACTATAATTATAACAGCACTATTCCAAGCAGCTCTGTACGTCTGTACATATACACACATAATAAATATATGATATATCATTACTAACACGTAAATCACTATAATATAAGCAATTTGCTTGATTAGACTCAATTATGATGTCACCATCTATTAAGCGCTGATATACGGGCATATTATTGTCATCTTATGTAGATTGTCTTTGACGATTAGTTCTGATTGTAGTATAGGAGATTACTGTCTCTATCATACTAAAAAAATAATGGATGATTTCATAATACCGGATTTTGGGCTAAGGCCTTTGATAAAGGGGCGAAAACAGTCCTTTTTCTTAATTTTTCTTAACATTTTCGTTTGTGATTCTGGGGGCCTACCCCACCTCTTAAAGAAGTATTATTTTAATGTTACTTTGTGCTTTGTCATTTTCTTTTGTACCATAAAAAACAAGAATAGAGACAAAGTAAGGTTATAATAAGGTTGCTACCCTGATTACATATTTACTACACATTTTTAATGTTCAAACTGAAACTCAAAGCGTTTATTTCATTTTGATCATAAAATATGATGATTATAAACGTCAAAATTACATAAAATCAAAATAATATCAAAAAACTATAAATATAAATAGGTAAATTTTAACACTCAACGCAACCAAAGAACCATAAAAAGTAATTTTACAAATCAACCAACTTATATAATTACCAAGAATAAAAAAAGAAAAGAGATCCAGGATATCAATTATTTAGTTTCATCTAATATGGTAATTTGACTTCGTATTTTATTAATAATGGTTCTAAAATAAAACAGTATTAGGCATCACTTACTTAGATTGCTTTTTTCGCCTCACGACATTAGTTTGCTTTGAGTTTAGACTGCGGCTAGCAGCAAAATTTTGTTATTATATAATAGCTTTTCTGTTGGAAAAAGTAACCTACATTACTAAGACGAACATGGTAAACAAGGTGACTACAATACTTTTATTTATAGCACAACAAGTTTTATTTATATTTATTTTCAACATATTCGTCATTAGCATAACTCATTAATACTACCAACAGATAACTAGGTAAAATAATAACAGCAAACCTCAGTCCTTAGATCCGTTTCCCTTTGTGAACACCCCCACGTATTTAATTATGAATAATCATTGCAAAACTCATTTTCATCATCGTCAGTATCAATGCTATGCGGTCTACGAAATAGGGTACAATTACCAAATTATATCCGTCTGCATTTAATCTGCATTTTTTAGTTTTATTTTTATATCTAAATGCGTTTATAATCTTTTTATGTCAGTTTGTATATATTAAGCTTATTTAAAAAGGCCAGAATAAAATTTTATAGTTATAATTAATGTTATCGTTAATTTTGGTTGTCACGGATGTATTTTTAGATTTTTAGTATTTTCAAAGAATAAATATATTTGTTGTACCTTTTTTTATTTTAAAATAATATTGTTTATCAATAGAAAGTTGGTTATTATATACCTAATAACCAAGATACCTACAGTCTATTGATGAAAAAAAAACCTGTGGCACTTGGGGACTGCCGCGGTAAAGCTATTGCATAGCATTTTTTATCAACTTATGCAATTATAATTATTTATTTATTTTTTATTTATGTAGTTTTTTTTTTCTTTGATATTAATTCAAGTTACACTTTTTGAGCGTGGTGACCGATAAAAAACATGTTTTTTTCTTTTATTGAATAAATGAGAAGTTAATATCGCTTAAATTATTTTTATTATCTTACAATACATGTAGGTTATTCAGGAGTTTTTATCATCCTACTAAGTATTTTTACTCCGAAAAAGAATAAAACTGGGACATTGCATTACATTGATGCATTATTACACGTTATTAAAATCTTAGTTTCATTTCTATAGTTCTACCAGATAAAATTTATTGCAAATGTGAAAAAATATTTGGTTTATGCGTGGTAAAAATTAGCGCCACTAATGTTTATCCTGAGAAATAAATTTTATGGTAGGTGGTTTTAAAAAAATCGTTGTGATTAATATTGACATTAGCTAGCATGTATTCTAATTGTTAAATAACATTTTTCTAAACATACAATATTTGTAGAGTTCATGTTCATTTAAATGCTAATATTTTCATAATAAACACTAATACACAAGAGGTGTATCACTAATAGAATATCGATTGTTAAAATTGCTTAAATGCGGCGAAACCTTTAATACCCAACCACAAAGTAGCATAAAGTAACAAAAATGAAATTTATAATACCACAAATTAAGGTAGTAAGTAATTGGCGGTGCCACCCTACGTATAACGCATCAGAAAATTAATAGGCAAATGGAAAAGCATAAAAATAGCAGAAAGTCACTATACGTCGACAGTAATCATTGTTGATGCATTTTTGTGACAAATCACGATAACGTTTTCGTGTAGACATTGTAATTATGCAAATTACAGTGATATATGCATGTGTGTATGCAAATCCATCTAGGAACACAGGTGTCTGTTTATCCAACTGATTTAATAACTGGGCTCATCGCGAATCGAATGAACGGGATTGTGTGCAGAATATCAATGCCCTGTTACAACGCATTAGTGGAATAGACAGATAGCAAATACTACAGGGGAGCACTTGGGAGTTTGGGTGCATAACAGACACGTCGCCTCGGGCGTACCTCGAAATTAATAAAGCTTTGCTACAAATCTTAATAACATGAATGTAGTTGTGTGCCTTCGTTTCATAAAATCATAAGATGTTCTCAGGTAATTTTGTAAAATCATGAGATGCTTTTAATTTTGCTTCGACGTGTTTGTAACTAACAAGTTTATGAATTCTTACACTTTACTAGCCTTTAAAATGATGTCAAGTTTATCCTCAATATACGTATTGAATGATTTTCTACCACATTCCTATAGGTAATAATGATTTGATCGCCATCTTTGAGTAACTGATTGCACTAATAATATAATAATAATAATAATATGTGGACACTATCACACACCGTCCCAAGCTAAGCAGAGCTTGTGTTATGGGTACTAGGTAACTGAAATATAATACATATTCACACTTCCTTTTTTGTAAATACATACTTAGAATAGGTACATAGGAAACACCCAGACTGAAGACAAAAACAAATGTTCATCACACAAATATTTGCCTTCCGCGGGAATCGAACCCACGACACCCGGCGTCGCAGTCAGTTACACTAACCACTAGACCAACGGTGCAGTAATGATGTATATGTACGACCACGTCATCTATATATATATATATACTATTATATAAAGCAGAAGAGTTTGTTTGTTTGATTGAACGCGCTCATCATTAGAACTACTAGTCTTAGAGAAGGTTATATGCTATGTAACATCACGCTACTGGCGATGGGAGCAGAGGAGTAAGCAAATATGCGGGTGAAACTGCGGCGGAAGATAGTTTATTATACATACGTCACGTTTATTAGAAAAAAATACTCAAAATTTATATGTAGAGCGTGCATTGTCCTATTTTGCTTCTGCGCTATGTCGGATTTCGGTCCTGTACACTACAAAACTTGCCATACAAGACTCTTCTAAGTTCGAATTCTTCTTTACTGTTTGCTTTAACTTACGAGTACCCAGAAAGTTCCTGTCTGCTTCATTTAACTATTAGAGAATTATAAACCAACATCTATCGCAAATAAAGCGAAGAAAAATTTTACTTATAGGTACTACCCACAAGTATTTGCTTAGGTAATGTTATTTAAATAAACTATAATTATATGAAACTTTAAAATTTGTCTGACTTTACTTTTTGTTGTTCTTCTTCTTCTCCTTTTTTTTGGCAACAGAGCCGACGATTGTGTCAGCTATTTCTGCCAGCGTCAAGTTTAGAATTATATTCTTGTTGATGATATTAATGGTATAATACAATGATAAAAAATAGAAAAAATGTGGATGAAATTAAATGACAACCATCTTCCGTGAAAACAAAAGATGGACTCCACATTTTGTTGTTATTAGAATGCTTAGAATTGAGTTGTTATCACAGGTTGTTATTAAATGAATTATTGATAAACTAATAGGTAGCTAGGCAACAGTTTATCAATAATTTGATTAACTAATCAAATTTCAATTTTAACTTTCTCAATAGGTATTATACAATAAATGTTGCTAATACTTTTATCTGAGTAGCTAGTATACGGAATAATTAAAAAGAAAAAAAGGCAAGTATCTACAAAAATCAACACCATTTCCTTTTCATCTGTATCTTGAATTCCGTCCTGTCGCTACATCAAAACTGATAAGAGAAGGGTGAATGCACGAGTGCGTCCAGGTACTTGGGGCACAGTGTATAAAGGGGGGATAGGGGATAGTGGGGAGTGATGAGGCACGGTTCAGGAATAGCAACGTGATTAATGGATTCCGCGCGGCACGATAATGATAATGACCCTGTCTGCGACCACCGACACATCATTGGAATCAATGCCGTCTGCAATGACGCTTTTTGCATAGCCTGCGACCAATATATAGAAGGGTGCGGGCTCGGATTAACAAGCCTTAGTTGATTTTTGAAGTGGATTTGCTTATTTGTTTTAATGAATCTATAGTTAGTGTGTATGAAGAAAAATTATTGTTACAGTTGTGTAAACGTATTTTCTGTGTGATTATTGTTTGATTTGAAGTTTGATTAATAATACAGCCTGTTTTACTGTCCCACTGCAGGGCAAAGGCCTCTTCTCATATAGAGAAGATATGAGCATTAATCGCCACGCTTGCTCAAGGCGGATTGGCAATTTCAGACATTTTTAAGTCCAGGTTTCCTCACGATGTTTTACTTCACCGTTAGTCAGAAATGTCCAAGATAAACTTAGAAAGTACATATGATTTGAAAAATCACATTGGTACTTGCCCGGTTTCGAACCCACTACCTCGTGTTTGCGAAGCGGGTGCCTTATCCACTTTGTGTTAAGTGGATAAGGCACCCGCTTTTTTGAAGTTTGATTAATAGTTACGAAACTGTTGATAGCTGTATCGTAGGTAATCGAAAGTTAAAAGAGTGTGAGATTAATTTAATATAATTAGTTTTTGCCCGAGTATAATGTGGTTTCAATCGTTTAACCCATTAAAAATTCATAGTTCGTATATTACCAAATAATGGAACTTTATTATATATACTTAACTTATTAGTTTGTACAGTTCATCTTAAGATTAAATCTATATAATTCATCTCTTTAATCTATCTTAATTTTATCTCTTTTACTTCATTCAAAATAATTATATTTTTTTTAATTTTTTTCTATTCGTAGAACGCAGAAGTAGAGAGCCGCTCAAATTATACATCAACGAAAACCAAAAAGTGAACTTACTGAATCAAAAACCGTGCAATTTTACAAAAGATTTTCAAACGATTCATGGAAAATATACAAAACTGGTGAATAAATTTTCGAGATACATAGCGTTATGCTTATAACACTTTCTGATTTGAAAGTGGTGACCACAAATCTTCGTTACGTTCTCTTATCATTTGCTTATTTAATAAAACTTTGTTTAGACATTTGAGCTGTTATATAATATATACTTGTCTATACTATTATACAAAGCGGAAGAGTTTGTTTGTTTGTTTGTTAGAACGCGCTAATCTCTGAAACTACAAATCGGATTTAAAAAATCTTTTTGCGCATGATAGCCCAGTTCTCGAAAAGGCTATTTAACTTCACGCTTCTGGCGGCGGAAGCAGAGCGGTAAGCAAAACGCGAATGAAACAGCGCCGCGTAAAGCTATTTATGTATAATAGTCTATTTTCTAAGTGTACCTTGTATTTTACTGACTTTTTGCGAAGAAAAATATCGTAAGGTAAACTGAAATTATAAAAGGCGTCTAAAATATTTTTCTCTATAAGAATATTAGAGGTGTTTATCCTGCAAGAGGACAATGCTTATTATTATTTTGATATACCTAGGTATTTTTGTAGATTAAATTAGTATGCCTACGAACCGCGAAACATATTAATTTTTTTTTTTTGGCTTACCCAACAAGACACAAATGTAAAGAAACAAAGTAAATATATAAAATAGAAAGCTAGGTTTAGCAAGGCTCTGCCTATGTGTGCACAGAAGCTCTAAATATTAAGTTGTGACAATGCAAAAATATTACAAAAATATTTTACGTCCTTTATTAACCGGATTTGGAACTGCTGATTGGAATCCATCTTATTTCACTTTTGAATATACCGATACTACTATGAATATGTCTAAAGTAGAATGTTTAGACACCATGTTCTATAATCGGTACATTCTGGTTACAGGGTTATAGAAAGAGATATTATAATAAATTGTAAAGTTATGTAGGTATTGAAAAAGAAAACCAACTTCATGCATGCATTCCGTTAATAAATTATTGGAAATATAGCAGCAGTAGGTATGTGATTATGATAAATGTTATGGTTAATTTGTTCAGTTGCAGTGATGTATATATCAAAAATTATTTTAAAAATGAATGGGTATTCGCGGTAATGGGTATTTGCGGTATTCTCCTGTTAGTTTAAATTGTGTTTCTTTTTAAAATCTGTACGATATATCGGGTACAGGGTCAAGTGCGAGTATATTCGACATTAGTTTCATGGTGCGCTGCAGTACATATTAGGCAATTTTGGGACGATTTAGCTGCGAGTGAAACAAACTTTTGCCGATAAAGTGCTTTGTTGTCTAAATAATTATTTACAAGAATTTAATCGTCCCTGATATTTACATTTATGGACAAAGAATGACCTGTAACAATCAACTGTACTTATATTTTTTTATAAAAAGATTATTTTAAAACGTTCACACATTTTTACAAAAGACAATAAGAGCTCTAATCGCTTGATGTCCATACGGCAGTTGGCGCTTTTCAGAACATCAACAATGGGTAGGTTCCATTATCGACGCCGCGGCTGAGCGCACCCCTGTCTCTGAAAATAAAACAAATCCTATGCGCAAAATCATTTCGTATTCGTATGGTTCGGTGCACATTCGTGGCTTCACGTTGTATGTAGATTAAATTTTGACAGTTGACTTATCAAAGATAATGCTGCGGTCCGGTCGAGTGGTGGTTTTAGTCGAGAGAGATGGGAGATCAAGGCGTTGACGTCACTCAACTGGCTTTATTGATATTAAATAAATGTATTAGTACTGTTTTTATAAGCAGGCTGTCTAATACTATGAAATATTTTTAATCGATTTATATACCAACTAGCTTCCCGCGGCGCGTTTTCAACCGCGTCTTTGCTTGCTGCTCTGCTCCCGTCGCCAAAAGCATGATGATATCTATAACTTTTTTCAAGAACTGGGCTATCAAACACAAAAAAATACTCGAATCCGATTGGTAGTTTCTGAGATTAGTGCTTTTAAGCAAATAAACAATAAAACTCTTCCGCTTTATATATTAGTATAGATATGATAAATGATAAACCGCAGAACAGAGCTTTGTTCTGTATCAGTCTTCTATTCAGTAACTTTTCAATAACAATTAATTTGCAGTTATTTCTAACCATACCTACTAATATTTAATATTATTAGTTCGAAAGAAACTCTGTCTGTCTGTTAGGCTTTTACGCCTAAACCAAAGAACCGATCTTGATGAAATTTGGAAAACAACATAGTCGATAAAATGGCTTGAGTTGAAATAAGGGATACTTTGTATGAAAAATGCGTCAACCAACATTCACGCAGACGAAGCTGCAGGCAACAGCTAGTAATGTTAAATAACATAAAGTAATATGAATGATAAACTGATCAATAATTTAATTAATTTGATTTTAGAATAATATAATATAATTAAAGTAATTTAATTTAGTATTATTTTTATCATTTAACTAGACGTTTATTTAACACTTTGCTTCGGTATCAAAGTTTTATTCGGTCTTGCAACAAACACAACGGAAAATGTCATTGCAATAGTGTCGTATTGCATTATTCAGATTTACAAAGGCCCTTAAAATATTGAAATTCTGAAAATGACTGAATATAGGTTTGTTGTAATAAAATATAGCATATGTTATCCGCTTCATTTATTGATAGATTTCGGAATCCTAAAAAATCAAGCATTTTTTTTTCCAAAGAAATTGTTAGAAGGCATTTTATTATCTTTCTTCAATAATAAATAGTTAACAATTATTGTTCGATGAACTCAGTACAAAAAGTTGTATGCACATTGAACTCGGCTGCAGTACCACCACTCCATAAGTCAGTTACTGAAGTAGGATAAGCCATGAGTAAATCATTTGACGATGAATATGGGTCTGCTCGTTCGCTTGATAACGATTAAATATGGCTCGGCCGCTCATATTGTGTGTACTTAACGCGACCCGGAGCGGAGTTGTGCTGTGAAAACCTTCGGATTTATGTGTGTCACTTGCCTTAGACGAAGCATGAACTATGATAAACTGAAGTCAAGTTCAAACTGCGCTAATATTTTTAATTTTAATTGTTCGCTTGATAACGATTAAATATGGCTCGGCCGCTCATATTGTGTGTACTTAACGCGACCCGGAGCGGAGTTGTGCTGTGAAAACCTTCGGATTTATGTGTGTCACTTGCCTTAGACGAAGCATGAACTATGATAAACTGAAGTCAAGTTCAAACTGCGCTAATAATTTTGTCGAGATAGTTCGATAGTCCGGTATTAAATAACTCGACTAAAATATTTGACTTATTCGTCAATTGACGCGTGAGAAATTTGTGCGTGAGCGCAAGTTGGCACCGATTTTACCAATTTTTTTTGTTGTCACTTCGCTTAACTTTGAAAATCTGTACAGTCAGGTATAAAAGAGTTTTAAAACTTAACATTATTATGTACTTAAGGTATATGTGTCCATAGTATACCTCTGAAATGTACCTACCAAGGTTCAGAACAAGTGTCCGTAGTTCACCGGGTAAACTTGTCAAATGGACCACGGTTCATAAACCTTTATAGATATAAGGTGGGTTGTTCCTCGTGGTTCCATTACATACCAACAAATCATAAATATTAATGACACCTACTCATTCATCAATTAGGCCATTTGGTACCCTGAACTAATAAAAAGTTCCCGATAAATTATTGCAACACCAGCTATCAACGCCACGCAATGCATCCTTCTATGTACACAGTAGTTTTGTCGATAGTGTTGCCAGCACTAGATTATCTTAAATTATCAATTAATATTTTGAGTGGTATTTAAAAAAGTAGTGATATACATAAGAAGTTTTGTTAATTTTAATTTCTTTTTATTTATACAAATAAATCATTTTGAATATAAGTATATAGTTTTAAAAACTGATTAAACTTAGAGTTGTCTAACGAGAAAACGTTTTGTTAAGGCCCATAAAGATTCAAGATAAATTAAATTTTAAAAGAGCACCTATGTCAACTTAGCTGAGGCTTTGGCATTTCAGAAGTAAATAAGTGACAGTTATCATATTATAATTTAATAGCTAGCTTCTTTGCTGTTTATGATACCAGCTTTCCACGGCGCGGTTTCACCCGCGTTTTTGCTTACTGCTCTGCTCTCGTCGCAAGTAGCGCTATGTTTCATAGCCTATAACCTTCCACAAGAAATGGGCTATAATACGCAAAAAAAAATTTTTCAAAACCGACTGATAGTTCCAGAGGTTAGCGTGTTCAAACAAACAAACAAACTCTTTCGCTTTATATAATAGTAAAGATTAATTAACAAATTCGTAAGCTAACCTGTAACTGAGAAGCATTCACTTGAAAGTTTTTCTATGTTAATTTGAGCCAGAAAAGTTAATAAGTTATTTGAGACTGCTTGAACTGAACACCTAAAAATCGTTCCATTTATAACTTTGTAAAATTAAACAGCAGTCTGAATCATATTCTGAAATATTAAATTGGTATAATTTCTCTAAATCCGACAAGTTATAATGACAACACTATCCCCTACGCCTATCGTCGTGCCGGTTCAATATCCAAACACGATTAACACAATATAAATGTCGCATTGATAAAACTGCGTGCGTTCGCGTTAACTGCTAAATAGCGTGTGAATAATGATTGTGCGTTTACCTACTGCTATTCTATCATTATTATGTTTATTGCCGTGCATCCATGTGGGCTGATAGCGGATATGTTTAATTTTAAAGTTACGGGCAAAAGGTAGATAGCAAATCGGAAAATAACAACTAAATGAAATGATTACAGAAAAAGTTAGAAATCGCCTGAATAGCAACATAATATAATTGAGAACCCAGGTAAGCAACACGTGAATACTAATCTAATATCGAGGTATCAATAGCAAGCGTCCATTAATGCTTATCGTCAGTTACGTGATACAATCACCTCAAGATTTAGAGCCATTTTATATAAGTATACAATATAAAAGTAATAAAAAATAAAATGCATACGTTTTTATCCATAAAATAAATAAGACATAGTTTTGACGTGTCGTCATTTCTCATTCGTTTACGCCTTAAGGACCTACGACTTGGTAAAGGCGAGAAGCCGTTGCATGGCCCAAGACAAAACAAAAATGCTTAGAAGGGACCTTGTGAAGAGTATTCGTCTGTCTCACTGAGCTGAGACCATCCATATTCTACACCACACTACGAAACGGAAGACGGAGTTTTTAATAAGAATTAAATAATAATTTTGACTGCTTCTGTGGTTTGGTGGTACTGTGTACGGATTACCACGCAGAAGGCTGGGGTTTGATCCCCAGGTCGGGTAAAGTGATATTGGGTTTTACTGTTGAAAAATTCTCAGTATTAGCCCGGAGTCTGGAATTGTGCCCCATAAATGGCAACAGGCTCGCCCCCTGGTACATGGGACAAAAAATAAAAAAATGGCGAAAAGTGGGTAGTTATACACTTCTACCTACCCCTTTGCCGAAAAAAGGCGTGAAGCTATGTACCTATGTATGTAATCATCATCATCATATCAGTCAAAAGACGTCCACTGCTGGACATAGGCCACCTCCAATTTTCACCACAGTGGCCGGTCGTTTGCCGCCCTAATCTATCGGTTGCCCGCCACCCTTATAAGGTCGTCAGTTCACCTTGTGAGGGGTCGATCAACGGTTGAGAGCCTTCTGCTCACCGATAGTCCGCGTAAGGTTGTGAAAGCCATCAGAGGCTAACAACCAACATCACACAAAAAAAAAGCTTGCGAGGGGTCTGCCCACGCTGCGTCTTCCGGTTCGTGGTCACCACTCTAGAACCTTTCTGCCCCAGCAGCCGTCAGTTCGGCGAGCTGTATATCCTGCCAATGGTCAGGCTACTTCAGAGAAGCAACTCTGCTAGCTACGTCAGTTACTTAGGTCCGCCTGCGGATTTCCTCGTTTCTCAAACGATCGCGCAGGGAGGATGTATGTAATAATTTAGTTAAATTTCATAAGAATCAAAAATCAATTTCATAAAGATTTTTCAGAACACCGACGTTCGCTAGTGTATTTGGATATAAAATAATGAAGTCAAGTCAACCCTCTCGTACATAATTATATGCTCATATTAAGTTACCGTTTCCAATTTCACCAGAAAATAGGAAAATGTATTGAAGTAAAAATACTAAAGTATAGAGATAACATCTTCTAGTTTCTTAAGGACGTCATTTTTCGCCGGTCCATTCAATTTACATATCGTGCATTATGATCTTCAGTTCCCCTACTGTAATTTATTTGTTTTAATAAAATCCTGGAAATGAGATAGTTTTCATAGTGTTACTGCGGTGTCTGTGGTTATGGGCTGTTTACATGCGAACTCATACACATAAATATACATGTTTGGGGTACCCACACATTGAACGTGTTTACCGTTTGTATATAAAGGTGATACGGTTAATAAAAGGTAACGTAACAAATATTGGGGTAGGTAGATATTACTATAACTTAACTTGATTATGTGCGTGACTTTACCCACGTAGAATATCATAGTAGTATTCTGTACGAGTATGTACGTGTCACAGATATTCTTCTACTCTATTAACTCGGATAGTAATTTAATAAGTATTTATTATTTCTTCTGCCTTATACTGTCTGTTTGTCGCATCAGCGTCATTACAGTGCAATATTGAGTTTGTGTTTATATTTCCTAGTCTCTATCATATACCTACAAGATTCTTATTAAGTATTTATTATATTAATAAACTAGCTGACCCGGCAAACGTTGTTTTGCCATGTAAATAATTTCCAGAGAATTTCTAGTGTAGAAAAAAAACAACTAACTTATTTGAAGTGTATAAGGGTGTGGAATATGAGTGAAAAAGGCATGGAGCGCTGTGAATGATGAGGGAATATAAAAATAACAAAACACCAAACATTAATTTTTTCAATTTATTAAAAGTAATAATTATTTAAATCATTAATTCATTACATAATATTAATCTCTTAATGCTACAGCGTGAACAATATTTTTTGTTAGCCCGTCTTTAGCTAATACAAACAAACTTGATGGTTTACCCACTCGAGAGCATGCAACGTATAATTGTCCGTGTGAAAAACATGGTGTGCTCAAATCTAAGCCACAAACAGACATTGTTTGGCCTTGAGATTTATTAATAGTCATTGCAAATGCCAATCTAATCGGAAATTGTTAACTACTAAGCTTGACGCATAAACACTAATAATAGCCGAAAACTGTAGAGGGAGTGAGAGAAGGCTTCTTGTTTGAGAGAAATAGGAGACCATCTTCGTTGTCATCCCTACTCCGTGCTGTTTACTGGGTGAGAAGTGATACCGGTAGACACATGGAGGGTATAACTTACCAAGTGATAATAATTGATGTTATCGAGCGGGATAAAAAATGATAAAATTATGAAAATGACTATTAAAAAGCAGGGGTTGGTGATAGAAAAGTGAAAATTTAGGGATTTATGTATTTTTTAATGCCACATAATAAAAAAAATTAAAAAAAAACTATCAAAAAAATAAAAAATAAAATTTTGGGGTGGACAACCCTTATCAATGAGAGGTTTGGAAAATAGATAGTAGCCGATTCTCAGACTTACTGAATGTGCATAAAAAATTTCATAGGAATCGGTCAAGCCGTTTCGGAGGAGTATGGGAACGAACATTGTGACACGAGAATTTTATATATTAGATATACTAAAACATAATAATTAGGTATATATTATTATATGGCCATCATCCATTAGTTATCAACCTGTGAAATGCCTACCCTCGCTGCGTTCTTAGTCATTTGTGAGAGTAAGGAAGAGTCCTACAAAGAGATGTATATCCACAGTAAAAATATTTCAGTAGATGACGCTGAAACATTTGAAAATTCAGACATCATTGTTGTCATTGCAGCCGCAAAAAAAAACACCACAATGCAGTACAAATAAAGCCTTCTAAGAGTAATATACCTGTACTTAGTATAATTTAATTAACTATTAATACATTTGTAACTGTTATTTTTTTACTTCATAGAGTCACGTTACATACCTACTCGTACATATTAGTTACCTATATTATTTTTATACCTAATAACTAATACAGAAGTGCATGTTTTTGATTATCAAGGGTTTCTATAAAGTATTCTGCCGTGCTGAAGAACTATTAAGTCGGGCCGTTCACTTTCATTAAATTGATGCATTTTCTATACGTCCGCCCATAACGACGGTATCAAAATTCAATGGATATTACATTTTGGGGAAGATTTATAGTTATTGTATTATGTTCATATTAAACAACAATATTACACAAAAACAAAAGTTTTGTAGTAGTAGTGTGTAGTTTGGTAGTTGTAAAAAAGAAGCAATAATTATCGAACCGAAATTAAACTCAGTATAAAATCAAAACTGATTTGGTTATGAATTTATAAACGAAATTATTTCACTTACGGAATCGATTCACGTCGTTTGTTATTAATTCTCATTTATATATAGTTTTAGCATGCGCTCAGTGACAAAATATTTATGATCATAATAATAAATAATTTGTGACAGAATAATATATTGTAGTCTGAAGCGCTATAGTCACTTAACACTTACACAAGTTAATAATTACTACTGAAACAAACAATACGTTAAAGTAATCCGATCACACATTACTGATGCAATTTTTTTAACATACTATTTAATTAACTATCCTCACGGCATGTGAGCATAAACACTAATAGTTTGAACCTAACCGTTAAGCCAGCCCGTTTAGCTCTACTTGGTGTCACTAATCTCATTAGGGAGTGTAGATACAGATGCTCCTGTGTAATCCTCTTGCTCCGAGCACGGATTTGCATAAACAGTTCATGATTTGTGTTCGGTTTTACCCCTTTTAATTTTATTTTTTTTCTGTAAACACTACCAGTTGCAATAACAACCTTCAGTAACAGCTGCTAGGTTTATTTTCCATTGTAAATTGTTTCAACACGTGTAAATGAAAATAGATTAGCTACCTCTAAGGAAAATACAATTATAAACAGGGGAAGATATAAGCAGCTTCATTACTAGCACCCTTGCGATCCTATTTTATGTACTGCACGTTGAGAATACAACACAATATCAAGTACCTTAAGCAGAATAACAGAGTTACATTGAAATTTAATAATAATAATAATAATAATAATATTCTACCACATTCACACAGCGCCATCTAGCCCCAAATTAAGCAATTATATTTGCTTGTGTTATGGGTACTAAACAACTGATATACTACTTATATACATTTTTTTTTTTTGTAAATACATACATATTATAGATAAATTACACCCAGACACAGAACAAACAATCATGCTCATCACACAAAGGTTTGTCCTGGGTGGGAATCGAACCCACAACCTCCGGCTTAGCAGTCAGGGTCACTAACCACTAGACCAACAGGCCAGTCTAAATTTGGAAATACATTTATGTCATATTAATTAAATATATAATTTATGCGTTAGGCTACTTATTTTTTAATAACTTCTATTCTTTCTACTTCATAAGACAAATTTAATGTATTCTACAATCGTAAGTTATCAGTAGAGCTCATTTTGAAAACTAAACTCACGAATAAAAATTAAATACCTTAATCAGAATTTTCCTACAAAATTTTTAATATTTACTTAAGCTTGACAATTATTAAGACCTTTTTGTATTCACAATAAATATAAAGTTAAATTGAAACAAAAGTACTTTGATTTGAAACCTGTAATCTCAATTTCTAGAAGACTTCGATATATTTTTAGACTCGATAAATAAATTCAGAAGTAAAATTTATAAACTCTTCTGATTAACACTGGGCGAATAAATTAACTACTCATAATATTTTTTATTATTATTATTATTAATTTTATTTAATTCATTTTTGTTTATTAAATTATTCTATAATTTAATTTAATTTTGGTTTAACTTAATTTGATTTAGTATTTTAAATTTGTATAATTTAAATTTTAATTGTAATAATATATGATGTTAACATTTATAATTGATATAAGTATAAGAATGAGATGATATTTGTATATTGTATATTGTTAATGTACCTAGTAAATAAATAAATAAATTTCTAGGTTTATCATTCTTATTTTCTTCGTGTAGGTAAATGTAAAGTTTAATGTTATTACAGATAATAATTTGCCGACGCTACCAGTTTTAACAGTTCAGTAATTATAATAATATAATATTACTGAATCAAGTAATTAACCAGATGCATGCTCCCAAACACATTATTTACTTCGAAATCCAATTAGTTAAATCATCAGCAATATCTAATACCCGAAGGGTAGAACAAATATCGGCAGAAACTCAGCAGAAACCGACTTGTGAAGCACTCACTGCAAACAATGTAGAGTATCGATAAATTAAATTGCATCGATACCGCACTACAACCGGTCACGTTAATAGGTAAATAATCGAATATACCTATATGTATACGATGATCGTTTGGCTAGACGGGGAAATCCCTAATAGATCTAATTTTGGATAGATACGTTACATTCAGACAATATAGGCTCGCTTTGTTTGTAGATTGATTTCATAAGTGCATGTGTGGCGTGATTATTTGAACTTTAAAATTATGTGTGTGTGTGTTGTTGATTTTCGATGTTGTGTGATGAACTGATGACCTGTACAGTAATATTAATAAATTGTTTGAAAATACTTCAAACTAAAAGTATACTGCTCTGTTTCTACGTCTCTGGTTCGTTAGTCCTTAACAATAAAACTGTAGGTAAGTTGCATTCAATGCTAAAACTGTATACTGAAATGAATAAATGTATTAAACCGACATAGATTTCTGATACTTAAGATAATTTGATAAACAAGAAAATCATGAGGAAAATAAACCGTGCTCCAAGTTTGCCTACTCGTTGGTAAATCTGAACTAAACAAACAATACTTTAATAAACTACAGCGAACAGAAGCATAAGAGTAGTTGTTAGAGATCAAATAAAGAAAAGAGCAAACCCCTTAAGTAAATCAACGTACAGGCAAACAGTAGTAGTCACGAATCGATTGCACGGGAGGTACAACCCCTTATCTCGACCGTGCGCACGTGTGAACCCCGTTCAATTTTAATTTCATGCTCAAACAATGACGCTATCGAGCCGGCTATTATTTTGTATAGTCGCCAAGGGTTCCAGTTCATCTAAATCCGCCAGATAAGCCCTTAGCTCTTTGTCGACACCCATCCTGATAGCTAATTTGGGAGCGAAGCCCTACATTCGGGCCGTTACGAGCCTGTCTCTTACACGAACAGATTTGATTCGTCATTTGAATAGCGTATTGTTTATTTAACAGCCTATTTTCAAACTTCTTAGGATAATCAGTGTTCACACATTTAATTAAATAACGTAGCGCTCGACGTTGTTTGCTAAACAACTTCAATATAATTTTCACTTCAAATGAGATTCCTTGAATTTGCATTCAAATCACGAATACAATCGAGGAGTCATGAATATTGCGATTGAATATTTTTTGTTGGTCTATCTGATATCTTTCCATGGGTAAAAAGTTAGCGAGCCGTTTTCTCTACTGACAGAGTTATTCAGGTACTTTTAGTAACTCTTTTGTAAACAGAATCGATCAAAAATGTGAAAGTATAGAAAGAGTACTTTTTATAATTAAAAATCATTTAAAAACTTCAAACAAAACCTTACTATAATCCTTTCACGTGGCTAGATCAGCGTGGCTCACAATTCAAATCGCTACGTGCTTCCCCATCGAGGATGATTTACCAAATTCCCAACTGCAAATCGCATCATCGCTAAACCCCCTTGTCTGTGTTTATCAAAACACTTAACGATTTAATATGTTCGGTGAACCTTGCCCTCCATGTATTAACGATGTTCATGTGCCTGTGTACTACATACATTTGTTAGACCCTTTATGAGTATCACGAATTTGATTCTTATCTTATTAGTTTGGCTGTCGGAACCAAGGTAAATTCAGCGCGCTTTATTTTTGAGAGGCTTAGAGAAAATAAATGGTGTCAAATGTTACCGAAAAAGGTAGCAGCATCCACCGAATGTATTTATCAAACAACTATAATATCTAACTAACCTGCATTATATAACAGCATTTTTTCCAACAAATAAGCAATGCTTATCTTCAGTTACACTCAACATTAATATACATTAGATACATGTTTATAGTTTCAAATAAGATTTTCACTAATATTTCATACTCGATTAATATTTAAAGCAAAAGCTGGCAATCAAAGTAGGTATGTTATGAATATGAAGTCCTCATTCAGTCTATATTATTCATATTTTAGTGTACAACAAAAAGCATCTATCTGCATCTATTCAATCATTCTGCCTACGCTATATTAAGAAAGTATCGCTATTGTCAATTAAGCAGTACTAGAACTTAAGTTACGTAGTAAGTTAAGTATACTCACGACTGACTATTTGATTTGTCCGAATAAAAAATAAACAAATTTGCTAAGGACATAATAAAACATTTACACTCGTATAATTTATTACAAACGGAAAAGCAGCTGCGTAAAAAAGCGTACCTATAACTAAATTACTAGTAAATATTTAAACGGAGCTGTAAAAGCTTGCAAGCCAAGTTTCCCACAGAGACCTTGAAAAAGTCGTCTTTGCTTCACGTTACCTGACCCAGTTCCCTTGTTCGGAGGGAATGTCAGCGAGAAAATACGTGTAAAAGTGCTTTCATCCCTTTTGATGTTACTTTTCAGCTTGTTTTTCGAATCTGTAGGTAGACAAATAAAAGTGGGTGTTTGGCGTACTTTTTTAAGTAAATAATGAGGATTTCGTAAAGATTTCGTAACTGTCTTTTGTATTGTATGTTCGCTTTTGTAGAAATAAGGATTTTTTCTTACTTTTAGCCAATCACATTTATTACATTATCGTATTCATTCACACAGAATTCTTAGCAAACATTTAAATAATGAATAAATACTAAATAAGATAAAAATCAAAGAGGTTTACCCATAGCTTGTGAAGTGTTAGAAAAAAATAATAATTTAGTTCAGAAAAACATTTCTCTGAAATTACAATGGGTTCCTTCGCATGTTGGATTATGGGGCAACGAGGAAGCTGACAAATTAGCAAAGTTAGGGTCTAGACAGGGTGTTTTAATTCAAATTTTACCACATTATTCGGAAATTTTAAACGTATACAAAAATTATTGTTATAACATTTGGAAAGAATATTTCGATAAAAAATCAAAAGAGAAAGGTATTTGGTATAAAGTTTTACAAAATCAACCTCCTCGATGTCCTTGGTTTACTGAGTCTAAACTAAACAGGAGTATTGTTGTCACAGCATTGAGGTTGCGTTCCGGTCACATTCTATCAAGAAAGTTTGGACATATGATGAAGAAGTTTGACTCGCCCAATTGTTTAACTTGTGGTACAATCGACGATGTCCATCATCTCTTGTTAGAGTGTGACCGGAATCGCAGAGCCAGAGATAAACTGTTTTTGGATTTTAATATTGTTAAGGCGAACTTGGGATCAGTTAATAGTATATTAGCTGAACCTAGTTCTGACGCAGCAAGAAGAGTTTATGAAATGGTCGTGTGAACTACGTTTCATATACTATTTTATAAAATCTTCTATGTTTATTTTTATTAGAATTATAGTTATATTTTGAAGATAGTTATGTTTTTGATACTATAGGACTGACATGTTTTTTAACAAAAGTCCTTAAATAAAGAGCAAAAAAAATAAAAAAAAAGATAAAAATCAGTACCTATATAAATGTTACAGTTGTCCGCGTGAGTAAGTTCACGCGTCGTAACAGTATTAATTTTTAGAGACCCAAAAATTTGGGAGACCTTTATTTCTACGCTATATGTCGAAAATCCTGATTCGGCAATTGCTGGTTCGTAATAAAAAAAATAATTAGTTTCAGATAGTGCTTTACCTACTTGTAGGTTTATACTTCTTGTTTGATTTTAATTAGCGGTCTAGACACTAAGTGGGAAGCAAGTGAACTATAATAAACTCAATATTAATTCGAGAATAACAAATACAGTCACATTTTTCATTAACGACCGATCATTTCGGCGCCTCTGTTCTATTTCACGGTTCGCAAATTTTTACTGATCGTTAAAACAAAATGCATAAGTGCTACCTACAGTTTGAAGAGAATTTTACTTAAAGTTTTATTATCAGGTGATTTTAAAATTAGGGTGATAGGTACCTATTTATTTTTAAACGATAGTTTATTATGATTAATAATCATTGTATTGTCGTAGTAGTACATAGTGTTGTCAAAACTCAGCCAAAAGTAGTAAACCCGATTCAATTGAAACTTCACAATATAAATAAATGACTAAGATTTGTAAGATCGATATTTTTTGTCGATAAATGTTACTTAAAACCGTAATCATCGCTAGAAATTTTTTTTTTCTACAAAGAAGACATTTTACTTCCATGAAATACAAAAAGTAATCACTTACCTAATATTTTAAATGTGCGAGGTTATATTTAAAAAATCTAATAACAAAGTAAATATAAATATAGATAGGTATTACAATCACAAATAGTAGCACTTTCCTCAAATTGGGAAATAAATTTAATATTAAAAACGTTGTAGCTGTAACATTTCAATTACGTTAATTTAAGCAATCTATTTGATTGTTTTATAAATACTTTATTTCTTAATAAATAAAAAATATAATTATTGGTAATATAATAACTAAATTCAACGAACACTTTATTACTAATGATTTATTTAATTATGTTAGAGCAACGTGAATTAAACAATCTGCTAAGCTGTGAGTTGACAGATGAAAAAAAACTTTAGCCCTGTCAGTCTCGTTTGTCATAGGTGCCTTTAAAATAATTGTTTCGTCAGGTGCCTAAAAATTGAATTACGCTGTAGTTACTTTACCATCTTTTACTAAATAACCATGCCAAATCTGAAAAAAAGTTTATGTAAACGTTATTCATAGAACCGAAATCTTAAATGTTAATATTATTTTCGAATATTCCGGTTCGAAATTTGCTTTCCAATAAGTTGTAAATTACGATACAGTAACTTAACGATAATCGACATTATGGCAGCTGATCTAATCAATGTAACGTCACCTCTCCATCCCAAACGAATTCGAGTAGAATGGAATTCGAAATTATTTATTATAAGAATACGTCTAATTACAATTAATTTTCAGTAAGTAAGTTCATCTAAATCATATAATTAAGTAAGTGCGTGCTGCACACATTCATAAAAACAGCATGATTTCACTGTGATTTTTATCGATTGGGATTTTCTACATCTAGACGAGTGGTACCTAATAGGGGAAGTTCTAATAAGAAAACTTGTAACAGACCGTTTCAAAGTCCGATCCAGGGAGCGATATCGGCTAATGAGCTGAAACAGACTGGTGTGCGATGATTGCGTGCTGTCTGGCTAGGGTATAATTTACTGTAGTTATAGTTCACTGCGGCTCTATGTACGATAGGGAATGTTTTGTATGATGCATGGGGTTGCATAAAAGAGCCTTGTTCTTATGCGGTAAACAACGTCTACATCGTTCACATTTGCGTCATTTTAATCGATATGTTACTATCAGCTTTGAGCATCGCCATTTTAAATCTCGTCCTATAACAAAAGTTTGCGAAATTCATAAAAAAATGCATTATTCTTTGGGGATCTTGTTAAGGTTTATGAGTTCTTAAAAGGTTGTAAAAAAGGACTGAGTGGTACTTTCCCAATAGAGGGCCATTTTTCAAAATTGGTCTTAAAAAGTTTTGAATATAAAATAAATGATTTCCTCAGAGTATATGCAAGCTCTTGGTTCACGGTTGGCACTGTACTATGAAGAAACTTAAATATTCGACATTGTAGGAAGATAGTTCCATTTAACTCAGTTACAGTAGTAGTAGCACACAGTAAGAACTTACCACCCCTAGAACCTGACTACTAAGTATCATCTTACTGCTGTTGCCAAACTACGTATTCAGATTGATAGATATCTGTCTATAGTATCTACGTTATATCTATAGTTACTATGTTAAATGTATTAAATTTTATAAGTATATCCCGAAGATATACTATAATTTCAGTAATTGTTTGCATATTTATAAGCAGTCAACACACAGTTATCAAATAAAGAGTTTCATTTATAAATAGGTAGGCGTTCAAATAAACGGATGCAACGCTGATATCTGTTCCGACAGACTTTGTTTACATTATCTCAATTAAGTCTACGTTTTGTTTACACCCCATTCTGAACAAAGGATTGAAATTTTTGTTTACATACAACTTACTTATGTACTTTGGTAATCCAAACCAGTTGTACAAACTTTATCGCGTATTCGTCATTTTTTAACTTACTAGTTTAATTAAAATAGTATGAGCATTGTATTCAAATGCCTATTACTCCTAATTTTAATTTAACAACGTCGTTATTCTTACACAGGTTTGGTAACGCGTCATTATACTATGTTTGATTTGGTTAAGACTAAAATTACTTAGGTACAGTACAGCACAGCTATCCTCGAATAGTATGACACAAAATGACGTGACGCGAGTACAGCTTGTTACGAAAAAAACGCTTCAAAAGTAAAAACTGTATAATATTAGAACTACCGTCTATTACCTGAAATCTAGTACTTTACGATTATGTGTCTAGTGAAAAGTTCGTGCACATCGGCTTACCACTTTAAGTAAAATTTAAAAAATGGTGATTCGCTTCAATGTAACAATACCGGAAGAATTGTCAAAATAAAACACACTACTGTGAATCGTAAAATTCATTGTGGCTGTAGGATTGTATTGACATTTATTCTTTTTAATTTTTTATATATTAGCCTACCAAAGTGTCTCCACCCCGCTTGATGGTAAGCAGTCAGTGGAATTCAGAAGTGGCCTCCACTATGGCAGCTGGAAGGGCAGGGAATGAGGGAGGTGAGGAAAGAGGAAAGGGGTAAATTGGGCCTCCGGCACGGCACTCTCACTCACCGAACGAAACGCAGTAGTACGGATACTACTACTCTTACATCGATCTTCTATGAGAGGGTTGTACTTCTCCAGTCGATCATACCCATTCATGCTGACACCAGTGTGGATCTACTACTGTAAAAATTAAAAAAAAATATTCATTCATAAAGCTTACGTTCACCTAATGTTTTTTTGCTATTTTCGTTAATAAGACTGGATAAACATCTCGATTTTATTAAAAAATTTCACTGTATTTTAGCTAAAATAAGGTAACTGCAACGGACTAGGTAATGGACAAGAAACCAGTGATGGACATATCTTGTAGAATAAGAGTAGAAATGAGTTTTTAACCGACTTCAAAAAGGAGGAGGTTCTCCATTCGGGTCATATTTTTTTTGTATGTTTGTTACCACGGAACTTGGTCATTTATGAAAGATTAGGAAAATTGAGATTTCGACATCAAAGAACACCGCTACTCATCCTGTGTTTTCTGTCACCTACTTGTGTGATAGTTTAAGACATTATTGAATTATCTCGCAGTCTGGCGTGGTGGTCTGGTAGGTACCTAATTACTTTGAATGAAATAATACTTAGTAAAGTAGTCGAATCCAGCTTGGCTGGGCAGCGTTCGGGAAGCTACAACATATCTTCTCGTCCGCACTACCGCAGTGTCTTAAGACCAAGGTCTTTGACCAGTGTGTGTTGCCAGTGATGACATACGGAGCAGAGACGTGGTCGCTAACTATGGGTCTTATCCGAAGGCTCAAAGTCGCTCAGAGGGCGATGGAGCGGGCTATGTTAGGCGTCTCCCTGCGCGATCGTTTGAGAAACGAAGATATCCGCAGGCGAACCAAAGTGACTGACGTGGCTCGCAGAGTTGCTTCTCTGAAGAGGCAATGGGCAGGACACATAGCTCGTAGAACTGACGGCCGCTGGGGCAGAAAGGTTCTAGAGTGGCGACCACGAACCGGAAGACGCAGCGTGGGCAGACCCCTCACAAGGTGGACCGACGACCTTATAAGGGTGGCTTGCAACCGATGGATGAAGGCGGCGAACGACCGGCTACGATGGCGAAAATTGGGGGAGGCCTATGTCCAGCAGTGGACGTCTTTTGGCTGATATGATGAAAGTAGTCACTAAGTAACTGTAGACTGAAATGACAATCAAATTTTGGTTACACCTACATGAAACTTAAATACGAGTGGCTATACGAGTAGCTGGCATAAAACGGGTATAAAAAATCTACGCTCAATCGTTCGAGGAAAAATGTTTGGTGTTCTACGCTTCGATTTTATTTTTGGTTTCCATTTTATTTTTAAATTTATTTTAGGTTTTTGTGAATCGAATATTTTTTTTATTTGCTAAGACACATGTACATAATACTACATAATAAAACACTGAGAGCATGCTTATTATAGATGAAATATAGTAAATTGCCCGACGATTGCTGGTTTACAAATATAAAAGCTTAAGAAAATCATTAACATTAAAATTATTATTTCATAAATCATATTTGAGTAAATGTCAATAAATAATAACAAACAAACAAAATAGCAAACAATATGTCAGAAAAATAGGTACAGTCATTAATTATAAATTTTCATCTATACTTAGTAAAATAAATCCCTTTTGATCGAGTTACCTTAAACGCAAGATGCCAATGAAGGCGTTATACCTAAACATGAAATTTGCCTAAAAAGCTGTTTGCCCTAAATGAAAGATGTCTGTAGAAAAAGTAGTATCAAATAAAATTGAATATTTTTTATGAACATTTGTATTTTAGGAAGTCATTAATGCTATAGTAACATTTTTCAGTTAAGGTTTTCTTAAATTGGTCTATACTTAATATTTTGATATTGTTTGAAATCTTACTATAAATTTCTGGAGCCTTACATATTATATACTTTTATGAAGCATTGTAGTTTTTGCGGGATGTATACATAGTCTGTTGTTATCTCTGCGATTGCGACTAATTATTTCTGACTTACGAGGAAATAAGTGAGGGTTACTTCTGACAAACATGGCTGTTTCCAAAATATGTAGTGATGGTAACGTTATAATGTTGTATTTGCGAAAAAGAGCTTTGACAGCTGCAGCTATTCGATTTCTGCTTCGATATGAATATGTTACTGTCGAACACTAAAACGAGTTTTCATCTAATATATAAAATTCTCGTGTCACGGTGTACGTTATTGAACTCCTCCGAAATAGCTCGACCGATTTTCGTGAAATTTTGTATGCATATCGGCTAGGGTTGACAATCGGACAACATCTATTTTTCATCCCCCTAAATGTTAAGGGTGGTCTGAAAAGGGATGAAAACGATTGTATGAAACTTCTTCATAGTTTTGAAATTTTGTTTTGGAATACTTCTATTAAAAAAAACTCATAATCTTTTTTAATTGGATTGGATTTAGAGGGATGAAATTAGGGATAAAATATTATATGGAAAGATCTTTGCTTTTGAAGTTAGCGACTTGAAAATTGAAGAGAGGGGGAAGGGAGGGGGGCGAGAGAGAAGTGAGGGGGAAGGAAGGGGAACTGAGAGGGAAGGGAGGGGGAGGGGAAGGGGAAGGGCCGGGAAGGGAGAGGGGAAGAAGGGAGCAGCGAGAGGGAATTGAGGAGGAAGTGAGGGGGAAGTGAGGTGGAAATGAGGGAGAAGCCAGGGAAAGGGAGAGTGAAATGACGGGAAAAGTAGAGGGGAGGGAGAGGGAGAGGGAGGGAGGGGAGAAGCGGAATGGGAGGAGTGGGGAAGAAGGGGGATGGGAGGAGTGGGGAAGAAGGGAGAGGGGAATAGGGGAAAGTAGTGAAAAGTTTACGGGGGATATCTGTAAGTAGGTGAAAGAGGGTTTGTAGAATGGGAGATTAGAAATATCTATTTATATAAAAATAAATCCTTATTTCCCTTGGTCACGGCATCACGTGTGAACGACTGGACCGATTCCGTTAATTCCTTTTTTGTTGTGTTTGTTATTGTCAGGAGAAGGTTCTGCGAAAAATTAGATAATAATTAAGACAGGACAACTTCTGTCGGGTCCGCTAGTTTTTTTATAA
This sequence comes from Parascotia fuliginaria, assembly GCA_963082885.1. Taxonomy (NCBI): domain Eukaryota; kingdom Metazoa; phylum Arthropoda; class Insecta; order Lepidoptera; family Erebidae; genus Parascotia; species Parascotia fuliginaria. The sequence continues at coordinate 9,773,788 of OY720186.1, forward strand.
TACCTGCATGGACACGGTTAGTACAAATAAATAAACATCGACTTTAAAACTATATAATATAGTTTTGAAGTCGGTTTGTGATTTTTTTTATAAAAATGATTTATTATAATCTTAGCAATATTTAATCATAAACAAAAATCATCGAGCTATCAAACATTGACGTTTTTATTTAATTCAGTATTTGAATTGAATTTGGTGGGAAGCTATATTCGTGGCTGTTGTTACGAAAATAATTAGTGAGGTAGGTAGAAGTTTGCTTTTCAATTTATTATAGCTTTATTTAATCCAGAATGTTTTTTGTGCTTGTATTAGGCATGAAATAAGAATGAAAATACACCATCACTGGTGCAAAAAAGTTGAGTGTTTATTTGTTAATAACACTACATAAAACCAATTGCAGTGTACTACATTAAATACAGCAGAAAAGTAGAAAAATCACAGGACCTTAAATTTTCAATATGTATTATATTGAAATTACTATAAATAATAAAATTGCAAAAATACTACAAGTTTACGCTTAAAGAATTCATTATTGGTGCCTTTCTTATAACCCACAAAACGTAGGTAAAGAACTTTTTGTAAATATTTTTTTAACAACCCGTATTGTGTGAATATGTAGGTAAGTACGTAGATATTTAGTAAAGCATATTAGACGCCCCTTAAAATGTCATGTGGTTTCTATATATATTATTAATAATTTAAAAATATTTACAAACTTATATAATTTTCCATTTTTGTAATGTTATAGAATGTGCGAATTACCCACCAGTACTACGAGTAATTAACATTCATCTCGTACACCTTCACCTTACAGTAGCCAATTTATATATTTACACAGAACTCTAATAAAAAAACCATGTGGACAGTGCAGGGAGCGGAGATGGAGAGCGTTAATTGAAATCAAACAAAGATTAGCTGGCGATTGCCGACGGATCAGCGATGCGCCGCGACGGAGAGAACCTATCTCGTTTTAAATACCATTCCTGATCCAATGCAGATAGAATGTTTATTGAAAAGTAATTCTGATGTTATTAAATTTAAAATACAATAGTAAGTGCGAACATTTTGCAATTAAAACTAATAATTTTTAAACTTTCGCGTTACATACTTTATCTCATACACGTGTAATAACACGGTACAATAATAGGAATTTAAAAATATCATATTTTGCTTAATGTATCAGCCAGAGCGAGCCTTTGTCACAAGATGAGAAGCGATGTCCGTACTACATTATGTGAGGATGAAAATTACTCTCCTATCCCAATATTCTAAAGATCTCGACACATCGCTCTAACCGTGTCCATGCAGGTTGCTACCTAAAGAAAGAAATAAAAACTCGTTTTAGTGTTCGACAGTAACATAATCTTATCGAAACAGAAATCGAATATTCGATTAACCAAAATCTAAAATAAAACAAAATAAAACGGATACCAAAAATGAAATCGAAGCGTAGAACACCAAATATTTTTCCTCGAACGATTGAGCGGAGATGTATTGTACCCGTTTTATGCCAGCTACTCGTATTTAGGTTTCATGTAGGTGTAACTGAGATTTAAATCCTTGTCATTTCAGTCTTAAGTCAATGCTTAGTGAAGTGGTCAGTAAGTATCTGTATTACTTACTGACCACTTCACTAAGCATTATTTAATTTCAAAGCAATTAGGTACCTACTTTTTGGGAACATATTGCCAGACTGCGAGATAAATTCGATAATGTTCTACAGTAGTAGATCCACGCTGATTTCAGCATGAATGGGCCAGATCGTCCGGGAAAGTACTACCCTCTCATAGAAGATCGACTTAAGAGTAGTAGTCCGTACTACTGCGTTTCGCTCGGTGAGTAAGAGCGCCGGAGGCCCAATTTCCCCCCTTTCCTCATCTCTCACCTCCCTCATTGCCGTCCCCTAACCTATTCCCAGACGCCATAGTGAAGGCCACCACACCAGCAGATTAAGACGATGACTTTTGGTATAGTGGCCGCCACTTCTGGATTCCACTGACTGCTTACCATCAGGCGGGGTGGAGTCACTTTGGTAGGCTATAATATAAAAAAAGTGTGTGTGTACTCATGTACGCACGTAGGAAGTTATACTTCTTTGGCGTAACAATCCTAAAATACCAAATAATAACACAACGCATACATACATAAATATATATAAATAATACATAAATATATATAAATAGCATGCAACAATAATGAAAAATCATAAAATATAATTAAAATAAGAGAAAACAAAAAAAAATATTTATTAGATAATAATGTAATAATTTATAATTTGCAATGTAAATTAATTATACATACCGACAGTTAACCTCAAATCTATAAATGCACTTAAAACAATATATTAAAACCACTTTTACCACTAATATTCAAAATAAATATTTTTACTGATAAATGATCAATAAAAAATATGTATCACCGTCATAAATATAATTGAATTGATATAAACGCCAATATATTTTTTATTTATTCACTGATTATTTGTACTGATACGACACACAAAGGTTCGCAACTAACTTCAGGGTGTAAAAGGTTCGCAACTAACTTCAGGGTGTTGCTTTTTTCTGTCGGTGTGCACGCGCATCGTAAAAATTTACTCTCATCATTTTTCCCAATCGCGCCAAAAGAAGTATAACTTCAAAAAAAAAAAACAAATGTCGGTAAAACTATCACACAAGTAGGTGACTTATAATACAGGATGGGTAGCGTTTTTCTTTGATTTTGTCAAAGAACATCTAACATCCACTGTACATGACGACACTGCGTTCGCCACGACCTGCCAATCAGTGCGATTTTGGCAAAAATCTCATAAAGGTATCTAATTTTGCGAAAAAGCTTTTAACAAAATAAGAAATTAAGGCAAGTTTCGATTGCACATAGGTCATCTAAAAAACTTAGGTATTTATAATAAAAGCTGGCATTTTAATATTATTTGTAAAAAATATTTTTTTTTTGCTAGTCACCAACCAGGTACTATTTCCACTATTTCATTATCGGTTCAATTGATGCCGAATAATTTTTTTAAACTAATTTACAACCGGACAGTACCTTGCTTTCACGAGTTTCTTATTATTCTAGTTTTGCATTATGATTGTTACACATCATTCATTATGTCATAACGTTGACCATTCGCTGGCACGTAGGGTTCTCACAGAGATTTGCTTTCCATTGCTGATTTCTTCAGATTATAGTAAAACCGAGCGTGTCTTGAAATTGAAACTGGTGTGAAACGAACCAATGTAGGCTGATGTATTAGTAATTTTTATAAATATATTTTTTCATTTTCCTGAAATTTTTCGTGATTGTGATTCAATTCAATCTTATAAGCTTGAGTGTAATAAACCTTCTCTTAACCCGTAGAAGCATTTCACCATTTAGTTTTTTTTTTTATCCTAAGTAAAACGAATTTTTATACTGAAATAGGATTTTATGGAGGGTGGGTAATAGAAAGCATTTCCAAAATATTGAACAAAATGTATTCAGATTTATTCTTTTAAACTATGGACTTAACTTTGCGATAGGTACCTTATCTTTAGGCTACCAACTCAAAATATTTGGAGCCACCGAGTTTCGGATGGATGAGAGCGACTCACGATGGATCAAAGTGGCAATGTTTAGAAGACATTGACGGAATGGAATGTTTTTCGACATGATGATGAATTAAATATTTTATGTTTTACATGAAAGACTATAAGTACATTAAAACTTAATATTATCTATTTACATAAAACCAATCATAGGTATAAATTGCCAATAGACTCAGGACCAATAGAATTAACTGGGATAGATAATACATATTTTAGGCCCAGTGTGCTCTCACGGTGTAGTATTAGATCGGGATCGATTTAGTTAATATACTAAAGGGACCTATTTCTAATTATGTGCATGAAATATTAACAAAGGTTTACTAAATCTTTGTTATACATTTTACTGAATGTGTGTAATGATAATCTTAGCCAAAAGTCTCTCAGTGTCTTCATTATAACTTTTAATACCAATCTAAAATAGTATGCTAAACCAAAACAAAGAAACAGTTATTTATAAAAAGCTACAGAGACATTTAATTTTCAGAGCTTAGATCGATTACAAAGTAAGTCGTAAAAACGTTTACTAGCTTACGAGTCACTTAATCAAAAAACGGAAGGCCTTACTCACTGTTATCTTCTTTTATTAGCTCCCCACTCTGAATTTATTACGTAGCAGTAACTCAAATAAGTGAATTCACTTTTATGTTAAAGAAAAAAACTTATAAAACTCTTTGGTCTGCCTGAAACCGAACAATGGCTCTTGAAAGATGCCGGTCACGTATTGTCGCCTTAAAAATGTGGCGCTTAAATCCATAAAGTAGTAGAAAGTATTACTATTCCTCCTCGGTATTTCCTTTGAACTGCATATTATTATATTAGGTTTTTCCTTGACTCACCCCTAAAACATCAGGGAAGAAATAGATTCTGATTTTTATTACTTACAATGAATAAGCTTTGCAATAAGAGGCTTTCTTTGAATTTCTTCGTTGTTTAATATTTCAATTAAAACTTAAAAATCTAATTTTACATCTTTTCAAATATACTTTTATTTAAAGTAAGTTTATACTAAGAGGAATGATTTGATTTTTTGTACGAATGTTTGTTTGTTTGTTCCGATTTAACTCAAGATCTACGCAACCGACTTAAAAAATTCTTTCACCTTTAGAAAGCTACAATTAGGAAAGGTAATATAAGCTATACTTATTTTTATAATGTTTAACTATTTTATCAGTCATTTTTTAAATTTCAATATTTTTGTAAATCTGAATGATGCAATACGTCACTATTGCTATGATATTTTCGGTTGGTGTTTTTGATACCGAAGCGAAGCGGAAAATCTAATAATGTAATAAAAAAAACCATTCCATTTCTTCACGTGGATCTTGTAAAAGGCGACTAATGGTAGGTATACCCACAGAACACAATGACATGTCATTGTGTATTACACAACGAGGTAGCAGCGTAATCTGCGTGCTAAATGTCATCATAATATTATATCACAAGTTCTTACGAAGCATGGTGACTATGGGTACCCCTTTGGAAGCGCTTTTTTAGACTGATGAAGAAAATCGTATTTCACTGTCATGTGCTGATAGTCATAAAAACACATGCAATCTCTATATTAGTTTGAATATTAAATTACTATAAACTCATATTCAGTTTAAAATCTATCGCACTTAACATCTTAATTGAATTTAATTATGTGATTATAAATTAAGACTGGCAACATCAATTTATAACCGTAATCGCAATAATACATCTTTTCATACATAAATTTTGACCTTACGCTGAAAGTTCATTCGAAGGATACATGTAAGTCAACAGAATATTAGACACTACACGGAGTATGTAACGGTAGAACTGATTATGCATAATTCATGCTGCTAACTAAATAAACATCGTATCAGGAATGCTAACAAACTGAGGTGTGTACAATAGTCAATAGGTAGACGCAGAAACGGCATACCGATTGTCGATCTGCATATTCGAATACCTAAGTGCTATTCCAACTATCCCGCCGCCCATGTCTGTCTATACAAACTGAAACATCATAAAATCCATGGAATGCCGATAACTGCCGATCCCACTCGGTACGAACGGTAACGTGTCAATGTATTGAATTTCAAGATGATTAATAGGATTACTTAAATTCTCGGACCTATTCTATTTCGTTGTTTTGAAGTGCGCATTTTGAAAGTTAGGTTTAGGGTTGACACAATAATATAGGTACACTTTATATATCGTAGGTAAACAAATACAACAAGTATATGTACTTCAACAACCTTTTAACTAAAGATTTTGAAAGCATTATCATATTCATGGTATAGAATGAGGATGCCTCTTGAAAGAAGCCCATCTAACACACAGAGGCATATTTCACTACTTCCAGCTTTCGAGTCATTCGCACACCTATTATACTACTGAAGGTAGTGTACCTAATCAAATTTATAATAAGTACATCCATATCTTGATTTAATGTAAACTATTGAGTATACAATATAATCATAAATTCTATAAACATAATTATTATAAACGTTTTAGTAACGAATAGATTTGATAATCCTATTGTTGAACAGTGAACTACCGACTCTACATAGATTCTGTTACATTTGTAACAGAATCTATGTAGAGTCACAGTTGCTACAATAGATATTATTGTACTAAATTGTGTATATCTTAATTTATTTATTTAGTAAATACATAGAGTTAACCGAATTTATCCAAAGCACTTACAAGCCCAAATCTATAACGTTTTATTCTAAATATTACAATTCCAATTAAATCAATACAATAATATAAAAATACAATTCAAAATGTCAAGTACTTCAATTTGATAATGATAATAGTCAATGAGTTTGATATAAGTCAATACAATATTATAAAAAATCAATTCAATAATGTCGATTAATTATTTAATTCAATAACATTCAAATACAATTCAATCAATGTCAATAAATTATATACAATAATGTCAGGTAACTTAAATAAATTCAAATATTTCAATTGATTCAATGTATTAATGTGCTAATACAATTAAATTAATTAATGTATAAATATAATTAAAACTCGATCAATGTCAATCGACTCAATTCTATAATGTCAATAAATTAAATACAATAATGTCAATAAATTAAACACAATAGTGTCAAAAAAATAATACAATTATGTCAATAAAATAAATCCATTATAGTCAGTTAACTTATTTTATTATTATTAAATACATTCGTTGTTTAAAATTTGATAAATTTTACGATATAAATGTGCCAATCCATTGGCGAATAATAAACCTCTATGTATGTTTAATGGTGAGTTAGTAAACTTTGTTAAGCTACTATATGAACGTAATTATGACTACGTGACTAGTAAAATGTGTGTTAAATTATGAATAAATTTTATGTAGATTAAGTACATTTTAGAATAATGGTCTGTAAAACTAAGACTGGTGATATTGTTATTTATTTTTATTGAAATGGCACTATCATTACATAATATAATAGTGTCTGAAATTGCAGAGCAAAGCCCTATAAGATGGTGGTAAGCCCCCAGAAAAATATGTATGAGATGAGCAAAAACAGGGTTTGTTGCCTAGTTTTGGAATCAACTAGGTATTTTAAAAGATTGTATTGATTTAATAGATTTTGGAAGTTGTTGTATTATCTTTAATGAATATGCTTGAATGTTATTTCGATGTTATGTTGTATAAGAGTAGTTTATTACCTTTTTACTCTAATACTTATGCACCTAGGCATCCGTATTGGAATAATTATGCTTTTGGCGTTATTACGTCCCGTTAAATTAAATACTTTTTATTTTAGCTAAAGTGTCTAATCAGGATTGAAAAAGCTTGTATAAATTATTAATTAGGTACTTTATTATCATTAGTTCTAAGTAAATGAATTATTAAAAGATATTACTTTCTACACATTGTAACAAATTAATATTCCTTACTATTATAACAGCAAGTAAGAGACTTTGTTATATACTTAAAACTAAAGAAAGGCAGAATAAAAGAAAAACAAAGGGAATCTTATAAGGGCATAATTATTGTAAGGGTACTAACACTAGCCAAAATGGCGCAAAATGTATAATAGCACGAACAATATGAAAATGTATTTTGGAAAGAAAAAGCTTATTTCACAGTATGTGCACATGATGGTATATCTTGTCTGATTTCTCAAGAGCGTAGCAAAAAATATTTTGCCCGCATCAACCATACTCTAGCAATTTTACATAAAGGAAGATGTTTTATTTCTAAAGGCAATAATGTCGGCTTTCTTCTGTTTATCTAGTTGACATTAATATAGTGTTTTATTTTTTATGAACTTTTTCTGTCTTTGAATTTGTCTAGTACGTTTGTTTAATTACTATAATTAGGGCCTAAGTACCTACACATAGCTTTCTTACACAAACATACTTGTTCACATAATATGTAATCGATTTTAGCAAGTTTTTTTATCCTATATAATACTACTACTGAACAAAGTTACATCGTCGGTCTCCAAAAAAATAAAACAAAAATAGGCATCAAGTGGTCTCTTTGCTAGACAGGACATTGCCCATCGTAATAATTAAGATTAACAGGTGTAAAAATGTATACTCATACTGGCCCCGAAGCGACGTAATTAATCTCCATTTACCTCCAGCACACAAAGAGTTTGAAACAAAAATCGGTTATTATCAAATAAAAGCCTAAATCCATTAGCTGCGGTCATTCTAGGTTTAAACAAAATGGTGGCAACCACTCCACTTAAAATATTTGCTCAGTACAATAAACATTTGTTAAATTTGTAAAGTTTTCTCATAGGCCGACTTTTTCCCCCGTCATAGCGGATGCCCAAAAGTGTGAAAGCATGTTGTACACGAGAGAAACCCGGGAAAGGGGAATGTCTCCCATATGACAGGCATCACCTCGGGCGGTGGTGCTTTTTCCGCACAATCTTTACCGTAAATCGGGGTCGGAATTGAGCCATCACTCCATATTACAATTTTGAATTAGCCTCGTATCGTAATCCTCTTAAAATCTACAGGTTTGACTAGAGTGCTTTGTGAATTATTGTACTAAAATTGTTTAACATGAATTTTACATCAGATAATTAATTATTTTAGAACGTCACATAAGGTAGCTTTGAAATTTGACATGATGCTTTAAAAAATATACCTACAAATTAAAACTCTACTATTAAATATTTACACACGAAATATAGTATAATTAATATTATACAGATAAAAGAATTAATTTTTGTAGTTTGTTTGTTTGTTTGTTTGTATGTTCCGTTTTAAATCAAGATCTACTACCGATTTCAAAAATTCTTTCAACTTTGGAAAGCTGCAGATAGGATGCGTAGAAGCTATATTTTATTATGTTTAACATATTTTTTCTATGTTTTAAGGTCCTTTGTAAAGCTGAATGATGCAATACGACACTATTAAAATACAAATACAAAAATCTTTATTTCCAAATGCATTGGCAATAGTACAACTTACTTTCTAATGGTCCCCGCACTAGGTCAAGTCTGTATCGCGGGAGACCATTCTAAGATTATCAAAAAAAGCAAAATTTTGGAGAACTATTGTTAAAGAAAAATAGAAAACATACTGAAATGATATTTTCCGTAGAAATTTGTTGTGAGACCGAAACAAAATTTTTTAAACCGATAGATGGTGAATGTTTTGATTATTTACCTCAAAACAATCCATACATATTTCACATTAATTAAGTGTACAATGACGACTAGTTTTAGAATTCCTTTATAATACTAGGGTTGTTCACATAAGCCGGTGTCTCTTCATATTTCATACTTCGACGAGGAATGCGAGGCACGCGATGGCCGCACGTCGAATATTGGTCAGCGTCAGGTATTCCTGACTAGCTTCATTATTATTTTATAGAAATATGCTGGTAGAACTAAAGTTGTTGGCAAACTTCATTCTCTACAGAAAGTTTCTACATATTTTATGCGTAGCCGTATCGCCTGTGAACCTATAAATATACACCTCAGTGTGTTCTTTAATAATTAAATATCAATCTTTAAAATTGTCAGTATAGTATCAAACCAATACGAATAATACGTAACTTAATACTTCCGCCACACACACTATACTACTCTATAGAACTCGTCTTTAGAAACGTATTTCCATAAAATGAAAAAGTAAGGCTCTGTTGTTCAGAGGTGTGAACCGAGTCTCATATTACCGATAGACAAAACGATCCGACAGCGAAAACTGCCAAACTTCGGTAACCACAACTATCTCGTATTGCCACAGTATTATCAGCTTTGACGTGATAAACACACGGCTCAGTTTCGATGTAGGTTCGGTTGACTTGAGTTGTATTACTTCCGGCACAAATTATACTTTATCCTTGAAGACCGAGAATAGACAAAAGTCACCCTGCTCGACGCTGTTCTCCATTCAAATGTAGACTTTATTTATAAGCCCAAAAATGACATTTCAGTTTTTGCTTTGATTTTAGCTTCCATTGGAAAATGTCATCGCGACAGGACTAGGCGTAAGTGAACGCGTCAAAGTGTAAAATGAGGGGTTTTGCGCCGTGTCAGTGAAAGTCATTAGGAAAGGAATGGATGAAAATTGCGTGCATATTTAGGTAGCTCTCTAAGTTAATATGAACGACGTGATGAAATGAAAATGTCCCGGCGTTTTTGTCGTTTAATCCCGAGTGACTTTGGACCATTGGGCTTTGGATTTTTTTTATTAATTTTGAGCGAATGGGTGATTACGAAAAGATTTTGTGCAAAGGATTTTGAGTGTGGATTACAGTAGTCAGAAGTATTTTTTTTTGTGTTTCAGGTTGGTTCATCTGCGTGTGTAATACGTAGTAGGTTAGGTGCAGTGCTCCGCGGTGGCTAAATCAAAGACAACAATGGGTGGGTCGGATTGTCTGCGCGGCGGTGAGCACTTTGCGCCACTTTCGCTACTTTGTGGATTGTGAGAGGCACCGTGGCAGAGGAGGTGGCTCGCGAAATTAGACCGTACCGTCGGCAAAAAAAATGGTTACCTCACTGATTGGATTTTATATTGATAGCCTGTAATAAAAGTAGATATACCCTTAACCTAGTTTCTTTAACGCGATAAGCTGAGATTATTCTAAATGTACCAAGGGACAGAAAAAAAATATTTTAAGCTTTCCTAACTCACCAAATACAACATATTTGAATATTATTTTGTTTTTGTGTTATTTTTCTTTGACACATTTAATTTGTAGAACATTTTTGCTGTCAGTATTGCTAACCAGACCATTAAAAGCGAGGGTGTGAAAATTTGCTGCTTATTTTCACGGCGTTATAGTTGCAGATACATACATATAAATGTGTATACATATCTTTAAATTGCTACTGTCTGTGTTGAATACATGATGATGATGTTGAATGCATTTGTTTTTTTGACTTTTACGTTTTAGAAAATATAAATCAACCACACATATTTTGTATTTATGTCTATACTAGCTGCGCCCTACGGCTTCGTCCACACGTAAAATATGTTTTGTATCCCTCGGGAATCAGACCGATTTTCAGGATAAAAAGCCTATGTCCGTCTACGGCACCGAATCTATCTACGTACCAATTTTCTTCGAAATCGGTTCAGCCGTACAGGCGCTGAGTGGTGCACAAACACACACACACACACACACACACACACACACCCATACACACACACACACACACACACACACACACACACACACACACACACACACACATACACACACACACACGCACACACAAACTTTCGCATTAAAAATATTAGTAGCATTAGTAGGATTTTATTATAATCTTGTTTTTTGGTTTAGTATCTGAACTGATATAGGTAATAACATTTATCGTATCGTCAGCACAGTGCTTATGTGTAAATAAACTTTAATAAACCAAACGTACCTTCAGATATAATGCCAGTTTTAAAATAATTAAGTCATCGTATCCATGTACATAGATAATAAACTATACACACAAGTCTATAGATGGTATAAAAATAATGTTAACATAGAATTTAAGATAATTAAAAGCTGTGGCTTAGCGTTGAGCATAAGCACCAGTAAACACAGTTTATTTGTTTAATTATTGTTAAGAATAGTTACTTTTATCTATTGACGTCAATCAAAAATTTTGCGACCGAAATTCAAGCATTGAATTTCAGCGTATAATTATCTACAACACAATTTTTGTAAAACTATTTTTGTGTCAAACAGAGAAAAACAATTTAGTAGGTAGCGTTGTCAGAACCAAATTAAAAAATAAAAATACATTAGAAATGTCCTCGCCAATGTTTTATGTCATTCGGTTATTTTATCTGGCTGGTTTCTTTTGTGCTTGGCATCCCGTTATCTGGCAGTCTGGCAGAGTTGACGGTATCGTTGTAGCATGGCAATGTTGTGCTCGCCAAAGATGTAACTTGACGTTGTCACGCCGCGGTCTCCACGAAGGCTTCTCATGTTCGTTTTACAGATGCCTTCGCATTTATTCTCATTTTAAAAGTGAATATTGAAAAATAGGTACCTAATCAAATGTTGTTGCTTTTAAAGTAACTTTGATGAATTTTCATTTACAGTAAACATACATAGGTACCTATGTATGTACATACATATTGCTGTATTTACTGTACATACATAGTACATAGCTATATTGCTGTATATGGACCGTGGGTAAATGCGGTAAAGAAGCAACTCTTCTCAGCTACTGACACGTCCCTACTAAACAAACTTTTTGATTAACCTTGAAAATGTATTATACACGTAAGCATATCTGATTGGGACCTGGAACAAATATTTTAGTATTCACAATTACATGCCTTTATTTTAGGTTCATTACAAACTAGACGAACATCACGAGTAAAAGGAAGAGAACCTCTTCCAAAACATACATTTACTTAAGACTCCCAAGATGCAAAGTTATCTGTACTGTTATATCTACCATTGACTTTGCTATACGAGTAGCCATTATGCGAAAGAAGATGTGAACCATAATACAAGTATTATATTTGCAAGGACACAATAACCATGACATGGGTTCATGATTATTTTCTGTTATTACTTGCCAGGTAAATGTTACAGTTCATTCCCTCATACCGCAGCCTCTTATAACCCCCGTGGGTAGTCTTGGGGTGATTTAGGAAGTCTCGAAAATTATATGCAAAAGTAACGTGGTGGGATTAAAGCCGGTAATAGTCCATAAATTATGAAGCCCATTGCTGAAATGCACTACGTTAACCCATATTTCTTACGTTGATAAAATTTATATATGGTGTTTTTGCGGATAGAATTTTTAAGATGTATTTTATATAATAGTTTTCACATAAATTTATGTAGGTTAAATCCGCTTTTGAGTTTTACGTATTTTTTGCGCTTTGCCAGTATAGTTAGGTAAAGAAGTTTGATTTCCGTCCAAGAAAAGTATTTATATGATTTACAATTATTATAATAGTGAAAGTCTTGGGTATAATTTTTAGTAAAATTTGTAAAGGCACCATAATACAGATTTTTGCTCTGTAGGTACTATAGTTGTATTTTCGTAATATAATAGGAAACATAATTAGCTAATGATTGATTGATGATTATACTTTTAAAATGACAAACGAGAGGAATAAGGCTCGGCTGATAGTAATTTAGGGTCGTAGTCTAGACGTCGACGCAGATGACGTAGACCGCGTAGACAGCATAGGCGTAGACGTAGTAAACATAGACGGTTGCATTGCTAGGATCTTTTTAAAACCTTCTTCTTTTATAAAACCAATAAATATTTTAAAGTTAGAAACTAAGCATTTCGATTACAACTATATTCAACTTAGCCTTTATAAGAATAACATTTTCTATTAAAGTTTATTTAATACTAGCTGATCCGGCGAACTTTGTTCCGCCTAACAGTCGAGCAACATTACTTTATTATTCTAAAATAAAAGATTTTTTCTAAAATAAACGTAGGAGTAACTTATACTCCTTATTACATTAGCTACCTGCCAATAAAAGTGCCGTCAAAATCAGTCCAGCCATTTCAGAGATTAGCCGGAACAAACAGACAGATAGACAGACAGACAAAAATAGTAAAAAATGTGATTTTGGTGTATGTACCGTATTTATATTCATATACATGTAGTAAAATACGGTTATTTCAATATTACAAACAGACACTCCAATTTTATTATATGTATAGATAAATTAATAATAATATTTATTTTTAGAAAAAACTTACAAATGATAACGTTACGTAACATGCTTTTAAATTAAAGATTTGGCAAAGTGCACTAGTCATTGGCATTTCTAGGCCAAAATTGTTTATTATAAAATATTTCTAATTAATTGATTCAAATACTCTTTCAAATAGTTTTAAATGTTTTACTGATTGATACTCTTTTAAATAATTCAAATTATTTACACAATTTTCTTTCAGCGTATAACAAAAAATAGTGTAAAAGATCTAAAGAGTACATCACCGAGAATAGCAAACAAAATGAAATGAACAACAAACAGAAAAATATAACAATAAAAATGTTAAAATAGCAAAGCGACACAATATTTACGTTTGTTCTGAAACCACTATCGACTCATATTATATTAATATCAGTTACATTGTACAAATAAAAATAAAACATGGCGCAAAAATAATAATTCTACTGTTGCATAATCACAACGTTAAATTTGTTCGGATTTCCCCAAAGGAAGCTAACGGCCAATATTTCCTCTCACTTATGTTGCTTTTCGCCAATATTTCATATTAATCCGTTTATACGTTTATCAGCTTTTCCTGTATAGTATCGGTTTATGGACAGCAAAAATACGTTGGCAGAAAGAAAATAGCGTTGACTATATAGACGAATTATTAAGTATTATTAATAATAATAACACAAGAACTACACAGCGCTGTCTGGAGCCAAAGTAAACATATTATGTTACAGTTTTTAATATGGATTTTTTTTACTGTCGACGGTGACAGACGAGTCAACAGTCTACCTGAATTGTCGCTTATAGACTTCTTTGATGCCATATTATTCAACTCTGTCAAGCCGCTGCTTATCGCGAAGGGAAGGGGGGAAATCAGGCCTGCAGATAAACGTACTTAAACACTTTTTCGTTTTGTTAATACGTACCTACGTAATCTATTATGTGTTTCTATGTAGATTAAGTATATATTTACAACAAGTAGTCATATTCATGCACACAATGTATGCACAGAGAAGGATTCAAACCCGACCATTGACTTGGCAGTCGAACGTTCTACCGCTGCGTCACAGAGGTCTTCAAACGTTGTTAATTATTAATATTATTACATACATACACATATATTCAATTATTTCGTGAAATAAGTCAGCAGTGTGCCAGATGTTTTCAACAAAAATATTGGTTTGCACTGTATTTTCAATTATTTACCCTATTTAAGTGTAGCTCTTTTTTACGCAGTTACTCACTAGTTATGTGTATTATCTATTTAGTGGGCGGTGCTTTTAGAATTCACCTCAATCTACTAAATATTTTTACCCGGGTGCTGTAATATTCATACAAATTGGAAACGAGTCATCATATGATCATCATATCACCCGAAAGAAGTCCACTGTTGGACATATACTATTACCTCCCCTAATTTTCGCCATCTTGGCCGGTCGTGAGCCGTCATTATCTAACGGTTGCCCACCACCCTTATAAGGTCCTCGGTCCACCTTGTCTTCCGGTTCGTGGTCGCCACTCTAGAAACAAGTAAGCTGGTACTATTTCTCATTATTGTGTAATCAATCTAGCAGCAGCAAAAGTTACCTTTATATGCTTGGCTTACTTTGGCATAGTGCCTGTAAACAATAAGCATTGAAGTTGTCATTATCATTTCTTTCATTGGTACTTTCTCTTAAACAATATGCATTTAAACATGTTTTTAAATTTATAAGAACATTAGTTAGTACATAAAAACACGAATATTCCTTTTATCTATACTATTACGTAAAGCGAAAGAGTTTGTTTGTTTGAAAACGCTAATCTCGGGCACTTCCAGTCGGATTTAAAAAATCTTTTTGCGTATGATAGCCCAGGTCTCAAGGAAGGTTATAGGCTTTGTAACATCACGCTACCGGCGACAGGATCAGTAAGCAAAGACCTGGGTGCAACCGCGCCGCAGAAAGCTAGTTTAGAATAAATCCTAGAAATAACGACTGCAGCTATAGTAGGTCTTATTCACTTTGCTCTGTCGAGTACCACATATGTCCATATGTATAAAACCACTTTGTTGTCGGCGTCAGGCCCACAGGATTTCTTTGTACAAAGAGCCACGTCGGCGCCACGTGCATCCACCCGATTCCACCCACATCTTTCGTACCTTTGTAGATGCACTACATAATAAACTCGTAAACTGGAATAAGTAATACTACTTAATTAGTAAACTCATATTTTAAACACCTTACCTGAAAGAGCTTTTAATAATAACACGCCTATAGCCGGTTTTATTCCGTTCATAAAATGCAATACAGCTCCTGGGACGCGACAATTAAAACAAGATGGAGAGAAGGAGCCAACATTGTCTTCCGTGCCGACCGTCTATAATTTTGATAATATGCTAGCAAATATTCTTTTGTCCTGAACAGACTATCTGGTCGTGAGCCGTCGTTCGATTCGCTGTCGACTATCGTTAAAGCTTCAGTTTTATGTCGTCAATAAGTTGACAAAGGATTTCCTTGTCCTTGCATTTAATAGTAAATCATGAGCCTGATTATCTTGAATTGTTGTTAGTATTGTTGGTGCTTTTGATTAGGTGTAGGGTATATTATAAGGAACGAATGTTATAAAGAAATTTGATAAAGAAAATTATAAGGTAGGTAAAGATTTCTTGTTTTCTTTACTAAGCCTGAAGAATATCAAGATACTAAAATGTTAGAAGCAGAATTGTTGGTGACCTTGAAAGAAAATTGAAAAAATATCTATGATTGTCTTATAATATACAGTTAGTTGTCCGTGTTGGTAAATAATAGATAGTAATAGTTCTGTTACAAAACATTTTTTACTCAGCAATAAGCTCGCTTTGTCTGTAACACGTGGTATGAAAATAATAGATAGAAATAATTTTCTATATTGCTATGTTATATTCTGTTTTACAATTATAATTTATTTTCTTTAGGCTACTGTCTTGCTGTTTCTAAAATATCTAAACTGCATTAATTTTTGAATTTAACATCATTGTAAAACTGTTGCAACCAGTACTTATTCCTAACAATAGCATATACTTACACATCGAGACAACAGGTTTTTAAAAAAGATTTTATAAAAATTGTGCGGAGTGGCGGAGTGTAATTCGCACGGCAATAACTCGACGCTCTCGGAGTACCACGGGCGTTCTAACTATTGTTAATGACCCGCCAAGGGCATAATTACATTTTTCCACACCACCCACTAATAGCAATTTCACTAATTTCGTTAATTTCAAGCGCGAAAACCCACTGTGAGAAATTACATTCCAACTGTGGTTTAAACAAAAAAAGGCTTTGAATTACTGAACCAATAGACGAAACTTTTATTAAAATATTTGCATAATGTAAAAGATTGTTTATTACTATTCTTTATTTTCATTTTTTTTTATTCTAACAATAGAAACAATAACTAAATGTATCTATTTAGTAGCAAATTTTGTGAAATTAACGAATATACTATGTATTAGGCTGACTAATATTATTTAACAAAGAACGAATATTGTGAACGAATTACTAGAGTCAGACTTACTTTTCTTCCTTACTACGACATTAGTTAGTACTATGTTGAATTGCTTTTGGTTTAAATACCGCAAACAGACCCGAATTTTAATATACATTTTATTATTCTTTCAACTCAAAATTAAAAGCCATCATCTAATTCAAACTAAAACTAGTTAAAAAACAATACGAATTTAGCCGAAAGTCCTTTGTTGAGTAAAGTCTTACTCTCTCCCCTACAAAACTTATTTCAAGTCTCAAAAGCTGGCAAACATTTATTACGAATATATGGATAATTAAATGTGAATTACGTTTCGGGTTAGTGGCAAACTGGTCATAAGTTAAAAAAATATGACTTTGATTATTCAAAACATACAAAATCATATCGAATATTTCAACTCGTTCAAAACAATTCCAACCGCATTTTAAATACACAGAGAAGTTTAAAATGTATACAAAATAACTTCAGTATCAGGTTTATATTGATGAACATCCAACATAACGCTGTTCTACTTTTTGCGTAGACCACAATATTTGTTCGTACTGATTACGAAATTAATGTTTAAAGTTGCTAACTTTTCGCAATGATTGTAAAACAAAACCCGCAAATCATTTGAAAAGCGGCTCTCTGCCAGGCTCAATTACTTTTTAAAAGATAGACGAGGCTTTTATAACTTTTCTAGGGTGTTTCATTAAAAATTTCCTCAAAGGGACCGGAGCTTGTCTCATTATTATATAGAATTTGAAGAGGACAAGGTGCTACGAACGACGAAACTCTGGTACAGTTTACCTAAGGCGAACGTTCAAGCTAAAACGAGTTGCTATTAATATTTAATGTTTCATCTTTCTGCCTTTTTGCTGCATATTAAACATTTGGTTTTATCCAGTGGTTTGAATATCTACTCAAATATTAAACAACTATATTATGTTTAATTTTCGATTGATGAGCGCACTTTAGAAACGGCCAAAGTGGAGATTTACTAGGGACTTACTTAGGCATTAGTTAGGCAGTACATTCATTTTGACTGAATTGATGATGACGTTGACGATGACATTTTAGTGTGAGACATAATATTACTCATTTTTATATCATGAATTCAAATGTATTACAATTACAGATACATTTTTTTATTGTAATTTGAAAATATTTTAATAAATAAGATAAAATAAATATCCTTATCCTAAGAAGTTAATGTACTTTGCTGGTTTAAAAAACTAGCTACTAGTAACAACACTAAGGAAATCTATTTCTAATTAAAAATTAACACTGAAAAGATAAGTCTTCTTTTAAAAGATGAATGATTGAGTGCAGCGCTGAATAACCCATCGTCCCACGAAGGCTTTACGGTAAGGCCAAATAATTACAAACTGGCTCACAGCAGAATCTTTGATGCTTTCAGGTGTCGACTGAGGAGCAACGCCCACTGCAGTAATTAGAATCTGCTTGTGTAGCCATGTCGCACCTTTACAAATGAATAACGATTACACTTTATTTCGTTTCGATGAAGATCATGCTCAAATAGGGCTAGACATTTTTGAAATATTGCTAATGAAAATCCGTTTAATACAGCTGAAATACACAATTTTTAAGATCAAACTTGTAAAAAATTAATAATAGTCGGGATTAAGTTGTTCAGAAGAATTAAGTTTAAAGTCTTAGAGCTAAATAGGCTTATCCAAGCAATTTTATTTTCTAAACGATGTAGAACCAAGTAGCTTAGTGGTGTTGGAGTGAGAGGGGTATACGAGTGTGCTCTTTCGTACGCGCTAATGATTCACATTGCAATTACAGCAGCTTACTCGAGCACAATTACAAACAATCATATATTATTACTGGGTCTATATGTATGCATTTGCTTAATTTTGCTGTTTCGTATTCACAAAGTTTAAGGCTTCTATTCTTTCGGGTTGTAATCAATAGTTTAGGCAATTTATATAAAAGTAATTTTGGTAAGCTTCTTGTTTCTTTCTTTATTCCTATAATTTATTCTTTTTTAGTTCGATGACTTAGTGATTGATCTTGTGTGGGAAATTTTTCGTAAGATCATCACGTTGAGTTTATAATTTTAATTGTAGTAATAATCTTCTTTTGTAGTAAACGTTCATATAAGAATTTACTATAAATGTTTTATATTATTATTATTTCGCTAAATAAACAATATTTCTCTTTTAACATGAAGAGGTAAGCAGAGCGCACCTCCACTTACCTCTTCAGATTAAAAGAGAAATATTGTTAATTTTATTTATTTATTCTCAAGGTAAGTCAAGAAATATTAGGTGCCATGTAGTAGATGCCAAACTTTTGTCATAAACCTGGCACCATTCCAGAGCTGCCTCCAAAGCTCAGATGAATCATAGTATTACTTGACAGCACCGAAGCTTTTTGATCCATAAGGAGATCAAACTCGGAATCTAAATATGGCAGTCAGATGTTTTCATTTCAAACCTAACTCGTCATATTACTACTCATTTCTTTTTTTTTTTATATATTATAGCCTAATAAAGTGATTCCACCCCGCGTGATGGTAAGCAGTCTGTGGAATCCAGAAGTGGCGGCCACTATACCAAAAGCCGTCTTAAACTGCTGGTATGGTGGCCTCCACTATGGTGGCTGGGAATGGGGTTAGGGGAAGGGAATGAGGGAGGTGAGGAAAGAGGAAAGGGGGGGAAATTGGGCCTTCGGCGCTCTCACTCACCGAACGAAACGCTGTAGTACGGATACCTACTACTACTAAGAGACGATCTTCTATGAGAGGGTAGTAGTACTTCCCCGGACGATCCGGCCCATTTATGCTGAAATCAGCGTGGATCTACTACCGTAAAAATCATCTTTCTTTTTTTTTAATTTGTTTCGATTAACATTAACATTAACATTTACCTAATATAATTATTATTATTATTTATGACTGCTTCTGTGGTTTGGTGTTACTGAGTACAGATTACCACGCAGAAGTCTCGGGTTCGATCCACGGGTCGGGTAAAGTGATATTGGGTTTTCTGTTCCAGAATCTGGAATTGTGCCCGATGTATTGCAACAGGCTCGCGCCCTGTTACATAGGACCGAAGTTAAAAAAATGGCGAAAAGTGGGTGGTTAAACACCTCTGCCTACCCCTTTGGGGATAAAAGGCGTAAGTCTATGTAGGTATGCATGTAATATTATATGTTTCTAGTCTCCAAAATTTTACGCCTTATTCTTAATTGCGCGAGTTAGTCTTATACATGAGTCAATTATTTTGTTTTTTTTAAATATCGAGTTAATATTTTATTTATATTTTAAAATGTCAACCTGAAATAAAGCTATTCTATCGATTTCAACGTAAATACGCCTTTTATGAAATAGGTCTAAAACCTAGAAACACACTTGTTAAAACTAACTCATCAGTTGAGTTTGCTTGTTTAGGTCTGTTTAAAAAAACAAAAGGAGTTTTACTTTAAACAAAAATTGTTCTGTAATTCATCTGGGCAAAACCATGTAAATGAATTCACTGGCTTAAATATGTTAATTTCTAAGGTCTAAGTAATTTTGCTTCGTATATTAAGTTTGAGCAAATATTTATCGTCACTTTGCTTGAATATAGACCATTCTATATACATAACTAGCTTTCCGAGGCACGATTTTACCTGCGCCTTTTCTTACTGCTCTGCTCCCGTCACCAGTAGAGTGATATTACACCTGCCTTGCCTATAACCTTTCTCGAGAACTGGGCTATCATACACAAAAATAATTTTCAAATCCGAACTGGTAGTTCCAGAGATTAGCGCGTTCAAACAAACAAACTCTTCCGCTTTATATAATAGTATAGATTATTTTTTATAAGCAATAGGTTTTGCTGTATTATACTTAAATTTCGTCAGCGAAATAATTAAGAGCATAATAGAATACACCTGAAAAAGTTGCGAAGTATAATATGTGCTTTTTTTTCGGTATGTACCTTTTACAAACAGACTCTTAGTTATCTATCCTTAATGCCGTCATATTAAACAGTTATGTAGCCTATAATTCTTTGTAGGCTGGGCTGGCACAAAGAGGATTTTGCATGACATACTCACTACTCTTGGCGCACGTATTGGTGACCGTTGTATGGCGACGTTTTAATACGCAGAGATCGCTGCTGCTCATTATCTGGTATTCCTTCAGTCTCCTCTTACGAAACATACAGAAAGGAAAATAATGGTTTCACATTTTAGGCCAAAGACTACATGGTCAGGGGTAATTTTATCACCATTCAAAATCAATTTGCATATATTTATATCACAAGAATCGTCGTCAAACGACATGATCGAAGAATAGAACGAACGTCCCGAACATTGAGCTTACAGCGTTAAAATAAAAAACTGATACTAAATTGCTTTTCCCTGAAACCGATAGTGTGAGCGAAGTACAGGCACTTTGTGAGGCTGCAAACAGACACCTGCATTCGTTTCACGTGGACATTCAACGTGTGGTGATTTAACGGGTCAGTTTTGTGTCTGGTTCTATATAACGCTACGATATATTGATTAAAATGATCTTTGCTTTATCTTATGACATCTTATCGTCACAAAATTGTAACTTTTTATTTATTTAATTCATAAACAATTTACATTGTATTTGAACTTACAGCATAAAACATAAAATACAATTTAATTATAATTAGAAAAACATAGATCACAAAACATATATTTAAATCAAGTACAGCTATGTAATGCCATTCAAATATAATATATTAAATAATTTGTAAATAATATAATATAAATAATAATTATTAATAATGAGATGAATAAAATAGATTAATAATATTACCTAATTAACAATACATAAGTCAAAATTAAGAATGTCAATTATTAACTAACTACATTAACAAAACATATGTATTTTATTTTAATAAAAACCATAAAGAGATCGCACGAGCGATAAGTGATCCTTGTACTTATACTTTCACTGATTTAGTTCAACTCACTTTACATCTTTGTAAAGTGAGCTTGACTGAATCAGTGTAAGTTTATTATCGTAAATCGACTTCTTCAATAAATTAACAAAAATAAAAAACTCTATCTATTAATTTTAATCCTCGCAAACTTTGTCGTTGAAGAATAAACACTGGCATAAAAAATTTAATCCTCTTTCCTTTGGCGGGTTATCTTTGGAATCGTACAATATTCAGATGGAGTAGGATTTGTGAGTTTAACTTTTTCCAGTTATTATTCATAAATGCAAAGGCGCTAGATATTAGGTGAACTCACTTCAGAAGTTGAAGGATTGGATTTACGAGTTGGATTGGATCTTGTCAATATAACATTGAACTGTGGCTGATGCCAACTTTGAAGCGATAATGTTTTATTCCGTTGCCTATTCGCTTTGGATATCATTCGATTTGTCAGGAATACGAGCAGTAAAGATGTATCCTTATATATATCCTTTGTGTTCATGAAAGTAAATAGTATTGTATGAATTGTATTCGTAATAATGGTATCTTCTTTTGCAAAAATCTGTATTAATAATTTATGTTACACTTTTACAATGTTAACGTTTTAAACTGTAAAACCAATAGTGTATCGTTTTAAATTGATGTCAAGTTCTGATTTACATCTATTGAGGCTACGTTGAGCTACCAAACCTTTGTATTAAATATTATGTTTCTATTACAAGAAAATGATCCATCCTTGGAGTACACATAAGCTTACTCGTATACTGTAAGGATCCATACAATGGAAAGTCCAAAAAGTTTAAATATGTCAAAAAGCTGAACTCTCAAATCTAAACTTCCAAAGTCGATTGGGCCTAAAACATTGCTAATGTTAATAAATTAATCTCTATTATTCACAGGTTTGCAATGTGGAACAGATAGACGGGACTTAATCGCAATGGACGAGTTGATACGTGCAACAAGGAGCGTCATGGCTCTACTCTGGATCTTCGCCGGATTAGGAGCTGTCCACGCCGTGAAAGTTGTCATAGAACCACTGCCAAAAGGTACGTGCATTCGTTCAAAATTATTACTGTTTAATTAAATACATTTAACTGAATTACGAAAATGTGTATTGACTAGTTCAAGGCCGGTAAAGTTTACGAAAATTTATTAAATTTGAATGTTCACGATGTTTACACAAACAAAAACTCTCAAAAAAATTTGAAGAGTACACTTTCTAACACAATTAATTTAAAACACGTATCTAATTTCGAAAACTGCAACAGTAGAATGCACATAAAAAACAAAGGGGATTCTAACCTGTCGCTCACAGAGTGTAAACAGAATCGAGCGGCGAGTCTTAATTTAGTTTTTTTAGTCCGAACCGTGAACTCCCTCAAAGTTCCTCCCCTAGATGTTGGCACGACTGACTTCTCCTTAGTTTCGTTTAATTTCCTATCTCTCTTGTCGTGACGTTTATTACGGAGTAGCTCACCCACACCAGGGCAACATTCAACCTACTTTTGTTCGCGGGCACTAATAACCATTTGGAATTAATTTTTATTCGTAGCTGTCTATTTTCGAACTGTGCCGCCGCGACGGTTTATTGTTTTCGCATTAATTTACAGTCCACAGCTGCGGGTAACGCGGATTTCTAAGGAGTTTTTATCTGTGCCTTCAGTATTCTTTCTTTTGACAGTGAGAGCTCCTATTAATATTAATTAAAAGTTTGAATAATTGAATGGATTTGGAATTGTTCCCCGTTGTTAGGTTTTCACTGACAGTAAATCACGACAATCATTAAAAGTCGAGATCCAGTTCATTTTTCAGTGTTTGTAAATGACAGATTTTTGACATATTGATATAAAATATCCTCGCATGCATCTAATTCGTTGAATACGAAAAATTTGCTAGACTGAATTACGCGTAATTTCTTAGTATGAATTTAATGAAGTAGCGGAGTAAATAATAAGTCCAACTTATAAACAACTCAAGAAGCAAGTCACGAAACGAAGGTACAATTAAGAGCTCGCAGTCGGCATATAAAACACGACGACGCATTCTTTTTGCAGTGTTTAAGGTAATTACTAAAACAGAAAAAAACCTTTGTACATAAAATTCTTTATTGATTTACGCAAACAAATACACTGTCTATGTGTGAGGGTACTCTTGGGTTATGTTAGTCTGTATGTATGTGAAGGTTTAAATTGCAGTTTCAGTTCAAGTCCATGAGAGATGCGATGTCATTTGTTTAGTCTTAACGTTTTGAATGGGTTTTACGAGCGTCAAACAGTCAAATTAAAAAAAGGAAAAATGCGCTTGGATGTATAATACACCATGGTTTATTTTTACGCCCTTTCGGACAGTTAGTACCTTTTAAACAGTTAGCGTTTTTTTTTTTTTTTTTTTTTTTATATTATAGCCTACCAAAGTGACTCCACCCTGCCTGATGGTAAGCAGTCAGTGGAATCCAGAAGTGGTGGCCAGCATACCATTGTCTTAAACTGATGGTATGGTGGTCTCCACTATGGCGGCTGGGAATGGGGTTAGGGGAAGGAAAAGAGGGAGGTGAGGAAAGAGGAAAGGGGGGAAATTGGGCCTCCGGCGCTCTCACTCACCGAACGAAACGCAGTAGTACGAATACTACTACTCTTAAGTCGATCTTCTATGAGAGGGTAGTACTTCCCCGGACGATCCGGCCCATTCATGCTGAAATCAGCGTGGATCTACTACCGTAATACCGTAAGCGTGTTTCTTGTTAATCTTGTATTATACTTAAACCTATCTATATATATAGTATCTAGTTTTATTTAGTTTTATGCTGACTTTAAGGACCGTTTATTTATTGACTCGAGTGCTTATAATTTAATAAACATACTAAAAGTTCTTTCTTCAAAATGCAAATACAAATAATTTGTGTTTTGAAAACAAATATTTGTCTATATCACAGATGGGAATTGCATATATGGACTATACCTACTGAACGCAACAATAGAGCTAATATATCGATACATAGGTACAGACAAATGTAAATATGTCTACAAACAAATGTATGTATGTAGTGTTAAAAATATGGCGATGATAATAATTAATACCATAGAAAGTTAACTGCATTCAATTCTTAGTAAACAGCCCATTAGAAGTAGAAACTTGGTTGTGAGCGGAGCGTGTAGGTAGTACGTCTTACATTTTGTAATAGTTTCTCACCCCGACCGTTACAAAACGAATCAAATACGCCCAATTTCGAACAGGGAACCGCAATGTTGTATGGTTCAAGGGAAAGTCTGATTGATAGCGGGTATTCATATATTTTATGTTTTAAAAGTTTTAATATATCACTGGTAAACTATTAACTTTGTTAAAAATAGAAAATTTAGAGGTGCTTTTTTAATATACTTAAGACCAGTTTAGACGCACCTAACAGTTCCTACTTACCGTAGTTTACAATCACTTACCAGGTCCATACAGACCACAATTCGCAAATTTCATTGTAACATAAGAATAATATATTTATAGATAAGTATAAATGACTTGGTAACTCAGCCGTACATTTGTTCAATTTTGTGATTTTTACGACACATATAGGTATCATAATCGTGTGACAGAATTGTGTGATATCAGACCACTATAACTGTTAAATTAAGTAATTTAAGAACACATAAAATTTAAGCGAAATGAAGCATCAATCAAACTGAATGAAATTTGGTAGTAATTTGATTTGCAGAAAATTGGGCCTGGTTTTTTGTGTCTCATGAGGCTATCTAAAATCACAGTCATGCTAATAAATCAACCAAAAATTTATGACATGAATGCCAACGGCGTTCGTGTGTTTCGCGACAAGCCAGCCAGCAAACGTCGACGTAAAGAATGCACTTTGTTGACAACATTTACAATGCAGGGCCAAATTTATTTTTACACGCTATTACCAAAATGTTGTCATGATCTTTGGGTCGAAATTACAGTTTTTACGGGTTTAAAAATAAAAGAAATGTGAGTTAACTTTATCTAAATTATATTTTGTACCGGTGGCGCTATTAACTAGTAGTGATAATAACTAGTATGAATAAAATATTTTATTAGGTCTTAGTGTCTTATTTTGTCTTTACAATATTACAGTTAATAAACCGGTAAGAAAGAGGTACAAAACTATAATATAAGTCTTGCATTAATATTTCTTCGAACTGTCCTTGAGTGTGCTGAGAAGAAGCGAGAAAAACCTAACAATAAGTACTAAGAAAACTCGAAACTAATCAATGACTTAGTTTATTTTTCCAAGATAATTTGCCTTGAGAAAATGTATTGACAAGGCATAAAAACACAGCTTAAATGTTGAATTTCACGAGAGATCACCAATTTGTATGGCATTATCTACTACGTATTTACCTCCAGAATACCTTGCAGCTATGTGACCCAAATCTTGTATAGAACAAAGCAATATGAATCATCCTGATACATCACCGTATGAACTTGTCCCACACATCAGCTTGTCTGGCGCCTGCAGCGGTAGATCTACGACTGCCAATTAAAAGTATAGATCGTAACATGTCGGCGACGAATGGCCGAGGCTCATGCCGGACACGGTACCGCGTTTTATGCTACCCGCATTTGACGTACGTACAGGGTGTACATACAGTCATTCAAAAAGTATTCGTAAAAACTGCAGTACCTTTTCAAATTCGTAATCAATATTTTGAGGATTGTATCGTTTAGAACAATTGCGATTAATTACTTTATTTATATCAATCTATCTTTTACATTTAGCCTTTTGTATATTAGGCCATAAGGCCGTATAATAACACTGAAAAGAATTTTAATATATTTTTGTAATTTGCAATTCAATACGCCACTTGAATATTGGTAATGAAATCATGTTCCATTAAATCAAATTTACATATCGCAAAATTAGTAGAAATCAAAACTGGGAGATAGATCCTTTATTAATTTCGCCATTTCTTCGAAAGAAGAAATTTTAATACCATTAATTTTATCATTACTTAGCATTATTAAATTATTCTTGGCTCCTTTCTTTTGCGAATCATAAAACGTAAATCTAACAAAGATTCTGTGGGCTTTTACTTAACTTTTACGACAATGCCTTAGTTTAACGGTTAACTTTAATTACATTTGTACTGTTCTGGGCAATTTCATGCCTCGCTTTGAAATTTTGCTTACATTGTTTTAAGTTGATATTGAGTGTTCGTATAAAAGATACAGCCACTTCACTTCTGCTCGTCTTAATTTGGACACTTGCTATGAATACAAAGTTACAATTTTGTAGTAGATATTACTATAGTACATAATATGTAGTTTAGGAACGTTGATTTGATGTTGCAAATAGGTTGTTTTAAACTAACTTTGACAATTACTTCAGACGGCAATAATCGTTACAGTTGAAAATGAACATAACGCTGTACCTAACTAACATTTACTTAGTTATAATCAAATGATTAGATCGGTAATAGACATTGTATTTTATTCGTCTATTACAGTATAAAATAAAGGTTAAGAAAAATTGTTCTATGTAATAGCAACATATACGTAAATTACGATTATATCCTTAAACATATTTTTCCTCAAAAATATGTTTGATTTATCCGAAAAACGTCCACTGCTGGTCGTGAGCCGTCTTCGTCCACTAGTTGCTCGTCACCTTTATCATTTCTGTCAGGCCTTAGGTCCACCTAGTGAGCGACCCCCGCTGCGATCAATCGGTAAATAAATACATTATTTAACATCAAAATATTTCAAAGCGTAACAATATTTTATATCGGAAAAATATCCAAAAAAAAAAAGTATACATACATTTAAAAAAAAAACAAGTTACTCGATATTTTTATTAGAAAGCACACACAATCATATTGTTTAAAAACACTCTGTTTTTGTTTACCGAGGGTCTTTGTTCACTGGGGTCGATTTGTGACACTAAAACAAATGACGCGCTCTCTACGCTCGATTGACGACACTGACATCACCCAAACTGCAGTAACAAACCAGTCAAATGGACACAGCATACAAAACCTAGTCTGTATTTTGAAAACGTGAAACAGCTTGCGGCATTTTTAGAAAAATGTACTTTATTTACTAACTAAAAGTTGTTAACTGACTTCAAAAAGGAGGAGGTTCTCAATTCGTCAGACACTTTATTTTATGTATGTTTCCCGATTACTAGTAGATCGCTGGACCGAATTGAATTTTTATTTTTTTGTATGAATGAGGATACTTCCCAGGTGGTCCCATGATCATCAAGTCTGGATCTAGTGGTGGGATCCTGGAGAAATAGAGAGAATTCTTTAAATTTAACAATTCTATACATACAATCCATGTGCTAGTAGTGTCTAGGCGTAAAATTAAGCATGCAAAGAGATTTATATACCTACCAGTATCTCTAGCCTAGAGTACCTAGAGACTCAGTATAAGGGTCACTGGCAACAGTATTTAGTGACTGTTATGCATCAGTGAATACCCAACAGCTAAAATAATGTTGATGATGATAATTGAATAATAAATTTATTAGTGTCTAATTAGATTGAACTGAAAAGCAAAAAGTAAGCCATGAAAGCAAACTTAGAAGAAATGTGATTGTAATTATTAAGTATTTCAACGTAATCAAACCTGGCCGCACTATAAAATTAGAAATAACTATCGTCACAGAAAGATAAATTTCGTTGTGTGCGTCAACAAATATAATATTGAAGGCTGTGAATCTTATTAAGACAAATACATTTTACGATTTAATCCCTTAAGAAAAGGCGGGTGCAAAGAATCAGATAAGGTTAATATTGGCGTCCCTAAATTATAACCCCAAAAAAACAATTTATTTTTTCATTTATTATACCTACTTAGATGAGAAACGTTTTATCATTTCTGGCAGAAACGTCATTGTCTGATAACATGAAGCTTACTGAGGAGTCGGAAAGAGTAAATGTGCCCAAGGAAATGAAACACGAAATCAGTAGAAAGAGCTCCCTAGGGTAGCTGCCCTGGATGATTAACGTCTTTTACACAACTTAGTGTTATTGTCTGTCGCACAATAACAACTAAATAGCTTCTCTTATTTGCTGCGGACGTCTACGCAAGTTAATTAGCGAGATTAGAAGTAATACGTGTATTTACCGCGAGTTACGAAGCTCAAATGAGAGCTTTATATCTAAGTAGACATTGTAATTTCGTGTAATTTGAAGCAACTGAGAATTATTGAGATTGTGACGTGTATTGCAATTATGGTGTATGACTTGACGTGAATCTTTTATCTTAATTTTAAACAAATGGTCAAAAAAATGTAGACATGTATAACATGCTTATCATTGCACTGGCATGGCCGTCTGTTAGTTAGTGGGTCCATAATAAATGCTTGCTATACAGACATCATTAAAATGTATAGTTAATTGACTTTAGCATAAAGTGAATTCATATAAAATTTCAAAAATGTAGTATATAATCTACTAACTACTGCTAAGTGGAAAAATATATTGTAAGGATGCCTAAATATTAATTAAGTCCTAAATGGTAATTAACGATAAGGAAAGATAAGAAACTGAAGTTCTTTAGACATCGTGATAGATACATTTTGAACGCGCTTTATTGAGAAAAGAAAATTATGCAACAGGTAGATAGTATGGGATACACAGATTTATTTTTGGACATTAATTAAATTAGATCGAGAAATTTAATAAAGCACTGATTTGATAGAGTCCACTAAACATTGGCGAGACTATTAATTCTTGAGTAACTAGAAACGAACATGTAGAGTATTTTACAGTGCATCTCTAATTTGCTGTATTAATAATATAGCCGTATATGACAAATTTGAACAAATTTTGTAGCAAATAGAAAATAAAGCCCCAGTTCACTATCACCGATATTGTCGAAGCAAACTACAAAAGAAACTATATTGAACAATAATAAAATTTCAGGTACAAAGAGGCTCAAAATAAATCACTGTCAAACTTCAAAATCGGTGGGATAAAGAACGCCTAAAACAATACGAAAAATCTCATCTAAACCCCAAATACGTTTCCGATATTGAAAAGAATGCTTCAAACGGGATCACATATAACTCCTATCGAAATAACGTCGCACATAAACCGTTTAAATATCGATATGCAAACCAGTTTTGTGCTAAGCGCAGAGAAATCGAGAATTATCAATGCATTTGTCATATCTTATGTAGTAATCAATGTATTAATATTCTTTTTACAGTTCGATATCGATTACAACGATTTTATTAGTTTTTTAATATTTTACTACTACAGTTTTACTGCTGATATTTAGATACTGGAAATAAATTCACACATTACGTTCTTTATTACCAGTTAGTGATTTCTTTCCTAAATTTTCATGCTTTATTTTTGTATCTGAAACATTAGTGAAATCGATATTATTCAGTACTTTTAAAAATCAAACAGAGTATATATCGAATATATTTGATAACTACATTTTTTTATTACCGTGATTCGATTTTTGATAAAATCTTCGGCCAATCACGTCAGGATAACCACCAACAAAAGGAAAAAACATGATATTAATCTGAAATCCTCGATGCGAAAACATCTGTTTGCCTCAAAGCGTAGCTATAAAATAGAACATATGAGGTGAATTTTTCATCAAGTAAGCTTTAAGGCGTGTAAGCTGTTTTACATATTTTTGATGGTTAAAAAAATTCGATTGATAGTCCTTTGTCCCATAAAAGTCGTAGAAAAAAACTTTTTTTTTTTTTCAAAATAAAAGTCTAGAACAAATGTAAATGAAATGTTTGACTTTTTATGCCAGAATAATTATTAATCATATTCTTTATAATGGAATAGCCGTTTAGAAAAAGTTAAATGAAAAAGTTATATTATTGTGTAAAATGTATAAAATTTACTGCGCCTAGTAACTCAATGACAAACAAAAAAAAATTGTGCTATTAAACATTTAAATAAATAAAGGAACTAAACAATTGCTTTAATGTCTTGTACTACCTATGAATATTCTATAACATTTCTGACAAAGCGTATTTTCAGTGAGGCAATATGAAGTAGTTGAATCTGTCATTTAATATGAGGTACTAGTAGGTCAAAGCGGGTACAAAACGTTGAGTAGCCTACCCAAACTAAAGGTATCATAGCGTTACTGAATATATGTAAGTACATACGATTTCTGACACATGATATTTTCCTCGTTTCGCGTAATATTATCACGTTGTTAGTGAAGACTTATGAAATGTACTTTGAACGAATTTATTTTTCGTGTTCTCGTATTCGCGAAATAGGATATATACCTAATAGTATTATTATGAACGCTGAGAGTTTTATGTTTTATTAAAGTACAGTTTTAAACGATAGTAGATCCACGCTGGTTTCAGCATGAATGGGCCGAATCGTCCGGGAAAGTACTACCCTCTCGTAGAAGATCGACGTAAGAGTAATAGTATCCATATTATTGCGTTTCTTTTGGTGAGTGAGAGCGCCGGAGGCCCAATTTCCACCTTTCATTTTTCCTCACCTCGCTCAATCCCTTCACCTACCCCGCTCCCCTTCATGTTAGGCAGCGGCTTGAGTCGTCGATGAGCGACAGTTATCACTTCACGTGGACTGTTTGCTCGTCTGCCACTGTAGACAATAAAAAAACAGCGCCAACAAGATATTTCGAAGATTTAGATGTTTTCCTTTTCTCATTTATAGATTCGGTTCCGAAGACGGACATACTTATATTTATACTTTTTATTCCGAAAATTTGTCTGATTCCTAAGTTACATTAACTAAACCATTTTCCGCGCGGGCGAAGCCGCAGGACGTAGCTAGTGGTAATATAAAAAGTGAGGTATATACCAGGGCATAGAGCAATCTCTAGAAAAATTATAATGAAATGAATGTAATGTATGTACATAATCTTCACAAGATTAAAACAACGTTGACAACGTTATTGTTTTGTTAACTAATATTTATATCTAAACTAATATTATCGACGTAAGAAAACGTATTTGCTGTAAGTAACAAGAATGGCGTGAGTAGACTGAATACACAACTAGATTCAGAAAAAAATTCTGCGTCGAATAGTCTAGGCCTTTAAAATTTTAAAATAGGGTATAATTTTGAAAACTTGTTTAATTTGCTGTATGTCACTAAAAACGGTGTTTTTAACATATATTTCAAGTACAACATTTTAAATGTCTGGAAATATACGGAACCTATCTCCATAAAAGTCACTAAACTACTTACGACGTTCTTCAGGTCTATAAAATGAAAAGTAAATTGCTGTAAGTAGTGAAAAGCCTACTGCTAATACATTTAACAAAAATATTTTTATTGCTGTTCATGAGTAAGTATTATTTTAACAAAACTGTGTTCCAAAAACCATATTTCTGTCACTGACAATAAAATTCAAAATATATGATTTTAAAGTTTTTGCCTCTAGTGAAAAGTTGGATTTGGCTACTCTGAATTTTAATATTTATGAATTTGCAATACAGAAAGACAGCAAAAGTGAATTTGCAGTATAGCAATAATATTTTGCAGACCTAGGTAATATTGCAATCATATTTTATGTAGGCGTTTGTTGTGGAATTAAACTTTTGATACCGAAGCGAAGCGAGGCTGTCTAGTAGATTTGTAACATAATTTTGCATGTTTGATAATTTAGATACAAATTTAAATGAACTTACAGTAGTAATGAGTACGTTGTAATAACTATTGATGCTATTCGCAATTAGTTTAGATAAACATTCGTTTAAGTATCGACACGTCAACTAATTAACAGTTCAAAATACTGACCAATCAGTACTGACGTTGTTTACTCTAAAACTGATCACAGTGCAAAACTAACCACGATAATAGGGGCGCATTCTGTTAATATTTACGATCACGTAAATCAATAGCGGTCTCTGTCCACATTAAGCGATTTATTCGATTTGTGGCTAACCCTCGTAGGCTCGCAAGGGGCTATTCACATCCTTTAACGTATTCCGGACAACACCACCTGACGGCTCACTAAAACTGGCAACGTACCCGTCTGTGTGGAAAAAGAAGCCCATTACCCTTGTTTACGTACGAAATAAAGTTTTCTTCTCATTGGGTTGGAGATAAAGAAGCGCAGAGATTAAATTTGGCTCGTGTTTGCAGTGAGACCCGCGCCCCATGTAAACGACCCTAGGTAAGGAGACAAAATATCATTTGGCATAGCGTAAACTGAAGAAAGGTTACTTTACGACTTCTTATTTGGCATCTTGTAATGAGTTTCGTTATGAAAGGGGCGCTGCAATGCCCGCTTTGATTTTTAAATGATTTTACATACAGTTCAGCAACCCTCCGATTTGAAATAGCCGAATACTGATTCACAGACCTATGTATGACAAGCACGGTTAATTTAATTTTTCTCTCCCTGAAAGACACTGCTAATGTCAGCGTTACAAAAAGTGTTTATTCATTTTAGTTTATTGATATTATATATCATTTAGTATCAGTATAATCTAAATTTATTTTAGTATGTACACTTAGTTTTATACTCGCAGGCTGAGGTTCCAAATACATATTGATTTTTCAACATTGTTTTTATTTTTCCTTTGCGTTTGTTTGTTCCCTTTGAAATAGGCCGAACTAACAGTTGAAATAGTTTTCTATCATAAAATATCACTGTAAAAATATTATTATAAAAATTACTGCTTTTTTCGGTAAGTGAGAACGCCGCAGGCACAATTATCTCGATACTCTTCCTACGGTTTGATCTGTGTTTTCTAAGCATAGTTTCTGCAATGTAAAATACAGATATGTCTTTACGGTCATCTTTATGTCCGTAGGGTCAGCGCTCCATCAGATATGGGCCAGAGGATGATTGCCACTTAAGTTAATAAAAAAGTATACATCTATTTTTTTTTATTAGCCTACCAAAGCGACTCCATCCCGCCTGATGTTAAGCAGTCAGTGGAATCTAGAAGTGGTGGCCACCATACCATCTTTTTAAACTGCTGGTATGGTAGCAGGGAAGGGAATGAAGGAGGTGAGGAAAGAGGAAAGGGGGGAAATTAGGCCTCCGGCGCTCTCGCTCACCGAACGAAATGGAGTAGTACGGATACTACTACTCTTACGTCGATCTTCTATGAGAGGGTAGTACTTCCCCGGACGATCCGGCCCATTCATGCTGAAACCAGCGTGGATCTACTACCGTAAACCGTAAAAAAAATTATATTGAATGTCCCTAAGCCTATTCTAGATAGCAGGTAACAGCCTATCAGTTCAATTACAGTTTCATAGCGATAGTTTTGTTCTCAACCATAAAAAACTTGTAAAGACTGTACATAAAGGTACAACCTCAACACATATGTATACGTATTACATAATATATTCGTGTATACATTTTAGGTAGAATACTAGATATTACACTTTATGCACGCCAAGTAGGCATGTGACAGCAGAAAGGAGGTACAAAGCTTTTCCCCGCACAGTTCCAAATGTTCAAGTAATCTTGTCACTTTGAATTTGGTTTCGAGGCGAAGCCCACGTTACCTACTTTTACATGCCAAATACTTTGTCGTGTTTATGGAAAAGTCTCTTCAACAGTCAACAAAGGAGTCCTCCGTTCGTTTATGTATTCATTAGTATTGGAAGAGATAAATATGTAAATCTTGCCCAAAGTTTCTAATACCATTTTACGTTTCAATTTAAAATTTGTTTTAGCTGTTTTAATATTGCATTTAATAAATATAGATAGGACGTTTGCCTTTTTCTATATTTGCTTATAATGTTAATGTTTTGCCATGGCTGTTTGAAACATTCAGGTCAATGATTTGATTTTTTTTTCTATCTTAATATACTGAAAAGTAACATAGCTGGGTAATAATTATATTGTGTCACGTCTTTTTTTTAAGTAGGTACGCTAAGAAATACGTACATTTACATCGCAATGGTAATATGGGGTGAAACTATAGCCATACACCCTATTCAATTTCAAACTCCAAATTAATACTAATAATTTTTCGTCAAAAATCGCAAAATCTTTTTAAATTAATCCCAATTCTCACTATTACTACCAACGTCAACGTCTAATTATAAATGACATTCTGAAATAGGACAACATTAAAATAGAACATGTATCTACCTAGTTTGTAGTGTACAGGCGAGCTCTCACGATATGATCCCTCGTCTCCTGGGACCTCGACCCTAATTGGACGTGGCTGGCCTCCGGAATCATCTGCCGATTATTTAATCTATGATACCGCATCTTATACAATTTTTGTAAAGCTTGCACAAATTGTTTTTCTATTACACCAATTGTTTACGATGCTTTTAAAATGGCCGTACCGAAATTTTGTACCCATTATAATAGGTGGTACTAGGTACCAAAATATCTAAGTTAAATTAACAATACGCAAGTATACAAACAAATCAATTGTTGTTTATTATTGGTGTTCCTATGGGTAATAAAAATATTATTTAAGAATATGACAATGTTCATACATATAATATAATAATATATACAATTGTTTAAATAACAATTTTCACAATGTAAAAAAACTTTTTACATAAAGTTGCGGTCTTCTATAACATGATAGTAGATGCCTCTCTTCTCCTGTTCTAATTTGAGCTAGAAATAGTCTGAGAAATTTTCACTGTAGTTTTACTTTCTTAACTTGTCTGTGTAGCTCCGTTGACAGGTGAGTTTAAGCAATTGTGATAAAAATACAATTTACAATTTACTACTTCAATATTATCTAAAACAAGATGATCTAAAATTGTATTTGATATAAGACACAGATAATACAGAAGAAATGAATATTAAAAACTAAAAAAACATAACAAAGAATAAAACTAAAACAAGGATTAAATCGCGTCGAAGTACTTCTCCGCATCGCTGTCACCCGGCAACGTGCCCATAAGACTGGCAGCATTGCCACGCTGAATGGCAATGCTGATTCTTTGGCCAAAAAATAAGCCAGCTCTGGTCACGTGAAGCCTCGACAAGGCGCTTGGCAATTTCCTGGTAAACAGCTCGTGCTCTCGGACCCCATGGTCCGAGCGTTTCAACCCCAAACGGCTCAAACATGTAACACCCTATTAGGTTACTATTTATATTTGCGCCGCTTGAGGCTTTCCGCAGCTGCAGCGGCAGCACCAGCACAACCCGCAGAGCCCGGAAGGTGAGATGGCGCAAGGGTATCGACACAGGTTGCGTCCCATACCAAAGGCCTACCCATCTTCCATGGCAGCAAAGACATACCATCTGGTCTCTTGCCATCGTCTCGTGCCAAACCATTAGGTTCTAAAACAGCTGGCATGCCGGCGGTAACAAGAGCACGACGGATAATATCATTTAACTGTGCATGTCGTGCTATTCGTCCCGCACTTCTGCAGCACGACAGACCATGGTGTCCGAGGCTGTCGACGGCTTCACCACAACGACAACGATGCGGGGCGCCGCAAGGAGCACCAAGATGGAGACATGTCGCTATCCGAAACGTATTGTCGTCCAACAAGGTCCCAATGTTGGACGACGGAAGTGCCTGAATCCAAAAGCCCGACTCCCATTCACCCACAGCCAACAGACGAGCACGCTCAGCAGCATTAGAAGTCGTTTTGAAAAGATTATTCCGTACAACACTGCAGAGCGACCCGTCCCATTGTCTCTGGCAGGATGGGTTTACGGATCTTTTTTATAAAAAACTTTATTCAAATGCAAGGTTAGCTACTTTCTCTTTTTACAAATGAATTTCACAACTTTAGGGGCTATCTCCAATTCACGAAAAATGAGATTTTTGTTTTTCATTTCTACGCCTCAAAACATGCAGTCTAAGAGATGAAAGTAGGTCAAGTGAATTAAAAAATAGACAAAAAGACAGAAAAAGAGTTTTGTTGCTTGCTGTACCGGTACTCTTTCGTGTTACCAATTAAGAACTATTGAACAAAACTTGAATTGAACCTATTTGTATATTAAATAATAATATAAAAAAAATAATAAGTATAATAAATGACACCTTTATTCCCATTAGTTCCGTGGTAGAAATTCACGTTGAAAGAATCATTCGGGTATGTGTTATCCGTGGTGTTATCATAAAAATAAGAATCATTTTCTTTATTATATATATCTGTTCAATTAAATAATGCATAACAATAGATTTTTCAGTATTTTTCTCTTGGGACATTGAATGGGTTTAAGTAATTTAGAGAAATTGAAAGTGCTTTCAGTAAATTTAATTAGCAATTTCACTATCGCACTGGCAATAATGAAAATACTTTCCTATCTATACTATTACATAAAGTGGAAGATTTTGTTTGTTTATTTGAACGCGCTAATCTCAGAAACTACTAGTCGGATATGAATTATTCTGCGTTTGATAGCCCAGTTCTTGAGAAAGGTTGTAGGCTATATAACACCACGCTATTGGCGACGGGAGTGGAGCAGTAACCAAAGACGCGGGTAAAACCGCACCGCGGGAAGCTAGTCATGAA
Organism: Parascotia fuliginaria; assembly: GCA_963082885.1. Taxonomy (NCBI): domain Eukaryota; kingdom Metazoa; phylum Arthropoda; class Insecta; order Lepidoptera; family Erebidae; genus Parascotia; species Parascotia fuliginaria. Next base: position 9,811,295 of record OY720186.1, read on the forward strand.
ATAAAGATTCTATCGTAATACAAAAAACGTTTTTCCACTCTCATATATGAACCTATAATAAAGACCCCATCAAAATCATTTTACCCCTTCGATATCCATTGGAATTATACTGGGTATTTGGTAGCAATCACAAACAATCTTACCGCTTTAGTTTCATGGCTTACCGTGGACAGTGTGCGAGGACGTGAGTGGCTTTAAGATACCATATCTTCGATCTAGGCTATTAGGAAGCCGACGGGCCTCTCAATGCGTAGCGCCGTCAAGGGGCAGTGAGACACCGAAATATTTGTAATATGAATAAAGGAATATTGGGCAGTTTAACATTTTACTTCATAATAATTTATGAATTTGTATTACTTACATATTAAATTAAACTTTTATAAACATCAAGTTATAATAGAAAAACGTGGAATTTGATTTACTATTGGACGTAGACTATTTTAAAACTATCATCATCATCATTTTAGTCAAAAAGCATCCTCTTTTACATAGAATCCTCACCCCCCCCCCCACCCTCTCTCCCCAAGCATCTCTACTTTGACAATTGAATAATAAGGTACATATGCTTGGGTTTTCGATTCCGCAATATTGTTGAAATATGTAAGAAAGACGTCCCTTATAAACTTGCATAAAAGCTTGAACGTTCGATTAACAATAATAAATAAGCAGTGCAAGTAACAGCCAATTGTTCCAGAATAACTTGAAGTGAATTGTGGCATTGGATTAACTACTCAACACGACCCCGCGAAACTTCGTCTGCCTGAGATCACTCCCTGTAATATTCAATTTAACTTTGACACTTCGCCCGTCCAACAAAACCACTGTCAGCTTTTTGTTTTAGGATATCATTTCTCACTTCTGGGATTAATTATAATTTGCAATAGAATAATAATTTCACTTTGAGTCGGTCGTCTTAGAGGCTCATTTTAATGTCTTGTGGTTGACGGTCAACTTCTCGAAGTTTGATGATGATATCTGTTAGTTGGTGTAGCTAAGAAATTTTATAAAGCTTCATGGAAAATTAAGCATTGTCAATAAACATTTCTAACAAAATAAGTCTCTCTTCACGTTAAACTTTTTTTACTTTTTATAATAATGGATGAATGGTATTTGTGAAAAATGATATCATGAAAATATTTACATATTCTATTAAAAAAACTAACAATCGACATCTTTTAAGTGACTATCGCTCATTAAGGCAGTGGATATAATCTACGGATTAAAGTCTCAGTTCCCTCGAAAGTCTCAAGGAATAATTTATGCTAGCATAAAAAGTGCCAAAATATTTTAAACACTGTTCAACTAAATAAATACATTGTAAACGATATAATTTTCTCTAAAAAACATGTTTTACGACTTCCTTCAATGTTTAAAAATACAGGATAGAGTCAAATATTCTTTATTGTAGACTCATGTTGGATTCAAGCGTAGGAGACAATACAACAATGAGTACAATGGGTTGGTCTTATCGTACAAACATAAAATATAACTGAAAATACAAGATGAAATAAAACCACATGAGGAGACCTGATATAAAACAAATAAAGCGCACAAATCTCATATTTAAATATACTGATGTTTAGAAAAATATCTCGAATTATTAAGGCATTTTTGTAACTTCCGTTATCATGGTCATTACCAGTCTGAGAAGGTCTACTGCTGGACATAAAAAAAGAGTTTTTTATAGTCATCCGCTCAACAAGCTTAGCAGTAGGGTTGGTGCCCACAGAAGGTGTTCAATACGCAAGTAACCAGAGGCCCTAGACAAGTGTCAAACATTTCTATTCTATTAAAAATGTATTGGATTGACATAAGCTAACGCCAACGCTTATGTCAATCTCATACATTTTTTTATCTATTCTATGAATAGAATAGAAATCTTTGCCACTTGTCTAGGGCCTCAGGTATATCCTTTGTATGTTATTATTATTATTAAAGTAATCTGTAGTTTTACAACGCCCAAGGGAAGAAATGGGACGGTTCCATATTCCAACTAGAAGCCAACAACGTTACTGGTTTTATAAAATTGTCAATTAGTTTTATTCAATTTTCTAATCAAATTTAAATTCCTTGCACAATTCAGTTAAGTTTTAATCTTACATCCTTTCACAGAAAATTTAAGCTTTACACTGGAATTATGAATTTCACAACTACATTAAATCAAAGTACACTCTGATCATTGAACTTCAGAAGTTCAGACTTGGAAAGGAAACCTTAGGTGCTTGAAACTTATTGTTACTTATATCTTACTGTAAAGCTGTTCTTGTAACCGGTAATATAGGTAGGTACGTATAACAGTGAAGAGTAATCATAAACTTATTTAGAGACTTTTATTGTACAAGATAGGTAACAATGTCTCAAAGTGGTAAATAAGTTTTCATTGAATAGATTAACGAATCGGTACAATTAACCCTTGTTAAAATTTGTTTTTCTAATATTGTATTAGAACGGTTTGTATTGAAGTTTAGAGACTTGTAGACCTTAAAATCGTCATTCAGTTCTATGCGATATTTTAATTTCTCTGTAAATATCCAGACAATTCTAAAGGGCATTTACGATAAATGGCAGAATTTTAGTCTTGTCAGGTCGTCATCGATTACAAGTTTAATTAGATCCAAACTCATAACTTAATAATTTTCTGATTACGATTGTAGTACATTAATTTCATTCCTTCCTAAAACAAATTTTCTATCTAGTTATATTATTGCAATTAAATGAAAGTGCTTCTCGACTATGCATTATTAAATTACTATTTTATTACGTAGTAAGTAAACCATGGTAAAATATTCACAAAGTACAGAAATTAATTAAGAAAGTTTGTATTTTTTTAACTTGAAAGCTAACCTCCTTCTTTATCCTTTGGCCAGCGTGTAGTGTGTCTGACAGGCAATTTTCTACATTATTATAATGTGTTTAATCTACTTTCTTATTTATTATTGTATCGTTTTAATCCTGTATAAAAATTTTCTAAGATATTACCTACTTTGAGGTTGTTTAGTTATTCGTTAAAGTTTTAATTTCGACTTTTAGACTGTCTTAACCAGTTTATCCGCGAATCCTTAACAGACCTGAGGCCCTAGACAAGTATCAACGATTTCTATTCTATTTATAGAATAGATAAAAAAATGTATAGGATTGACATAATTTTAATTTCTACTTTTAGACTGTCTTAACCAGTTTATCCGCGAATCCTTAACAGACCTGAAAAAAAATTTATAGGATTGACATAAGCTATCGCCAACGCTTATGGTAATCTTGTACATTTTTTATCTATTCTATGAATAGAATAGAAATGTTTGACACTTGTCTAGGGCCTCTGATGATTTATCGTCATTTGCCATTTTTATTATATAAATATTTTTATGGCATACATAGTAAGTAAACAATTTGTCTCAATCTGTAAAATATGCCCAAAGTTCAGCTTTAGCAATTTAATTTAATGTAACATCAAAATATCTTAAAAGTACTTAATCTGATTACTTTTACTGAATGCCTAATAAATTGATTAGCAAAGACTTTTTCATTCACTAAATGTGAAAGCCGTTATTTTTTTCGTATTTTCCGTCAAATCAAAAGTAGTCGAGTAAATAATAGAAATTTCAATCTATTGGAAACCTTTCAATGTCATTTTGTCCTTTAGGTTGGTGTCAATGAATGAAGAATCGATTTACGTAAAAAATGTATATATGAATGCGTGTTCGAATGACATTGCTTCAAATAATTAGGGGACAATATACTGGTATAAATAGCGAGGCGTAACAACGTAATTATCAAGAATATTTTTGTGATTGGATAATTATGTTTAAAACTCTTGAAAATTTCGTAATTTTTCTGTGAGAATGCAATAAAAGTAGACAGCTATACCTATATTGCTGATTTATATGAATACTAGCTGTTGCCCGCAGCTTCGCTCGCGTAAATTTCGGTTCCATCACATTTTCCATACAAATTTCCATCCCTTATTTCAACTTCTTTAAGCCCTTTTATCGCAATGAAACATACATATGTTGTTCCCCAAAGTATATTCTATCTCTATACCGAATTTCATCAAAATCGGTTCAGTGGTAAAAGCGTAACAGACAAACAGACAGATTTACTTTCGCATTATAATATTTATAATATTAGTATGGATAGACATAATGTTAGGGCTAAGAAAAATATTACATAGCTTTTCCTTAAGGTTTAAACTTTTTATAAGTCTTGTAATCTCTTTCTGCTTTTGATATTCAAATTTACATACGATATATTTATCACTGTAGTACCTACTACTAGCCAACCAATTTTACTCAAAATAAATTTGTGCATATTGATAATGACTTATAAATGATAGCGCTTCACAACAGTGTAGGATGTAAGTTTATTATCTGTGCCTTACCTTATTCACATGCACTTACTGAGTTACAAAACGTGCACATAGGCAAATTAAATTTATTACTTTATAATTGTACACATAGTCATAGTGACTATATTTTGTTTTTTGACACTAATATATTTATTAGTTCCAATTTTTATTTGACAAAAGATACTATGTATCTACCATTTAGTTATAAGCGACTTATTGCTAAATTATTAGCATATAATTTACTATTTGACACAAGTACCAGTAAGGTATTGAAGAATTTGACAAATGTTTGTAATAATTTACAAATATGTTATACAAACACATCTGCTAGTTTAAACTAGTTGATGAGACAATGGATAAGCAGGCTCTAAATATAGTTCATCAAAATATACAGGGCTTATCCAGCAAAGCGTTAGAAATAGATTTATTTTTGAAAAAGTACAATGTTCAAATTTTATGTGTTACTGAACATTGGCTAAAGATGGAACAATTATTATTATTTAATAATGAATATTTTTCTGTTGGTAGTGCATTCGTAAGAAAGAAGACTATACATGGTGGCTCTCTGATATATGTATGTAGTAGTGTTAATTATAAGGAACGTAAAGATATAGCAGATCTTTCTATTGAGCGCACTATCGAGTTGTCCTGTATTGAGCTTAAGCAATATATTGTGGTTTGTGTGTACAGGCCACCTCAGAGTGATTTTATTCTTTTTGAAACAGTTATGGAAGATGTAATGAAACGTTTAAGCTCTGTCAATAAGCATGTAATAGTGTGTGGTGACTTTAATGTCGACTTACTTGTTCAATCACAGACTAGTATTAGATTAATTAGTTTATTGAAATCATTTAATTTAAAATATTTATTTTCGGAACCTACTAGAATTACATCACATTCTGCTACATGCTTAGACAACATTTTCTGCAATTGCAAATATATAGATAAGGCTATTCTGAATGATCTAACATCGGATCATTGTGGGCAAAAAGCTGTTTTTCCTTTAGGCACAACTACTAAAGGGAGTAAGATCACGTGTAGGCCAATGACCTCTGTTCGCCTAAACCGTTTCACTGAGAGTGTTGCTGCAGCAGTCACTCACATAGATCCAAGCCACGATGATCCAAATGTGCTTTACGAGTCCTTGTTTAGCACAATACAATCAGCGTACAATGCATCATTTCCAACTAGAACTTTTACCAAAAACATCAAAATAAGGTTCTGTGATTGGGCAACATCCGGAATATACAAAAGTAGAGCTAAGTTGTATGAACTTTATGGTATGAAACAATATAATTTTGATCCAGTCTTTATTCAATATGTTAGGGATTATTCAAAAATCTTTAAAAAGTCATGTGTTGCCGCTAAGTCCTTGTATTTAAGTAATAAAATTAAACAGTCCGAGAACAAAATAAAAACAACTTGGAATGTTATTAATAGTGAGACTGGTCGTATTAAATTGAAAGATAACAATTATGAGTTAAACATTAAGGACAATATTATTTCAAATAATACAGATGTAGCCTGTAGAAATAAGATTGCTTTTATATATTATGTAATATCGTATATTGCGATTTACAAAATTTTCACAATGTTCCACAAAAAATAGAAGGAGTAAAATCAGTGAGTAAGTCAGATTGACAGTTTTACTTTTCTTTTATTTCTTATCCTCTATACTCTATATTTCTTCATGTAGGTACGCTACATCACTCCCCTCCAGAGACCGTCAAGGGCGATAATAATCTGGAAATCTGACGCAGCGACCAGATCGAGTATTATTAGAAGGTGTATTAGGGTCAACTTTGTCAGCTAATATGTATGCAGGCTTAAGACGGTCTATGGAAACAGTGACCGCTATGCCTTTTAATAAAATTTTGAAATATTTATCTCCCTTTTCTATAACTTTATGAGGGCCTGTGTAAGCTGGTTGTAGGGATCCACGTGATGCGTCATCTCGTAGGAATACGTGATCAGTGGTCGCAAGGTCTTTGAATATAAATATTTTACCATGAGTGTGGCGAGAGGCTGGTATAGGCTGTAATTTCTGTGCAAAAGCACGAATACGGGCAATAAATTCCGTTGGGTCAGTAGTACCAACAGTACTGGGTGCGAAAAATTCTCCAGGGAGTCTAAGTGGCTCACCGTAAATTAATTCAGCTGACGACGCCTGGAGATCATTTTTAAATGCACTCCTCACACCGAGAAGTACCCACGGCAAGGTTTCGGTCCAACGTTCGCTGGAATGGCAAATAATAGAAGCTTTAAGCTGCCTATGAAAGCGTTCCACAAGACCGTTACATGCTGGATGGTACGCTGTTGTACGTTTGTGCTGGAAACCAGCAATTTTAGATAATTGCTCAAACAAAGACGACTCAAATTGACGACCTCTGTCTGTCACAATGCTGTTAGGGCATCCAAAGCGAGATATCCATCCTGTCACTAAAGCCTTCGCTACTGTTTCAGCAGTGATGTCGACGATAGGTATGACTTCTGGCCATCTTGTAAATCGATCGACTGCTGTTAAACAGTACTTAAAGCCTTGAGACAAGGGTAGTGGACCTACAAGGTCAATATGGATCTCAGTAAATCTGGCACGAGGCAAGTTAAATGATCCCAAAGGAGCGGAAACATGCCGACTTACTTTGGTACGTTGACATGCGAGACAAGCTCGTGCCCATTCTCTACAGTCTTTCCTGATACCCGGCCAAACAAACCGTTCCGCTACTAATTGAGCAGTTGCAGATATGCCAGGATGACTGAGAGAGTGTAAACTGTCGAAAACTTGTTTCCGTAATATTTTAGAAACGAATGGTCTGGGGGACGCTGTGCTGACGTCGCAGTACAAGTATGTACGACTCCCAGGTACCTCTATCTTCTCCAAACGTAATGAGGACCCTTCCAGTATCAATTTTTGCAATTCAGGATCGGAGAGTTGTGATTCCGCTATCCTGTCTGAACTTACTGGCATTTGAAGTTCGTCCACACGAGATAAGGTGTCGGCTACGACATTGTCTTTGCCGGATATGTGCCTTAAATCGGTGGTGAACTGAGATATGTAGTCCAGATGACGGAATTGTCTCGGTGTACAGTTGCGTTTCCTGTCATTGAAAGCAAAGGTAAGTGGCTTGTGGTCGGTATAAATGATAAAGTGCCTTGCCTCTAACATATGGCGAAAGTATTTAATGGCTTCGTAAATGGCCAATAGTTCCCTGTCATACGGCGAGTACTTAGTTTGGGAAGGACTAAGTTTTCGCGAAAAGAAAGCTAATGGCTTCCAGCCATCGTCCTGAAACTGTTGTAATACGGCACCAATTGCTGTGTCCGATGCATCAGTGACTAATGCGAGCTTGGAATTGCAATCGGGGTGTGCCAATAGTGCAGCGTTCGCGAGGCTTTCCTTGCAGTTGTTAAATGCCTGTAAGGTATCGCCACTAAGACTAACGGGATGAGAACCTTTTACATTGCCGACTAGCAATTTATGCAACGGTGCCTGAATTTGAGCCGCATGGGGTAGAAATCGCCGATAAAAATTAATCATGCCAATAAAGCGCCTTAATTGGCGAACGTCTTTAGGCGGCGGAAAGTCCCTGATGGCTTCAACTTTTGTATCCAGTGGTTTTGTGCCCTTTTCGGAAATGCTGTAACCTAGGAAGGTTACTTCCGGAACACCGAAAACACACTTGGATGTATTTACGACAATGCCGAAATCTCTTAATCTACTAAAGATGGTAAAGAGATGCTCTTCGTGTTCCTTTTCGTTCTTGGAAAACAGTAGGAAATCGTCAATGAAGGAATAACAGAAATCAAGCCCTCTTGTCATTTCATCTACGAAACGCTGAAATGTTTGACTTGCATTTCGTAGACCGAAGGTCATGTAGGGGAATTCATATAACCCAAAAGGTGTTGTTATAGCGGTCTTTGGAATGTCGTCCGGACTGATCGGTATCTGGTTAAATGCCTTTACAAGATCAATTGTGCTGAATACACGGCAACCAGCAATGCTGTGAGCGAAATCGTGTATGTGTTTAATCGGATACCGATCAGGCACAGTTCTCGCATTGAGCATTCTATAATCGCCACAGGGCCTCCAGCTGCTATCCTTCTTTTGAGCCAAATGCAAGGGTGACGACCAAGGGCTTTCAGATGGCCGTGCAGTACCATTGTTCAGCATGAGCTGAAATTCCTGCTGAGCGATTTTTAGTTTGTCTGGCGCTAGACGACGAGGGGGACAAGAAACTGGAGGGCCAGGAGTCGTGCGTATGTGGTGTACAGTGTTGTGTGGTGTAGTACGTTGAATGCCAGCTGGTCGAGTGATTTCTGGAAATTGATCTAAAATCCTATGGTACTTAGAATCACCAGTTGTGACCTTTACAGAAGATATAAAAGAGTCTGAGCGATTCGCAGCAGAAATAGAAATGTTTGTATTACTGTCAATTAGTCGTTGATTACGACAGTCAACGATTAATGAGTAAAAAGATAAAAAATCTATACCTATGATAGGTTTACTCACGTCCGCCACTACAAAACGCCACTTAAAGTCTCTACGCAAACCGAGGTTGAGGTTCAAGTCCACGTAACCGTACGTCTTGATAGTCGTCCCGTTTGCAGCACTGAGTTCATAGTTGCTCTGCAGGCGATGCTCACGAAGGATGCGACGGGGATAGACGCACAGGTCACTTCCCGTATCCACCAAAAACGGTATCTTCGACGATTGATCCACGACGAACAAGCGACCAGTAGAAGTCGGGCAATCGTTTGTCGCCATTACCGACCGCCCGCTGCGTTTCCCGCCTTGAAGTCGCAGGGCTTGACACAACAATTAGCTTTCTCACCAAATTTATTGTGATACCAACACACGGGGAACTTCCTATAGCTTGAATTCGAGCGAGACCGACTTCGTTCTCGATTTTCGCTATACTGACGCTGCCTAGGTCGACCACCACGCTGCGTAGATTGATGGCCTCTGAGCTGCGTCGTTAGGTTTTGCATAGCGCGCTTTAACTCAGCAATCTCACACGCGAGCTCGTTGACACTTGGTTCAGTGCTGGAAGCTGCAGCGATGTGGATGGGTGGTGTTGCGATGTCCTGCACACGGTCTGCCAGTTCTGCCAGCGCTTCAAGAGTGGATGTTGGCTGGGATGCTAGAAGGGGCTGGATATTGCAAGGAAGGCGGCTACTCCAAATAGTACGCAAGAAGTCTTCAGGAACCTTAGGTCCTGCTAGGCTCTGAAGATGACGCAGAAACTGCGATGGCTTTCTGTCTCCTAACTCCTCATGCATCAACAGCTGCTTTACCTTGCGCTCCTGTGACGCTGATAGGCGTTTTACAAGCTCGATCTTCAGCTTGTCGTACCTATTCTGACTAGGCGGTAACATGATAACATCTTTCACTTCCTTAGAGATGTGCGGTTCTAGATGTCCGACCACGTAATTAAATTTTGTGACATCACCAGTCACGCCAGCGTTTGCAAACTGTGCTTCTATTTGCGCAAACCACAAATCTGGTTCATCAGGCCAAAACGGAGGTAATTTTATAGATACACGAAATATCATATCGTGTTTATCCATATGCACGTGCTCACTAGCACTGTGAACCGACTCACTGTCACTCATATTTTTCGAGTTCACGGGGTCACCAATGTAGAAATAAGATTGCTTTTATATATTATGTAATATCGTATATTGCGATTTACAAAATTTTCACAATGTTCCACAAAAAATAGAAGGAGTAAAATCAGTGAGTAAGTCAGATTGACAGTTTTACTTTTTTTATTTCTTATCCTCTATACTCTATATTTCTTCATGTAGGTACGCTACATTTTTAACGACTACTTTGTTAGCATACCAGTAAAGACAACCAGCTCCTTAAATTCTTGCCCAATCAAAGCTGAGCATTTACTTAGGGGGAATGTGAAAGAGTGTGACGTCCCTTTTAATTTTAATTATGTTAACCCAAACGACATAATAAAAGTGTTCAAGTCACTACATTCAAAAAACACTGCTGACTTGTGGGGTTTTTCAGTTAAATTAGTTGAGAGTATAATTATAAATATAGCACCATATCTAGCTGCTATCTTTAATAAAAGTGTTGATGTAGGAGTATTTCCTGATTTAATGAAACATAGTAAAGTAGTACCTTTGTTTAAAAACGGCTCTAAGAGTGACCCTAGTAATTTTAGACCAATATCTATACTGCCAGCTATTAGTAAAATTTTTGAGAAAATTATATTGCAGCAATTAGAGAGCCATTTTAACTTTCATAAATTACTACATAATGAGCAGTATGGTTTTACGAAAGGTCGCTCAACTACAGATGCAGGCGTTACACTAATAAAACATATTTTTAACGCCTGGGAAAATAAAATGGATGCTATTGGTGTTTTTTGTGATCTCTCTAAAGCATTTGACTGCGTCGAGCACAATACGCTCTTGAGAAAACTCAGTCACTATGGGATCAGGGATGTTGCACTTAATCTAGTTTCCACCTATCTAAGTGATAGAGTGCAATACGTTGATGTAAATGGAAATAGGTCCTTAGGGTTACCTGTTGCTATGGGCGTCCCACAGGGCTCCATTCTTGGTCCTTTTCTATTTTTGGTGTATGTAAATGATTTGCCGTACTTTGTACAGGATTTCTGCGATATAGTGCTATTTGCAGACGATACGTCTCTTATTTTTAAAGTTAACCGTAAAGACCCTAATTTCGACGTTGTAAATGGTTCGCTCGCGCAAGTCCTGAACTGGTTCACGGTAAACAATCTTCTACTTAATTCCAAGAAGACAAAATGTATAAAATTTTCTATGCCAAATGTCAAAAGTGCAGGTATAAACCTGGTTTTAAATAATGAGTCAGTTTCAATCGTAGAGTCCACAGTTTTCTTGGGCTTAACTTTAGATTGCAAACTTCAGTGGGAAGCCCATATTTCGTGTCTCGCAGGTAAACTCAGCTCAGCGGATTTTGCTATCAGGAAAGTTAGGCAACTTACTGATGTGGCAACCGCCAGACTAGTTTACTTTAGTTATTTTCACAGCGTTATGTCTTACGGCATATTGTTGTGGGGTAGGGCTGCTGACATTGAAACCGTTTTTATTATTCAAAAACGAGCTATACGTTCTATCTACAACCTAGGTTCACGAGACTCCCTGAGAGAGCGATTCAAAGAGATAGGTATATTGACAGTTGCATCTCAATATATATATGCTAATGTTGTTTATGTTAAGAGTAACATTAGTCTATATACTAGAAATTGCGATGTGCATGAGATTAACACCAGGGGTAAGCATAAACTGGTTGGCTCACACTATCGCTTACATAAAGTCCATAATTCGTTTACGGGACTTGGTGTACGTTTATTTAATAAATTACCTATCGACATAATGGATAAACCCTTAGACAAATTTAAACAAATTGTCAAAAAACATTTAATACTTAAGGGTTACTACACTGTTAATGAGTATCTGAACGATAAAAGTCATGGGATGCTCGCTTGACGAAGGAGTAAATTAATTTTACTCTTAATTTTAATGACATTATACTGTTAAGGACATATTTTTGTTAATTATTGTATGAATGACATTTTTTATGATTATTATGAATGACATGCTTTAACAAATAATTTTTTGACATTAATTTATTGATACATTTTGACATAATTTATAAAATGATTTTTTTTTTTTTGTATTAATTATAAATGACATGATGCCCGAGCCATATTTGAACAGTTAAGTACACATTTTGTATTGTTTTATTAAAATTGTATACTTAGTATTGTTAAATTTTTTTACATTGTGATTTGTGAAATAGAGGTACATTGTGAACTCCTGTGGTAAATTAAGTTCATCTTACTTTATACTTATACCAAAAATTAATAGTTTATATAATATCTACATAGAAACATTTATCACAGTTCACATGTTGCCTTTACCTTTTGTAGCAATATGCAAATTGAGGCAACCTGTAAAGCACACATTTTACTTTTTAATTTTCTTTACAACATAGAAAGCTGTAAGTAATTAAGTATCTATAGAGTTAAGTGTATTGCCTGCGTCACTTTGCATGCTACTTGAAACTGTAACTTACAAAAATTGTAATAACCTGGCGATTAAAAAGAGTGGCCTGAGTTTCTTGCCAGTTCTTCTCATGGCTCTACTTCGTCAGCGAACTGGCTGTAGGTTAATTTGCTGACATTTTGTAAACTTTGACGTTCATAAGTGTTAATTTAACTAACCTAAATGAATAAACATATATTTCATTTCATTTCATTTCATTTCATAAAGTCGAGGTAATCATTTAAATAAGAAGCGAGTATCATTAAACTATGAGCTCATCACGACTTATTATAATAAAATTATATAAAAAGATACCTACATACATATAAATTTAATAGTTGTATAAAAGGTAGCTTTTAAAGATATAAGTTTAAAGTAATAGTAAAGAGAATATAGGTATAGACATTCGAAAGGTAGCATTGAACGAGAGTAAATTAACACTTAGTATAAATATAATTAATATGGTAGTTGACTAGACCTTGTAGTCTGCAGTCTAGAGTATAGATACACCCTAACTCATACAGTTAGTGAAGAACATGAATATTTTACAAAATAGTACATTACTATTAATTTTATACACGATTTACATTATTGCATTTGGTACAAATAATATAAATTGCGCACTCTGTACAAACAAACAAGCTTATTAAATCCGGCAAGATATGTTTACTGTAGCGGCAAACATTGCGATCCAGTTCTTCCATTTTTTACCCGACTACGGCAAAGCCAAACGGAGGGTTATGTATTCGACAGGCTATGTATGTATGTATGTATGTATGTTCATCTGTTCCCTCATATCTTCTAAGCCCGCCATCATAATTTTACTATAAGTAGATTTTCAATTTATAATCGTACTTTAGTATAATTTAATCAAAACTGCAATGCTGTCGTAGAAACATGTTGAGAAATACATAGAGCAATCCAACAAGTACTCGTAGCTTTTGTTCTGATTTTCGGGCATAAGCATAATATTACTGATAGTATGATCAGGATATCTTTGACCTTTTGTTTTTTTTTTACCATAATACAGTTGCTGTAGTGGTTAGTAATTTTATTTGAAATGTATTAGCATTTAAAGAATAAAGTACAATTTTAATGTATAAACATTTGAAGAATAGGATTATTATCAAATAATAAAACCAGCCTGTTACTGTCCCACTGCAAGGCAATAACCTTTTTTCGTATAGAACAGGTATGAGCATGACCATAATTGCACAAGGCGGAATATAATCTTAGAATATTGATAATACACCAAAACTGCTGTTATAACAGGTATTATATTACCTTTTCTAACTACAACAAAAAAAATACATGCTCACATTCTAACAGACCACCCCGTACGTGTCTATTTAGTAGCGAATTTTATGTTTTGCTTTTTTATCAATGGTGTCAGAAAAATTAGCGATTTACTTAAAAGTAAGATATAGCCGCAACTAATGGAGTTTCATTTCGTGGCACACAACCTATTTTCCAAATCGGGTGTTGCTTTAAATTTTTTACTATTGTCTATTGTTAGCTTGGTAACACTAAGCCAGTTCAAAAGGTATCTTATCAAACCGTTAAAAAGAAATCTATCAAAGTCGACAACGTATGAGCGATGCCTCTGGTATAGTAAGCAAAATGTACCCATTATCTGTCAATGTAACTCGTAGTATAATAAGCATTTTCTCATCAATATCATGCGACATGTGAAATAATATAACAGTTAACAATAAGTTCAAAAAGCACAATAAAAAGACGAGTAGTATCACCGGTGGCTATTTGAGACAATTGAGGGGCAGTATATAAAATTCTTAAGTCCAATCGAACTGTATCCGACATAGAAGACAGTTTTGGTTTCGTGATTTCATTGCTATTAGGGAGGGCGGTCCACTCTACGTTTATTGTTCAAGATACGAGTGGATTTGTGGAAGCAATTTCCTCTTTATATTTTGTTTTGTCCTTTTTCCTACAGTTTGATGGTTTACTTCGTGAGTTGTGGTCCTAGTTCGATTTAGCAAAAGTCCCCCAATCGATACGATACGCATCTCAGCCGTAACCTGCCATCGCAAAGGGAAAAGTGTAATTATATAATCAGATCACGTATAGCATCCATCGGGAACTAATTTAGCCCTGAAGTTCTTTTAGCAAAAATTTTACAGAAACCTGACTGTTTAGTTTTTTGATTTTGATTAGAAAACTTTAATCGTGATTAGAAATTTTATGATGTTGTTTGTTATTTAAACTGTGGTGAATTTTATTTTTTTTACTGTAGGAGGGAGCATGTTTGTAATAATTGAAATTTGCAAGGATTGTTTAAAAGTACCTATTTGCAATAGACAACACAACTACCATTTACCACAGTCACCATTAATGGTCATAGGTCCAATAACAAACACCAACAAGACTACAAGACTTTGGAAACTTAAACCCGGAATTTATTGAGGGTGATGAATAACTTTTGTATTGAAACTGTAATCTATTTTTTATCATCATTAACACAAGCGCAGGACGCCAACTGCAAAACATAGGTTTCCTCTGATAGTGCTGCGTGAGTTGTTTGTAAATATTTGGTATGAAACGATAAATTGATGGTGATCAAAGGATAATAATAATATAACAACTTTGTAAAGTAATCAAATAAATAAATTTGTTTGTCAAAGTCCGAATTTGAAAGACTCCAATAAAATGAGTTTTTCATGAAGCAGACTTTCTACGGAGTTTGGACAAGATAAAAATACAAAACTGTTTACCTAAACCCGCCTTAAAGATTCATACGGACCTTAACGTCATGCTTTTGCTCCCTGCAGGTAAGAAAAGACTCCTCCCTTTAACGCAAATAGACATGACATCGTCATTCAGACGTGGCCCGTATAGTTGCGTATGTAGACCGGCTACTTTTTGTCGGTAACTACTTTTATCTTAAAGAAACCATGTTTCACTCATTTTCACACTTTTTAATATAATTTTGACTTATTAAAATAAACATATTACTTTTACCTAGTGTAAAACATAAAAAAATAAAAAGAATGCCAGCTTCAGTAAGTACTTACAAGTAGCGTAGCCCTTACTATACCAGACACGCTACTTACAAACTGTCTATAGTGAGTTATATTATGTTTTTATTATTGCCTTCAGTTTCAGACGAGCCAACAGCCCACCTGATGGTAAGTGGCAACTGTCGCTTATGGACTTCTGCAATGCCAGGGGCCCTACGAAGCCGCTACCTACTGTGATATTAATACTCTTATTAAACCTCGTTTGGAGAAGGACATATTGTGTTGCCTTTTAAACACAGAAATAGACTACAGCATTTTTATACACTAGTTCTTAGCAACTATATTCTACTCTTGTCTGCAATTATTTCTAATAATTTTACAATTAGTATACATCAACGATTAGTTGATACCAACAAAATGTTAAATTTTATAAAAGATATCGCTTGCTATGCAAGTTGCATGTTCTTATATTGGTATATTTGAATAAAAAATGCAAGAATAGATACTACAACAAAAAGTTGCTAGTTTACATTCCCTCACAGAACTACACCTTGCCTTTATTCATTCGTTTTTGTCAATTCTTCCGTCTTCACCCCTACGTTTCGTCCGAGCATTACCTTACTTTAACATCGAGTATTTTGTGTATTACGATAAACTGTTTGTGTCCTTTTGTCAATTTAATTTCTGCCATGGTTTTAGTCAGTAATGGAACTGCTTAGATGACGCCAGGAAAAAAATTACTTCTGAGTATTATGAATTATTTTATTTTCAAAATCTGTGACTAGTTTATATCTTTTTGATTATAAAACTGTACCGTTCAGTAATATTGTATGAAGGCATAATTAATGTGACAATAGGCCTAGCCTATTATTATGTTTTAATAAAATTGTATTTGAAACTGGTGTCTATAAGATAACCTACTCGAGTTGTATAATTTTACATTTTTCCTATTTTTAATGTTGTATTTAATTAGACATCGGTAAAACACTAACTTAGGTCTATATTTGTCGGCACAGTAGGGCGAAGCAAAACAAAAAATAATTTACTGTCACTTACGTAAAATTAGTTACATACTGTGGCGCTAGTAAGTTTTAGTTTCGTAAAAACGTAGCTAACACCTGTAGAATTTTTAGCTTTAATTATCAGGTGACTCATACAAATGCGTAATCATCTAATGCGCCACCCAGGGGAAGAAACAACAATATATTTTCTTTTCATCCACCAATTAGGTACGTATCGTTAACACAAAAATAATTTCCTTTTTTTGACTTGGTTTTGGGCAAAGTTTTTTGTTATTGTTGTGGCAAACTTTATCACGTTTTTGCACAAATGATAGGTGTAGGCGAAAACGTCATATAACATAATTATGTAAGTACGAGTGTTGTACTCATATGATACAAAGATACTGCCAAGGCTTAAACAGCGCTTTGAACAATTTTCATCTAAATATTTCACCAATAGAAATTTAGCTAAATTCTTCAATTTGGCTGATAAAAATATTTATTTCAAAGATTAGTGTAGATAATATTAATCTTATTTAAAATCTTTTTGATGTTTACTTTCAATATTTTTTTAAAGATATTGCATTTATGTTTTTTATTCATTACAATTAATAAAATGTTATTCAAAGACAGACGAATTATACTTACTCTCTTTGATCACACAGCGTAATTAAATAATAAATGTCTAGTACATTACAGTTACATAAAATTAATTATTCATACCCCGGAACATACATATCTATGGAGCATCTTATGTTCAAATAACACATACGTAATTTCGATGACAATAAAATTTACTTATACCAATGCCATGTAAAATTCAATTCATGTCCCCTAAAATGTTCTAAAGAATAATCACAAAACTCCTTACTAAAAAACCAAAACAAGTCTCGTTTCGAAAATCTTCAGCAGTGTGGGTAAGTATACCACATCTAAATTGTTCGGCAGATTGTAGATTAAAGATTACGATCACTCACAGTGGACTACGAGAACACAGATTCGTTCTGAAAATCATCTAGTTTCTAAATGATTAATTTGAATCAACAATGGTCTAATTTGATCGATGACAATCTAAAGCAGTTCATCCAAAGTGGTGGTATGAATTTGGAGAAAGAAGTTGACATATTTGTTTTACTCTTGCACTCATTAAAGAACAAAATAATAAATAAACAATTAATAATTGAATTTAATTTTATTAGTGTTAGTTAACTTATCAAATTTTCACAACGACGATTGGGCTTATTTGAATAGACAGCCTGTACTTACCTTAGGACTACTCAATGTTCTATACGACGGCGACGTCGAATACTCTTTATGTAAGCGCCGTCGTCAAGCAAGTTCTATGTTATAACTAAAACTATTTCTTATTAACGTAACAATATATTGCTTCAATAAAGCAAAGTCTAGAAACGGTGCCATTTGAAGGAATCAATCAAAGCCAAACGTTCGCACAATCAGCGTGCGTGGGACGGACGAGCTAATCAAACTAATGGGCACCGGAGGGCCGGCCGATTGGACCGAAGCCGGTGCCGCAACAAATCACAACAATAACACTGACGCCTGATTGATTACCCTTCGCTACGAACTCAATTCGATCGCTGTTACACCTGATTGATTTTTCATTAACATGTTCTTGACTCAAGTTGTAAATCGTTACCGTTTATTTGTTAACAGTGATAAAACAGGTCGTCAAAGAAAAACACGTCTTCTTTACAGTACAAATTCTCACTTTTAGACTTCACTTTTAATATTAAGTTGGTTAAATTATCAAACAACTCGCATAGTATTTTGGTCACCTTTGTATACGAGTTCATCTTGGAACGTCATTCGTGTGTTGCCGTTACAAAATGATATCATCACAAAGCATCATTGTATTGTGAAAAGATAGAAAAATAAATTGTATAAAAATAGGTAAAAATAGAAAATAGTAAATTTTTTGGTAAACTTCCTACAAAATTTAATAAAATTGTAATCTGATAGCAATTAAATAATACTAGTTCACTATTAACACGCATGTATGGCCCCTTGCGACATCATACCAAAACAGTACGTTTTCGATAAACGATACAGGATAGAACTCAAGGAAAAGAGAACAGATACATCCGGTACAAAGGAAGTGAGGATATACACGGACGGATCCAAAATGAGAACAGGGACAGGTGCCGGCACGTACTCCGCTGACTTAAATATTAATATATCAACAGCACTGGGTGTGCACAACACAATTTTCCAGGCAGAATGCGTCGGTATAATACAGGCCGCAGACGCGGTGGCTGCAAGAAAAATAGAGAACCAAGGCATTCGTATCCTAACGGACAGCACTGCAGTACTGCACGCTCTATGCAGCAACACAGTAAAATCAGGACTAGTCCTAGAATGCCACAGGAAATTGGAGGGTATATGTGAGTCAAACGCGATTACACTCCAATGGATCAAAGGACACAGCGGATCCCTAGGCAACGACGCGGCCGACGAACTGGCCAGAAGGGGATCCGAATCAGAGACCTACAGGGTGGAACCCGTTATACCAATATCGGCAAATCAGCAAAGGTACTGGCTGCGACATAGAACAAGAAAACTACACGCCGAACTGTGGGCAAAGACGACGGAATGTCGTCAATCGAGAGAGGCAATGCCATCTCTAGACGGACGACTCTCTAAAAAACTGCTGCGCTTAAATAGGGCGGACCTACGGTATGTAGTAGGGACCATAACAGGGCACAGTAATCTTAACAAACATTTGCATGTTATAGGTAAAACGGACAGCCCACTATGCCGAGCGTGCATGAGGGCTGAAGAAACACCGGCCCACGTAGTCATGAACTGCAGCGAGGTCGTGGAACAACGGGCGCAACACCTGGGAACACCAAGCACACTCCGAGAGGCCTGCAGCAGACCCGGCAAACTGGCTGCTTTCTGGAAGGAGCTTGGATGGATGCTGTAGGGCAGTGGGTACTCAAACCACACCATCACGCAAAAAGGCCCAACTACGAAGGGACCACATGCGGAAAACGAGCCCGCGAAAAGAAGAACACGCATGTACTAGAATTTAGAGTAATTTGTGGTAAATGATGCTGTTGTTAAAACTAATTCAGATTTAACAACTATTTAAAACTCTGTTTTTGACACTGATTTTTAATCCACATAAATATTAAAGACAATACGATGAAGATGACCGTTTGACTAAAATAAAATAACTTCTATCTTAATACAACCTCATAAGACCTCAGAAATAATACCAAAAAACTTATGTGTACTCTAAGCCAAGCAATATATCATTCCATAAAAATATCGTCTAAAATTGTTTGGTTCCCACAGCTTTATAGTTATCAAAACATTATATCTTTACAGATTTTAAGAACCGTACTCTATATCAATCTCACAAAAAATCGTGTCTTATTTAATTTTCTAAACGGAAAACATGGAGTGGAACAACTACGTCATTTTTAGCCGATGAGCGGCGGGACGTCCGACTCACGTCAAGTTAGTGTCAGACCAGCCTTACCTCCCCACCCAGACATTTATTAAGTAGGAAATACGGATGTTCTGCCCACCCACACTGTTAAATTGTTCAACAATTGTTATAACAACGTTTAGTGAATGTTTGTTGCTGGAAATTAAGTGGTGCCATATTTAACTTTCGCAATTGCTTACCTATACCGGATGATACAGTTGTTTATGCCCCTAAGGTGGCACCGGTTATAAAACAGAATATTGTTTATGCGTAGATATATAAAGCATTTAATTAAACTAAGCGGGGCGTGCAAAAACATTTTATAAAGCCACCATACTGGAGGTCACCATGCCAGAAGCGATAAAACGATTGCTTTTGAAATAGTGCCCTCTACTTTTGGACATCACTGACTGCTACCATCAGGTAGAGTGGAGTAAGTTTGGAAGGCCAAAGAAAAAAAACTATTATTACCAATGAACATGATTGTATTTTTTAAGCATTACTAATTACTAATTACAGAAACAATACTAATTACTATGTTGGAAGAGTTTGTTTGTTTATTTGAATGCTCTAATCTCTAGAACTACCAGTCGGATTTGCGTATGATAGCCAATTTCTCGAGGAAGGTTATAGGCTATGTAACATCACGCTCCTGGAAGGGCCTCAAAGGCGCGGGTGAAACTGCGCCGTGGAAAGCTAGTTTATAATATCTGACTGACAGTAATGATTACAGCATAAGTTGATTATTGCTTACTTTTAAAACAATACAATTTTACATCATTGTCATAAACAATAACCCACGTAGAACTGGTCTAACTACGTACAAAGCCGTTAAGTGCATGCACACTAAACAATAAAACATCACTTAGTATTCACCTATCGCCCAGAAATAATACCATCGGGCGTACCATAGCGCATAACATGCATTTCGAGCGACAGCTACTGGTCAGACTTTGCGGATGCGGCACAAAAGCACTTATTTTTTGTCCGTCTAACATAAAATCCAAATCAATGGTTAGCCCGACTCACTTTTGTTATTGCTGCTATTATATTCTGAACTTCGCCATGCCGCTACGCTGACTATTTCTGGTTTTTTGTTCGGTTGACCGTTTCTACGTAAAAATTCATGGACATGTGAAGTGAGTTTGCGCTCACTTTAGGTAGCAAAACGTATTTTTTTACTGTATGTGCTTTCAAGAAGATTTCCTAAGAGATATTGACTATTAGTGCAAACCTTTATTGATTAATGTTGTTGTAAAATAATGTATTGCATGTATCCTATTAAAAATTTTATTTACATTAAACTGTTCATATAAAAAATAATTCTACACATTGCATTATATGTATTATTATATGGATTGTGATATTGTCATTGCCTACTACTTACTTAATTTATGTTAAAGTACAATAATAGAAACAATTTGTGAAGGCTTGTTATTAGCAATTTAGTTATATTTGTATGCTATCTTAAAACTGTTATTAGTCTGTAAGCCTTCCTTAAAATAAATATATAAATAAATAAAAGTTTGTGTGTGTGTGTGTGTGTGTTTGTTCCCACTCAGCGCCTAAACGGCTGACCCGATTTCGATGAAAATTGGTTTGTAGATAGATTCGGTGCCGAAGACGGGCATAGGCTACTTTTTATCCCGAAAATCGGTCTGGTTTCCGAGGGATACAACAAAACATATTTTACGCGCGGGCGAAGCTGTGGGGCGTAGCTAGTAACATTATAAAGTTGCCTCCATAAGCAATATTGACCGACACAAAAGATAAGCACGAAGGACTACAAGTTAGGAATTGACGATGTTCTCATATTTCTTTTATCGTGTCTTAAAGGCAGGTAACGTTACGTCATCTGCCGTACGTCTTACTCTGCAGCTCGTACAAAATGAGCCGAGAACAGCTGCTTATTGTATCGCTGACAGCTAAGCCGTGCTACGCTATTGTGAAGCTTCTTCCAAGAAATAAATAATAGCGACTTACTTGATCCTACGAAGCTACAATGCGTCGTCATTATTTAGCGCTTATGGAACCACAGGCCCTCTTTTCACTCCGTTTTCACAGTCAACGCGACGCCCTATGTTAAAACAATTGAACGTTACTGTTAAGTACATTGCCTCCGAATCCGAAGCACTTGCTTTTGTATTTGAGAAATTGAGTTGAATAATTATGTCGTGATGGATTTGAGCCAATTTTAGTTTAAATTAGCTAATATGGATAGTAATTGTACTAAACGTAAAGCTATTTTGTTATTCGTGTTAAAATTTTTGAAGGTGTAATGGAAAATATAGATAAGTACAGAATTCACACAGAAAATATTATAGGTAAAAAAAATGAAAAATAAAAATATCTGTCACAAGACAAACAATAATTTTATTATTATTTTAATTGAATAAGTTAGCACAGAATAGCTCTAAGCACTATAAGTAGGTACATAGTTAACTACAAAAGTAAAATCACTTTTGCGCGTTTATTTTTGCGAAAACGTTTCCAAATTAGAAGGCAACGATTTTGCTTAGCGTTAAATTCTAGCTGCGTTTGATAAAACGAATTTCAATTCTGTGTTTGTTAAAGTGCTCATTCACAGCACTCAATATTTGAGATTCTAAAAGTTAATGAAGTGTACTGGGAACGGAACCCGCGTCAAACTGTCAAAAGCACGTCATATTTCACGTGTTATTTTTTGTTTTACAAGCGATCGCCACGTCAATTTTGTTTAGGATTACAAACCAAGAGGATGCGAGTAGAATACAAAATCGAAATTGGTATTCGTTTAACGTAACCTAGAAAAAGTATACCGAGTCCATTGTGTTGTCATTTCGCATGAAGTTTGACAAAGGTATAAAAATAAAGGGCGTGAACAATGTAATATTACACTAATTTGTATGTTAGCTACATCGGAAGGGATTGTATGTTGTGATACGGTGTCGTGGCGTGTTACCGTGCGCTCCACGTGGGGCTCCGGTTTCGCAGAAGTGTTTCGCTTGACGCTCTCCGATATCCACACGAACCCTCACTTTTTTGAGAAATATAATATTAACAACAATGTGTTAATACAGTTTAATGAAGGATTTTAGGTTGGTATTTTATAATTCAAGGATATCGATGTGATGAAATAAAATAATATTCTTATTACAGTCATGTTTTTTTTTAAACTAATGGGAGACCTGCCTGAATTTACGTATGTAGGTACGTATTTTTTTTAACGAATCGATTGTTCATGATAATTTGTGTTATGTTTAAATTGCTATTTATTTATTTATTTATTTATTTATTTATTATTGGAAAACCAACAGCTGTTCAAATTTAACAAACAGATAGGATAGGAAACATAAAGCCAATTACAGGTTTTCACGTATAGACATAGAATAAGCACGCTTACACTAATTTACATCGAAATTTAAAAATAAATAAATATTAATTTAATAATTTACACAAATTATAATTTGAAAAAGTTACGGTTTAGCTCATTGCGCACCACAGAGCTTTTAGTATTGAAAGGGTCAAAGGAATATTCCTTACATAAGTTATTAAAATCGCTACTCGCTCGCACAATATATGAATTCTGCCTATAATTGGATGATGAAAAAGGCACAGATATCGGTGGGTAGTATCTTACAGATCTACTAGGGACTTTAAAGTGAAGTTTATGCAAAAGGTCAGGGCAATCAATTTCATTAGATATTATTTTTAACAAAAAGGAACAGTCGGCTAATCGACGTCTATTTACAAGAGGCTGGATGTGAAATTTTTGACAAAGGTTAATGTAGTTTTTTGGATTATATGGTATTTTCAGACGAAAACACATAAATCTCATGAAACGCTTTTGGATATTTTCAATACGGTCAATGTAAATATTATACCGCGGGTTCCAAATTTGCGAAGCGTATTCGAGGTGACTTCTAACAAACGTACAGTAAAGGATCTTGAATGTTTTTGCCTTTTCAAAACACTTAGACATTCTCAATACAAAACCCAATGCTTTCGAAGCTTTTGAAACCATTTGTTCGATATGTACATTGAAAAGTAGCTTTGAATCATGGTAAACACCAAGATCACGCATCCCATCACTTCTTGGCAGTACTTGCCCTTTAAGTTTGTAAGATGTTGGCAAGGGAAAACGTTTCCTACTAAATGTAACTACGGAGCACTTAGAGGGGTTGAGATCTAATTTATTCCTTATGCAATAATCATCAAGTCGGCCAAGATCAGACTGAAGAGCCTCGATATCCTTCACTGATGATATACTTGAATAAATCTTCATATCATCGGCAAAACAGAGAAGGTTAGAACTGCGGAAGCAAGAGTCGATATCATTCACATATAGGATAAATAGCAAAGGGCCCATCAAAGATCCTTGGGGCACACCACTTGGAATCGAAACCCAGCTCGAAATGTAGTTGCTAATAACAACAGCCTGTGACCTATTTTCTAAATAAGAAGAAAACCACCGGAGTAGATCTCCTCTTATTCCATTGCTAAACAACTTCATTTTTAGGATATTATGATCAATTTTGTCAAATGCTTTGCTATAATCCGTGTAAATGACATCGACCTGTGCACCACTGTCCATTTCCTTTGTTACATAGTCATTTAATATTATTAAATTGGAAGTCGTAGATCGGCCTTTTAAAAAACCATGTTGAGAAGCACTAAAGGAATTATTAAGTGCAGCGTAAGTCTGATCGTAAACAACTCTTTCGAAAACTTTAGCCAAAATGCATAACTTCGAAATAGGCCTATAATTTATTATTTCATTCCGTGAGCCCTTTTTGTATACGGGAGTTATATACGCAGACTTCCAGATATGGGGAACGGTACAAGTGATTATTGATTTCTTAAAAAGAAGACATATCGGCAGGGCTATTGTTTTAAAACTTCCTATGATAAATCTGGGTGATAAGTGATCAGGTCCAGCAGATTTAAAAGGATCAAGATTCTTTAGTATCCTAGTAATACATTCTAAATTAATTTCAATCGAGCTAATATGAGACGATACATTCACATCAACCGTGGCTGGGACAACATAAGACGTTGTAGAAATATCATTGCCCGTATGAAGAAAGGTGGAGTGAAAATGTGAAGAGAACGCATTGCAGATTGCTTCGGCAGAGGCGAGAGTTGCATTGTCATACTGAAAGTAGCTGGGTAATGAGTTGGACTTCGACCGTTGCTTCACAAAACGCCAAAAACATTGAGGGTTCTTCTCAATCGACGCTTCCGTAGATGCGAGATAATTAGAATAGCATTCAGCTTCCAGTTTTTTCACCCTCTCACGTAAATGTTTAAACGTAGCCTGGTCACAAAGTCTCTTTATAGATGTTGGTTCATTGTATTCCGTCCTCAATTTTTAAAAAGTTTGATAATGCATCTTAAATTAATTTAGTAGATCTGTATAACTTATTTGAAATGTACCCCTACTCTTTTTCAAAGTAAAAAACCACTATTTTTTTTTTTTTTTTTTTTTATTGCCTATAGTGGCAGACGAGCCAACAGCCCACCTGATGGTAAGTGGAAACTGTCGCTCATAGACTTCTGCAATGCCAGGGGCTCTGCGAAGCCGCTGCCTACCGTGATATTAATGCTCTCTTTAAACCTCGTTTGAAGAAGGACATGTCATAGCGCTCGGGAAACACCGCAGCTGGTAGTTCGTTCCAGAGCCTGCACGTACGTGGGAGAAATGAACGCTGAAAACGAACCGTGCTAGACGAGATCGTGTCCAGGTAGTATGGATGAACTTTGCTGCGATGTCGAGTGGTGCGATGATAGAAAGGAGACGATGGCACCAAGTCAAACAGTTCCTCAGAGCACTCCCCGTTGAACATACGATAGAGCACGCATAGAGAGCCAAAGTCCCTCCGCTGCTCCAGTGACTCCAATTTGTCTGTGAGATTGGGATCATCGACGATTCGAACAGCTCGCCGTTGGAGGGAGTCAAGTGGGTCGAGCTAGTATTTGGGGGCTCCTGCCCACAGGTGAGAACAGTACTCCACGTGCGGTCGGACTTGTGCTTTGTATAGCACAAGCTGTTGAGATGACGTAAAGTACCGTCTGGCTCTGTTCAGGACGCCCAGCTTTTTGCTCGCCAGTTTGGCTTTGTCTTCCAAATGACTCCCAAATTGGACCTTGCTGGATATTTGAACGCCGAGGATCCCAATGTCATCGGAGATACGGAGAGAAACTCCTTGGAACTGAGGCGCCATAACAAAAGGGTCCTTCTTCGCAGTGAACGCGCATACTTGTGTCTTCGTGGGGTTGAAATGAACTAAGTTCACTAGTTTTAAAATGTTTCTTTTTTATCTTTTTAACAGTCATTTCCTTCTACTTTTGATTTAATTTGATTTGATTGGATTTAATTTAAATAAAACTATTTAATCTATGAAAAAGTTATGTAAATTCATGGAGTACCTGAGATGAAAATAGTATTACTTATGGCCAACGGGCAACTATTATTAAACTCACAAATTACCTAAACTTTGTTTTTCTCTTGAAATCATTATTTGATTTAGATGTAGTTCTTATCATTTAGTTTTGCAAATAATTTAAATGAAACGTTGGGCTGGTCATATTTGTCGCAGATCCGACAATCGCTGGAGCCGCAAGGTTCTGGAGTAGAGATCCCGTACAGGAAAACGTAGAGTGGGACGCCCCACCGCTAGATGTAGCGACGATTTACAAAGGGCGACTGGCAGAAACTAGATGCAAACAGCCGTGAATCGGGCAAGATGGCGCGCCTTGGGAGAGGCCTATGTCCAGTAGTGGACTACCTTATGCTGATGATGATGGTGATAATGTATAATGTATAAAAAAAATAACTTATATTTAGCCAATAAGTTTAAAAGTAAGTATACGTTAACATTGTTTAGCGCAAACATGTGAAAAGATCAAGAAGATAATTTAACTTGTTGAAAAACTGATAGAATTTTTGCATCTGACCTCTATCAGATACAAAAATACTATCAGTATGTTTTGACAGTTCAACCACAGAACACTTTCTACTTTAAGCTGTCGAGATTCTACCTCTCAATACATCTAAACTTCACTTAATAAACCGGTATCAAAGTGTAAATGCGTTTGATTTTTACCGCCCAATCCCTGTTAATCCCAATATAACTATTTTTTTGTAATTATACCCATTATGACAACACAAAAATAAAAAGTGCTAATTAACTGAAAAAAGGCACTAAAAACTAATTAAACGACAAATTGTATTGCAGATAATGATTAATTCAGGGGTCAAAATAATGAACTCTATCAAATATAATGCGATCCTCAATTAAATAAATTGCATAACAATAACATTGTTATAAAAACCGCATTTGATAGATAAAGCAAATGTCTTCATTGTAACGTATAAAAAGTAGTCGGGGAGTTGTATGCAAAAAACATCCCGAAATTTTGCAGCATACGTTACTTGGCTACACTACCTGCTACTTTGTGACATCTTGACGCAAGGATGATACCTGTTACGCTGAATCATTTATTACCCGCAAAGTTCGTACCATATTATCTTGTTCTTACAATGTCACTTTATTTTGTTTGAATTTTGAGTGTCTTTTATTTATTTTTTAATTATAAACACATTAAGTTAATGTTTATTTATTAAATCAATGTATTATGTAGTTGCTATAAATTTTAATTACTTAATTTTTTTTAATAAAATTCACAACAAACCAAGTGAGGCCTAATGTTTAGCAAAAAAACCGTGGCCAATTAACATACTTATTTTTCCGCTTTGCATAATGATCAGGTGACAACCCTAAAAGCTTCATCTGCCACTTGAACGATCGAAAGGTACGACGGCGCTCCAGTATCAGGAAGGAATGTACAGTGGGTGACTTGAACAGTTCCTGTCCCATTCGCACACAACCGACTTTACCTAGGCTAAATTTGTTCTCCGTCTCATTCATTCACACCAACATTTTCAATACTTACCTGCGTAAAATGATATACATCTGTTGCGGTATCGAGCTCTCGTTCGCACGCACGCCCCTAAATGCATTGTTGATATACGTGTCTCGCTCGGGCGTCTCATGAACAGGGGGTAGACGGTGTTGGTGCACGTTTGTGTTGGTGTTCGTTTATTTAGTGAAGTTCGAAGCTCGCTTTCGTGTTTGTGCATAGGGTGTCGAGCATGATTGTGTGCGTGAGTTGTAGAGGCGCGACATAGCTTTGCCGTCTCCATGACTTAAAAGTTTTGTACGAAATGAGACCAGCGAGCTAGTTCTGCGCCGGCCGGCACAACAGATGCACGCGTGTGACGCGATCGTGTCCAACTTCTTCGTCGACCTACGAGTATTAAAACTTGTTTTTTAAAACAATATCAATAAAAGTTTTCGTTTATAAGTTGGTGACAACTTACAGTTTGCTGATAAATAAAGTGATTTTGCTCTAATTGTATATTGTGTGTTGTTTATTTTTTCTGTGAAACTGCAACGTGTTTGGTTCAACGGACTACGGAGGAGGTTGGTCGTCGTATTCTCGTGTGTAGGCTATTGTGCATCAACCAAATAACGCTGGTTTATTTTGTCTCTTGTTTAATAAGATAGTTGAAAGCATTTACTGTAATATCACAAGTTGAATTGTGTTGGTTTTAAGATGTTAGTGGTAATGAGATTTTGAGACATTACTCATGGAAAATTTCTGTTAATTTAAATCTAAAATAAAAAGTATTTTATAATACAACCTTTATTACTTAACATCAAACTAGGCTTTATTGTCAAAAGATAAACGTACTCAAACACAAGAATATTATGTTCCAAACCAAAATTACAACAACTAAACATTAAATCAATATTATCCGTTCATAAATCTCAAGCCGTGCTATTGTGTAATCATATCACCAAATTCGTTTCGTGCCATTGACGAGTTGAACAACCTGAGGACATAAATAGATACAGAACTGACTACACCAACATGGCAAACGCCGTTTTGTTACCAAGTACGATCTTCCTTTACAAATCACTGTGCTAAGTTGCTCAAATTATAGAATAAGTACAAGAGGAAAACATGTCATTGTAAAAAAGAGCGATGATAGTTTTACGCCATGAACATAATTAGACCTATTTATTTATAAGAATTACCGGAATTCCGAATCGTGAGAATTTATGTAGTTCCACGACAGTTTAGCAAAAGCGATTGTCTAAGAATTTCGATATGATTAAAGTGTTAATATTTATGATAAGTTTGTCAGTGTGAATAAAATAATATTTAGAATTTAATAAAACTGTTCTGACTCATACACATTTAAAATGTAGAGCCATACGATAGAACTACATAACTATGTAAACGGCTAGAGAACCTAAAAGCTATGTAATATTCTTTTATTAGCCATTCCTTTACCTTTGCTGAACAAAGGTCTCAGTTAAATCACTTGAGTACCGAATTAAGTACCTAATAATAATTTAAAAAAGCCTAATATTTAAAATTACCGCTGTAGTGAAGTACCTATTCTCATTTTGTTTAGTGTTATTTCATGACAGATATATTTTTAATATAACTATATAAATACTCCACATGTTTCCTACTCTTACTCAGGTAATTAATTAATCTTTCCAGCTACCTATGTAATTTAAACGATTTGATAAAATCAGTAATATAAAAAATTCACATACTGCTTTATGGTTTGTTTAATTTATGTTTAGGGTCAGTAGGTACATCACTGTGAGTCGTCAGTAATATACCTAAAATCACATTAATGACAATACTAGTTTAAATCAGCAGTCTAAAAATGTGCTATGCTACAGATTCTTTTCCGCTCAAATCAATTTTGGTATGAAGCAGAATCTCGGCAATTTTGAAATAATGACAAGTTTATATTCACCTTAAATAAAAAATACATACGTTTGAATTGAGAAATCTTCTCCTTTTTCGAAGTCGGAAAAATGGTCATGAAATGATAGTTACATCTAATTTAACACAGAACGTTAAACACGTTCTATGTTAAAAGGAAAATAATACTTGAGGTACTTAAACTTAAACTATATCTAACACCAAAATACTGAGATCAAACAAAACAAAATGATATCAAACTCAATATTTTCAAGTTATTTTATTGTAAACTTAACAATGCCTTAAACGCCGATTACTGTTAAACGAGCAATAAACCGACCTAAATTAATATTAAATTTCTTTAATTAATCAAAAACTCTGTTTCCAAATTATAATTCGATTTCTTAATTAAAATTTGGCAATCAAAAGGAAAGGGCTGACAAAAGGAATAGCTGACATTAAATGATATAAAAGAAATGAATAGCCAAGAAAAGTGATGATTATCTAACCAAGTTTATTTCAATCGGCTCTTAAAGATGGGTCCAAACCATCAAAGAGGTCAATAGCATTACGACGATCCCAAAGTTCGTAAAAATCTCATTCCATAACACAGTAAAGTTTACCCCGCAGATATCAAAGTGGTCATAAAGGCCCCTCGCGTCCCGTCAAAAGAATTACTATCATTGCCACGCTGTTGTTTCTCCTCGTCCTTAACAATTGATATCTCTATTTGTATCAATAAGATGGGAAGCAGACGTTTACGTGTATTTTGTACGTGCTTGGCATTCAGTGAAGCCACCGAGTGCGGGACGAACGCAGCATTTATTGAAACTATTGACATTTTTATATGGTTTATAGATCGTTGTTCTTATTCTCTACTACTATTATTATATTGAAACATTTATTTGTGACATGTAGTCGATATTCTGGCAAAATTTGGCTGCAGTGCTTTCTTATTTCTTAAAATATTTATTTATTATAGTTTTAGTTAAGCATCAGCAGACTAAATTAATGAATTTAATTATTAATTTTTTATAGCATTTTAACAACTGCAATAATATCTGATACTTGATAATTGCTGCAAAAAATCAAACCAATGTGTGAAAATTATTGGGTTCTTCAAAAAACCGCCTGTTTCTAGATCATATTGTTCAACTCTGTCTTTGACCTTTCAAAATTGATATGTTATAATTTTCCAAGCTCACAATACCCATCATCTTTGCCATTATCATACAAGTACATAATCCCTTGATAGCAACGGTACTTAGTTTACAAACTTATGACGGAATTTAATATTAATTTGTGTTTGTATGAGCCTCTGTATACTTGTTTGTCCATCCCTTTGAGTCGAACATTTCTTGAGGTTGCGGTCTGATCCAATAGCTCAGTTAGTACCATTTAATTGATTTTGTACAACAGAAACTAATTAGAATTGAGGTTTATGTAACCGAACAGTATTAATAACTCATCGTGTTGGCCCTAACGTAATCTCGTCTTAGTAATCCGTTTCGGTTAATTGAATAAATTAATATTTGCACTATGAGCCTTGACGAGTTGTACTTCGTAATGGTTTCATATATATTATATCTAAGAATATGGTTAAAACAAAAAGGTTTTAGCTTAAAAGTAAAATCTCACATACAATTTTGTAAATATAAAATTCTTTAATTTCTGTTTTAGATTAGAGAATCTAAATAGTTACAAAGTAATTTTATAATGTAAAACAAAATTATGTTGTGTAACCTCTAAAATTTAATACCTGTATTTCAAAATACTTTGAATGTGACTCATTTTAAACTTATTTAATCACGTTTAACATTTCATTTGACTTTACAAACAACTTTAGTTATCTAACTGATGCCAATGTTATTTCAAGCCGCACGATCCGATATCTATGTTAAAATTTATGTAAAAATTTATTTTAAGCCAAATAATATAATATAATAAATATTCTATATTAAGTATGACTTATTATGTTACCAACAATTTCGAAGTTTACTAATATATTAGAAGGCGCTACAGACTCATCACCACGTTGCAAGCTTCCAACATCTATTCACATACCTGCATGCAGACGGTTCTTCTCGTGATACATTCCAAAATTCTATTGGCACTGGCTGAACTCGAAATATTTTTAAGTTCTATGGATTAAAATTATCGTTATCTGGTAATTATTTACTTTTGAATAATATGCGCGTAGCTCTAGGTTGGTCGCTTGAAGAAAATGAAACAAAATATCTGGTTTTTATGCAATAATCTACCATTTTTAAAATTACACAGTAAGTAGTAAGCCTGCTTTTTGAATACGACGTATAAAAAAAAATCTACCTCAAAAATAAGAAAAATCTGCCTTTTTTAAATGATAGATACAGTAACATTGTGCCTTCTTGAAAATGACGCTAAAACATAAGCCGATTCTCGATAATACTACCAATGTGATCATATTATATTATTTGTACTAAATCGTGTTTATCATCAAGCACACTGATATTCAATTAGATCCCTAAGAAGCTTACAAATCCCTGTTATAGTAGATATAGGTACTTAGTATTAATAATTCACAGCGTATTTCCTGGGTCCACACCGTATCTTCTTTGGCTAGCCAATTCATGGATTACTTCTCATTTACTAAACATGGTTCTAATTATTATAGATTAATTACTTTTGAAAATATTAAAAAGTATAAAGTAGCACACTATATTTTTTCCTAGAAATTGACCCTCCAACTAAAGCAAAGAAAGAAGAAAGTAGGTAATTCTGTCATTAGTACTTAATCGTACAACGAATGCCAACCTACTAGTTTTATTTACCCAATACATTTTACTTTTATGTTAGGTACATTATTATTAGTAAGAGAATAGTACCTAGTAAATACCTAATAAAGTAAAGGTTTGCATTAAAATCGAACAAAACGAAATAGTTGCGTCTAATTTATATTTCCACCATAAATAACCTCATACACGTAAGCATAAATTACTTTCAAAACTATTGCTAAAGCAGATCTTTAATGTTCTACGTTACGGATTTAAAAAATAACAGCTTCTTTAAATTTACTATATCTAGAAAATTGAGGAAAACAAAACATTTATTGGTTTGAACATGAGAAGATTACAAATTACAATGCAAAAATATGCATGTATCTGCATAAATTAAAGCTATATTATTATTGTTATTTATTTTATTATCCAAATCTTTATGAATACTTACATAATGTTGTGTTTTGCCAGCCGTCATCAACAAAAACCTCAATTGTATGCTACATTACTTAGGTAATACTCGTATATTACACACTACAAATTAACGCTATTAATTAATACCAAGCTTAACTTTATTAAATAATATCTAAATTAATCCTTTAATAACATTAATTTATATGTGTAACAAATTGATACTTCCACCAAACTAATTGTTTTGTCCCATTAAGAGTACTGTTAACACACACCTATATGAATATTTAATATTTTAATTGATTCTGTAAATCTCTATGGCATGTGTTATAATAAAGATATAAGAAAAAATATTACAATAATTTAGTATGTCTAAGATTGTATATTTTTACTCTGGTTTTGTAATACCAAATAACGGGATAACTTCTTCCATTAACAACTATTTGTATTAAAAATGATACTTTATACCGATAGCTAATGGATTGTATAATATATTCATGCACAGTAAACGTTTTACTCACACTTAAAACTTTGTATAATTATCTGATTGGTGATTATAAAATCAAACTGAAAATATAATTAAAATTGACAGGGATCATAAAAGCTGATAATGTGACTAATGAAGTAATATTCTCCATCATTTGTATAGCGAATTCGATCATTCAAATGTAGTGTTTAACAGAATAACCGATGTCTTAAAGTCTTGTCAAACTCAGTTATACATTAGGTATTTTAAGCTGACATTCAATTAAAGTTAATTAAAGTTGACCATGAAATGGAAATTGTAGAGACCTGAAAAGAAATAATAAAAATCTTAGGCCGCAAGATATTTACGATTAGGTATTCGATACATTTCTCTGTAGAGATAGAAAAGAATGCAATGCAAAATCATCAACGAATATAATACATTTTAATATTTGGTTACAAATTGGTTAAAGTTTACATTTAGCATTAACACAGTATGATACTAATGGCTATGTAAGTAGGTAATGATACTAATGGTATTAGGCCTGACAGACTATCGTTGGATAAAAGCAATCAAACAATATTGCTTCCTAATAACAGAGTACTTTATAGAAAATATTCAACAAGATTTTAAATTAAGTTAGGAAATATTAGGTAAGGCGTGTAGTAAATATTTAATATATTAAACCACGGTAATGTAGGTAGATATTAACAATATCAAAATATAGATCGCAATGGTATTTTATATCAAAGATGTTGTAGGTATGTCTCCTAATTAACAACAATTAATTATATAATAATTTAGACTTACTTGAAATTGCTTTGCGTGTAGATATTTCGTGTAAATTCTATCGTTTAATGAGTTACAATTTAGTATTGTAGTTCATTATTTAGTTTAAAGCTTTTGGGACACAGATAACCACGCTTGAATTTAGAAACTATGTCATTTTATATTTATTACTAGCTTGCCGCGGTGTGGTTTCACCCGCGTCTTTGCGTACTGCTCTGTTCTGTCGCCAGTAGCGTGATGTCACATCGGTTATAACCTTCCT
Organism: Parascotia fuliginaria; assembly: GCA_963082885.1. NCBI lineage: Eukaryota > Metazoa > Arthropoda > Insecta > Lepidoptera > Erebidae > Parascotia > Parascotia fuliginaria. The sequence continues at coordinate 9,845,574 of OY720186.1, forward strand.
CGAGAACTGGGCTATCATACGCAAAAATATTTTTTTAAATCCGACTGGTAGTTCCAGAGATTAGCGCGCTTAAACAAACGAACAAACAATTAAAGAAACAACCTCTTCCGCTTTATATAATAGTATAGATAGATATAGATTAAGTAGGTAAGTTGATGCCAATATTGATAACGAAAATATTTAAACAAAAATGATCTTACACCGAGCTTCTAGATTGATACGAATCAAAATAGATCGACGTCAACATTATTTAAATATGTTAATCCGTTAACAAGCTATCGAATCTACACGAAATAACAATATAATGATAATATAAATGCTAAACTCATCAAGAGGTTCATTAATCTCCGTATTAATAATATTCCTACGCAAATATCACATCACATTCATTATAAGAAAATAATTAATTCGAAATATCAAAAACGTTAACACCATTTTAATTATGATACGAGTAAATGTTAATTTACTTAACTAAGATGTGTCGGCAGATATTTTTACTGGGTTTAATGACGTGACATGGATACGGGTAGAGGAGGAAACATCAAGTATTGTGTTTCGGGGCTCACTGGTCTTTATCGAAACGAATTTCATTATAATCGTACCCCATTCCACCTACCCTGCATTCAATTGGAACACCTCCATACAATTGGGAGGGCGGCCTCAATGGGTTATCGGATGAAATTTCTTAACATTCTTCGGTCATAATGAGCAGACGCTGTCGTGCAATGGCCAGTAACGGTGTAATTGTACTGCGAAACGAGATCGACAGATATTAAAGGATATTAAAATCCGCTTAATGAACCCAAGTTATAAAATTACAAGGTTTCATATTTTTGAAAATTGCAAGCATTCGTTAAAACCGTTTACATTTATTAAAATTTTTTTTTCGTTGATATTTTTGCAAGGATTAAGAAAATTTCATATCTAATCGAAATGTGAAAAAAAATCGAAACATAAAACTGCAAATGAAATATCTAAAAGTAGTATTGTTAACACTATTTACCTAACAATTCGTATTAAAATAAAACCTCAATAATTATAAATCAGAAACCCAATCACCAGCAACAAACACGAAACGCTAAAATAACTCATAAAATGGAATCCAGATACAGATGGTAGATAAGAAAAAATAATAAATTTATAAGATAAAAACTCGGCATCAACGTGCATGGGCAAAGTCGTAGTGAATCACCTGGTAATGAAGACATCATTATGGAACCGGTTTTGATGGCCAAGGGACTAGAAATTACGACAGAAGCTTCAAATTTTTTGTGAGGTTATTTAACGCACCGTTGAATCGTTAGCTTAAATATTTATATTTAAATTGTATCGCCGGAAACATGTGCTCTGTGCTCCTATATATCAGAAGACGTTCGGTGTTGCAAGACTGGCCTGTTGGTTTAGTGGTTAGTGACCCTTACTGCTAAGCCGGAGGTCATGGGTTTGATTCCCTCCCAGGACACACCTTTGTGTGATGAGCATGGTTGTTTATTCTGAGGTAGGATAACACCCAGAGGTGTTATTTACATATAATATGTATGTATTTACAAAAAAAAATGTATATAAGTAGTACATCAGTTGTTTAGTACTCATAACACAAGCAAATATAATTGCTTAATTTGGGGCTAGATGGCGCTGTGTGAATGCATCTAAAAAAAAAAAGCTACTATTTACCCTAATAATTATGATAGCTGCTTCAGGTAGGCGGCTAGAGATATAGCCAATAATCCTTTCCTGAAGTTTCAAAGGATATTAAAATCCGCTTAATGAACCCAAGTTATAAAATTACAAGGTTTCATATTTTTGAAAATTGCAAGCATTCGTTAAATTCGTTTACATTTATTAAAAATTTTTTTCGTTGATATTTTTGCAAGGATTAAGAAAATTTTATATCTAATCGAAATGTGAAAAAAAAAATCGTTTTGAGTTGCAGTTATCCCTTACCATCAGATCTGTTCAGGGGAACCTTTGGTTCAACTACTATTATTTGCTACAAAAATGTTCACTATAATTAAATTGGGAATTATAATACATATATATATATATTATTAACCTATTGGGAGTTAGGACCAATGAAAGACGTGAATTCATTATCTTATTTGTATATTATAATTATTATTTAATAAGAGAGGTGTGTGTTCACTCTTGCTCTGTACAGATGGGATACTGACTAGTAACCGAACAGTTATTTATGTAAAAAGGTTCTTATGAAAGAAATCTAAACCACTTAAGTAGGATGAATATATTTTTGGTTTAATCCATATATAAGAAAAAACACCAGCTAAAGTGAAGATAAGCTCATTATTATTTTAATAGGCAATCTACTACATTTTTATTCAATCTCAAAAGTTAATGTAACCCAACCTATCATATCAAGTTTTGAGAGATTTAAAAACCATTTATCAAATCAAATGAATATTACACCACATTATGATCCCAGAGGATACAAACAAAATAAGAAACGGGTTTTAATGTTGATACCCTTTAAGTGTTCTTTAAAAAAGGGGAAGTTTGAAATATTTACTGGCAAAGATCTGCTGTCAATTGTACAAAAATTGTTCAGGCGTTCAACTCATAGAGATGTGATAAGTACTCCAGATATCATTAATCATTTCGAATAAATTTTTGAAACCCTCCTGTATATTTGACAACCCCTAACCGAATGTACATTACCATGAACATTTAGAACCAGGATAATACGGTTCCACATAAATAAAATATACCTACAACTACCTATTGAATTGTTCATTTACATTTTTTAACAAAAAAAAGTGTATTAAAAAGTACATAACATAATTTTCAAATACAAATTGAATTTGACTTGTTTGAAATCAAAGAGCGAAACTAATCACTCTTATACCAGAAATACACGGCAATAGTTTCTTATCTGACCTCACAAAGAACCGCCAACATATAATTTTGTGATACAAAGGCTAGTTGACGAGTCGATGAGAACTTTTTAACATAATAATTGTACTTTTACTACATCATTCTATTTTGGTTTATTAGGTCAGTAGTTATAGCGTATGTGCCATCAAATGTGTAATATAAACTATTTAATGGCCTATAATGAATGATGAACTAAGTTCCGAGTTTTAGCCCTTCATAAACCCAACTTTCTCGACACGTCTATATCCCTTTCATAGTCCCTTTTTTGAGGGTCCTATCTATTTAATTCATCTCTGGACTCTTTCAACGAGCGATCCCTGACCGCATTCAGCAAAAGATATCGGTCACATGACGGTCGCCGAGAAAGATTGGAGTTAAATTTAGTAGAAGACATTTATTTACTTATTCAGCAGTGGCCCGGGGTAATCATCTCCAAGGGTAACTGGCGATAACGGATCATCGCTGATAATAAAGTAATGGATTAGCTACAAATGTAACTAGAGGAATTTTGACATTAAGCTTTAAAGATTATTTTTACAATTTAAAATAATGTTATTAAACGAGTAGGTATGTTTTTAAAAAAATAAAATATTTATTTCTGAATTACGATTTGCCATCTGAAATCCTAATTATGGTCGAACATTAAAAGTTTACAAAGCTTTAGTAAACAAACAGAGATAACAAATTTAAATGATACGTAAATAATATTGAAAATAATAATGCAGCAGTTGTAATTGTATGTTGTATGATCTGCTTAGATTTTGTATTTGGTTTGAATTTAAAATGTTTTCAACGAAAACAGAGAATGTGTTATTAACCAATACAATTACATAATCATAATGTAGTCTAGGTCACCTTTCTTCGACCTAATGGAATTAAAAACGCTTACATAGCAATTTGAGGCTTAATTTTCGTCTACTAGTAAATTCATTAAAAGGTTTTCAATGTTTATTACAAAATCCATTTAGTACGCACTTTATAAGCTAAACCCATTTTTATAATTAAACGCCTATTACGTTTGTTGAATCTACTTGTACTGTACGGAAATTTAAAAATAAAACATACACTATTTTCTATGTTGGCCGCAAACTCGCATTAAAGGGTAGTTGATATACCCCTGTTGCATATCGCCATGCGGTTTCCATTACACGAGGTGTGCTTAATGCCATCGGTTCCTGTAATGGTCTTTGCTGCCATTAAGCTACCCCACAACATGCTACTTTTTTAATGTAAACTCAACAAGCTAAATTATCATTTTTATTGTCAAATAGGCGTACGAAATGTTTTTTGCCTTTCTCATAATTTTATTTTATCGGTTTCATTATTGTGTTTGGGGTACAATTGCTGGTTGACATTTGTTGCTATATTTGCCTCGTTTGCTCTTTCTGATTCTGGTTTGATGGTTCCGACGATAAATCATGGTCTTTTGATATCTAAACTGTTTGGAGTACGAACAATGGAGTTTAATGATTTGCCAAATGTTGCATTTTTGGGGAAAATGTTAGAACGTTTGAAAAATAATTATGAATTATTTTACGTTTTATGATGTTTAATTCATCATTGAGTTGAGTTTAAAACTATATAATATTTATAATAATGCAAGCATTAGCAAAAACTAAACTATTAAAATAATATAGGCACATTCTATAATCTGGTGTTTTATTGGCAAAGTATTTATTTTTTATTACACATCTTTTACTAAACCTTATAATTGAGCTTAAGAGTCTAATCTAAATTAATTGCAAGTTTATTACACGATTTTATTAGTGTATTGTGTTGAATCATAATTTAATTTTAGTTCTCGTAGAAGTAAATAATGTAGAGGTTTTATTCGTCAGCGGTTTCTGAATTATTTATTAACAAAACCCGCCGCGCGCTTAGTCAGACAATATTTAGGCCTAAATGTAGGCGTAAAAACTGTTAATACCTTTAAATTTTAACTACACGAGTAACGTCTCAGGAATTTTATTTGTGGTTTTTTATTTTACTAGCAGACAAATTAAACCTATTTGGGTTGATGCTGTGTTTTAGACTGACAAAAAAAATAAAAGAGATTTTTCTTTTACAGAGACATTATGTCTTCAAATTAAAAATTTGACTTCGTTGACTTTTGTGTGTTTAGTGTTGTGTGAACAATGTACGGGGTGAACAGTCGGACTATGGGTGCTTTGGCGGTAGTCGTCAGATGGTCAGTGCTACTGCTCATCGGCATCAATTGGCATGTACATTCACAAACAGTGGAACAAACTTCAGTAGTGGACAATTCATATAATTTTTATTATGAACAACCGTGTTGTGCTGGGACCCCAAGCAAGAGTAAATATCATATGAGACACAGGCGAGGTAAGACTCTTTATATTTATATACTTACACATACTGTACCTAATTTATTTTTGTTTAGATTTATTTAGGTTTGTATCCACGTGCTTTTTAATCATACCCAATGTATTATTCTACACATTTCTTCAGCAACATTTGTACAACTATACACGGGTTTTTTGAGATTGTATCATGATTCATGATCATAAGATATCAGATTGTAAAGGGACATAAATTGTGATGAGTTGATGACACTATACATTATAAGACAAGTAAGTAAGTAGGTACTAAATTATTCTTGTTGATTGTTCAGCAACTAAAAATATGAAGACTTCCTTGTCATATGTGACTATCATCAATTAAGACTGTATCAATAATAAACATTTGCCACTTATTTAGAGATACCGTAAAAAAGATAATCTGACTACAACATACTTGAAAACTTTAGACAAATGACTAATCCGTAAAACGTGAATCATCTGAATCACTCACACAAACATAGGATAAGTATTGCTATCACTAACACGTTCAACATTGAGACGCTTTCAAGGGTACATGATGTAAAACGAGAAAGTTGTACACGTAAATATGATGGGTGTGAGCGTGACAAAACAAGCCTTTTGTTTCATTGCCCTCCCTGTGACGTTCAGAGTGAAGATTTTAATACAGTTGTAGATAATATTTTTCACTTGTGATTTTTTTGTAATACAATGTATCCATGACAGTTTGATAATGATAATATAGGTCTAAAAATATCATGAAAATAAATTTATATGTATTGAAATTTTGATTAGAAAAATTTGTGTTAGTTAATATTTAATGTTTTTTTTTTAATACTCAGTGCATATGACGCCAAAAATATGCTCCGATTACTACAAAAGTTGTACCAAAAAAAAAAAATCCTATCCAACAATAATATATAAGTCACTAGCTGCGTCATGTGCCTTCGCCCGCGCGGATAATGGTATAACTCGAAATCTAGAGTGATTTTCGGGATAAGATGTAGCCTATGTCCGCCTCCGGCACCGTATCTATACCTACACATACCAATTGCTGTGCAGTTTGGAAGAAGTTTTAATTAAGTACTACACAGAGGCCCTAGACAAGTGTCAAACATTTCTATTCTATTCATAGAATAGATTAAAAAATGTATTGGATTGACATAAGCTAACGCCAAAGCTTATGTCAATCTTATACATTTTTTATCTATTCTATGAATTGAATAGAAATGTTTGACACTTGTCTAGGGCCTTTGTATTTACAAAACGAATAAACTTTTTTTCATTTCATTTTATTTTTCATTTCATCGAAAACAGTTCAGCCGTATAATCGCTAAGTGGTAACAAACACACACACACACACACACACACAGATACACACTTACAAACTTTTTCATTTATAATATTAGTAGGATTTTGGCCAAAATGACGCTTTAGAAGTTTTTATTACCACCGTCGAGGTAGTATTTAATAAAGTTGACTGCATTTTAAACAATGACCTTTATTGATTAAACTAAAATTCTACAACTACTTCTTCAACATAATTGTCCATAGTGTTGTTTTTCAGCCCTAAGTTGGTTTAATTTGCAACATGACATACCTACTCGTTTCATTTTAATATTAAGTTTCTACATAATTATCTCTTTTTGAGGTATTCAACAAAAAGGAGGAACTTATGACTTACGCATTAGTTCAATTAAAAATTAATAAATAAAAATAATGTGGATCTTATTACGGTACCTACATATTACAATAGTATATAGGTAGTTGTTATCTCATCAGTATCACAAATTTTAATTTAGTTCAATATTATCAATTTAGGCACATTAGTGCTAGAATTTGAATTTGAATTCAATTTGATATATTTGTAGGTTTTAAGGCAATAATTCAAATCAAATCAAATCAAAGTATATTTATTCACAAATGTTAAGAATTACAAAATGTCAGCCAATTAAATTACAACCAGTTCGCTGACGTTAAAGTAGGGCCATGAGAAGAACTGGCAAGAAACTAAGGCCACTCTTTTTAATCGCCAGGTTGAAACAATTTTTGTAAGTTACAATTTCAAATCCTACTTATATTTATAAATGCAAAAGTTTGCTTGTGTGTAAGTGTGTGTGTTTGTAACCACTCAGCGCCTAAGTGGCTGAACCGATTCGAATGGAAATTGGTACGTAGATAGATTCGGTGCCGAAAACGAACATAGGTTACTTTTTATACCGCGCGGCCGAAGCATCAGGTCGCAGCCAGTTAACTATATATAAAAAAAAACCTAAAATGCCTAAGTTCAGTGACAAGCACAAAATATAGTTATTACTGTTGCGGTTTTAGTTGTGTTAGTAGAGATGTGGTCTATCTAGACCGCAGTATTAATGTTAAATTTACCGCTTCCATTATACATCAGGGTTTAAACAGTTTGTTGGGGGCTTAATGAATTCTAAACTTGTATCATTAACCATAGCTGCACTTAATGAAATACACTTTATGTTACCGCAACACTTTGGGCATTGAGATTAATGTTTATGGTAACGTACGCTGACAGTTTGACTGTGAGTTTGCTAGTAACGGTTACCTTTCTGTTCCGTTAATTAAGTTATGGAAAATAAATAGCGATAGTAAATTTTACTTTGCCCCTTCATGTGAAAAGTAAAAATAATTCACAGCTAAATGACAGCATTTTGGTTTGTTGTTGGTGAATAGAATTTCTAGATTATAATTGCACCTTTTTCTTTTTTTATTAACTACTAATAAACATCAAAATAATGTCAGATAAGCTTTAAAAAGACCAGGAGCGGTGGACACTATCTTAACTGCTATCGTGGCAATTATACAGACCAGGCCTGTCCCACATACGGCCCCTGAGCTACCATGCGGCCCGCGTAAGTACTTCATTCGGCCTGCGATCTGGTTAAATCTTTGAAAAATAATTAGGTGAAATAATTAGCAAAACTGAAACTTTCTTAATTAATAAATGATGTAGTATATGAAAAATACCGTTGCAATTTATTTTAGTTATGAAATTTGTTTTGGCCCGCTACGATTACAAAAATATTAAACCTACATGATACTCTCACAAAATTGTGTTTAGCACCCCCGATGTAGCCTAAAAACCATGATCCAAATAAAAAAACACATGCGTATACATACTAGGTAGTATCTTGTAACGTGGACAACCCTACGCTTTCCAGTCTGTGCGTTGTCTCCATTCAAAAACTTTTCCAAATCAGCATCAGCAGGTCATCAGCTGTCCATCGTTGTGTGACCTACCCATTACCACATTATTTTGCTGATCCACTGGTTATCATCTAAATTAGTTCGTAGACGGACATCTTAATTTTTGATTTTGTAGGGAAACTCTCAGAATAAAGGTGGCTGAAAGACACTAGTCATAGCTTATAATAAGCCTCTTTGAAAATCGATTGACAATGCCTATATATTCAGTAATGAATGTGACAGTTGAGATGATAATCATTTAAAACATTTTTACAAAAATGTTCGGTTAAATTTATTTGTTGCTTATTATAATTTACAAAACAACTAACGGCCACACAAATGTCATTTGAAACACACAATGGAACAAAACAGTATCAAGTAAAACGTATACACCTACTCAAAGTTATTAAAATTGAATCATTTAAAAAGTAAACGAAGCGTGACCCCTTGATAGGACACCATTATCCGTTGTCTCTACATTATATGTATAAGGAATACTTTCCTAAACATGGTCGCTAATGACAGGCCGAGTTTACGAATACTATAGAATGATGACAAACCTATTCATCCCTTTATACGTTGGGCGTTTGAAGGTCCCTTATAATTAGTATCACGCTACTAATTACGACCGTTTTATATTATTTAAGTATTTGTGGCCCATTTATTTGAAGTGTTTCTGAGAAATTAACATTTTTACCGTGTTAGGCTCTTGAAATATTCATTGCTTTGTGATGTTAATATTGCTGTCTAACATTTTTATAAACTTTCTAACGAATAGGTAGTAATACTTTTTTACAAAAATATTATAACGCAGCTGATAAATAAAACGGCTACGTAGTTATTACATGGAAAACACAATTAACAATAAATTTTTGTGTTTATTAATGTTGGTAAGCACATTGAACTCAGATTTTTTTAACGCTTTCGAAATTGACAATTTTATTACATACTTATTATTGTGCAACGTTAAGTATTGATATGAAAAATACGTACCTATACAAAATGCAGAACATAATATATTATGGAGTTACAAAGAAACGTAGACGTGTATGCGACGTATGCAGCTGACGCCAAAATATGGGCATATTATTATGATGTCCCTAATCTGCTTCACGGTCTGTCGAACGGGACGTCGTCTGTCGATAACAATAACCGACTTAATACACCCGATAATCGGTTTTGCTATTCGAAAACCTCCGTGATTGACACTTTTTGATGACGTTTCAACTAAGCCAAACGCCCTTGAGTTCACCAATCGTTTTACATTAGGGGAGTCTACATTTGCAAATAAAATATACAGCCCAATGATCGCGAAAGTGGAGTTGGCAAATTAATAGCAAATATTGGGCGTAATTTGGCAATCGACTAATAATAATAAACATACAAAGTAATTGAGTTACAGTTTGGATTTGACTGCTCAATATTTTAAGGGACTTAGATTATTAGAGACCAAACATGTATTATGAATACATACAGTACAAAAATACTAAACAATAACATACTCGTACAAATATACCTTATTAACAAACATGCTGCCCACAAAAGACAATTTAAGAAGAGCAAAATGGTATTATTTACAAAAATCATGAACAAACTACAATAAAATATTTATTTATTTCACACACACATTCACAGCTATTAATACCTAATGCAGTAGAGTAGTTACACCATACAATAATAAAATACATCATGAAATTATTTACTTACATAAATCTTTTTAAAAAATTAATGTAAAATAATAACAAAAATAACACATTTTACTTTTACCCAGTAGTTCTGTGACGGAAATTAGAGAGCGCTAAATTATAACTCACTAGCTGTTTCCCGCAGCTCCGCCTGGGTGAATGTCGGATATACAAACTTTCATCCCCTATTTCAACCACTTTTTTTTCGCTACAATATAATAGATATGCCTATATTGTTTTACAAGGTCAAGTATATCTCTATACCAATTTCATTAAAATCGGTTCAGTGGTTTAGGCGTGAAGCGTAACGGACAGACAGACAGACAAAGTTACTTTCGCATTTATAATATTAGTATAGATAAGTATAACTACATCTTTTATGAAATTATAAGCAATATCAAAATTTAAAAAAAAATTGTATACTAAAAGCTAATTGTTGTTATTCATGAACAGAATAATATATTATATTACTCCATTGTATTATTTTATAATTTGTCATAAATTATAGAATTTACTCGTTTGTGAAATAAATGTAATTATCTTTTCAGCTTGAAAAAAGGATTGAAGTCAGTTCGACGACATCTTCAAACGAATAGACAATATTTAAGAATCAAGTTCTAAATATCAAATGAAAATCAAAGAATGCATCTTTGATTTTCACTTGATATTTAAATACTACGTGATATTTTATGAATAAATTACAACTAATTATAGAGTTTGTTATCTCTAGTTAGCGTAACTACTTCAAATAGACATGATTAAAATTTTTAATTGCAGAACTTTCTCCCAAAATTCAAATATTTAAGCTTTAAATGTAAAATCATTTTTGAAATAAATCCCAAAACAGAGTGCCAAAGCAAACCAAAAAACGAATTCTGCAAAGTACAAAAGCACACAATATTCAAATAATGTAGCAAGCGCTTACAAACTAAAATGACCATGAACTAAAACACTTAAAACGATCTAAGAGTAAGCTGGATGAGTCTGAAAGGCAAATGTCCATACTAGTGGCGAGCAAACAAAACGCACAGCCCGACTTGAAAGAAACAGCGCTCTCAACCGGGCTAAAGAGAAAGAGGTAAAAAAGAATCACACAATAAGTGAAGGAGGCAGCCGTCGTGCCATGTCCGGGCTAGACGAAACTTAAACGAGCTCTGACTCGCTGACCACTCATTTGATAGAACTCAGCTCTTATTTAGAACGGCACGTTTTCATCTCGACTTTGTCTTAGAAAGTTTTATTGAAAATTAAAAGTTGGTTAACGTCTTTAGATATAAGAAAACTGTTAGGACACGTTATTTATAAAGCGCATTTTATAATGCCATTGTCTATAATATTATTTGCTCTGGTGAATATTTAAGTAGTTTATATTTTATAGAATAAATCTTTAAAATACACCTTTATCTTTATTCAGAAGCGACACTCACTTAAATGCTTTTCAAAATAGTTTCAGTAACTCCAATATAACAATTTATTACTCTTGTCTGCATGCAATATCTTCCTCCTTCAAAAAGGTATATGACAGGCAACATGTAACAACACAGGATGACATTACTTATTTCTATATACGTTTGGCATAAAACATTTTGCTTAAAATTTAGTCACGTAGTCATGAGGGGTGTCCCATGTCGCATCTTCAAACTATTGCAATGGTCCATTGTATTCTCACGAGACAAAAGGGTTGAGGACCCTCTAAGGAAGCTTACCTTCGTCAAACCGCTTTTTGGAATCAAACATTCAGGTATTTGGAATAGATTAGAACATTTTATCTTATGTTCTTGGTTGCCAGGTATACGATTCTTGGATAAACATTTATGTTTTGTTAAAGGGTACTTGGAGGGTACCATGCAAAATTTCGTCTATCATCTCATCAATTTTGTATCTTATTTTGTTATCGTATCTTATCTTTCTTATTACTTTTCAAACTAGATTTGATATAACAGTAGGTCAAATATATGTTGTTTCCACGACTATTTTTCCTTTGCGTGAACTCTATTTCGTTGCCAACATTAATAATAATCTGGTAACACGAAATTGTAATTTTGGTTTTTTTGTTACTTTTATCAAAATTTATCGCATAATTCTGATAAAAGAACACGGGTAAAACTAAGAAAATAAGTTGGTTAATATATCGAGCACATGTAATGTTTGTAACTATTAGAACAAATTTATTACATTTACTGATTATTCATGCCTGTAGTTTAAAATTTTAAAGTACAAAATTTTATTTTTATAATAGTGAAATCATATCTATTAAAATTCACTTATAACTTACTTATTAGTTGTTAGATATTCAAAGGGAATTTCATTTTGTAATTTTTAGTGTTGTTTCAATTAAATTTCAGAAATTTTGTTTATTTTTATTATAAAATGTTGTTGATAAAATTATGGTTCTGCTCGCCTAACAATTTAAAATAGATAATAGCAAATGTTTTCTAACGGTTAATAAAACACTATAAGTTTAGTGCTGTCCAAAGAATAAAATCAGCCGACGCTATATAATATAACTACATCTAGTGCCTACACAAATACTAATGTATTTAAAACATGCACTTAATAAATGCCTGATTGGTACCTATGCATTAAAAAGCATCTCAATATTTATATGACGTACACCAAAATTTATTGCTGAACATTAACAGAGAAAACCTGGGCTAATGGAGTGTCAATGACAAAAATATTTCGTGTTTGCCTTCAACCCATTTCGTATTTATGCTATTTGACATACATTATTTAACATTTCAAATATAGGCCTATTAATGGTTCAGATATAGTTAGGTAATTCATTGCAGTTGCATTTTGCATATTTTAAACGGGTTTTCGTTCATACATTTCGTCGATGAAACTGCTCTGATACCGTTGCAAGCTCATATGAAAATAAAGCGTATATTGTTAGTGAATATTGCGAGAAATAATGGGAAAAGTTGGCAGTTTAATAAGTGCTACATGGTTGTGTAGATCATGCTCTAAATGGATACACGATGAAGTGTTATTAGCTTCAACATGCACGAAATTTAAAGCATATTCATTAAAAATTAAGATTTATTTAATGGATTTCTAACCTTTTTAGTAAGTTCTATTCGAATTTATAAATAAATCAGATAAATAAAATGTTGATATTTTTATTGTCACGACGTATTTATTGACGTTGGTATAGCTAACAATGATATTACTCGAATGTAGATAAACTAACGAGGTTTAAGTATAAATAAACATACTAAATTAGGTACAGAGCATTTGTTCCGTTATGCATTCGAACAATAATTGCATTATGCCCCAGGCGTAATTTCATCGATAACTTCCATTTACTCGAAACATTGTTGCAAACTAATTAATAAAATTATTTTAATTTTACATTATGCAATCAGTCACGATTCGGACATAATAAGTTTATTAATAGCTACAGTTGTCATATAAGCAAACACGGTTTTAATGAATTATGACCAAAAATTTATGTTTATCATTAACGTTGATTAACACGATTATCTTACCTCTGAGCTGATTTTGCTGTAATTTGGCTATATATTATTATTGATAGTTATATGTTCACAATTTGAATTCTTTATTGTGCGAGTTTTACGAAGACAGACAATGCATAGAATAAGTTATAATATGTACTTTTAGTATAGCAAAATAGGACCTAAATCAAAAATGATTACCGGCAAATAAAAGTAGATTTATTATAAAAATATACTAAGTTAGGTCGTTTTTAAGGAATTTAAAATAGCTCTACAAAGGCATCGACCATAATTATCTGTGTTATAAATTAATTGTCAATCAACATTATAATAATAAATTCCACGTTCAAGTTAGTTGCCAAGGTATAATACTACATACAAACAGTGATGACCAAATTACGAAGTTTTGTCTAAACTTATTTCGGTCGTGTTTTGCTAAATCTTTCACGATACACTAATAACATCGTATTTGAAAGCAGTATAAAGTGCAGCGGCATCTAATTTACATTTTGTATAAGTACTTCATCTCTTTTGCCGATGGGATCTTGAGTTAGACCGCATTAACTGTATCATGGCCTCTTTGTTAACTTTAAAACAATTGCGGTAACGAGAAGAGAATCCACAAATTCCAGTCGTAAAACACTCATCAGAAACTCACCGCTGACGTTTGCTGCAAACCATTGTTGCTGAAAAGCATCAAAATTCTTCGCGTCTGGAAAATTTCCGCCTTTGTGTAGCGAATGGCCGAACACTGAAGCCTCGCAAGTTACTTACTTAATCTCTGCGCCGCTCCCTTTGTGTTCTAGTCATCAATACTTTTGGAAATTGCACCGCGAGCTTATTCTGCGACTGGCGGGCCTTGCAGCATTAAATTTGACTTTACTCTGAGCCCCGCTAATGAATATATGAATTTAAGGTTTTAATTACGATATTTTGCTCAGTTCTAACTTTGGCTGTAATCTTACGAGTTAAATGTATACCTCTTTTATTGATTATAGAATAATAAATGATACATCTCACCAGAGTGTGTTTAAATTATCACGACGTAATAAAGACATAATAATGCAAACAATCTTGACAAAACATTTTTAATGCAATATTAATAAATCTTTCTTGCAGCAGACTGTCTCCGGACGTTCTCTTAAAATTTGGTTTGCACGAATAATGGAATAAGTTTAATTAGTTTCCCCAGCAGAGGTGCCTAGTCTTAATTAAGCTTTGGTTTCAGCCATAATGTTAGAAGCCCTTTGTTTACTTCTGACGCCTACAAATTCTATTCTACTTGCTGATTCTAAATATTTACTTTGAAAAACAATTAATGAACAATCACGAGTTGTAACTGTTTGACGTTTTGTTATTACTTTAATTATCTTACAAATAGGTCAGTATTTTATACTTTTATAAAAATATATCATACGTATTAATTGGCAGTACTTATATTTCAATAATCCTTTAGCAGAATACCTTTGGACTAATTCTCTCTAAAAGTGATAGAATTTTTAGATATGATTACGTAAAAAATAGAAACACTAGTGCATTTTTTACATTCGTTACTTAATCATATTTTATTATTTCGTTCTTTCTGCTCGCTAAACCGGAGCAAACGTTGAACCTTATTTTTGTACAGAGGTCGCTTGTAAGCCGGAAAGTTACGTTGCATTTTACTTACACTACTAGCCTAGCAGTGAGTAAAATCCTTGTCCGTAATTGAAGTTTATTTCACGCTAAAAATCATATTTCCTCATATGAATAAACTTTTACAGACCGTGCAGTTACTGTTTCGATGTTCCAAACAATAAACACAAAGAGTTCCCGTTTTCTTTATCGAATATCTTTTATTCGACTGCAATCCGCTTTCGTCAAAGGTAATTCGATACGTGAATCTTGTTCGTTTTCTGTTCGCACTTAAGCATTGCGCCTTTAGTTTGTTTTAGCCGTAACTTTATACCCGCGAACTTCGCGCCCCCTATTGACACTTCCAATCAAAACATGTGTGTTGAATGGCATCAATAAGAATGCTTTTTTTTAGAAAATTGATTAATAGAGAAGATTAAAAGAAATGTTTTAAGCTGTTTTTACAACCTTTACAATATAATATGTCATTAAAAATAATACGTAAAATTTGTGTTGTTCGAACAAAATAATGAAAATATGTGGGCAACTTTGAGAGAACAAGAAAATTATATTATATCATTCGATCAGAATATTAAACATCGATCTCGGCAACAGCACGTTTACGATCATCGATGAAAATTGTCAGATACCGATGCCATAAAACAAACCGCAGGATTACAGATTTAAATTTGTCGATATCAAAGCAGTTAAAGGGGGGCTTATAAATTAACGACGCCAATTTCCCTAATGACATTCTAAAAGGAAAGTTAACGATTAACGATGTTGGTATTCATGATTGTTTCGTTGCTTATTATGTTGATGTCAACGTAGTTCATATTTTGACGATGTACAGTCAATATTACGTTACGAGTTTTCCAGTTCTTTGATACTAATTCATTGGTTTTATTCCAACGACGTAAATGAAGTTTTTTTTTTTGCTTAGAGACATCATTTGTTGAGAAAGTTAAATGCGGTAAAATGAATAAGAATCGTGACATTGAAAATTCACATTGGTACTGGCGCCATTATGATATTTCGTTCCATTGGAAGCAGGTTACTAACACGCTACTAATCATCACGAGCATTATCAGTTATGAACATGAATTACTTTTACGTTCTGCCTTAGTAGGTAGTAATTAAAACTATTGTTATCAAAGTAGTACCTAGGTACTTTTTAAAATTATTTTCACCTAATCGAATTTTGGTCACGCCAGCTATTAGAGACTAACTAGCTAACTGCGAAGAAGATAAAATATTACAGTGCAAGAGGGTGCACTGTCACTTTGACATGGCAATTCGACAATTCAAATCCTAGAAAGTATATCTCTACCATAAGTTAACGTGCATTTATTTCACCGGTGACAGTGTAAAATATTAAAATTTGTATGGAAAACTATCAGCGCCACCGGTAATTATATTAAATTACTAAATTGATTCTTGTCAAAATTAAATATTACGCTAATACAAACGCACGTTAACTTTTGATCGAGGCTTAAATGCAAGGTCTAAGACAAGGGTTATAAATACCATCAAATAGTCACTAAATCCATCCATACCATCAAATAGTAACTTTGACCTGCTATTGAAATATTTTGACTGTTTGGCTCGACTCGCAGTAAGCTTAATATAATTTTTTTTATAATAATATATATATAGATTAGGTGATTAAGAATATCAAGCCTATGGCCAATTTACTAAGAATACGATCTCTGGGATATCATAACCAGCAGTAGCACTACAGCTACGAATATTATAATCGAGGTGACCTCATGGGGTCACCTAGTTAATAGCACACTAGAACTATCTTTTCCTTCCTGTTTCGAGTGTACTAGAATTATCTTTTCCTTTCTATATTTCCGACGAATGATATACGTTCATTAAAGCGATATTCATTACAACCAAATGACTTTCATAATGTTTAGTTGTCTTGAACAGTATGTTTTTCAATATTAAGGACTTTAGGGTCGAATGGGCTCGCCATTTTTAGTGGTCAGTAACCGGGATTGTTTTCGTGTCTATTTAATAATATTTTTTTTAAAAAAGAGACTATCATGGTTACATCAAAGTCAGAAATAATAATTTATAGTTAATTTGTAAGTTTATGCATACAATTTCTTTACCTGGGCAATATAAAAGTAGGTACTTAATAAAAAAATACTGCGCCATTAGGTTAAAACTTACTTAAGTTATAGCTCCAGCAAGTCATAGCTCACAAGAGTTTTAACTCTCTCATATTATTATGAGCGTAGGTAATAATAATTGTTCTACACAAGTTTTATTAGGATAATGTAAGCGTCTTATAAGAAAAGCAAACAATTACATTTTACGTAATTATGCGGTTTTTGCGACCTCACTTTTGTTTTTGTTTAATTTTAGTATACTCATCTTCTTTATTTTTCTCAGCGACACCACGAAAATTGCCGTCGCAGGGGTTAATTTAAAAATAACGTGAACAACAACATCGGTCCAATGTTATAAACTTACAAGACTTGTTATAAAATTAATTATCAAGTGCCTTTATCAGGTGATGCCTAAGGGCGTCGTTCAATAAGGGATGCTTACTTAGATGCGAGTATGATTCGGGTAATCAAACACAAATGCCTTGAGATTGTTTCGTGTAATTAAACTTGGAGAACTGTCGTGTTATGAGTTGATAATATACGTGATCGTGGTGGTTAATTTTATTATGATATAAATTATATATCTTAGTATGTATTGTGCTTAAAATTCATGCACTATTTTATTATATAACAATACGACATCATTACAAATCTTTAATGAAATTCACTGAATAATCAACATCAGATGTACAGTTTTAAATAGTTGGATAAATAGACATAATTAAGAAAACATCGATCTTGTTACTTGTATACTATTTACAGACAGGTTAGTAACTACTTATTAACTTTTATTTAGAAAATGATAGATTTTCCAGTTCTAAGTTTCAACATTCATATTTCGTATCAATTAATCCTTTTCCTTTGCATTTAAGTCACTTGAATTAGTCCATAAAAAGGATTAATTAGAGTAGTTACGTTTTTTAACTGACGTCAAGAAAATAAGGAGGTATCTCAATTCGATCGTATAATATTTTTTTTTATGTGTGTTCGCGGATAACTGCTTTGTTTATGAACTGATTTTGATGATTCTTTTTTTAACCGACTTCAAAAAGGAGGAGGTTATCAATTCGGGTCGTATGTTTTTTTTTTTTTTTTTTTTTTTTTTTTTTTGTATGTTTGTTACCTCATATCTCGGTCATTTATGAACCGATTTGAAAATTTTTTTTTTTATTTGAGAGGGTATACTCTGAAATTGGTCCCATTTTTTTATTATAAGAAATGGTTCAGTGGTTGTATGTTTGTTACAACTTAACTCCGTCATTTATAAACCAATTCGGAAAATTCTTCTTTTATTTGAAAGGGTATACTCCGAAATGGGGTCCCATGTTTTTTTTATAAAGAATGATTTAGTAGTTTGGCTTCAATTTAATATTTTGTAACAAAACGTTTGCAAAAAGTGAAGACGTGTAAAGCAACACGTCGATGTCTTTTGCGACGAATTATCTGACATTGACATGTCCATGCTACAAGTGCGAAGTGATTTTCAAAATTCATTTTTTGTTAGAAACGAAGTGGCCCTGGATGAGTGACCATAATATGCATTTTTTGTATATCTGAGCGATTGCTCGGTCAGTTAAATTATGATTTTTGATGATTCTTTATTGTTGGTAGATCATCACTTTTTTGTTTTGATTTGTGGTTTCTGGGATTCAGGGTTTAGCGATCGAGAAAGTGTTGACAAGGACCTTATATCTCTATTTACAATCTTACCTCTCGTCTCTACTTTCTTTCAAACGGCGCGGCGCTGTCTCATTTGCGCAGCACGTTTAGTAGATCTACCCATATTGAATATATTTATACACAATTAATTCCCACTAAAAGTTTAAAAATAAAATTATTTTTAGAACAAAATGTAAACCGACTTCAAACAACACCTACATGTTCAATCCTTAACTAAAAAGTAGAAAATAATATTTTAATTACTTCATAGCAAAGAACATTAAAGGGGAATCAACGCAATCCTTGATACCTATAATACTTTACTATTTATAGTTTTTAATCAGTTATTTTGGAGTCGGTGCCAGCCAAGAAGGATCATAATGACCTTCATAAAAATAACCTACCTACTAGCAAAAAAAAATCTATTAATATATGAATGAAAAATATAGATTTAATACAAGAAATCGAACGGAATCTGATAAGTGCGCTTCAAATTTTTTATGTATATCTGAACACAACTATCAATGACGTCTGCGTTCACAAGTATGACCGCGTTCGGGTAGTGCACTCAGGCAATCCCCACACGTGCAATTACCGCCCCGTGCATTACAAAAGTTGGTTGCAAAGACAGAATTAAAGATCCTTCTTGGCTGGCACCGACTCCAAAATAACTGATTAAAAACTATAAATAGTAAAGTATTATAGGTATCAAGGATTGCGTTGATTCCCCTTTAATGTTCTTTGCTATGAAGTAATTAAAATATTATTTTCTACTTTTTAGTTAAGGATTGAACATGTAGGTGTTGTTTGAAGTCGGTTTACATTTTGTTCTAAAAATAATTTTTTAGCTTATCTTGCATAGATATCTATCTCAAAAATCGAATGCTTTGCTTTGATATCCATTGCTATAATTATCAATGTCCTGCTACCGCAAAATAGCATGAAGACATTCTAACGGCTATGTGCGGCTATGAAAACTATGTTTTAAAATATATCCTTAAAAGTCTACATTTTATAAAGTAGCAAAAAGAGAATTAAAAAAAACACTTTTGTATATTATATAAATATATATATATATAAATTGCTTTTAATGAGAAGGCAATACTCCTAACACTGTAATCAATTTTTAACGTTGTTGCTTAATATTAATGTACCATGACTTGTATGTCATCAGTTCATCACTCTTTATAAAAGAAATCACTGTGAAAGCGGTCTAATGAACAATCAACTACCAAATCAGTTCTTCTTCAAGGAGCTTGTACAGGCTCTACTTACTGGCAAGTATTGTGACTACCTATTTCTTAGTCTATTAGTTTTCTGTAGAGTAAAGGTATTTTTCCACTTTTAACAAGCATTTTAGTTGTAACCTACCCCCTTTCATAATTTATTCGTCACTTTTCTTCACAGGATATTTCTCACATTCTACCAACAGCATATTTTTCTACATACAAACATAAATTCCTACTGCAGATAATTATATAACCTAATAACTACTGAAAATAACCCATGTTTCTTTAAATTAGTCCCCCGTCATGTGACTCGCAAATTGTATTAGTTTATTGTTACTTTTTTATTTCCCCCAAACTGATATAAATTGGCTTGAAACCACGCCATTGTATCCATAAACTATTGGGTTGATATTGTTCCTTTATATTAAGGTACGAGTAGTTTTTATACTAAATTATTTCGAAACGATTTTTGGTATATAATTTTATTAGTAGCATTGTTTGGGAAAGTATGGGGTCAAGTAAAAATAGCTAAATAGATTGTGCCGGGCATCTAACATGCCATGGCGAGGGATTCAAAGATAAGTATAGTTGCGAATTGATAGATCTGTGAGATCAACTACACCTATCGCGACCAAACCGTGAATGGATGTGAGTTTTCTAAAATGCATCGTGGTCTCTTAGTGCAGTGTTGCTTGGTAGTATTCAACTTCAATAATCTTCATACAAAATTTGCAATAGTCACGACGCATAGTAAACGGGTTGTTAAACGCAGTAAGATGATACGCAAGTAACGGTGCTGCCTATTGCCTGGTATTGACTTAGTCAATGAAAAGAATCAGTCTTGAGGGTCAGGAAAAATAGTGACTTTATACTCCTGACCTATATAATAACTATGCCTATGTACTATCGAAGCAAGTGAATCATGACCTATCATAAGCTCATTTTGGCAAGTCATCTAAAAGCAAGTAGATCGAAATTCGCCTGAAGACAGATTTTCTTGGCAACGATGTTGTTATCATTTTATTAGACAATGTTTATAATATACTGAGTTATTGTTGTTATGTTAGTAGTAAAAACGTCCGTATTAACAAAATTATACACGATAGATCTTACAAGTTAAACAGTATTAAAAGAAATATCAGCAAAATGGGTCATGATTCAGTTAGTTCGATTGTAGGTAGGTACATATGCGTGCGGATACTTAATTTATAAGTATTTTCCAAATATAATAAGTGTCGATATATAAGCAACATTCATTGTTTGCCCTTGAGCTATCAATTAGTATAATGCAAGTATCGTATTACATAAGTGCTATCTGCCACATAATATTTGAATGAAACGTTTTAGTAGGAATTTTTAATAACGTTGAATAAAAACACATACCTACTATACTGCTACGCATATATTCAATTTTTTTTTTCAATTCAATTTATATCATTTATTTCGGATCATTTTTTTTTACAATCTATATTTATATATACCTTATAAACTAACATACATACAATAATATAAACCTAAAACTAATAAGAGTGCATCAGCTTACGACGGCGTCATATTACGCGGCTCAGTATTGTGTAACCTCCCACGATAGCGCCGATACACAATACCTTTCGGCCAAAACTCTGCCTTGAGGAAAATTTCAAGATGGTGAGTCGACACTCGCACCACGAATGATTTAAAATTCGTGCTATGGCGCGACTCTAACCTCTCGACCCTCAAAGTCCAGTTGGTTTTCTTTTCGATATACTCCACGATCTCCTCGGCCTTCGTAGTGATGTAATCGAGACACGTATATAATCGTTGTCGGTCTTGCGGGACGTATCAGCATGTTCGGTCCTGCTAACCCTGTACCGCATTGATTTCGACAAGTGGACTTCCTCTTTTTCTTCTCCACTGTGATAAAGCCATCCTTGTCGCACGTGTCCTTTACCAGAGCCCGTCGTTTTACGGTCTTCTGAACAGGCTTATCGTTCGTCTGCTTGCACCCTTTCTTTTCGAGTCGTGTTGTCCGCACAGTGACTTTGCCGGTGGCAGCAATATCTGCATAGGCACGCTTCGGAGTCGACGTATCTACGGAATTCGATACGTTTGCCGGTGTTGTGACACATGAGACAGGAACAACCACTGCAAAAGTTGCACCGCATTCAGTATCGGCGACCGGTGACGCAACTGCACTCGCCGACTCAAAACTGCCGACGGATGCATTTTGTGCCCCACGTTGCATATTCACTTTTGAAGCGTCAGGTGACATGCTTATAGGAATAGCGTTTCGTAACAACACTACTTCTGCACGTAAGGCACTTATGGTATTATCCGATGCCTCTACTTTGTTCTGCAGCTCGGTAAGGCTCGTTTTTAAGGATATTATATCCTTAAGCAGCCTAGTAACGTCAACGTGGTCGAACGTGACAGGAGGCAGCTTATGCAGCTCCTTTGCCACGAAAAGAGGCACGTCATCAGTCGGTAACCTTTAACAAGGTGATGATGTCTTGTATGCTTTTTTCAGTGCCATCCCTCCGTCGAGACGGCATCTGATCCAGCTTACCCAGCGTTTGGTACAGCAGCTTTTTGCTACTACTGACGTCTTCTTGCTTGAAATTGGACCCACAGATCTGCATAATGCTGACCTCGTCCATGGTGTCAATGGCATGTTGAATGAATGCCAACAACTCGTTCACTATAAGTTGTTGACTAAGGAGGAACACCTCAATAAACTCGAACAACTGCAGAGTTTGGGTATCCGCTACATTTTCGGTTTGCGTCAATACGTTCACGGAAATTTTCGGAATTTCGTAAGAAACTGAGTGGCTACCTATTCGGCAGCGTCAAAATATGCACATTCTTTCTCTTCTTTATTCTGTCCTTTATAATCCTAGTTCTCCTTTCTACTTGAGTGAACGCTTTGAGTATCTTGTACCTCGTGGTAAACCTTGTCGGTATTCATCTTCTCTTCTACTTCGAACTCCTCTTCATGTTATGACGGCTCTTTTACTGTGCACGCAGTTAGGTTGTGGAATTCTCTTCCTCACGTCATTCGTGAGAGTACCTCTGTGGATGTGTTCAAGAGAAGAACAAGAGAACATTTCTTATCTTTGGTTTAATACTAGGTTTATAAAAGTAGATATATTTATTATAATTATGTAAGTTTATGCATTTAAATATTTTAATATATTATGTGTGTATTATTAATAAGTAAGTATATTTGATTAATTATACAATAGGTATACAATAAATTAAAAGGTACTATATTTCATTTAATTTCCTTTCTGTCTTTTTGTACACTTCATTTGTTCTCACACTTGTTATTTTTCCTCTTTCACTCTGAGGTTTGCTTGAAAAAAACTCACTTTTGAGTTAAGCTCGCCTTTGTACATGATTTATCTTACCAATTACGTAATATGTTCTATGTGTGTACAATAAATAAATAAAATAAATAGATATTCTATGACACTGCTACTTCCCTGCAAAGGTCTGCACACGTAAATATGATTTTATAACTTTATATCAACGCATCTTAATTAATAAATTAACGGAGGTATGATGGACAAAAATAAATTTAATTTAATTAAAGTTGTCTTAAAACGTCGACTTTAATTATACATAAAAATTGCTTATATTCACGAAATTTGGCGACACAAATGATAAAAGGCTCATTGTTTCGCGGTTTGTAGGAAATAATCGATACCAATCGAATCAGCGATTCGGAATCAGTTATCGAGTGGGCGGTGAAGAGCTCTTGAATCGGTCCATATGCTCGTGTTCGCACGACGGTCTAGTACATACTTGTCGTAGACGTCCGGGACACACGTCTAGTCCGAGTCCTGTTTCATAGCATTGGCTAATTGAAAACCTATCAACTCGATCAATTTGAAATTTGAAGTTTTACTGACTGTCACTTAACATCTAAATCAAATGTCATGAAATAAGTTTATGTATCATCGTAAATTTTAAAAGTATAAGTACCTATATGTAGCTAAATATTTTTTAGCTTCTTTTACTAATGTCTGTTTCGTATGCATACCATGAAAATCTATGAAAATAGAACAAAACCCTACCCCATGTTTAATTTTGGACTGTTAGATAAGACTTTCAAATTTTTCACATAAGTAATTATTATATTAAGACATGTGGCTCGACTGCGTAGTAAAGGTTGTTTCTGCTAGAGAATACGTTAATAATTCAAGTCCTTTTATTATTGGTGGCAAGAAGAATTACGTCTGTTAAGTAAACTGTACTGTACGCGTGTTTGCAATTCTAATGCATATAGTATGTTTTAAAAACATTAAACTAAATTAAATAACTGCCCATTGCTTATCAACATTAGATATATTACAAGCTAAAAAAGTATGTCTAAAGTTGGAAATATTGGCGTTGTAGTGCAAACACAGTGGTTCATTAGTGGCGGTATAAATCAACGTGTTGCCGACGACTGATTGTTTAGATAATCGCGTGTCACCCAGTTAGTCTCGAGGCCGAATTAACGCGATTGCAGCCGACGGACGAAAGCATCAAGCGAACTTCAATCGAATCAGGCACTTGACGAACTTTACGTAGAGTGAAATAGTATTATTCATTTGTAGAACACGAATGTCCCATTACCATAGCAATCTTCTGGTATTTCTATTTAAGTTCCTATATAATTTGGTCTTTGGTAAAAAAACGCATCTTATCATCCTCGCTATTGGATTCACGGCTTTTAGTTGTGTATTACATATCTGTCTCGTTCAACCCATAAATTATTAAATTGCAAATAATTAAAAATGTAGTCAGTATCTGTTTTTATTATAGGTAAATATCTCCTCATTTCATTGACTGTTATATTATGACTTTCAAAGTATTGAAAAACTCATGCCTGTTGTATCCAACGCAACGTTTTGCAATAATTTACCTTTCTGTACAGCGTAAAATTGAGAATATGAAAATATATCTTCAGTTAAACTGATCCCTTTAATCCATTTTTATTAACAACTTTCCTTTTATCTTGGAACTCAAATATTTAAACATAAATATAATTCATCCGTCTAAACCATTAAAAATTAAGAAAGAAAAACGAGAAAAACATAACTGCTGCAGTCAATTACGAAGCTTAAAAATATCTGTGATATTTTTCGTTCTAATGCCGAAAAAAGGGTTCTCAATCCTTTAAACCGCTCGAAACAACTTAAGATTCATTCGCGTTGAACCAGCGAAATCTGTACCACAGATACGCATTTTTTTTTACAAGCGGCTTCCCACTTCACTAACCCTGAATATTTCAGGCATTTTATTAATATCCTAATCCTCCTTTTTCTTCGGTTTGTACTGAAAGGGAAGTTGGCATTCACCGTTAACAGTTTCATGATTAATGACTGAAAACTCTTTGATGGCTTTTTAATTAGAGCTAAAATAGGGGTGTAATACCGGTTGGTAGCGGGCGCCGTCGACGGCCGCGGGAAGCTTGCTGCGACCACAGCTATATTTCATAGCGGGGGAGAGGCGGCTACGAATTTGCAAGGCTAATAAATTGCGGAATACCTAGGCCTTATTGGCTCAACGTTTAATCGTTCGAATAGCACTGGATTATTTTTAGCGAAGTTCATGTCGCTTCTTTGTAGCTATTGAAAAGTACTTACAATGCTAAAGGAATTCTTGCCTTTGTGGACGGTCGTCGTAAGAGCGTTTACTTATCGGTAACATAGGAATGAAATTTCTAACTTTGCATTACAAATTTATTTTCTCGGGCCGCGGCTTTCCGAATCACCTTTCAAGTTATTTCAATTCGTCAGTGAATCGCGATTAATATTCAATATAAACAGCCTGTTTGAGTGATTGTGCCTGTAACGCTGCGTTCAGATCAGCTTTAAGCAATGAAAATATCATTAATTGGAAGAAATGAAACGAGCATTGTTTAAAAGCAAATGTTTGATTTTGGCTAAAATATTAATGTTTACGTAGTATAAATTTTAATGTCTTTGTATTAGTAAAATTAAATTGTTTCTTGCCCTTTCAAAATAATACGTATCTAATATATACTAGCTAGCTATGTAGATCATGTATTCCATTTTTCTATAAATTAAACAAAAGTCTTGTTAAGCACATAACTCTTTTGTTTATTTTATTTTTAAGAGTTTTTATGTAGGATAAAACTCAGTCTGACGAACGAAGAATAAATCTTATTCTGCTGAGTACAACAGTCAATATTTAAACATGTAAGTATCCTTTATAAACATACGGGAATTTACGCGATCATGCATTAGGTATTTACATACCTTATTTTGCTTGACGTTTCGACCAGGTTACACCGGCCGTGGAAACAAGCAGACCGTTTATAAATTATATCATGCAACGCGAAAATTTAAAAGTAAACATGTAAGTATCCTAGCGTATTTGTTAGGACGGACATAGATTTTGGGGTACTTCCTTATTCCTTCTATTTCGTGTGCTTTTATTACAAAGGCGATCACAAAAAGCCTAATACAAATAATTGACAAGACGAAAAACGTAAACAACAATCTGAGCTTTTGTCATTTGGGGGAAATTACATGACGCGCTTCGGCTTGTGATTTATGTCTCATGACCAAATACTTTATTGTCACATAATTCTCTCTTGAAAATGTCAAAAAACCTTGAATAAGAAAAACAAATCAATATTTTATTAAATATAATTAGCTCGCCTTTGTACATAAATTCTATTTATATATTTTCTTTGTATGTATCTTTCTGTGGGCAATAAATAAATAAAGTATGGTTATTTATACCGGACCAGAGCACTTGGACTCTTGGAATTTTTTTTTTTTTTCGCTTTCCATAATCTGAATCAGAAATGTTCTGTATCAGAAATGGTCAAAATAAACATCTGATTCTAAAATAGTGACCCAAGTTTACCTTTTGAGCTTGATAATTATATACTATGCTACCAGCGCGATCATTTATGTTACATCATCGTTATCATTATATTAGCGATAAGACGACCACTGCTGGGCATATACCTTCCCCAATTTTTGCCACCATTATTTTACATAACAATTTAAAATTATTGTATTCTCGAGTCAAACTTTAGCCATCCTAAAACTTACAAAACATAAAATTAAAAAATGAAAGCTGTAACCTTCCTACGTTTAACAATCTACTCTGGCCCTTGTCTACAAGTTCTTAGTTATTCCATTTCCCCTACAGACTACTTGTGCGGAATGTAAACTGATTATATCTACTGTTTACATTTATTTGTAAATCAAGAAAACACTTACGTATCGTGTTGTTAACTAGGATTTATATACTCGATGATAAGGTCAACACTTATCGAATATTCTTTCCCCTCTCTTCTTTTTAATAAAATTACGTGTAGCTTTTTTGCAAAGATCTATTTTCTAAAGTAAGTCAATAATAGTTGTACTTATGACTTGAAACACAAAGCTTAATTCTACTTTTTTAATGCCTTTATAATACGTGACGTCTAAGGTAAGTTTAAGAATTACAGAATAACTTTGTAATATAATACAACACCCATTACTAAAATAATAAAACATAGTTACTTACTTATTTACAATGACATCGTGCCATTTGACATTCTCATCATAATGCGTAAATGTCCAAAAAGATTGCGTTTTTATTTTTGCATTCTAATGCTAAGCGAGCGTCTGGCTCGCGGGGTCAACGGTCAAGGGCAGGTCGGCTGCGTATGCAAACTGCTACCTACACACAGCCGGGTCGCTGTCTCAGCGTATTACACCATAAATCATCGGCTTGCGTAATGTTTCCTAACTACTTAGCTTATTTGTTATGTATTAACAAACAAGTTAACATGGTGTAGATAAGATACAGATGTGCCTTGTTTTCGTATTTGCATGATTTTCCTATATCGTCATAATAAGCATGGACATCGGTCACCTAATGTTAAGTGGTAATCGTAACCTATGCACAATTGCATATGGCTAAACATTGCAGAAACACTACAGAGAAAATACTATCAAGCCGCTGTGCAACCGTGGGGGAAGTAAAAATTATGTCCTTAATTGCAGTTAAACACACTTTACCCCATTTACCTACATACACTTGTGTCATCTTTTTGGTGTATATTGTGGTGTATACCAACTGTTAGAACACATAATACTATTGAATGTATCTGCATATATATTACATGAAGCATAAATTCCAAGCATTTTATCCAGCTCGTTGCCATACCATTTGCCAAGTCACGAATTCCTGAAGGGGTGGCAGCCAAAAATATTCCTATTACTTCGTAAGCATGTCGAAAACAATGACTAGCCAGAAAGTACGCACTAAGCAGCCACTTTAAGCAATTAGGATAAACAAAACATTTTTATGCAGAACCCGTTTTGGGTTGACTTTAAGGGTTTTACTTGTAAGCTCAGAAGTAACTTGTTAGCTGACGAAAGATAATTGCAAAGATTGAAGATCAGACGCTTGCTATTTACTACTAGCTGTTGCCCGCGACTTCGTTCGCGTGAAAATTTAGATGTGTGCCTGTATGAGAATATTTCTTAACTAATCTTACGGCAATCGTACATTGTATTAGTAATAAATATCAGTATAATCCGTCTCTAAAGCGAATCCTATTTAAAACTATTCACCCTAACACACCACACCACACCCTAAAACAGACAAAATTTTGCGATATTTAACGAAACTTGCCACTCCTACTTTCCCACTTAATAAGAATAGTTCCTAGTTTGGAAATCGTATTATCAAAACTTCTGTTTACTGTTAACTATACAAGCTTTATAGAAATTTTGTTCCCCTTTATACTCCAGGGAAATGAATTTCACAAAATCCCGTCTTAGAGAACACTTATTTTCAAAATTTGAAACGCCTAGCACTTGTAGTTTCTGAGATTTCGTGATGAGTGAGTGAGTGAGTGACCTTTCGTTTTTATATATGTATAGCTTCTGCCCGCGGCAGAACAACAGCGGAATATCGTTTTCCAATAGACATTTTTATATTGTTTAAATACTGTTTTGCATACTATTTCTAATCTCATCATCATCAACATTAGTACAAACCCTCTTTCACCTACCTAAAGATATCCCCCGTAAAACAATATACAATACACAAAGCAAATTTTCACCACAATAACTTTCCCCTTTCCCTCATTTCTTTTCCCCCTTTTTCCCCTTCATTCCCCTCCCGTCTCCCTCCCATCTCCCTCACTTTCCCCACACTTCCCCTCACTTTCCCTCACTTTCCACTCACTCATCCCTCACTTACCACTCACTGACTCCTCACTTCCCTCACTTTCCCTTACATCCCCCTCACTTCCCCCTCACTCACCTCTAACTTGCCCTTTCACTGCCTCCTCACATCCTCCTGAGTTCCCTTTTCCTTTTTTTTTTACACAACGCAATCTAGACCCAAAGTAAGCATATTATATGCTTGTATTATGGGTTCTAGAATGCGGATAAACATACTTACATACTTTTTTCTTGTAAATATATATATTATACATAGAAACACCCAGACCAATGCAAATAGCCATGTTCATGCAGACAATTATTTGCACTGAGCGGGAATCGAACCCACGATTCGTGGCAGTCCATACACAGTACCACCAAACCACAGAGGTTGTCATAAAAATATATTATTAGGTTTTCTGTTTAACACTTTAAAATTAACAATATTCCAGTCCATCCCTTATTACATTTAAAAGGAATAAAACTATTTAAATCTGTGTACATGTAAAAGTATTTAGTTTATACGAGTATGAGGCTTATTCATAAACATCACAGCCTCGTAATTACAACTCTTTTGCATAAGCAGTTGCAATAAATGCACCCTTCTACGACGTTCACTGTTTTAACTTTGTTTGATATAGCGGCTCTATTATTCTGTTTGTTTCATTTGGACTTAAACCTTTCCTTACTTTGTTGAGTATATTGAGTGCAAGTGTAGTATAGAGGTGCTTATTAATACTGTGCTATGGTCTAGCTAGGATTTAAAGTAGCCACGTTACCGTTATTGTTACGCCGATTGTCGTAGATTGAATTTTATCTAAAATATTTTTGACAAATATTCAATAATTGTATGTTTATAAAGGCCAAGTTTATAAATTTGAGTTATATCAGATAATTAATGTGAACCTTCTTATTCGTGACCTAAAAGAATAAGATAATTTTTTAAACAAATTTTATACATTTTCTGAAACTTTCTTAGAGATGTTTTTGTTTAGCAGAGTCGTTTTTGAGCTGAAAATATGAAATTCTCTTGGAAACTCAATACAATATACAGTGCTATATACTAAATACTTTGATTTATTAATATTGCCGTAGTTTCTGAACATTAAACTTAAATTATAAGTGCACCTAATCTATTTGATAATATCATAATCATAACACTAATATATGTTATACAGCTTATGCACTGTTGTTACCAACATATAATTTACGATAGGTAGGTAGCTAAGTATCCAAAATCTATTTGCATTACGCCGCAGTTCGGGACTCAGCTGTTCCAGAGAATCTGTTGTGATATATGGATGTTATTAGGAAAACAAACTTTTAATTGTATGTAATCCTCGTGTTGTATTGTATTTAGGTACTAACATTTGATAATACTTGGCATATTAAGTTTGGAACTTTTAAATATGGTATAACAATAATTTTAACAGCAAAATGTACGAGAATGTATCATTATCATATTGTACCGAAGAACTCTACAAAACTTCCTATGTAACAGAAGTAAAACGTATTACACTTATTTTGATGCAAAAAACTGAAAAGAGCAAACATAATGTTTACTTTATTATAAAATATACACAGTGCATTATAAATTCTTAGCAGTAATTAAACTCATATTAAATAGAATACGGCAAGACCACAAGTTGTTCCTCACGACTGATATTCTGTTTAAGCAATTTGCTTAAGCTACTGGCAAAATGTTTTCCTTTTCGAAACTCACACAAAACAATTTCTCACAGACTCGACTCTGGCCATTTGGTATCCGGAGGAATAAGTTTAACTCCAAACAATAGTTAAGCAACAAAGAAAGTTGCTGAGTAGCGTGCTGCGGCCGAATGGTGTGTGTGAACCGACTTAGGAATGTTAACTGTCTGCGTCCCGCCTCATGTTCTCTGTAATCAGTGCAAACAAACCCGTGTTAATTCGCACTTTCATGCTAATATTTGTCTAGACACTCTAGACCCTTTCTTTCACATCTATTTGTTCGAAGATACTTTTAAAACTAAAAGACTTGTGCTTGTAGAGCACATAATTTTATCTAAAATTCATTTACTTCGAATACTATGTAACCAACGCTTTACTACATAAAACATTCTGAGTAGATGTTTTGAAAATAGTCTTTGGTGAATTTTTAAGTTTATTTTTGTAGCAGTATTATTGTAGTAAAAATAAATAAAATAAACATAGTAAGTAGGTATCTAACCGGCTGAATATACCAGGAATTAAATGCACGAATATTTAAATCATAAGGAAAGCAACTATTAAAGTCACTATTCGTTGCAATTTTTAAAAATAAACTTACACCTACTGACGACGGTTTAAAACCCCTATTGCCGCCAGAAAGTTTCAAAATAATAATAATAATAGCTTCCTTTGTGTTAGATATAATATTTATTCTCAGCATTACTTTCTAAACGAGAACAGAAATATTCGATTCATTTTAAAGAAAACGTTTGAATCAGTTTTGCTATGCGTTTGAAAGCACAAAGCTCGCACACACAACTCACAAGTAATCCGCACAAATTCCAACCGATTTGAGAATATTACATCGAATTCCTAGTCCGTACTCGAACAGAACTTTGCTCGTTGGTAAAGTCTTGCAATTTTCCGTTCCCCCGTATCGGTGTAGCGCGTAAGGGGTGCTGATTTATTTGCGGGTATGAGGCGTGAAGCAAACGAACTGCCCGAGCGAGATCTACGACGCGACCGCGCTGTAACTACGGAGGAAGGCGTCTTAGATCACACGGGAAAGCTATGTGCGGAATATCTTAAAACATGTATAGCAATTTTCGCAGTTTGCCATGAGGAGAATGTTGTAATGTAGTTAATATTTGAAGGCTTACTTAATATTAGAGTGTGAGGTGTGTATTTATTACGCTTTGCTCTTAATGTTGTACGTAGTTTGAAGTTATGGCTAGCGTTTGCGTTAGAAAACTATTAGAACGAATTCAATTCTGAAATTCTTCTTTGCAAAATACGAATCATTTTACGAAAATCCGAAGAGTAGTAACTTGAATTTCGAATACAACTTACAGTCGATACGACTCTCAACATAAGTTAAAATGCTTTGGAAACCTTCTCGGACTTATGCATACGCGGTGGGGTCATTGGACAAAATGTGTGTACGATGCCTATAATTTGTGTATACGATCGTTTCAAACCCAAATAAATAGTGTGTAGTGGTCACAGTACGTCAATTTGTTATTCACCAGCAGTTTGTCACATCCAAACGCATTAGTCGCTTCGAGTCGGTATTGGCCGGGTGACTTTGCTTGCAGTCTAAGCCTCTTCCGAATTCCTCTTCGAAACTGTCATCGTCGCCCAACGATTAGTCAAGCTGCTAAGTGCTACTTCTCGATTGTTTTTCTCTTTGCCACCGTCGGAGACTGTAATTTATACGACTTTGCAGTTCCACCACAGCGTGGAAATTTGCAATCGGCGTAGATCCCAGCAAAACCGAAGGTTTATTTATGGGATGGAGAGTTAACTTTTGAACTGAAAGTTCTGCGGGTGCAGCGGTCGCCAGACCTTTTTTTGTTTGCAGTTGTTACTGACTCCGAGAAATATAGTGTTCTGTGTTCACATATATTTACGTACGATTTCTTTTACAACTGCTTTATTTTGTTCAAGTATGTTTGTCTAAAGTTAGTTGTTCGCTCGCCATATTTGCCGATTCAGATCGGATTATGTTTACTTATTTTGACTCGAGTGAGTTGTCTACCAATAAAGTCGGCCCCAAATTTGAACTAAAGAGTATACAGGTTTTGATTCATTCTTCTGTTTGTAAATTTATTTTTCTCTGGAGAGTCAATAAAATAATAAGCAACTTAGCACTTTCAGAGACGGAGTGTACAAAGGTTATAAAAAACGAAGAATAACAAAAATAGCCGCGAAAATAAATTGCGAACATCTTGGAGTTTGCAGTAACCCTTGTTTTGTGCAACTGTTTACTTTGTGTATTGACAAGCGATGTTTTCTCTAAAAGAGGTCCAAGCAAACAGTATTGGAGTGAGGGCGCCGACGTGATTGCGCCAAGGAAGCTTCTACACTTGTTTGTATAATCCTCAGCCTTTGATTAGCTGCTTTGGTTTCATTGGTGTAAAAGGAACAAGAAAAAGTTGGATTAATTTTATTTGCTAAGTCAATCTGACCTATTTCCAGATTGATAGTTTTACTTTTCTTATTTTGTTATTTAGATCAAAGCTTGTTAACAGAAAAACTGTTACCAATTCTACACTGTGTTTTTCGATACTAAACTATGTATTAAATTCAAAGACTTCAACTTGAGAAGTGTTAATTTCAATTATTTTATAATAAATTCCTTGTAATTTTTAATTGATATTATTTCATTTATTAAATACATTATATGGTATGCGTTGCAGCTTTGACGTCAATCACTTAAATATTTTTACATAATTTCCATTGAAAATTATATCAATAACACACTGAGATCATTCTTTCCATTTAACCTCATGATAATATCGAAATAAAACTATCAAAATCGCTTCTCATGCCATATTTAAATCAAAAAGTTTTCACAATTGAAATTCTTCTATCCGAAACAATTTTTGTCAGAACATCAAACACGAAATAGATACATAACACGTACCGCTACTTTGTCGCGATTGATATAAATGGAAAACTTTTTCGTTCTTTGGCTAGATACGAGAGGTCGTAATACTCCATCTTCATTCACTCGAGTCATCTTTCTTCCTTTGATTTATATCCGTATCTGTCAAGAAATAGCCTGTAGTGTTAAGTAAACTATCAAAACATAGATTTTAAAAGTATTTTAGCTGTATGCCTAAGTTGGACAATAAGAGGGCTAATTACAAGTAATATAACTGTTGTAGGGTAGAAGAAGTTATACGACGACTTTTATTTAAAAGCGAATGAACCTTTATAACGTTTTTCGTAGGTATGTATCATCTCAAAATTTAGTTAATGATTAGCCAGTGAGAAGCATCTATGTAAGTACGTGACTTTTCAAAATATAAATTAAAGTTAGCGCTAATTTTAATTGTTAAATTAAAATTAGCGTTGATAATCACGGGTTATTTGCATCACAGCTACTTACTTGTGTTTGCGACGAACACGATATATACGTCAACTTATTAAAACTAAAATCGATGACTTGAAGGCCAATGAGTTGACCGTGAATGTGTGTATCCTATGAATTCAATCGATTGTCTGTAATCAAATATATTGACCGTGGATGTAACTAATACTTACTAATGATAATTTGTTATTTGTTATTTACATAGTTATACAACATTACAGATAATACTAAGGCAATGTACAGTTATATAAATAATCATTGATGACAGATGAGCAACCGGTAACCACTGCTTTTGGACCTCTAGAAGCAAGTAGTAGAACCTGCTGATTTCAGTATGAATGGACCTCATCGACTGGGGAACTACTATCCTCTCGTAGAATAGTATGGTGCTTAAAGTTAGTATTAGTTTAGGCTCACCTCGAGCCTATTGCATACTGAATAGTTTAAAATTTTAGAGCAGTTAAAATTGAACCTAAACACACAGTAACTACTACTACATATTTCTTGATAAATACTTCACGTTACATTTTAAAATGTTGCCAGGTGCAGATATGCCACCGAAGCAGTCAATGCATTCAATAAAATATATTATTATTATGTAACAATTTTACTATTCGTATACTCGTATTATCAACCTAATTCTTGCTAATACTTAGTTCGTATAAAAGCAAATCAACCGACCCAAAACCATGTAAGTAATTGTACTTATTCACCCTTTTAATTTTGTGACTAAATCTTTTCCAATTGTTTTCACAGTATCCCCATGTTTTTATACCCGCGAGTTATTTTCGTACACCAGCTGCTCTGTTGTCGTAATTACTTTCGATTTACGTAAACCATGTTTATACGACAAACGATTACATTGCATTGAAGGCCGTTATTATATTTTGCCCGTTCCAATAAATAAGTTATTCAATGTCATTTTATTTTAGAGTTAACTGCTTGCGGTTTTGTGAATAATTGTTTTAACACTTGTGACATAGATTCTGTTGGATAATTATTAGTTAAATAACTTATATGCATTTGTTAGAGCGCAAATAATTAGGTTAGTGCAGATTTCTTTACAATGTCTTCGTAATTCTGTCAGTAAATACCAAAATAAACTTTGAAATAAGTTCTACTTATTTTAGTCGTTTTGTACTTATTCGCAGTCTCGAACCCTTAACTTCGTACATAAAAATGGATACGGTAGTCATTAGGCGATAACTTGGAGTACTATGATGAGCAAGTAAAATACATAGCATTACTATTATATTATTTACTCATAAAACAACAAACATCAAAATGGCTGCCCTTCCATATAAACAAGCCAACTATGTAAAACTAAACACATCATAGTGCTTCAAGTATAAAAGAGTTGAGAGCTTAGATCCTCCCACCTCTCAGAGGCAACAATTAAAACATAAGAGTTGAGGGGGCGAGGGAGTAACTACTAAGTGGAAGCGATGACGGCTCTCGCGCCGCCGCTTCCGACGCGGCTTGTTACACAACACAAAAATACATACTTGCGTAAATTATGTCTCGTCACGTTCGTTCGCGCGTTTCAATTGAAAAACTTCGCACAGTTAATATTTTAAAGGGGTTTTATGTCAAACAAAGTAGTTATGTTAGGGGAAGGTTTTAATTTGTACAACTTTTGATTGAAGTTACGTCGTATAATTATGACAATTTCTTAATTCTTTTAAGGTGTCCCTACAAAATTGTAATGAGAATAATATTGTACTACGTTTAACACATTTCAGTGCATAACCTACACATAATAGATATAAAAACGTCTTTAGAAATTATTTTTCCCGATGAAAAAATCGTCTTCAAAGCATAGGGACGCGATATTTTATTCTCGGCGTTCCGACGTGGTCTCGGTCGGATTTAGCACCACCACGTCAAACAACAAAACTTTATCGTATGTACTAAAACAATGAATACGATGTATGTAAAACGAAAGGGGTGTCGCCGCCACGATAGTTCTCATGACGGCCCACCGATGCGGAAGGAAGCCGCACTCGACTTTTTTCAAAATGGCGGGCTGTCAGACGTCATTCTGATGTGCGAAACAAGAAATACAAAATGGCCGCTTAAAAGGGGTAAGCAAGTTGTTTAGGTACAAGCACTCATCATCGATACTCTTTTGTTCGATCGCTTTTGAGTATAGTTTCTGATATTTTTGAATCATGTTTGCTATAGAATCCAAATCGTAAGATTGTTTTATTTTTAACTTATGCTTTTACAAAAATTAATAAGTAAAATAGAATATGAATTTTATTCAGTTTAATAGAAAATTGTACGTCAATCTTGAACAAAAATTAGGTATTTACAAGGACAATTAAATAGTATTCTTTTTATAACACCCGTGCTTATGCACGAGTGTTTATAAAAAGAATAGTAATTGTCCATTTATACTAAATACCAACTAAATAAACAAGACGTAGTCTGACAATAAACTAAAGAAAATTAAGATATGAAGTGAGTCAATGAAGTCTCTTTAAGATAGCAGCTCGTATAACACCAGTTCTTTCAATTACAAAACAAGGCCACACTTTTGCATTCCACGCATTTCACGTGACCTAGAACCTTTTTATCTCGCTGGCGAGTTTCTGGGACTGTGGTGTCATAACGGCTTTTTCTCTTAAATCAAAGTGAAGCAGCTCTTAAGCAGCGGGTAGAGCAATATGAACCAGGTCGAGCCGAGTGATCCGCACTCCAAAGGGCTCGGTCGTCTCAGATGTCGCTCAGAGAGCCCATTCGCGGGCCCCGGCCACACCCTCCACTCGACTCGCACATAAGCCTACGAGCGGTCCGCTTTATTTATTATGTACAGCCATTAACGCCACTGCCATCATGGCGGGCGAGTTTTTCAATTTTTAATTTCCCTCTTACCGCGGTGGTGACACTCGACAAACGCTTCCCGGATTGACACTTAAGTTGTAACTCATTGCACCGTCACAGTTGCCTACTAATGACTTAATGAGTTCCGACCAAATTGTTTATTGCTTTTAAGTCTTGTGCATATACTTAATTATTATATCAAATTTGCGCTATAATATACCTACAAAAATCAAACTACCCATATTTATCCTCCAGGGATTGCAAAATAGGTGCGACGAGATAATATATCTTAGCTCTGAATGAACTGACAAACACAGAAAACTTAATGCTTAGCATTTTAACGCTGTTTGAGTAACAAGTAAGTATAACCTTAATCCCTTATTTTCACGTATGGTTTTTATATTACTTACAAATCGGCTCACAAGTCTACACACGATACGTGTTAAATTCAAAAACGTAAGCACGTAGTTAATAATGCGTACTTGTCGTTCGAATCAAATACGGCTTCCTTTTAACCCCCCAAATACTCGCCCAAAAGTTTCATGTACGGCTTCTAAAGCTGCCTGTCTCAAAATGGCGGCCATTCTTTGAATACTCACATTTTAACGGTTATTACAGTACAGAGAATTCAAGAAACAGAAGAAACCTAGATTGACAAAAGTTTTAGCGTAAAAGTAGTTTCGTTAATAGCGCCTCTGTTCTTACTTTATTATAGTGCGAGTTGGAGGTCGATAACAGTTAAAGTAATGGCAGAGGGACCGAGAAAGCCGTCCGGCCGCGGCCGCAAATATCCTCACCGACGTCCAACCTGGCCCGAGACAGAACTTCCCTCTGCTGATTCCACAAATTTATTTCATTAAATTTAATTCTAAACTCTGAAGGGCCGCCTGGGAATTCGGTCAGAGGCAAAGGAGTTAAAGTTCACGAGTACGTACTTGGCAAATTAATCTTAAGGGAGTTTCGATGTTATCCTGCTTCGTGGACTTGAGTGCGCTAAGTCTGTCGGACGTTATAAATTAACAAACCCTCGCCGGTAATTAAGCGAAGGTGTGCTTTACATTGAGTTTAACGAACAAAAATTCAATTAAGCTAAATTGTGTTACAACAATTTTTCAACAGAGCATGCTTTATTTAGATATCTAGTAAATATAAGTTTGTCGAGCCCTACTGGCTCGTCTTCGTTGCCATGTTTATAGCTCTTTATAAAAATATGCTTGCTAATAAATCCTATTACAAAATTTGTTGCTCCTTAATATTACACGGAAATTTGCAAAGTTAATTAATTTTCTACTAATAATTAGGATATCTTTGTTATTATACAACGTTAGGCGAATTTTATATAAAAATATCTGCGTGTACACTTTTATAAAACTTTATAAGTTAATTAAGTATGTTACAGACATCTGATAGTAAATGGTTTCTTTGGTTATTATTAGTACACTTCTTCATTTAGCCATGTTTAAAATAGGTATAATAAGGATTTGAAAATCTAAAAACCGCGTTTGGCCAGGCAATATGGTATTTTTATAACATTCTTAATATTTATATAGCAAACAAACAGTTTACCTGAAAGTATGTGGCTAATGTAACCCATTAGTATTGTTCTTTAAGCTATGGTACGAGAACATCAGCCATACGTTGCAAATCTTTGTCGAAAAAAGACCGTAGGTCTGTACGCCAGAAGAAAATCAGGGAACGCCCACCGTGAAGACAGAAGAACATAATAAGGAAGGTTAATAAAAAGGGTTATCTCCTAAAGATCCCGATCTCCGAGGCACCCGTCCCGCAGGACCCCGATTAATTTTATCTTGGTAAAAGTCAGTTTAGCTTAAAAGCACCGTCAGCAGATGATATTATGTTTAATAAAAATTTATTACTAACAAATATTATAATACTTAAAGGATCAGAAAAAAATGATACAGTCTTGCTTGGCGACGCTAAATATTATAATCAGAGAATGCAATACAGAGTTTCTTTAAACATTCACAGGTTTTCACATAAAACAGATAAAAATACAAATAAATCACTAGTTATAAAAAGGCAGACATATAGTCCAGCCGGCCACACTAGCTCTATTGTTAATATAACTGGTTGGTTGGTTGCCTTGGGATTTTTTTTGCAACCCCTTCACGCTCGGTGTTATTTCTAATTTGAGATAATTATTATTGTCATAAATTGTGTAATATATTTGTTAAATATGTTGTGATGATAATTGTATTTTATATGTTTGATACATTTTATTCAATCTGTAATTTCCTTTACTTAATGTTAGTACCTATTAATCGACATTGTGCAGAATTTCAAATAAACTACTTTCGTCTTACGTAATTCAAACACATAAATAATATAATAATCATGCAACGCGAAAGTTTAAAAGTAAATACACATAGGTACATTTAAACACTTTTTATGTTGACGGTACAAGTTGGGGATCGAAATCCTCAAGAAAAACTCAATGAAATTAATATATGTTAGTTTTAGTTCTTTTAATGAATCAGTATGATTATTTATCAGTCGTAGACCAATGAATTAATATTGTATTTAAATTGTTTTTTTTTGTTCCCAGGTAAGATATAACCATAATTATGTGACCAAGATCCTGACAGCTACACAAGGTAAAATTAATTAAATGTACATAATGACCTAAGGCAAGAGTCTAAAATGAGAGTCTTGTTTATTAAAGTAGTAGTTCTTAATTAATATAAAGGATCCCTAAGAATTACGATGGACTTACGCTGCTTATTAGACTTGTTATTCTCTTATTAGACTTGTGTTGTTTATTCTCATAATAATATAAGAAATAGTAGCGGAAAGAATATGCTTTGGTATAGTTCAATTTAGTTCAATGGTTTAGGTCTTCGTGTATTTTGTAGGGAATATGCAGGCAAATTATCTTATGCAAAATGTTGCATTACCTATGCAGTTCTGATGACTAAATAATCGTACTACCTATACCGTAGTACAGTTTCTCTTTTGGGTATAGCAATATTTGAATTTTTAGAATTGACTACATATATAATGTATTAATTGTATAAATATGGGCGTGACTTAGATAAATATATTAATTACTGTAGTATAGAAAAATCAATTGTATTTTAAGGTTTCTTCCTTAAATTTCCAAAGGAGCTAATTGAAAATATTTTTAAATAAAAAAATACCGCCTTCAAACAGGAAGGCAACTAAAAAGTAAAAAATAGCCTAACTTAGCACTAAGTAATTTGTATTTTGATTTAGAATCAGAAATAAGTAAAAAAGTATTTTATAATTTTGAAGTTGATGCCAAGTAAATACTACAAGAACCCTAATACAATAGCAAATTAAGATTGATAATACTCAGTTATTGTTTTACTTGGCACCGACTTCAAAATTATAAGATACTTCTTTACTTATTTCTGATTAACTAAATCAAGGCGGGTTTTTTTTATTTAATATATTTTTTACTTTCTGGTGGTTTACATGTGCTTATCCCTTTACAGCGTACAGGCGTGATGTTATGTTATGAACTGGTGTAAACAATAGACAGACGTAAGATTTCAGCAATCTTAGTCCGTTTGCATTTATTGAGTTCCGTTGCCTATCTCCGAAGTTCTTCATCAGATCTTCACCAAATTGAAATGTGACCACTTCGAAAAAGGTATTCTTCCAAAAACTACCCAAATCGCTTCAAGTGTGCCTATAAAATTTAAAGAGTTCTCGCTATTTCTCCAGGATCCCATCATTAGATCTTAACTTGATGATCATGGGACCTCGTGTAAAGTTTAAACTTTCAAATATAAAAAAATAATCCAAATCGGTCCAGCCATCTTCGAGTAATCTGGGAACATACATAAAAAAAAGGTTCCGACGAATTGAGAACCTTCTCCTTTTAGAAGTCAGTAAAAACAGCCTACATCCAGCGTCTATCAAGTAATGTGTTAATTTTAGATTGAAATTGTCTGAAATCAACCAATAGTGCGAGGACCAATCAAACTTGATTAGTCACTTTACTAAGATATATGTATATTAAAAATATTTATGTAATAATACAATAAGTTTCCATACATATTTGACAGCAACAATAGAACAAAATTAAGTCAAGCTGAAATTTATAATTGACACAGTTAAATATCCATTAAAATTCGTCAAATGAGTCTCCTTTTCATTTGCATATTTTGCAACATCGGCGTCGGTCGAGTTTGGGTGAACGAACTAATGCTCTCGGTTTATTTCCTAGGAGTCCCTGGGTAGTTGTACGTAAACCTTTACTCTAACCCGCGATATAAAATTAAGTGTTGATTAATACCATGTATTTTAGGGTCGTTGTGGCTAAAACTGGCAAAGCCAGTCAGGTGTTTAATTTAGAGCCACTTTGCAACTACAAAGTAGTTATAGTTAACCGTCTTAAGGTAGCCTGAGCGTCTTTTGATATGAACTAAGATTCTTTGGAATAAATTGCTTTGTGTAACAAACTGCTTTAGTTTTAGAAGCTGTGTTAATATCAGTATTCACTTCGTATCAGATAAAAATGCCATGATTTCTTAAATTTGGTGGTATAAAATGTTTAAGCTCGAGGTTATGGTCCCGAAACCGTGGATATACTCGTAGCAATGTGTTTTTTTTTAAGACACATACTGTTTCTTATTAGTTTATTTTAGCTATGTCTGCGTTTATATTACCTAAAAATAATTTAGAATCGATTTTCATCGGTAAAATCGTAACACGATCCCGGTACTTAGTATCGCAGATTTCTAAAAAGTACGGTAGAACTATACTTAGCTTTATAATTGGATGTAACAAAAACTACTTAAACAAAGTTTTATTTCAGTACCTTAACAATTAGTCACGCGAGACTCCAATAAAAATATTTTACGAACCCAAAAAATTATACCCTAGACTTCGGGTTCAACTTAATTGACAGGGCGTCAACTGTAGCATACTACAATAGTTCAGCATTTGGACAAAACTAAAATATACATTATTTTTCCCATAGTGTCTAGTCCTCATGGGACGGTTGCTGTCAATCACTCGACAACCACTCCATAATAGATCCAATAAAATATTTACAAACGTAATCCTATGTGGCCGCGAATCCATTATAAATGGGCTTTTATAAAAGTTCGCCCTATCATATTGCCTTAGGGTGGCGTTTAACAAGGCTCTTTTACCTCGTAATCGTTACTTATTGATGTTTCCGTGTCTAGACGCGTTCAGTTTTCCTC
Source organism: Parascotia fuliginaria (assembly GCA_963082885.1). Classification (NCBI taxonomy): domain Eukaryota; kingdom Metazoa; phylum Arthropoda; class Insecta; order Lepidoptera; family Erebidae; genus Parascotia; species Parascotia fuliginaria. The sequence continues at coordinate 9,888,012 of OY720186.1, forward strand.
TAGTTTCCAGTATTTGCTGTCACGAACATATGAATTAGATATTAGTTGGCACTGCAATGTCAGTTATACGTGCATGAACTTCGAAAATTGTTTTAATAATAGTAATTAGTTCCGCTGTTGACTGACGCAAATCATTCAAACAGGGGATATTATTTGTCCGAAACTTTTCTTATTTAAGTATTGATTGATAGATGAGTTTTTCCTTAAAATGCTGAGTGTTGAGGCAAATTTTATGTGATCGTCCAAATCATCGTTGATCATTGTCAAAAGTAAATTGATGTTTGGCAAAGTGGAGCCACCTTTGAACTTAGGCCGGGGAAGCTTTTAAGGATAATTAACGTGCAATGAATTTTGAACTTTCAGTAAAAAATTTGATATAGATGACAATCGAAAACAAATTTTAGAATCGATGTTTTCATTTGAATGTGTTTTAGAAGTTTAGGAATGTTTCATTTCATTAACATATATATAAGTAGATAATATTTTATTTTTTAAAATGTATAATTTTATATTTTGTGTAATAAAACAATGCTGTACTTTATAAATAAAACAGTAAACAAAGTACCTATAGCGTAAATAATTGCTGTTATTTATGTATTTTTCATTAAGAAGATAACTTCATGGTAATTAAAGTATAATAAAAGTCGTCGTAAAACTCATTCAAAAACTTTTCTCGTTCCTCGTCAGATGACATTTATGTTGTTATCTTACTTTGATAAATATTCTGCTTGAAACATTCTAATTTGCTAGAAATTTTATGATATTTTAACGATGTTTCAAACTAAAAACGATAAAAGTACTATGAGTAAAACACTTTATTCAATAAGTTTAGGAAAAACTCAAAGGCTAGTTTTTTTTAAAGTTACCTACTAAACCCAGGGAAAAACCTTGATAATCTCGATAATACTATATTATCACAACCAAACATCTAAAGAACAGGGACTTTCACGACGTGCTTACTTTAAAAGGCTATTTTCAATTTTCTCGTAAGCCCGCGAAAATCCGTACAGCCCGAAAATCCTTCTCCCCTAATCTTAAAGTTCTTTGAGCAAATGTCGTGCTATCAGCTCGGGCAGAGTAAATAACGAGTTGAAAAATGACAGTAATAACTATCGGGTATAATGAGTGGGGCGGAAATGCCCTAAGGAATAAATAGGGTGCTGCACACCAAATGTTGCAGAGAGCCAGCATCCACAGCCGCAAGGTAAACAAACCATTGCCGCCGGTTTTTACGTTGTTTCAATGTAAAAAACGTGCTTCGTGCGAATTTTTTGCTCGCATATCTTGCAATACATTTTCATATTGCAGTTTTAAAATAAAGTCTAAATAACAAAAATATGAAAAAGCGACTACAGTTGCCCTACCCTTATAAAATTTTGTGTACATTTTCGCCATATAAAAATTATTTCATTGTGTAGCTTTTAATATTCATTTCGTCTGAAATCACGTGAACGTCAGCGATACGGTCCACAAAGCGGCCTTATCAGAACGGCTCATTTCCACTCAATCCTGTTTCACGTGCCATCATACACGACACCGGGAATCCAAGCTTTTTAAATTCGTTGTGAGGGGAAAAACGAGCGCGAATTTATCAAAACTCCCGTGTTCTTTCCATTAGCAACATCTCAGATTGTCGCAGTTGTAAACGAGTGCGTGTTGCGCGAATAATGATGTAATATACGCGAGACGGTGTAATGACGCCTTTTGATGGGGCCTCTTCGGAGCGTCATTACAAAAGTCACCATGACTACACAGTGCTTATGTGGAATGAGATATTATGGAGATGATGCCTTTACTTTTTGATGGAACTTGATTATAAGAAATTTAAATTACATTTTGTACAACGTTGCTATGAGTTAAATTTTAAGTGCACTAGATATCTTACATTGTTACTAGTGTCTTCTTCCTTTGCAAGTAGGTTGTGAGTAGTACAACGACTGACAAAAAAAACTGTTAAATAAAATATTTGCAGCCGAAACAAGTTTGGAGAGACACAAAAACCCAATTAAAATTGTTTGCGAATGGCTGAGTAAATCCGAGTAAAAATTGCTGCTACGCAAATAAAGACTAGGTAAGCTTCTTCTCAATTTAGGTTCATAATAAGATATTCATAAAGATGTTCCGGCGAAACGACAAAAGATGGCGACGAGACAAGCTCGCTTTCCAACTAAAATTACAAGAAGCCAAGAGACTTATCCGCATTGGGAACAATGAAACCTACTCCAGTGCAACCGCTATACGAGTAAATAATATAAAATTGAATAATTGTAACAAAGGTGAAGCCTCTCAAATAAACAAAACATCGTGTAATTAATTTTGCTTATATTGTCAAATAAATATTCAACAAACTTAAAACATTATAAAGTATTCATGAACATTTAAAATAACTTAGAAATATACGTTTAGAATAATAGGTACTCGAACAGGTTTCACGACGACCTTTTGATATTTTGATTCAGAAAGATTGGATTTAATTTTAAGAAAAGGTTTCTAGTTGTCAATAACTAATAGAATTGTCATCTAAAATTGTATGCTAATGTGATTCATAAAAATTCATGCATGAATACAATCTCAAGTCAAAAAAGAAGATTGCTGTAATAAATCTATGTATTAGTCCTTTCTGATCATCAGGTTGAATTCGCGTAAAGTTGTATATCTATTTCTCGATGAATTTGACTTAGCACTAATAACTATTGCTTTTCGAACAAAGAGATTACCTAATTCTGTATAATTAATGTGGTGTGTGGGTTTTATAGTCATGATGTCTCAATGTTTTCGATACTCGCCTCTGTGAATGATAAGTACCTACCTACCAGTAATACACAGTTGTAAATTCATTATGGTAAAATATCTATACTATTATATAAAGAAAGAGTTTGTTTGTTTGTTCGAACGCGCTAATCTCTGGAACTACCAGAATAATCCTTTTTTTGCGTATGACATCCCAGTTCTCGAGGAAGGTTAAAGGCTACATAACATCACGCTACTAGCGACGGAAGCAGAGCAGAGTAAAGTTAGTATATTAAAAAACGCATCCTTCGACCTCATTATTAGTTATAGTGAAGAGAAAATTGGTTGTGTAGTCTTTGGTCTAGACTATGAAACCAACCCATCTCCATGAGCGCTGTAAGAAAAGACTTCAGGAATATTGCATAACGAGCAGTTACCTTGCTCCCGTCACCAATCCACCTGCCAACTAATAGCCTTAACGCATTAGGAGAGGGTCATATCCACCAGTCATCGTCAGGCTCATACAATACAGTGAAGAACATTTTATGAAAACAGTGATGAACAAGAATAAACTGTAGTACAAACATTCCCAGAGTCCGAATGCTCTGACCTTATCTCATAGCATTTTGGCAAAATAATATGTTTTTTAATATCACAATACAGTTAGGAATGGTTAATAAATCATTCGAGATGCCCTTCTCTTTTTAAAGGTGGTTACGAAATATTTATGCTGTTTTTGACTTTGACGAAAGTAGATTGTACTGGCAACTGCGATTAAGGAAAACGTTATACAGAAGAACATCATTTATTTATAACAGTCATGAATATTTAAATTATAACCTTTTGTTATTCGGCGTGAACAGTAATTTCTTGTGGATAACGTGAACAGTAATTTCTTATCATTTCTAAAAATAGTATATGCAAATATATTTTTGTTTAATTACGGAAGATGCAACAGTGGCTGTACCACATTGTGCGCTATCATTTTTCAATTCATTTCAATTCATTTATTCATAACAACAACATATATTATCACGTTAAGCACGATAAGTATTCTCCCGAATATTTGTCTAGGTGAACTTTTTCTTTTAACTTAAAAAAGTAAGTGTTTTCAGTATATCTAAGTTTGAACTTCTTCCACAGCTGGTTCTTATGTGCAACTTTTAGGCTCTACCTCTCTTCTGGCTTTTAGCCCAATATTCTTCGTAATCATAACATACACAGTCATTGTTATCATATTAATCCCGTGCAATTTAATACAGAAGACGTTTAATCGTGACCCCCTCGATCTTAAGACATGAAAATCTTCTCATTTGTCAGGTTCTCCCCTATATCGCCGTCAGATGAACATATCAAATATCATTTGAAATTAATCAGCGTAACTTCGGTATCCACGGGGCGCCTACACTTTCTCTCATCTATACATGTCATTGTGTTGTCTAGCAAACAAAGGGACTGATTTTATTGTTATCTAAACGTCGTTTTGATGTTTGGACTGCATAATTATGTTCAATCTATTTTTATTGTTTTTGTTTCTATGTGCATTATTTTTTTGAACTTCGATTGCTAGTTATTATTTTAATCTTTGTTACTATCTACATACATCTAAAATTAAAGATACAGTAACAACAAATCTAAAATTTGAACTGTATACAATATTTTCTCACACAGCGCCATCTAGCCCCAAATTAAGCAATTAAATTTGCTTGTGTTATGGGTAGGTACTAAACAACTGATATACTACTTATATACATTTTTTTTTGTAAATACATACATATTATAGATAAATTACACCCAGACACAGAACAAACAATCATGCTCATCACACAAAGGTTTGTCCTGGGTGGGAATCGAACCTACGACCTCCGGCTTAGCACAGTCAGGGTCACTAACCACTAGACCAACAGGCCAGTCAGTCAGGTTTTCTAGAACTATTATAATTTATTTTAGCATTAGGCCGCGCCCGTGACTGGGGTAGGAGGAGATTATTGCTTACATATGTCAGATTCTACCTAAATATGGGCAAGAAACATTAGTTGCGAAATGATAGTGTGCTTAGATATATGTAAAACCACTATTTCTACTGACTTGATTTGACTGCGGCAGTAAATAGAATTGGGACAAAAACAAGAGGCTTGCTCCTTCATTCCTTGTGCCGAAATATGGAAATGCGTCTTACCTCCTTAAATATCCTTCATATAACGAATTATTTCCAATGTTATATATCAAAAGTTTCAAATTACAGTCTAAATATCAGTCTTCGGGCTCACTTAAATGGCTTAAAGCTCAGAACCCTGATCATTTCACAGAGGGCCCCTACGTATTAATATAATCTCAAGAAAGCTTTATTTTATACTCCCCTTCAACAGACAGTGGATGTATTGCAGTTATAAGTCAGACGAATTAATCCATATCACTTGACAATAAAATAAAGAAAGAAGAAGTTAATATAAGAATGTTTACATTTCTTTGAAGTTACTACTTAGAATAGAATATTCATAATTGCACATGACTTAGTACAAAACAAATAACAGAAAAACTTACTTAATCCTTTTTTCTTTATTGTACAAACAGAAATACGATTAAAACAGATTTAACTAGTAGTACTAATCTATACTTATAATATAAATGGAAAAGTAACTTGTCTGCCTGTTACGTTTTTACACCTAAACTACTAAACCGATTTTAATGAAATTTGAATGAGATGGAATAGATAGACCTTGGGGAACAACATATTATGCTATCTATTATCGAGAAAAAGGACTTGATAAGGTTGAAATAGGGGGTGAAAGTTTATATGGAAAATGCGATATAAGCGACATTTACGCTGGCGGAGCTACGGGCAACAGCTAGTTTCGAAGTAATTAAGACATAGTTAATCCAGTGCTTAATAACTAGATGATATCTAATTTTGTTATTGAGTTTGATTTATTTGAGTGTCTCGGTAGCACAGTGTAAGTGCTTGTGACAATATTTTAAATAATAATAAATAATAATACCAGCCTGTTTACTGTCCCACTGCAGGGCAAAGGCCTCTTCTCATATAGAGAAGGCATGAGCATTAATCACCACGCTTGCTCAAGGCGGATTGGCAATTTCAGACTTAAGTCCAGGTTTCCTCTCGATGTTTTCCTTCACCGTCGGTCAGAAATGTCCAAGATAAACTTAGGAAGTACATATGATTTGAAATATCACATTGGTACTTGCCCGGATTCGAACCCACTACCTCGTGTTTACGAAGCGAGTGCCTTATCCACTGGACCATTTCGACTATTTTAAATAATTTATAATTATTTGGTTTGAGTTTGGGTGTGATTAGTGTCCATGTATGTTTGTAATGTCTCCTGCGAGATAGAAGCTGTTGGCTAGTACATAGTTATAATATTTATTTCAAAGCTTGAACTGTTTTAATTGCTGTTTTAAATTCTTTAGTCCTAAGTCAAAGTCAAAGTCAAAGTCAAAGCATTTATTTCATTTAGATCATAAAGTATGATGCTTATGAAAAGTCAACATTACATTGTGTCAGCCAATTGACCTACAGCCAGTTCGCTGACGAGGTAGAGCTGTGAGAAGAACTGGCAAGAAACTCACGCCACTCTTTTCAATCGCCAGATAATTACAGTTATTTGAATGAGTTACAATTTAAACACTCAACGCAACCAAAGAACCATACAAAGTAATTATTACAAATTAACTAATTAATATAATACTAAGATTAAAGAAAGAAAACAAGGAATTTAGTTTCAACTAGTATGGTAATTTGACTACGTATTTTAATTAAACTGGTAAATGCACCCCCTGGTCACATTGAACGACAAGGTAATACTGGATTGAATATTAAATGTAAGCCATGCCAAGATTGACCAGTCATCCCAAGTAGCACCCGTTCACGAGCATGACGCACGGGCCAGCCATCATCACCCTCGCCATATTAGAGGGAAGGTGATGACCCGGCCAATACGACACCACAAGCAATGACATTTTAGTGAGCATGACAATGCAGGGCATGGGTGGTAAAAGAACCCTAATAAAATGTATTATGCCTTACGAACTCGTAATGATCATGATATGCATCCACTTCACATTAAACTTTTACTACAATAGTCAACATAATTACAATAATAGTCAATATAATTACTATAATAATAATCAATATACTGAATGATAATAATAGTCAATATAAGTACAATAATAAAAATATCAATATACTTAATGATAATAATAGTCAATATAGCTACAACAATAATAATCAATATAACATTAATCTTGCATTAAACGAGCAACTATACCCATGCTGCTTTATCATTTAAATAATCATTAATAGTATAATAACCCTTTAGAATAAGGCGGTTTTTAACAGCTTGTTTGAATTTTTGTAGGGGTAGATTCATAATGTCAATGGGTAATTTGTTATAGAAACGTACACCTAGACCCGCAAATGAGTTGTTTACTTTATGTAGGCGATAATATGTACCAACTAATTTATGTTTACCTCGAGTATTCACAGAGTGCATGTCACAGTTTCTGGAATACAAGTCTATATTTTTCTTGATAAACATAATATTGGCGAAGATATACTGAGACGCCACCGTCAGAATACCTATTTCTTTAAAAATCTCTCTTAGTGAAACCCTAGGGCCCAAATTGTAAATAGATCGCACTGCTCGTTTTTGAATTATAAAAATTGACTCAATATCCGCAGACTTGCCCCAGAGTAGTATACCGTATGACATCACGCTATGGAAATAGCTGAAATAGACAAGTCTAGCTGTTTCTATGTCGGTAAACTGTCTTACCTTTCTTATCGCAAAGGCTGCGGAACTGAGTTTACCAGCAAGACACGATATTTGGGTACCCCATTGAAGCTTGTTATCTAAAGTTAAACCCAAAAAAACTGTAGACTCAACAAAGCTCAAAGTTTCATTATTTAAACTTATATTAATAGCTAGGCTTTTAGTATTGGGCATAGTAAATTTAACACATTTAGTTTTCTTTGAATTAAGCAGTAGGTTATTCGCACTAAACCAGTCCAGAACTTTCACTAGTGAGCTATTCACTTTATCAATGTTAGTTTCCTTACGATCCACTTTAAATAAAAGTGATGTGTCATCAGCGAACAGTACAATGTCGCAAAAATTCTGAATATGGAATGGCAAATCATTGATATAAATCAGAAAAAGAAAAGGGCCTAAAATGGAACCCTGTGGCACGCCCATAGCTACAGGTAATCCGGTAGACCTACTTCCGTTTATATCAACATATTGTATTCTATTGCTTAAGTAAGTGGCAACTAGATTGAGTGCAGCATCCCTAATACCATAATGACTGAGTTTTCGTAGAAGCGTATTGTGTTCGACGCAATCAAAGGCTTTTGAAAGGTCACAGAAGACACCAATAGCATCCATCGAATTTTCCCAGGCACTATAAATATGCTTAATCAATGTAATACCTGCATCTATTGTAGAACGACCTTTAGTAAAGCCATATTGCTCTTTGTGTAACAGTTTATTTGAGACAAAGTGACTTTCTAATTGCTGCAAAATTATTTTCTCAAACACTTTGCTAATAGCTGGCAATATGGAAATCGGTCTAAAGTTAGTTGCGTCACTTTTTGATCCATTTTTGAATAAAGGTATTACTTTACTGTGTTTCATCAGATCAGGAAACACGCCTGTGTCCACACATCTATTAAATATTGTGGCAAGGTGTGGAGCTATACTAGATATTATATTATTAATTAGATTCGTTGAAATACCCCATAAGTCAGCAGTTCTTTTTGAGTTAAGTGACTTAAACACTTTTATCACATCATTGGGGTTAATATACTTGAAACTAAATAAAACGCTGCACTCTCCCACGCTAACCCTAGCTAAAGTTTCGGCTTTGACTGGGCAAGAATCTAAGGACCTGGTTGCATTAATTGCAGGTATGTTTATAAAGAAATTATTAAATGTTTGTGCTACATCTAAATTATCTGAAATAATTTTATTATTTACGTTAAGTTCAAAGTTAGTATCCCGCAATGTGGTTCGTCCAGTTTCATTGTTAATGATACTCCAAGTTGTTTTGATTTTATTGTCAGATTCTTTAAATTTATTACTTATGTATAAAGATTTGGCTGTGGTACAAGCCTTTTTAAAAAATTTTGAATAATTCCTAACGTAATCTACAAAGTTCGGATTTGTATTATATTTTTTCATACCATGTAGTTCAAACAGTTTAGTTCTACTTTTATAGATGCCTGTTGTTGCCCAGTCACAAAATTTAATTTTAATATTTTTATTGAAAGTCTTGGGTTTAAAAATATTTTCATATTCTACCTTAATTAAATTAAACAAAGATAGGTAGAGGCTGTCAGGATCGTCGCGACTAAGATCTATATTGGTAACTTTAGTACTAATGTTCTCGCTAAAGTGTTTCAGGCGTTCAGAGGTCACTGGCCTACATATGATCTTATAATTCACTTTAGGTATTTTAATTACAGGCAATTCAACCTTTTGCCCATAGTGATCAGATGTTAAATCATTCAATAAAGAACTATTTAAAGACTGACAGTTGCAGAAAATATTATCTAGGCATGTAGCAGAATGAGTAGTAACTCTAGTAGGTTCATAGAATAAATAATGTAAGTCAAATGAGGTAAACAAGCTAATTAATCTACTACATATAGCTGATTCCTCAAGTAAGTTTACATTAAAATCACCACACACAACCACATGCCTGTTACAAATGCTCAAGCGTTTCAGTACATCTTCCATTACAGTTTCAAACAAGGTGAAGTCACTCTGTGGCGGTCTGTATACACACACAACAACATGTTGCTCAAGCTCCACACAAGATATTTCAATTGTGCGCTCAATGGAAAGCTGTACTATATCCTTACGCTCCTTATATTTTATACTATTACAAACATATACTAAAGAGCCACCATGTATAGCTTTCTTCCTAGCAAATGCACTACCAATACTGTAGTACTCATTGTTCATTATAAGTTGGTCACATTTCAGCCAATGTTCAGTGACACAGAAAATATGAATATTAAGTAATCTTAAAAATAATTCTATTTCTAGTTCCTTGCCGGATAAGCCCTGAATATTTTGGTGAACCAAGTTCAAATAAAATGACTCCTTATCCTTTGTCTCATCTACTAGTTTAAACTATTAGATGTATTGATATCAGTAGTTTCACTACTTTGTCCTACTAAATTCTTCAATACCCTACAGGTATCTGTGTCAGTAAATAAATTATATGCTAACAATTTAGCAATTTCTTTTTTGGAAAATGTTGGCAGATACATAGTATCTTTTGTCAATAAAAATTTACTAATAAATATATTTATGTCAAAAAATGTCATGAAGTCACTAAGGCGACTTGTACTATTATAAATTAATAAATTCAATTTTTCAATATGCTTATTTTGTATATCTGATAAAGCATATGAATATGGTAAAGCACAAAAAATAAATTAACACCCTAAACTATCATAAAGTGAAGTCATTACTTTAGTTAACTGCAATATGTCTTTTTTTGTAGCATATAAACTGTTACCATATAAAACTATAACTGTTGATTCTTTGTTAAATCTAGTATTTTTGATATTACTAATTATACTACTTAATTTGGCTCCTGGCGAACAGATATTTGTGATTGGATGCTCATAGTTACTATTAATTAAACTGCCTAAACCTATTCCAATCTGATCAGTGTACATAATTACATTTTTAACAGTAAGTTTTTTATGATAATAACAAGAAGAGGTGTGACAGGGGACTGAACTACTATGAGTAAGCGACTGAAGCTCTGAATCTCTATTGGCAGATTCAGTAACAGACACAAGTGACACTTTACTGATCGGTGTAGGCTGTGAACATGATGAGCACGACATAATCTTGCTAAGGGTAATGACCTGTTCTAAGTTCTCTTTACCGACCCTTGCAATTTCATCATATTTCATAATATACTCACGTGTTTCCTTCTCATGATCAAAAATAACCCTAGTTAGCTGTGACTGTAAATCAGAAATTTGTGTCTCTAGCTCCTGTGTATGTTTCTCATACATAAGCCTACTGCTTTCTACCTGTTCGCTATAGTTTTCTAGCTCTGAAAGTAATGTCACACGCTCTGTTATCAATGTACCATTAATTTGTGATAATTTTTTTATGTTTGTTGATTTTTTTATGTTTGCCTTAAGATTTTTTATTAATTTCCTTAATTTGTAATGCTTCTTAGATTTATTTTTACTATTGGTAATAAAAGATTTTTTACATGTACACTTCAGAATATCTGGTATACCTATTTTACCACCTATGAGGTCAGAAAAGAGATTCTGAGTAGCAGTACTGTTGAGAGCCAGTATTGTGTCTTCTAGTGAAACTATTTTTAAGCAGGCCTTATTCAGGCTTGATTCCAATTCTGTAATGTACCTACAGTAAGTACCTCCTTCTTATTTATCAAAATCGATGTCTACGTCTAGTGAAAAAGTTAGCTGCTTGTAATTTCGAAAGCTCGATTTGTAAAATCTAAAATTGACAAAATTCATCTTGAGCAATCGTGATAAACAATGCACATACTTTATCCATATTCTTAAGAAGAAGCGTTTACCCTACAATAACATATTATTGCCTATTTACTCTGTCGTTCCGTTGCTCGTTCTTTACGAACGATTACTAATGTACCTACGTACTATAATTTATTGTGTTTCTCATTGTAAGAGAATTGTATTCTGTTTTAAGAAATAAATGTCTTAAACCGTTTATTAATAGAATATAATATTAACCTCTGTGCGGTTTTAGTCAATTTTCCGATTAGGGCTATCGATGTCATCCCCAATTTTGCTTAACAGTAATATTTTTCCTGCTAGCTGCGTAAAAACTGTATGTGCTTACTATAACAAACAAGCAAGTCTTACAGCAGAATCTGAGTCGTCCTAAGTATACCCTGAAGCCGTTATGGTACATTCAAGATGTAAAGAGCCTTCTGCGTTTTGTTGATACACAATAAGGGCACATAGCAGTATGTATAACCTATGTATAGCATATTGCAAGATATTATAACCTCAATCACCACCACAATTACAACCAATCCTAATACAATCAACTGAGTATAAGTTATACTAGCTGTTACCTGCGACTTCGTTTGCGTAAAAATTCTGGTGTGTCTCTGTATACGACTTGCCTGCCTGGTCTTACGGCAATAATCAGTATAATCCATATCTATGGCGAATTCCATTTAAATCTATTCACCCGTTACCAATAAAACTGACGAAATTTCACTCACATAAACCTGCAACTCCGATATTCGTGAAGAAGTTTTATTTTAGTATAGAGTATAATTTATGTGAGTTTGGAGTCAATAGCTTTAACAGTCGGGCAAAAAAAAAGATTTTCCATACAAACTTACCCCTATTTCACCCCTTTGTATGGGTTCTTTAAAAAAAACAATTAACAAAATTTCAATTTGTTTAAATAATGATTATTTTTTAGTAGTTTTAAATACCCCACTATCAAAACTATAAAAGTTTCATACAAAATTTGCCACCCCTTTTTACCTGCTTTGGGGATGAATTTCGCAAAATCTTATCTTAGTGAGAACCTACGTTATATAAGGAACCCTATACAAAATTTCAGACTCCTAGTACTTGTAGTTTTTGGGATTTCGAGATGAGTGAATAAGTATATAATAAGTAGTCGCTTTTCGAGTTAAAATACCAACTTTCTACGGCGTGGTTTCACCCGCGTCTTTACTGCTCTACTCTCGTCGCCAGTAGCGTGATGTAACATAACCTATAACCTTCCTCAAGAACTGAACTATCATACACAAAAATAATTATTCAAATTCGACTAGTAGTTCCAAAGATTAGCGCGTTTGAACAAATAAACAAACTCTGCCGCTTTATATATGTATAGATATACTATAGATTATATAGATTTAGAACTTGAACTTCTGACGTTTGAGTTTCATCTTCTTTTTCTTTTTGTCCCTTTCTTCTTTCTCTTTCTGACTATCAAATAAAATATTATACAATATCAAAATTATATTCCTTCCACCCTACAATCGGCTAATTCAGTTGAAATCTCATCAAGGGTAAGTTCGGTGAAATAATTTTACGCTATTCCGCCTCCTTATTGCCCAGTGCACCGCGGACCACATTTCAAACAAATTGAAAATCAATTTAACGAAGGGTCCCTATAAAATAGACAGGCGACGTCTCGGAGTAGCGGACCTATCGGGCGGGCTTACACCACTAGGCTGAAGCGATGACAGAATATATTAAGCAATGTCCACTTCTGTTATATGTAACAGAAGTGGACGTTCGTAATTGTTAATTTGGTGAACAATAAAGTATATAAAAATAAATAAATAAATGATATACAATACCAAAAAACTAGAGGTCACGCTGATTACAAAAATAATTAAAATGTATGTTCCGATATTGTTTTGTTGATTGTATTGTAATAACCTGGCGATTAAAAAGAGTGGCCTGAGTTTCTTGCCAGTTCTTCTCATGGCTCTACTTCGTCAGCGAACTGGCTGTAGGTTAAATGACTGACATTTTGTAAATTTTGACGTTCATAAGTGTTATAATTAACTTTGAATAAATATATTTTCATTTTTATAATTTAAATGTCGGTAAAATAATAAAAGAAAATGTAAATCTGTACTTAACAATATAGTTTTAAAAAACCAAAATTAGTCCACTTATGTAATTTAGAATAAAAATTATAAGTTTATGCATTAATTTATGCTGTTAACACCAAATTCTTTAACTTTGTCACTTAATATTCCCAACTCTCATTGACAGAAATGAACATCGCTCAGTGTAGCTTAGCAACGCCTTGTGTCCTTCTACCCTCCGGAATAGCACCTTGTTGTTACGTGGGACATAACCTAGCAAGCGAGGGTTGAAATAGGAAAATACATCACCTTAAAGCGAGTAGGGAAGATTCATATCGGCCAGGAAATTCGAATCGCGTAGTCGAGGAGTAGATTTTTTCGAACGTATTGTCGCCTTTCACTTTCTTACATATGGACTCCCTGATTCATGAGTTTTATCTACCATGAAATGTGTGCCTAAGAATTGAATATTAGCGTCATGTCTTCGGCAGAATAAATGGCAAAGAGGTTTTTTTAAGTTAAATAAGTAGCTTTTTTTGGAGACAAATTGTGTTGAAATTATACCTCATATTCTATTTATCAACAATTTATAATTAGGTAATTAATAACATAGGCTATAAGCCGTTAAAATTTTGTCGTAGATACATTTCATTAAAATTGGACAGCAAATTTAACGTAAACTCTACCTTGTTATAATCTTACACTTGAACGTTTGCTTTAATTATACTGATCGAAGTATGTATGTGGCGAAATTTCTTTTCTATAAATAATACCTAAATTTAATTGTTACCATATAAATAACTAATATCTGCAAAAGCACAACATATATGTTTGATTGTACCTAATATTGAAACAAAATTATTAAAAATAATAATAAAATACTTATCAATATTTTTTTTAGTCTTTGACATTACAACCTTAGTTTGCTTTTATTGTCAAAGAGTACTTTACAATGAATTATATTTTTGAGTTAAGCCACAAACAACAAATATCATTTTAGACTCAAATCAAACATCTTCAACTAAAAATGAACCGTTTATATCACCCATTACTCGTATTCTATATTTCGTATTAAAGATAAAGTCAATAAAAATGCAACGAACTTAGGGACAGAGGTAAATAATAGAGGCGAGACGTAACTCAATTTTCCGCATAAAAATTGGCATTCTTTTGTATGTACTGTTAGTTGATTCGCGCGCCCCAGTACGACGATACTGCGATTATTATTACGTTCGAAAACCCATCAAAAGTTACAATTGAAAAGTTAAAGTATGCCGGGTGGGACGTAAGTCTCCCCCGTCTATCTACAAATGAGTTCGGTGTACGAATATTCTTTCATGTACAAACCATGACGTGCAGACACAGTCCTATGCTTAATTATGTTTGATATTTTTAATATTCCGTTTGAATTATGAAAGCAATTTTCATTTTATTTAATATGTTCTTGGCATGTGAGCGCTTTATACTGTATTCTTGTGACGCTTTTCTAGTTCATTTTAGTAAGTTTTTGTACGGTTAGTTTTTTATTTGTCATATACAATAAAAAAGTGCCGTGTTTCTCTTAAAACAACAAACATTGCAATGAGAAAAGTTGAAGTACATATTTATTTTTCACAATAAGCCAACTTTATAAACCCTACAATCGATAGTACATCCACTAGGCGGAACTTATCTCGTTCCGTGCTGCATTCCAAAACAATTTTATTAAACTTTTCTCCCGCTTCGTCTATTGTTAGAGCGTCGAACCTCGGTGCAACTTCCCTAAAATTCTCTTCTGTATACTTTTTTCTAAAAACAAATTACCTTACCCTCCTTGCAAGTGCACCTTAAAACACGAAAGCGCCGTCTTGAATAATTAATACAATGGTAGGTTAAATTCCTCCAAGTGTCAGCTTTCCCCTAACTTTTTAAAAATACGGGACCATCAAAAGTGCGGTCTAAGTCGTCGTCTAGACCTTTTATCTCGCCGGGGGCTGTTTATTTAATTTTGCTTATTTTATTGGAACTGACAATGATTTGGGAAAACTTTTTTCGTCGGAGAGCCGTCAAGGCAAACTTTTGAAGTTCGACGTGCATGTTAGGGCGTTCGTTTGATCCTGATTGACGAATTTATCCTGTCCATGTAAATAATATTGGATGCGGATTTATCTCGAAAGTCTTAAGCTGTCAAAACAAATTTTGTCATCGTATGGTGAATTAAATTATAAATAAACTGAACGCATGTAGGGTGTAAGATATTTGACTAAGGGGTATGTAAAAATGTAAACATTTTTATTTTCATGTAAGATTAAAAATGAAAGTACCAGTTTTCTTTGTTTAAATTGACTTAAATCTAAAAGTATCTGCCTCTTAAAATTTGTTACGGGTGCCCGATGGTCATTTGTTGCTCCAGAATAACTGCTTGGCTTATGTTACACGCTACAACTATAAGTACAGTAATTTAACTACGTAGGTAATTATAATAGTTTTCATTACTTACGACGAATTTCTATAAATTATAATTAGGTCAACGTAACGGTCACTTAATTATTAATAGAATACATAATATTATCTTTATAACAAAATTATGTGATAATATCAAAGTTGTATAATGCGTAGTAAAGTAATATAGGTCCTGCATAATTAAACAGGTTAGGTAAAGCTGGTTTGTTGTTATCGTACGTTTTAGGAAATTACGACGATATTAGAAAAGACTGAGTTTAATGGCAGTACTTATCTACTCAATTAATCTACTAGACAGTTTTTTACTCTAATAATATCAAATCTCTTCCCTAATCAAAGATTAAGTAAGTACTTATTATTATGAACTTGTATTATCACATGAATGCGTTCAGCCTAATAGAACTGTCAATAAAACTTCGATTGAATCCCGTCAGGTCACGTGACCGATATCAGATAAAACATATTGCAACTAAAAATTTCTATTATAAGTACACTGTTTTTTTGTACTTTCACGTAAGCAATGCCCTTTAAATCCCGACAATAATTTCCCTAGAGGCTGCAGCCTGGCCTTTGACAGGGGTGGTCGTGGACACCGAGGGTGACCGGGGCCAAGAACTTACAAAGTGTACTTGCTAGGGTCACTCCTTAGTCGTTTATTGTTCCTCGACGTTTATGGTCAACTAAAGGGCAAAACGAAAGGTCAAAATTTGAGCTTGGACCCCAGGTAATTTCTCAACAATTAATATTGAATAAAGGCTTTCGATAGAGAATTTAATGGTAATCTAAAAGGTAGGCAATTAGTCCACAAAGATTTATTTGAAAATTTCGAGACAAAGCGCTTGTTTATAGTTTAAAATTTATTTACGTCGACCTATATCGAGAGTTTATAATGTTTTATTGTTAAAGTATGGACATTCTGTGAATTTACTCAACATATTTATTATACCGGTTCACACTTTTCTGCCTATTACGTAGACCAATTTAAAAATATATAATAATAGCTATATTTAGTCCGGGATACCAATATTTTTTCTTTTGCCTACGTGTGTGCAAACGTCTTTTCTTATATTTTGTCTGTAAAGACTGCCAAAACTCATAACTTCAGCCTTTTTTTTTAATTATTTAGCGAATTTGAACAATACATCTGAACATTTATTTACATTTTATTTATACTAAAGATCGTTGGCGAAACTTTAACCGCCCTCGCGACGTTTTCTATTTAGGTATATAATTTTATATGATATACTTAAAAAAAACTATTTATATCATTATTATAAGTCTAAATGGACCAGTGGATAAGGCACCCGCTTCGAAAACACGAGGTAGTGGGTTCGAATCCGGGCAAATATCAATGTGATTTTTCAAATCATATGTAGGTCTAAGTTTATCTTAGACATTTCTGGCGAAGGAACTGGTGAACTGGTGAAGGTAAACATCGTGAGGAAACCTGAACTTAAAAGTCTCAATCCGCCTTGAGCGTGGTGACTAATGCTCATGCCTTCTCTATGTGAGATGAGGCATTTGTTCTGCAATGGGACAACAAACAGGCTGATTTTACTTTTTAAATAATATTAAATATTCATCAGCTTGATAAATAATTTACGCTCGAAACTAGCAAAAATAGACCACATTAAAATTTTCACCCAATTGCTACAAATAACGACAATGAATAAAAATATAATATTAAAATTGAATTTAATTTATTAACTTTGAATTTTTATTATTTTCTATTTTTGTTTCTTTATAAGACTTGTTATTGTAACGTTTTTATTTATTCTATACTCGATGTCCGCTCTATTCTAGATGTTGGCCCTTCTTCGCTTCGATGTCAGAAGTTTCATTTGGTCGCTCAAAAAACGCCAACGGAAAATATCATAGCAGTAGTAACGTATTGCATCATTTAGATTTACAAAGGCGCTTAAAATATTTAAGTTTGAAAATGACTGACAAAATTTGTTTAACATAATAAAATACGTAATTTAACATAATAAGTAAATACGTAAGCCTACATTATCCGTCCTATTCGTAGCTTTCTAAAGATGAAAGAATTTTTTAAATCGGTTAAGTACATCTTGAGTTAAATAGAAAAAAAATAATCTTTTCTCTTTTTTAAATGTTTAAATCGGTTACGTACATCTTGAGTTAAATCGAAACAAACAAACAAACATAGAAAAAATTTAATCTTTTCTCTTTGTAATATAAGTTTAGATTATATCATACGATATCAATAAATTACAATCGTCAATATTGTCAATTGCTTTAGGTAAGGAAGAAGAAATATTGCCAAAAAAATAATAATAATAATATCGCAACAACTACACACAACGCCATCTAGACCCAAAGTAAGCATATTTAAAGCTTGTGTTATGGATTCTAGAATGTGGATATATATACTTAAATACTTTTTTAAAATACATACATAACATACATAAAAACAAAAGAAAAGAAAAGAAGCTATACGTTTTTTTTTATATTATTCCCTCTAAATGGTTCCATTCTGCCTCATTGTAACCGGTACAGGAGAGGTGGTCACTGTTAAGTCGAACGAAAGCGTAGTGACCTCCAATATGGCAGTTTTGTAAGATGTTTTTTTGTTTTTTTCATGTGCAAGCCCAAAGAAGTAAGCTGTCAAAATATTAAATTATACAATCCTTGACTCTAGGTCTCAAAAAGGGTTACGATCAACCCAGAATTTGAATGTTTGGACAAACACAGATAGCAATACGAAAAGGAGACCATCATGGAGCAAGATTATTTAAATCTTTATACTTATGTAGGTCCAATGCCGAACACGTAAATTTACTTCCAACTGCCAAGTCTGTGATCCCAGACTCGATTTCCGGACGTACAAAGCAACATTGGATTCTCTGTCAAAAATTTCTCGTAGTGTGGCGTAAATGTTAGGAAACCACAAGCATGCGCTTTTTTTTACTTATAGTAAAAAACTCAATGGAAATGAAAATAAAAATATTAGTTATAATAGAAATTATTGACATTATTAACTGACAGTGAAGTAAAACATCGCGAGGCAACCTGGACTTATAAAAAAAAGTCTAAAATCGTCAATCAGCCTTGAGCAAGCGCTGTAATCAATGCTCATGTCTTCTCTGTATCAGAATTTTTTTGAAGAAAGAAGAGGACTTTCTCTAGTAACGAGCCAATATGATGATGTTAAATAGAACTTAAAAAAGGAAAGACCAGCTTGGTTTATTCACAATATTAGTTTTAATTCCATTTTATCGCTTTAATCTAAATGTATTCCAAACGTATATTTAAGCTCCATTTGCAAGTAAGATGCAGGTATCAGTTAACAGACATATGCAGCCCCGCGGCGTATTCCCTGTGGATCCACCATGAGTCTTTGTAGTGGTCTACAAGCACAAAGCCAATATTTCCTGGCTTGTATGAAATGCAAATACAATTTAAAAGTTTACATATTTTCTCAGTGAGACTGTGAACTCGCGCCTACACTCGCCTTGTATTATCCCACTTATGTAAACTAAACATCGTACATTCCTTTAACAGAAAATATTCAGAAAATATTTTTTGTAGATAAATCTCTTAAAAAAGAGAGAGTTCATTAGTTAAATTAGTCTTGTATTTTATGAAAGAAAAAAGTGAAACATAGGCATGCATTTAATAAATTATAATTAAAATTATAATTTGATAAAATATTATCTCTTACATCAACAAAAATAAGAAATTCACAACTCGCCTCAGTGCCTGACAAATTATATTACCCTGGGTAATACAGAAAACTTATTCAACAAACTCTTTAGAAAGTTGAAAGTCAAAGCCTCTTTCAAAGTAATAATCTCCAGTGACTCTCTTGCGCTAAGTTCTATTCTTACAAAATTGTCATTCGACTATCATTCGTTTTTAATATAAATTCGCTTCAAATTGTCAAGAATTTTCTAATAAAATTTATATTTACCATAATGAATGCTTACAAATGAAAGTTTTCAAAGAAAAATTTTACCTACTTTCGACTATTGAACATTTTTCGTACATCATCATATCAGCCAAAGACGTCCACTGCTGGACAAAGGTCTCCCCTAATTTTTGCCACCGTAGCCGGTTGTTCGCCGCCCTCATTCATCTGTTGCCTGGCACCCTCAAAAGGTCGTCGGTCCACCATGGGGGGAGGGGGGGGGGTCTGCCCACGCTGCGTCTTCCGGTTTGTGGTCGCCACTCCAGAACCTTTCTGCCTCAACGGCCGTCAGTTCTTCGAGCTATCTGCCCTTGCCCATTAATATATAGAACATAAATATTTTTATTGTTGGTTGGTTATGACCCGATATTTTAAATATGATTTTGACTTAATAAGGAATAGGTCGTGGCATACCGGTCCTATATGTTGGACAAAGTTAGTGAGACCGAACCATAAAATAAGGAATCATAATTCAAATCGAAAAAAGTTTTCCGTGCCGGGTAATTTTTTCCATCTTATGGCAAGTTTGGCCAGAGGGGTCGTGGCTCTCGCCTCAAGGAAATCTAAGAGAGGGTTTACATTTTTAGCCTTTAGCCGTGTCTTCCTCTTCACTTTATATCGTCTTTTGATTACTCTCTCAACAAGTTATGCATATTGTAAAAGTCGGCGTCGCGGTTAGAAGAATTTTCGGCGTCTCCTTTACGTCTTGCCGTTGATGTCTCATTTTTCATACCTTTTATGTATTTCGTTTTAGTATGAATGAATTCTACCTTTTATGATGATTATGATTTGTTTTTCTCGTTTGTTGTTATCTTACGTTTTATAATGTAGGCTATAGTCCGCACAGTGATATAGCATGCATAATTTATTGAACGATTGTGTGCGTGAAATTCTTACACGAAAATGTACGTAAATGCACTTGGGAATGACTATACTATAGGTATTACATTGTTCGCAGCAACGTGGTGTATCTTTTAAAGCAGTGCTAACACGCTATGCGCTGTTAATTCCCCTTAAGATCCGAGATCCACCCTAATTGTTATCGGCCTGCCCGACCCTTAATGGTGTTTCTAATGCGACTAATGTATTTTCGGGACATTTTGCAGCTTGCCTGGGGACATTTTTCTGTTTGTATGAGCGCAATGTGCTTCCCTCTAGTCACGGTAACTGTATTATCTGCAAATATGTTCACAATTTCTATTGTCCATCTGAGTGGTGCGAATGCAATGAACATAAATAAGAGATATAAGTTGAGGGTAGTGTTTGACTTGCCTCTATGTGTCTTTCTTTATTCTATTGCATGACAGGGAGGTAGCGTTACTATTCATAAATTTTCAGACATAGTGTTGGCACTCTCTCAATATCTGGAATACATTCTATATACTTACTCAATAAAATAGAAGTGTAGTATGTAGGTAAAAAAAATATTATAATAGCAGTTATTTAACGAGTCGAGCACCTAAAAATAAATGGATAATATTTATAATTTCGGATTTGGAACCTACACTCTACAGATAATCAATATTAATTACACCACAGACACACCAAATAATTTATTCTCCTACTTGTTGGAACCTTCTTAGAATAAAACTGTTTCTCTTTTCTGGTTGTATGTTATCTTAAAGCTATTGTCACTCTGTAACTTGTTTGTATTTATTGTTATTGTTTATTTTCGTGCATATTTATTGTTTTTATTTGTTTATTTTAATAGTTTAGTTTTATTTTGATATATGTGACGTCACCCTTTTGGGTGCCATCAGAATATCAACGCTGCGGACCTCTCAGGAGGTGCACAGCATAAAGTTGAGATGGCACCATTTCAGGCTGGCACACTAAAATACCTACATTAAACTTATTTTTATATCAATTTGTAAACCTTGTGCCTGTCTTGAATAAATGTTTTTTTCTTTCTTCTTTCTCTTTCATTTTTCGAGACTTTATAGCCTTAATCGTATTAGGGGGAAACAAATAAAAACTCAAAGTATTGAAAATAAACAATACACTAGTCAGCGGTACTTGTAAAACGGTTCGTATAAACGTAGCAAGGCGGTAAATTAGATTTTATTTTATTTCTTAAACAATTTGCGGTTGGACACAGACAAAGGGCGCACAGGTTCGATGCAGTGGTCAGCAATTCAAAGGTTTATGCGGGTACGTTTATTACTTACCTACGCTCGCTAGTGTTGTGTATGTGTTTTGTTTCGGCTTATCGATAAATCATGTAATGGTATCATGTTGGTGACCTGTAAAATGTGAAAATTATCAAAAAATATATCCCCTTCCTAATTAATTAATAAAGTCTATGATGAATAAATACTAAAAATTATTACATGGTATGCATTTAAATTTATTATTTAATATACCTAATATAAACAGTGAAAATTATAAAATTCTTTTGTAAAAATAAGTACCTATGGATTTCTACAAAAATATCGACATCGACATTGAAACGACTCTAAATAGGCCTCAATGCGACAATTTCGCAGTGACCACCGGTCGAGCCCCAATCGGAGGCCATTGTCCACCCGTGTTCTTGTTCACATTAAAACGCAGTTAACCATTCTTTATTGTTTTATCCTCGGCCGTTCTGCACCGATAAATGTCCACGACTCATGGGAAACTCTGCCACTCTACAATTTCGATTCTGCCACACCCTAATTAAACCCTTTTATTAGAAATTTGTTGCACTTATTTTACCTAATGCGGGCACATTAAGCCCTAACCGTACTAATTCAAAATTTAATTTTATGAACATCGTAAAATATAAATTTATGCGCGATATATAAATTTATCTCAATTTATGTTATTGTTTCTGTTTTATAGTCTACCGTACTTTATAGGAAAAGATACAGAACTTTAGAGATAGGTACTGTATTCTGTTTATCTGCCTATGAAGTTTTCCTTGGTAACTCGTTGCGATCTAAAGATGAAATTAAGCAAAAAGTAGGAAATAGTCAACACTAACTGTAACTTTTAGTGCTTGCTAAGACTTTCCATTCAGTATGTGGCCACAATGGTTCAAAGCTATTTGAAACCTTCGTATGGAGTAAAAGTTCGACGTCGATAATTACTCAATTGTAAACGGGGTGCCAATTTAGCGATCCTTAGTAGGCTGGGGACAGCTCAATTTAACAATTATCAATCGCACCACGTTATCTAGTGTTGCCAAATATTCCGATGTCAAAATTGAGATAAAATAATTATCCTAGATTACTTTGATGACTTTAGCGTTGATAGTGGGAAATTAATACATTACTTGTGTGAAATGATTATATATTTATCTTAAAATGTAGAAAAGTTAATTATTTATTAGTCAGTTGATTTGTAATAATTAGTTTGTATGGTTCTTTGATTGCGTTGAGTGATAAAATCGTAACTCATACAAAAACTTTAATAATCTGGCAATTGATTTGGCCTGAGTTTCTTGCCGGTTCTTCACACAGCTCTACTTCGTTAGCTAACTAGCTGTAGGTTATTTGGCTTTATGTAATTCTGACATTCATAAGCATTATACTTTACGATCCAAATAAAATAAATGCTTTGAGTTTGTGTTAAAATTTTTTTTCGCACTCGACAACATTTCTTTTACTACTTGTAGCTATTATTAACCTGACTTAGTTTTATGCTAATTTAATAGAGACTATACTATTTACTATACTTCTTATATAACTGTTTTACATATAATTTATGTGATATATTTTTGTCTATATAAATTCTATGCAATATAGTTTCGTTACTTACAACTTTATATAACTAAGTTATCATATCAGCCAATAGACGTCCACTACAGGCCTTCTTAGTATTACTTTGAACTTTCTGAACCACCGACATCGATCTAATTGCCCTTCATTCTCACCGTTCTAACACTTTAATTTGAATATGAAAATGTACTGTTTTAATACAGTCACATTCCACCTAAGATAGTACGTTTGATTCGTAAATATCGAAACATATAAATAGAATACCGCGGAAAAATCACAAATAGTAGATCGGCAACGCGTAATAATTATTAATACATCTGGTGTTGCAAGCGTCCACCGGCTACGGTAACGTTTTGGCATCAGACGGACTGTATGCTTGTTGGTCACTTTAGTAATATAAAAAAATATATTAAGAAATAAAACAGGACAACCACAATAGGTACAATGAATTATTAGTGACACTATAGGCACGTCACATTGAATCTATTCTTGCAGGTAATTGCAGAAATTATACTCTCTATCCTAATACCAATTACAATGTAAGACAATAGTAATTTATAGGCGCTGTATTACGGTTGCGCAACGTTTTGAACTTAGATATAGGCAAGTAGGTACGTTATGTGTTGTACCTATTAGTACTTTACTGATAAGTAATTTTATTAGACTTTGTATTAATGTTTTTATATAAATGTAAAATATTCATTTCTCACTGACTAAACTCGAAATATTAAAACTACTCGAGTCTTTCAGCTGAATTTGGTAAATAGATAAATCATAGGCATCTAGAAGACGTCAGTTAAACATAACATTTGTCGGTTTTAGAATTAGTTTACGTTTTGGGCTTATTTCACGCTATGTATAAATTGTTTACAATATTAAATTTACTTATTTTACTGATTGCGACATATAAAATAAATGAAATATACAGTAAAGCTTGATTTTTCAGTTGAAACTCTTTTATCGTGCGCATAATATAAACAAGTCTAAGCAAATACCTTGCAAAGCAGACAAACTAAACAACCTGTGAATAACTGGAAACATTGAGTGAAAGACTTAGATCTTTCTATATTATTTCCGAGCTTAACGAAGAAACATCTAAACAATAGCATGCAGTTTTAACTCAACAATAATAGATTGGTATAAGTTGAGTATAGAGTGGGGAAAGTATTCCCGTGCTTCGTCTTCTGGGGAACTGGCCTGAATTATAGATGCGGGGCCCGCCGCGTTACCCTGTCACTCGTGTGATTTTGAGACAATCTGATTTCGTGTTTTCCCCATTTTGGCCTCTGAATGTTTTATTAGATGATCCCCGTGAAGCCAAGGTACGAGTACATCTAATGGTTGGCGGTTCTATGTTATCTTAGCTATGTTTGCTCGCGTATCGTTAACACCGTATCGACGAACACTTATTCCTGATTAATGTCTGTTACATGTTTACCCTATTTACGTAACAACTTCCCAAACAAATAAATATTGCATGATTCCTTTCACACCGTGATAAGGGTAAGAATGAATTTTCCATCATATACACTTAGCGTAAATATTCTTGTTGCCTTCAGATGTTGTTAGTGAAAATAGTCGTGATTCTACGAAGAAAGAAAAATCAAGTATCTTCTGCGATGTTAACGCAAACTACATAAATTTATTACTACATTACAATTTATTTGTGTACCATGGTCGGTAAATTGATAACCTTATTGCTGTATTTTAATATGTCTGCTGGTCATATTTAACGCAAGTCAAAAGTACTACTGAAGTTGAAAAACTTAGAGAAACTAAATGCTAGTAAATGTATAGCTTCGCTTTAAGGGACTACTCACACTTATTCAGCTTGTAACGTACCTATCTATTGTTTTTATTAATATTTAATATATTTTATTGATACTTATTTATTAAAACACCTATTTACATATATATTAAACTATACTAAACAACTTAGAATGTAGGTTGGTCTGCGTGGTATAGGAAGTACCTACATAAAGAAGATTTAAAAAATCACAATATACGATAATACATGCATGTAGCAATCTTATTTCCACAAGCTCTATTCAGATTTTATCCATAGAAAACTACGATTTTGTATTCATTCTATTCTGCTTTCGCGGCAAACCAGTATAAAATGAGGATAAATGTGTTTTTATCATGTGAATGCTATAGATAGCGTGCAGCACTGTTCCGCCGTGTTCAGCGCTGTTCCGCCGCGTTCAGCGCTGTTCCGCCGCGTTCTGCGCTGTTCCGCCGCATTCACCGTCGAACGCGGCGGCACAGCTCTTGGGATGGTTCGCGACTCCTTGTCGACAAGTTGCGACCTGTATTGTTCCTGCATTGATTGATTATGGCGTAATCATACAATAATCATTTTTGATATTGATGCAAGGATTAAAGAGTGCAGACGTGTTTTAAAGTAATTATAATTATTTTATTTTACGAAAAATGATCGGCGAAGAGAAACTTATATTGTTAGTGCAAAAATATTTTTACTTGTATGATATTCGTTCATCACATTATAGCGATCAACAGATAAACGATAAAAATATCGCACATAGAACTGTTCATGTTGAGGGCACAATACTAAATGAGTAGCTTACCGTCTTCGCAGCATATTCAGCGCCGTACGCAGTAGACAGAAGCGTTTCAGCGGAAATAGCACGCTGTGACGGCTTTTCTCATTCTTACGATGCCGTACGCGGCTGATAGAAGCAGAGCTGTATAAGTGTGACCAAAATCGTTCAGCGAAACGCGAATGGAGCTGAATAAATGTTATTAATCCCTAAATATGAAGGCTGTTTTGAGATTGTTGACAGGCAGAATTTAAATGCGTACAAGAAGGTATTAAAAGTAGCCGCTTTTGCAACAACGCCATAATGGACTGATGTTGCATAATCTGACCATGATTACTAAAAGTTATAAATAATTTTAGCCGCTAGAAATAATTCTGTTTTTTAAAATAAAGCAGCATTGAATCGTAAGTCAACATTTTTTATCTCTACGAACAGTAGATATTCTATAGTGTTGTAATCCCTGCTTGATAAACAAAGTAAGCAATTACTGCCGTTATGGTCAGTTCCAGTTTCTGCATCAGCAGTTACCATAAATTCAGTAAAAAAAATAACTTCAATTCTAAAACTCTTAGTGAGAATTTAATGGTAGTTATACGTATCTTGGCGCCATTAATTAATTCCTAACAAGAAACTCGAGAAATCGTATAACACGTCGTTATCGCTGTTTTTCTCGAAGTGTTGGTCGAAGCTGCGATTAATGTCTTAAGCATCCCCTATGCGAACGCCAAACTTTTCCTAATTAATTGTAAGATTTTAATCATGGTACTGGCGTAACGGAATTATTATGGGCCGTTTAATTTCCTTGCCCTATACCCTTCGGCGTCTTACTGCGCTAATGCGTTATTGCAAAATTTTAATCAAGGGTGTGAGAGAGTAATTAAATTATGCAGCCTGTCGTATGCACTCTACGATTATAAATCTCTCCTATGTTTACTTAGGTTTCTAATACTCAGTTATGAGTAAGACGTATATTATTTATAGTTATCACATGCGTCGCGCAGTGTCAACAGCTGCTTATATTTTGGATGATTACTATAAATTAGCATTTAAATGTGAAAACGTAAATCAAATTGCAGTACATTTTCAATATTTACTTTGAAAATACGAAGGCAAGGCTTTTGACGAAGACAATGTTTTTATAGACTAAATTAATAGATTTGTGTTACTATATCTAGAACGTGAATATAAGCCATAAATTACTGTTGTAGCGCGCATCTTGTATCATTATATTAGCTGTGCTAGTTGCGTACCTCGCGCCACCTACAACTAAACGCGCAACCAATCACAGCGCTCTGCGCTTGGTGCCAACGCTTCTTTCGCGCGCGCGCCGTTTGCTCAAGCCGCCGGCAGTCGTTGTAAAAAGTTCTAGACGGGCACGGCGTCTGCGCCATTTTTGTCATTGTAAAAGTTGTTTCTTCATGAATAGTTCGTCTATTAAATGTCAGTAATTAATAATTATATACTGTGTAACTGTTTTATATGAATAAAATGTCTCACGCTATACTGTAGTAATATGATAAGACTAAAAATATGCCGCTGATACGGTCTATTTATTTTTCTTATTCTTTTTAATGTTGATGATGATATATATTATATGATGATGTAAATGATTAATTTCAGTTTGAGTTAATTTACATATTAGTAAATGTTACACTCAAACAGAAATTATATTTGGCACATAGAAAAATATGCCTACTAATCTTATCATCCGTTTTGTCCAATGAAAATGAAGTTTAGGTTATATTGGAGTAAAATATTGAGTAATAATTTAGATGGGAAAACTACGGTGAATGAATTGTATTTTAATGTTATAGAACTTTATGAGCATTAGTTAGCCTCCCAGCATTTTGGGATACAAAACAATGTTTTTTTTATATGTTTTATATGTTATTATTATAAAGTATGTACTTAAAATATGTAAAACATTCATATTCAATTATAATGTTGGCAGTGCGATGTAAGCTCTGTGTAATAAAAGACGTTTATTACTTCAACATGAGACCGCACTTTAGTCAATTTGCTGAACCTCCCTCTGAGTCAAAAGTGAAGGCAGACAGACAGAGTAATAAACTTGTGTTTATGTAGTTTGCCAACGAATAAACTCGAGCGATGACTCCATCAGTTCGAGCGCAAGTAAAATCTTCTCAACGCAAAAATGAAATTAAAGCCTGCGATCCGAGCGAATGAATCGCGTCCAATTGGCCTCGTGTTGGGCTAAGATCAAATAATTTTATGAAAATGAACCCCAGATCCATTTAATTAACCCAACCTTCCCCTATTAAACTGCACAAGAATTCCCCGGTTAAACATTAACATTCGTCAAGAATTTAATTCGAGGGCAACTCTAAATATACCTTATATTTTTTGTATACAATTCACACATCAGTTTATCAGGCTGAAAGAGATAATTAATTTTTATAGGATTTTCTTTTCGCTAGAGAAGTTTTAATTACTGGTGCGGGTGGAGGCGCGTGTAACCATGTTTTATAAGCCGGTGTGTGCTCGCCTCGCTCGGACGCTAATTGTTTGTTGCGGTCGTAATATCGCTCATATTCCCTTCCAACACAGTAAATTTGTTGATTTCGGCTACATAATTTATTAACAAACATTGCTATTCCAAATAAGCCGTACTAATACAAAGATTATTTTACAAATATAAAATCAAGCACGCATCAGCATCATAACTGATTCATCACATCGACTAATTGAATCGATTTCATTCACTTACGAGTATCTTAGGTAGAAAACAAACATCCACACAACGTGATCGAACTCCAATCGCTGTGGGACACGTATAGAAATTAAGGAGGCCGAATCTGATCTCATCAAACATTAAGGCTTTAGGCGTACCTGGGGCCCTCGCTAAATAAATAACTGGAGCAAATGAAAAACATCCACCTTTGTTCGTATCGAACGAACGGTGAGAATTCGTTGGTGGCAATAATAAATATGCATAGCGCGTCTATGCCACATCCTCAGTGATTAGTCGTGTGGAGGTGCCCCCCCAGTCACTGATACGGATAGGTGAGTGATAGCGAGGGAGTCATCGTACTAAAGAACCCCTAGCTAATAATGCTATCTCTCTGTAGTATTGGTGAAATTTCTTGGATATTGCCAATATGGGGTGTTCACGTGCACACACTTTTGTTTCTGTCAAAGCGACTCACGGCTCGGTTAACGTTCGACAGGGGATTCTGATCAAAGGGTAATATTTATTATTGTATTGGGGACATAAAAAATAATTTGATAATGCATCGATGCTCGTGTGATTTACGACGAGTTGGATCTTAAAATAAACAACAAAATGGCTTTATTATTTTCAAATCACTTTCATCTGAGCGCCTTTAGACACTTCCAAGGAGTAGGTACAATTAAATCTTCGCTCTACTAACAATCTTTTACTTCTTTGTCCCCCTCATAGCTCTAGTCTTGTTCATTCTTCTTTCAACATTCAAGCTATTCTTCTCTGGAATGCTCTCCCTCTCGAAATCAGGACGTCCACTAACCGTGAGATATTTAAGACAAGAGTGCGACAGCTTTATGGCAAATTCCTGGCGGAATCATCTTAACTTTTTTACTTTTTATTTAAATATATTATTAAGTTTATGTAATTATTTATGTTTACTTATAAGTCATGTATGTATATTGATATATTTATATACTTATTTACGTACAATATGTTGATATATTTCATATATATATATTTATCTTTTATTTTTCTTTCTTTTTTTTCTCTTTTATTGGAATGCACCTACCTAGTTTTGTCTCTGCATCACCCAAAGGTTGACTGGTAGAGAATGCCGATGGCATTAAGTCCGTCTTTGTACATTTACATTGTATTTTGTGCAAGAAGATTAAATAAATAAATAAATAAATAAATCTACTTTAATATATCCGATGCATAGTATATTTAGATAGAGTATATACACTGTACCTACTTGTTTTATTCACCTCACAGGTCGGGTAAAAAAGCGATACTTACACTGAACTAACCTGCAAATCGGAGTGAATCTTCTGCTTACAAAGACGTGACGAATGATGATTACGTGTACTTACTTTTCTATTATCACACTACGTTGGACTACAGGCAATATCAAGGTTAAACCTGCGTTCCCACACGAACGAGTAGCATTCCTGGTACCTATATTAGTAAAATATAAATTTACAGTATGGTATCTACCTGAAGCTGCTGGCTTGCACTTTATTACTCGCTTGGCTTAGAATGCATTATGTACCAGAGTTATACGCTCTTAGGGATGTCATAAGAAGAATGGCTCCCAAGGCAAAGGGGGTGTTAGTTGGGGGACTACGATGTATGCCTGGGTGCATTTTTGTTTATTTTGCTTAGAATCGGACACTTCGTAAGTGAATTAGGTAAATCTTGTTTACATTATATATGTCAATCAGGCAATCAGCAAACATTGAAAGATATGAAAATGAGTGATGTGAAAAAAATTTTTTTGCATTATTATATTAATATTTATATTTTTTTTTTGATTTTACGGCCTTTAAAACATTCAAACTTCGTCCTTAATAAATTGTATAAATATTAAAACCTCTAAGCACGTACTTATACACATTTGTGAAATATGTCAGGTGTGTGAAAGAAGTAAGTGAGGCAGTAATAATGCATGCGACGTTTCTTCACACTCGAGCAATGCTCTTTACAAAATTAATTCCCCTACGTGTCATCCAAAACCAATTGAATATAGAAACGAAATTTGTAATAAGGGCTCTGAATGTGGGATTGAGATTACAGATTCACCTCTAGCGGTTGTATTTATTGTTATTGGTTCCTGATTGCGCGCAAACCATCGCCTAAATCAAATTAGGAGTCTGGCGTAGTCCTAAACAAATTTCAATTTTCAATTACGCCCATGTAGGAGTGGCGGACCCGACTCCCCGGAGGTCCTCGTGACTTATTGCAGCACATCCGAGTGATGCTTCAATAATATATTTTGAATAATGGTTTATAATAAGTAGCTACCCCGTTGGATCGAATTTGCCCACGGGAGACACAATAAGTCATGTGTTATATTAGACCGATCGGTTATACAAACTGGTCACGTGACCATGCGTGATTATGATTTTATGAGTTTTATTACATGGAACGGTCCTCGAACTCGAACAGTTGCCGCGTCACGCTTCTTATTGATTTCGTGTGGCAATAAAAGAATCGACGCCGACCTTAGCCCTCGCATATACTTTTTCCAGTTCAATGAGCATAAATTGCAATAGGATTCCGCGCGGTGGATGGCCCCAAATATTTCTTGTGAGTCGCCTATCTCCCACGTGGAAAAGGTGAAAAGATTTACCTGAAAGTCTCATAGGGGCTATTGGTTACATTAAAATATTTATTTTCTATAAACCTGTATTGTGGGTAAGGTTTTATCGTGAGCCCGCTGCTGACATTGTCCTCACACTCGAACGCACAAAATACGATAAAACCTAATGATTGACGTTATAGTTGAATATCCAAATGAGATGTGATATTGAAAGCCAGAAAGTTTTTTTACTCAAGCTGTTACTAAGATAGCTTCGATTGATGATGACGACGACGCGATCCTATGATTGAAGTTTACCCAATTCATTGCGTTTGCTTAAGATTTTATGTAAATTATTTTTCAACACCGTCGATTTCTCAGACAACATTTTCTCTGTATATAAAGCAAGTTTAACAAATTACAAGTAAACAGCTTTAGGAATAAATAAAATGTTCCTAAGTAAAGGATGTTACGAACTGGTTTGCCGTAAAAGGTTTTCGAATCATATATTTTTCTCACTTATTACATCTATTTGTATGTATGTGCGACACAAATCAGTGGCGTATGAAAACAAACCGATTCAAACTGACATATTGGAAAGAAACCCCTATTCGTTCAAACGACAATAAAACCAATAGTTGTATCCGAGCGCGTCCCGTTCCAATGAATTCTTATGGAAGGAGCAATAAGAAAAAAGTACACCAAACAAGGCTACCGTGATAGTCAATATAGCGGATACAAGACAAACAGGTAGCAATATCGGAACATCCATAGAGTACACCGGTGATATCAATAAGCGGCACGATATCGCGACGAACTGCAGAGATAAAGTAGGGGCGTGCGCGTGCTTCGGCGAGATTGCTGACGATTACCGCGCGATGTCTATCGACTCGATCCCTTGCACCTAGCTTATAAACTTGCTCGCAACATCATTAATCTTCCAAAATTAAACCTACTGATATGTTATCAGTACTTCGCAAATAATATCAAAACAGCTCTCACAAAGCAAACAGTATAATGCCAATTTGTTTAAACTGGCGTTTCAATCAAGTGCAAAGAAAATAAACATCTCATTTGACTTCATAATGCAATAAAACTTTTTTCATCCCAATGCATAATATACTAAAATTTTAATAATGGATTCAATCCGACGTTTTACAAGATTAATAATCAATATGCAGTTTAAATAATACGCAATAAAACTCAAGATTCCGATATAGTGTTTCGAGTATTCCATTTCGCCGGCACGGACCATTAGCGGAGCAAAGAAAATCTGCAATCTCAAGAGATTGAAAATCAAACAATGCGAACGTTCGTAACATAATACCGTTCGTTATTAAAACACAAATGTGGCATTAGAGGGAAATAAGGTGAAGGCGAAAGTAACGTCACGCGGGGTTTGCTCACGACCAAGGGGAAACGCGACATACAAAATGTTTATAGAGAGAACAGGGTAAGGGGGTAATGTTAGTAATAAAATTTTATACACCTTAATATTTCGCCGAACGATGAGTCGAGGCGTGTGTGAAATTATGTACCTACAGCGTGGTGGCAAAATTTACTGCCTCGCTGGTGAAGTTAGAGACGTTCTTTTTTCATCTTGCAGTGAATGTTGCCTGTTTTGTTTATTGTAGTATTTCTCTTCGAAATTTTATTAGTCTTCCGATTAAATTAAACCGAAGTGACGCTTCTTTCACTTCGCTTAATGCTTTAAAAGCCTCAAGTAAATTAATCCCGAGGGGCGACCACACATGTTGTGTAAATAAGCGTCTCCTAAAGGTAGCTGCGGCATCGTCTCGTATAGACATCGTTTCTCTGTGTGATAATTTATGTAAATGAAATACGCATTACCCTGTTTCCTATTCGCAGCAGTAAACGCGCTAGCATGTATTCAGTACATGTTTATTGCCGTGTTTTGTCTTTATTATCTCATCTCTCATGTCACTACTTTCATCCTATGTGTCGTCGCGCCGCCGTATTTCATAATTTTTGTCGCTCTCGACTGCGAATTCATTTTTATCATACTCTAAAAGCTATCTGATATATGTAGTTTATACATACGGATAAGCAAAATACGACCAACATTGAAGTATATATTTTCAAATAGCCGTTTCTAGAAAAGCCGAGTTTCAAGTCTGTTTGCAAAAATAAAAGTAAAACGCTTTTATTAAATTTGTGGAGATTGAAAAAAACTTAATCAACTCCACAAAGCTATTGCTAAAGTTAGATCTTCGTTTTATAGCAGTTTTAGGAAAAAGCGTTAGTAATAGGTTACCACAGAGTATTTTCTAAATTACCAAAGCGAACCTAATAAAGGCTGTGAAGTTTTAGGTGCGCGTTTGATAAAAATACGGTGTCGCAAAAGTTTTCTTTATTAGTTTCCCCCTTTAATCCGGCCAGGCGTGTCCCAATGTCTTTATGGCGAATTTTCAATCTCAGACTGGGTAGAAGCCAATAAGAAATCAACTATTTTCCTGATTCGCGTGCATCGCTTCGAGGGGAGACTTGCTTCTTTACGACTTCTTTTACGATTGGAGGTGCATTCAGAATTAGTCCGCACCATCGGGAGAGCGTTTTCGTGTCTACGGAGAAAGGTAAAAGGATTACAATGACAATATTTTCTTTCATTCGAAATATTGTAACGTTATTTTATAATTAAAATTTTTTATCTTAAAATTTCCCAACATAACGATTGGAAAAATTGAAAAGACGACAACATACACATACACTTCGATAGCTCGAAGCTCGAAGCGTATAATGCCCGCTTTTGAACTACTGAAGTTCTCCTTAACATAGACGGTGAACTACTGAAGTTCTCCTTAACATAGACGGTGAATGTTTATGATATTGTTAGCTTTTTTAGAAAACAATTTTCCGTCATTTTCCTGTTCGGCACTTGTGAATCCTTTTAACAAAAAAAAAATTTGGTACCTAGCAAAGGAATTTGTAGATGTGTCATCAACAAATATCTTGCTATCTTGTGTGAAATTTGGTATGGATCTGTTAATCAAGTGAATGAATGTGATTGTTAATTTACAAAAAATATCATTGAATTTTAATACTTATTGTTTTATTGGTAATGATGCCAGACAAAGCTAGCGGTCTATCTAATCGTAAGTGGTAAAGCTGCACTATTGCAAAATGTTAAGAAAGTCTTATTAAACCAATAACAAATATGTTTTAATTATTTACAGATTATTATGGGTATTTAAGGTAAGATGGCAAGAATTGAGAACGACACTAATCAGTAGGTGTACATATAAATGAATATATTTACATACTAAAAGTATTATTGCCGAAGTTTTTGAAATGTTATTTAACAAAACTGAGCTTGTAAAGCTTGTAAGGGGTGAGCAAGCAGTCCAGTTAATGGTTTATTACGGTCCATGTGAGATAACGGAGCTAACTTTACGACACTCTTTTAATGGAAACTGACTTCACTTAATCCCGACCTTAGACGCTTATTAATATTTTAACCGCATTTTCAACTTTAATAACAGTTGAAAAATATTAAAGTTATGGCTAGTGTGTCCTAAGATTGTATCAGTTTATGATTACGTCGTCTTCTGTATGAAGTATAAAGTAGTTTCATAGTTCAGTGAAAATTGTCAGCATCAACAAAAATATCACTGATATAACTGTCATGGAAAATACGTAGGACAATGATGCAGTTCCCAAAAGACGCTGGTTCACAATATCCTAGTTTATTTATCCTAATTAAAATAATGCAGTTCACCATTAACAAAAAAAGTACAATTTTAAATAATAAAGGCACCAGGTAATAAGTACAACTATAATTAGCTACTTCTTATTATCAAGATCTTGGGAACTCGAACTAACACGCAACGTATTTAAGCGGTAATACGACAACGTGCTTTAGATAAAAGAATCCTCTTATAGTATGTTCAATTATATTTATATATATATCATCATACTATACTATCTTGATAACATCTTTCTCAGCGGGTCCTATCGGGACAATCCCACCTACGTGCCCATCACTGTGACTCCTGCAAGTCAGGATTAACAGTGTAACCAACACGAAACACCCGGGAATCCCGGGGACTGCTAAACTTACTGTCTTGGACCCCGCAACGAATTTAATCAGAAGTGAAAAGGAGAAGTTGGAAATAAAAATGTCCATTTCTCTTCACTTCTTAGCGGGTTCGTCACAATTTGAGCCAAATAAAGGAAATAAGAAAAATATATCGCTGTGCCTTACCTACAAGCAATGTCATTTGACTTCTTAGTCTAACCTTTCAAACAAACACTTCACAAATTTGAAAGTCAAACTCAGTATTTCAAAAATGTTTATATCTGCGTCACAATCAAAATTTCTAATTACGAATAATTAGTAATTTAGCAATTTTCGTCGAAGTTTCACAATTTAAGGTTTGTGAAGTTACGAAGAATGAACACGACTTCATTGTGGTAATTGTTTTATCGCATGAGCACGGTTATACTGGTCAGGTGAAGAGGGAGAAAAGGAGGGTGGAAGTTGACGTCTCTCACAGCTGGAACTTAGGAAGAAAGTTATAATAAACCTGCGCACGTTTCAAAGATCCTATCACACGTTATTATTTTGGTCAAGGGTAGTTTGAGTAAACAACCTGCTTTGTATTTTATGGATACTGTAATTTGTAAGGGTAAACGGCCCTCTTTCTCATTGTATTTAGGTTACTGATATAGTTTAATGTATTTTACATAAAATAGTGAATACGTAGGTAACTATTCGGGAACAATAGCTGAGATAACGGTTAGTTGGACGCGAGTGTGTAGCTATCAAATGTATAAACAATAGGAATATGGTTTTGGCTGCTTATTGTTTCGTATAAAATGGAATAGAATATTTTTCAATCAATCAGGACAATACAATGTAAATATCTCATACATCAGCCGCATTAAATCGTGACAATACCTAATAGGGCTGACTGCATGCTATAAGCAAAGCGTTCAACATCGTTTCATTTGATGGATTACATAGCGATTACGGTCGACAGGAAATCCGCGTATTTTTCATTTGGCAATTGTAACAGTAGGGCCGATATGAAAATATCGTTATACACGGCAGCGATTAGATTAACGGCATACAATTGACTTACATGGAAAATTTGGCTCATTAGCTTCTATACCTGTTCCGTGTACACCTGTTATAATATTTAATACCTGTACTAGTTGTACCTATTTCGTAGATTGGATTAATTCGGAACGCGCCCCGCGGGTGTTTGTAGTTCGTGTCGTTAACGCTTGTCTTTAATAATAACACGAGATAGTTCAAATTAAATATTTTACATTACATTGAACAACATTAATGACTTTCATTATAGCTATTTATATGGCTTCGGAAAACATAGCTATTATATCAATTAATATTTGACACTACTTTAAAGCACAATATAACATATGAAACCCAAGTAATATCAACCATTTTCAGATTCATTTTGACAGTTAGGTAATTGCCAAATTTTATTCGTTCTAATAACTAACAGTAATTATGATAAAAAATATAAGTACATTTATGTAAATTAATGTAACGATTATTAAAGTGAGCCATGACAAATTATAACATAAAATTTTATTTGAATCAATAATTTTTCATAGTATAAAAGAAACGTACGTGCTTTGGGTAATGAAACAAATGTCAAGTGATTTTATTTCCCCATTTATCAACAATTCACTGTCATAATACTTTAATTAATTAAATAAATAGGTTTCATGACACGGCTAATATTAAAACTATACATTAAAACAAACATGATCCTAATATTAATGAAACGATTGCCGTAACAC
Organism: Parascotia fuliginaria; assembly: GCA_963082885.1. Taxonomy (NCBI): domain Eukaryota; kingdom Metazoa; phylum Arthropoda; class Insecta; order Lepidoptera; family Erebidae; genus Parascotia; species Parascotia fuliginaria. The sequence continues at coordinate 9,925,045 of OY720186.1, forward strand.
CTACTACTGCAAGTTTCGTATTCTTAATAAAGTCAACTAATATAGGGGGAGAGTAACTGAAGTCATAGTTATATGGTATTACAGTCACGATCTAACTGAATACTCCTTATGAGAGGAAGTTAGTAAGAGTGTAATAGTTACACGTGTTTCGGTAATGTGGTGAATGATTTTTCGATATATTGCATATTACGAATAACTACTAAAATAGAAATTGTAAGAGGTATTGTAGAAGTACCTATATAATTGGTAGAGATTATTATTTCAACAAATTGAGATTTCGGAGACCTATATCCCAGTGCGGCTATGGAAGTCAGTAGGCTTAAAATAGTCATCGTTAATATTTGAAAATACACAAATATTTTTCGTTGAGGTATTCAACATGAAAACTTTACATATTTCATCACAACGCGGCGACTGTTTTGCCTATCTTTCACTACTTCTCCTGTCAGAGTCACATATTTAGTGGTAGTGCATATTTAATAGTTTAATCCTGTAGAAGGTTTACATTGGTTTTTCTTTATTGTGAGAGTCACACAGGTTAGTATCCTAAGTACTTAAAATTTTAAAAATTGTTTGTATTAAAAGCAGTAACTAAACCTGTTTGTTAAACTTCTTAGTTTAGCCAAATATAAATTAGATCACTCATAAATTAATTCGATCTAATATAAATTAGCACGGCATCAGAAACATTATGAATGTTCAGTACTTTCATGAAGTTTCTGCCGATGATAGTTACAGACCATGGTTATTTAATACTTAATAATAGTGCCTGAAATGTATAAAAAGAAACTTAACGTTAGCGTCAGCCTGTTTAAGTATAGTCACATCATATTCTTGGAAGCATCTAGAATTACGGAGTCATAGAAATAAACAAATTTTATTGTACTACTCAGTCTGCCTGCCATCATATTAATAACATCTAGCGATATTTTGTTTTATCAGACTACTAATAAGTATAGTCTTTATTGTTACTATTATTCTCTCATGTTTAGATTTGATTAGTACAGCAAAATCATTATTTAGTAGAGCTAGTGTAGAGAGAGAAATATCGTTATTAAGTACCTAGCGTTTGTGTACGGTTTTACTTCAAAATTATATTTTCTCTTTATGTTTACGTCAAAAGTTTTGCACTAGCCATAAACACAAATGATACATGTGTACTTAGTTTTTTTATGGTTCTCGCTAAGACTGAATCTCCTTCATTTCCCGTGGGTCTCATAAAAAGTGATTAAGGGATATCATGAGGATATGTACTAACCTTTTGCTGCGTACTAATAATAGTTTGCCTGAAACAAAATTTGCTCGTTAAACGTAATGATTATGGTAAAGTGTTTGGGAGATATTTCATTTTAGCGTTAGGTATTGTAGCATTACTAAAATTACATCATACATCTTCTATATAATGTTTTTGCTAAAAGTAACGTTTTAGTTACATTATAAATATTTCAATAAAATGAATATGCTAAAAGAATATTATAATTATGTTAATACTAGCTTTCCGCGGCGCGGTTTCACCCGCGCGTAAAATATGGTTTGTTGTAGCCTATGTCCGTCTCCGCCACCGAATCTATCTACATACCAATTTTCATCGAAATTGGTTTAGCCGCTTAGGCGCTGTGTGGTAACAAATACACACATACAAACTTTCGCATTTATAATATTAATAAGATAAATTATTGTACAATTTCTGGTTTGACTAAAATGTCTAAATCTAATTTAAAATTCATTTAGATACGCTGGCATCACCAAAATCATTCTTTACATTCAAAGACATTCAAAGTATCAAATTTTCATCTTCTTCGTGTACTGACTAACAGCTTTATGAATAACAATAACTGTTCACCAGACGAACCAACTTATGTCTCTTAGTATAGCTATGCAAATTGCTGTTACTACATGCCCCGAATAGTGTCCCAGAACCGTCTAGCCTGCAAGCAATACTGATTCCTGAGTTTTCTCGCACCTGCCTTATTCCCTACGATGTCGCTTTTCCAATTCAAACTACATTTCGATAGAACTAACGGCAAGTCTTTATGGCGCTATTTACATTATTCCGTAGACTTTAGATACCGTCTTGAAAGTTGATTCTTTTTTTAAGAATCTTCCCGTTTAGAAAAGATAGATTTAAATGTTTAGTTATTCCATTTTAAAGTTGTTCCATTGTATAATTTTACTTGAATATTAAACAGTGTTTGGCTTTGTCTAGTTCATTTTATAAGGTTAATTTTAACTGTTGTTTTTAATGTGCTTTTCATTTTCAATTACTGTTTCACAAATCATTTTACTTCAAACCATTAATGAAGCACTTTATTTTCGAGTGAATAATAAATTTTTAACCTTACGATACACATGTCTTTCAAGAAACAATGGTGCATTAAACATGAATAAGACCAAACACGACGATCGATGTTCGTTCGAGAGATCAAAACTTGTACTGGAAAGCAGACATACGGCTCCACAAAAATAGACGTACAAATATATTCGATAAACTGACAGACGTTTGTATATTACAGTGAACGAAAATGCTTCCACATTTTCAACTTCACGTCACAAGTTCGTTGTTCAATCGTTTTTAATTTTTGATGGATTCAAATTGTTATGTAAAATCAAGTCGGCTTTTTTGTTTTCATTTTTCCAGTGACATGCTAATAGGGTTGTCAGTATTCAAAAGCAAACTTTAACATGACTTTTATAGGTTTGTTGAAGTACTTTTTTTAATATCTACACAGATAATTTTTGGCATGCATATATTATGAACAATGTAAGTTTACTCTTGTATATTTTAGTAATATATTTTGTTCTGATTTTGATCTTTTACACTTATATGATCAAATTTAATATAATCAAAGATTATTAAATTCAGATAAAGATGTAGGTATATTATTTTAATTTCTTTTTGCCAATGAAAGATTTTATAGCATTTTGTTAAGACAGTAAAAAGCTTAGTAGTCACGTTCTGTTCAATTTGTACAGAGCTCGTAATTTCAATGATGTTCATCGTTTGTTGGAGTAAACATTGGTTTTAGTGCGTGACTTTATCCTACGTGTGCCCATTGCATGTAGTTCAAGCAATAAACTAGAAACACGCAGGAATTAAACGTGCTTTCAGAAACTATTGTATACTAAACCATTATAAAATGAAAACCATTCCACCAGTTACTAGTTCTACCTACCATTAAAATATTATGTTTATTGTTTTGTAAATTTATGCATAATTGGCGCGTTAATACAAAACGTTTACATTATTTATATTACTTGGAGTATAATGAGTTACTTGTTAATTAACGTCAAAGTCGATAAAGCATTAAAGTAGGTCTTATGATCAGACCTCTGGTAGCTGCCGCTCATGGAGTTTACAAAAGCCAAAAGCACAGTTAGTTGTTTTTATACCATATAATAATAATAAATATACAAACAAATACTTCTGTTGTTAATACAATGTTTTCTTGAGTAACACTAGGAACTACTACTCACTAACATTATTACGTTCGGTTATCCGAAGGGTGTCTGTATCCTACTCAAAACCTCTTCTACTACTAAGTAGGAAGAAGATGTGTAAGGAAAATTGAAATTTTCTAACATACTAATGTCTTTTCTGAACTAGTTTTGCCTGTTCAATCTATACTATTATATAAAGAGGCAGATTTTGTTTAAATGCCCTAAACTCTGAAAGTATCAGTCGAATTTGAATAATTCTTTTTGCGTATGATAGCCCAGCAGTTCTTGAGAAAGGTTAGGCTATGTAACACCACGCTACTAGCGACGAGTGTAGAGCAGTAGTGTAAATATACAGCATATTCTCATTTCATTCTTTTATTTTTTCAGATCATGTTCGTGAATTCTCTTGCGGCACGCTCTACTATCGAACATTCTTCGTGGATTCTAAGAGGGATGCTCTCTATGTTGGTGCTATGTAAGTAAAAACTTAACAATATTATTTTTTTCATTTAAAACCACAACAACCACACAACGCCATAGACCCAAGACAAGCATTCATTAATATATAGCATATATATTGGGTCTAGATAGCGTTGTGTGGTTGTTGTGGTATTAAATTTCCAAATTCTGCGATAATGCGAATAGATATACTTATATACTTCTTTTTTGTGTAAATACATACATATTATACATAGAAACACCCAGACCATTGCAAATAGCCATGTTCATGCACACAAATGTGTTGATCTGAATGCTAGCATCAGAGGGCGGCCTGGTGACCTGTAATACAGGTTTTATTAAATCTACCTCGGGCACCAGTCTCTCATAATGTTACGTTTACATCTGTCACATCAAACAACTATGTTTAGAATTAAGATATCCATTGTGAAGAGAGAATAAAGAATTTATTTATTTATTTATTTATTATCATGCACATAAATATTTGCACTGAGTGGAAATCGAACCCGCGACCTTACGTGGCAGTCCATACACTGTACTACCGAACCATAGAGGTTGTCAATAATACAAGTTGAATCTCTTAGAGCAAACCTTGATTCATTTAATTGGGCGGTCTGATGGGTCTGAAAGGCGCTGGGGAAAACAGTGTACCTAAAGACTTATGATCAGCAATAGTTACATTCTACAACTAAGATAATTATAATGATGAAATATTTACTGTGTAAAGCAAAACAGCGGCGACAAAAGTTTCAAAAGTTTGAGTTCGAAATCAAGTCTTGGACTAACTTGTCTTCCTCAATCATGAAAACCAATACCATTTACTTATTAAGTTGTCATAAGTAACAGCGATAAAAAATAGTCTTAATTCAAAATATATTATTCAGTTTTAAAAACTTTAAACTAGATGTGTATTTATCTATTGTAATGTCTCCAATTACAAATTTAAATGTGCTCTACTCATTACTTTTATTTGTCCTACAATTTCTGATAAAACGCATAAAAAGAAGACTTGTATTACGGCAGATTTCACAAATATTTAATTACACTAACACAAAAAATACTGCCACTCGCAACAGTTATCTATGAGTAATAAATACTTGTTCCACGTGGTAGTGAAATAAGATGATCATCTCATCTCACAAGAAGTTGAAGTGTTGCCAGTTTATTCTCTGAAAAATATTCAAAACGAACAATAAAATAAATAACAAATCTCATTCTTTTGTTGAATTCAAATCTACACGTATCGATCATTTCCTCGGCACAAAACAAAAAGCAATCGGCCCAATTCAATAAAATAGCTATTTTTACGAGTGAGCCACAATATCAGCTTTACCTTCCGTTGACTACTGTTAACCATTAACCATTACTGCTTGAGCCTTCATGCTCCATAGTTTCATAGGTATCCAAACCGTGTTTATTTCGAAGTTTTGAATGAGTCAGGAAGGCCCGCGTACACTGGTGATTCAATAAAAAGAGGTGATATACCAGGTCAATCATGTGTGTCACGAAGGCAACTAATTTCGTTCGGGGAATAATACTGCCACATTTTCAGCAATAAAACGATTCTTCTATAAACGTTATGGTAACTTTAACGCAAGTTTGTAACGTATCCCCTTTAGCCCGCAGTGAATTGACTCAACTTTTCCATTCAAATAACCTAAGTTAAAAGGGTTTTATAACATTCCTTTAATGTTTTTCTTATGAAACTTTCTTTTCAGGGACCGGCTATATCGGCTGAATATGAATAACATCAGCGCGTCACATTGTGAAGTAAGTAATACAGATGCGACACTTGAATTTTTAATATATTATTTTTATTTTTTTTAATTATTATTATTTTATTTTTGTTGTTGCTTATTTTATTTTACTGTTAAAAAACTTAAAAAAATTGTTAAAATTTTTCGACAAATAAAACCAATATTTTTGTTCACAGAGAGACTCGATCAATTTAGAACCCAGCAACGTGGCACAATGCGTATCCAAAGGAAAATCTGAGGTGAGTTGATAACGCTTCAATAAGACGCAAGCAACGGTCGTATCAAAGTGATTAAAACTGCGCCATTTCTGCTAAATTACTTCTAACTAGCACTATTTCCATCAAGGGTTAATACCATTTTTAACTGTGAGCGGCGGGCGTTGAGCATATTTCACAGCGGGGTGGCTTACAACCATGGCCCGCCTCGCTATATTAAGGCCGTTAATTTTGATTTACAATCTCAACGTAAAAGCAATATTTGTTTTATTTCTCGCCAGTAGGAGGTTGTCTCGAAGATCAGGAACTGCGATTATTGCGACTTGTCTCCATACGTCATCGACTAATTCGATAATACCCGCTTTGCATTAGGCGTTACACTTGAGTGGTTTCTTTATTTGTGCCTCTGTGCGTATCACAATTTCTCGATATTTACTAGAATCATATTTTTCTTAATTTTATGTATGTGCCATAAAGTTGCAGCGGACGACTTATGGCATCGTATTTATTTGTAACTTTGTGTCGGTTCACTCAGACACGTTTATATCTAATAAGACAGTCGTAAAGTCCGCAACCAGAAATGCGATGTCTCATACCGAATGTATAAAGTCTTACGGTGAGTAGTAAACCCTCTTTGCGACTCTGAAAGGTGTACTGTTACTGTTCAGAAGAAGCAAAAACTGCCGAAAGTAAAATGACAAGTTTGCTTAAACAAAATATCGCGGTAGCGTAAACCGACAAATAAAAGGTCAAACTTCCGCAATAGCGTGAGAAGAAATGCAATACACCACATGCTACCCACTCCAACTGTTCCAATGGAGAAAAGTAAATTTGTTTTATTGGTATCAAAGAGGGCTATAAAAAAGAAATATCCTCGAGTCTATCACCTCGATCGCGAATGGAACGGCCACTCGTGAAGGCTATAATCAAAGTTTCTCGCTGTCGACGAGTTTTCTTTTCTCTAAACACGATGTCGTAACATGAAAAAGGCTGGAAAATGCCGTCGGCGAATTCCGTTAGGCGTCCGCGGGCCCGGCGCTCTCCTTGTTGTTTTAAGTTCACGGCTCTTTGTGACGCTATTAAGGAAAATTCACTGGCTTAGGTAAATCAGACGACTCGACACTTTCACAAAATTGTAGATATAATGAATATGCCTTGTAGATAAAAAAAAAACTACCCAAGCATCTTATTTTTGTACGTGCTTACAAAATTTTATCTAGTACTCATGTGGTATTAACAAATGCTGAAATATGGTGGGAGTATTCTATCAATTTCGTTAAGCCTACTACCTACGTATAAGAATGTAAGAATGAATAATATATATATATATATATATATAAAAGAAGTATAAGAATGAATAATACCATGTACTTAGCATTCACAAAAACCCATTTAGCATGAATTTCTTTTAATTTCCCAGTACTTATTTCGACCTTTGTATATAGTAGTATCGTGGCGAAAGCAATAAAATGTTCCTTATTGGTAATGCAAATCAGCGCTCTTAAATTCCTAATAAAAACCATTACAGCAAAACAAAGAAAATCTTTTTTTGTGGAAAAATGCGAGGAAAGCCCGCCGTAAATCTACTTACGTACAAAGTGGCGAATAATTAACGAAATGGTCCAATCGAAGGCATTAGTTCCCAGTGAAGTTATGCGAGCGCTCCCGGCTAAGTGCCGTTAAAAGAAACTTAGACGTGAGCTTGATTGTTCTCCTTGCTTAATTCTGATTGTTTCTGAGTGCAAAACAGTTCTGTGTTCACGTCAGTACGACGGCTGAACGCTCAGAGTATATTAATCCGATAATTACTTTAGAACAATCTCTCGCAAAGTTACCTCGTCGGGCCGAACCAAAGAAACGCTGAGCAAAACTTTTTATTAACAAACAAAGCTCTTCGTTAATTGCTTACTTACACGTATACCCATTCCAAATCGAGTTTTACCACGTCTTCTGATTTTATGTTCAAAGTAATATAATTATAGTTGCCTATTAACCGTTTGTTACTCAAACAATGAGCCTGTATTTTCGTATAATCTTAAATAGTCAGGAATATTTGATCAATTAAAGTGCTGAAGTCACCGACAGTGATTAAATTAGTATAATTGAACTGTATTGAAATTGCATGTAAGATCAGAATAATCAGAGCTTGGCAAAACACGCTCTGAAAATCGATTGTAAAAAAGCGTACGTAATGTAGATTACAAAGTGAATATTTTGAATAATTCAGCTGCACTACAAATATTTTAACATCAATAATGTAGGTAATAATGTACAAATCTAATACAAAAACTATAGTTAGCTCAACACCGTAACCGGCTACCGCTTATTTCATAAAATATACATTAATGATGAAAATCGATAGAGGTATTATTATTTAAGTTCCCAAATATAGAACAGCGTTGAATACCAGGCAATGTATTTAGCATACATAATATCCCAAGTTTTATTGGAAAATAAATCACTGGTGTAATAACAGTGATTTATTTTGCAATAAAACTGTATGTAAGCGATATTCATTTCAAATGGTATTATGAATTATTTTCACATAAGAAATTGCATTTACCTAACTTTTGCTGTTACGAACTTGCTTAAGAACAGCCTTATTGGCAGTCATTATTGTAGGTTAGCATGTGTTAAGGTCTGCCTAAAGAAGAACATTGCTAGCTTATGAGAACATTGCTAGTTAATTTTTATTATATATAGACAACATTACCAATGGGTAGAATAAAAAAAACGATTTCTTTCACAGGTTACCTATAGTATTATATACAACGGATAAGTTTGTTTGTTTGTTTGAACGTGCTAATCTCTAGAGCTACAATTGAGTTCTTGAGAAAGGCTATGTAACATCACGCTACTGGTGAAAGGAGCAGAGCAGTAAGCAAAGACGCGGGTGAAATTGCGCCGCAGTAGGCTAGTGCTATATAAATTTTAGTTTTGCTGGTAAATACAAATCTATCGGGAAAATTCAAATATGACGTGAGAACAAACAATTATCTTTTTTGTAGAGAATATTACAATAGATAATATTATTCACAGTAAATAAGAGCTCGATTTTATAGGTTCCTAAAAGAAAGATAGATTGATTTATTTACTAAACATCAACACGAATATATCACAATAAATTGTTATTGAGTCAAAAATTTATAGCAAAACTAACAAGACTCACCCCCAGTTTCTGAAAGGTTGATCAATGAAAAATTAATTAATCAACTGTTAAATCTTAAACAATTAAAATAAATGTTATAGATAGAAATTAAATGAATTATTTAGCACAATTATCATCGTTATAATATAATTTCAGTGTAATTATTACGCATCTTAGTTTATTGTAACTAAAATAGACGTTCCTTTGTTTACTCTATTATCGCCGAATCCGCGCCACGGAAAGCTAGTTTTTGACAAAAGTGATGAAATTTATTTAAGAGTACCTAAAATAGATTACAAAACACATTAAAAATTTTAAAACATAAATAAATAACTACATAATTTATAAAATATTCAATCTTACGTGAAACATACATTTTAGAAATACTACTATACTTGGACGTAAATATTTAAAAGTTTATCGTGTCGTAGTCAAATATTGTTTGAACGCGACTTGTGAATAGACATATAAAAACTTAACCAACTTTCACTCTTCATTGTCATTATTTAAAGTGGATAGATACAGTATCTCCAAATTTTAACAAGAGACACTAAATTTATATTGCATTACACACAAGATTCACTTGCATGTACCATCTTGTAGATATGCCATATTTAGATATATATATCTAACATTTAGATTTCAGTGATGCCTCCTATGGTACTTAAGAACAGGAGTGACAAGGGTGACTTATGCACCTATACTTTCACGACCCTAACAACTCCTGTAAGCTAGATTAACAGCGATGAAACCTTGCGAATACGGTATTGAATCGCTATGACGTACAACAGTCTTGGGTAAAGTAAATCTATTGTCTTAGACACCGCGATAAATTGAATAAGAAGTATAATTGAAGAATTGAAAGAAAATAAATCACTTTGCTTTGACATAAAATCAGAAACAAATGAAAGAAATTTGCTATGTATTATGACTATAACATAGTGGTTCACTTTATAAGCCATGTCAAGTAGTTTTGAAAATATCATGTATAATCAGTATCTGGCTATTTCCAATTTATAAGAATAGCTTATTATTATTATTATATCGAGACTCTTTCGTAACTACGCTAAATCTTCGGCTCTGTCCCTGATCTCTCACGAGTCGTGTCGCAATACATCCTATTTTTTATTATGAAAGTATGGGATCATTGTACTATTTCATATTTTTAGTCAAACTATGTAGGTACATGAGTGAGCAACAACACAATTGAAACTAACAAACTAGTTCACAAAGTTCTACTTTGAACAATTTATTTTCTATTAGTTGCCATTATCAGAGATTTCAGTGAACTCAATCACCGTGGTTACAGGCATGGGTGATTGTTAGATGTCTATTGTTTTAATAGGTAAACGAGGTTACTACGAAACAATTAATATTCAAATAATCAACGTTATTTTTAAATGGTACTTTAATGAACCGTAATGAACTGGAATGGACCAATATACAGTTTTAACCAGTAAAGCGAGCAATACATTTCTGTCGTGTGGAATATTAATGCGCCGTTTAATATTTATGTCGGAGGCAAATTTGCATAATCACAGCCTGTGAGCACTCATACACATCCATGTACTCCAGAATTACTATTATTCCAATGAATTTTGCCCGAGGTACCGAACCATTCATACTTTGCCCGTGTTGCAGGTTATTTTTGTTAGTGACAATTGTACATTTTCATATTTTACTGACATTACGTTAAGTACTGCAGTTAACGTGTTTAATTACTGAACAATAAGCTTATGAAAAATATTTGTATCCTAACAAAAAAACTATGCGATTTATAAGTAATAGTTCGCTTTATTATTATAGCAATTGAAATACAATTTAATGAAATAACAGAAGATTATAGTTAAATAGCTCTACCTAGATTATTTATGCTATGTTGATGATCCTAAACAGGAGAGACTACGTATTTGGGCGGTGATAGGATGACTTGGTTCGCATAATTTTATTATAGAATGTATGTAGGTATACCTACGCAGTAGAAAAGGAAGCTCGCCCTCGAGACAGACTTCGAAAACGATGATCATCTGAATGCTTCTGTTGAAGTACACCCTTCTGAGAAAGATTCCTACATAGGAATCGTTTCCCGGCAGGCAGCGAGACACCTAATTTATAAAAGATAATAAGATATACCTTAGTATAATAACATGAACTTAATTTATTTAAATACAACCCAAGTAACAATTTATTTTGTTACAGCATTTTGATTGTCGAAATCACGTTCGTGTGATCCAGCCTATGGGTGACGGAGCCCGCCTCTACGTGTGCGGCACCAACGCTCACAGCCCAAAGGACTGGGTTTTATATGTAAGTACATTTTATTTTAAAAAAATCACTCAACTTTATATTACAACATGACATGTGTAATCGGTGAAAATCATTTTATTGAAATATTTTAATATATCGTAAAAAAAAACAAAAAAAAACAACATTATTTTAGAGTTATCTTTTAGAGTTGTGGAAATCAATCAGATATTCATTGTGTATATTACGTGTAAGGTAATTGCACCAGTAATGGACATGGAACCAATGATGAACATGTCTTGTAGGACAACAGTACTTTGGAATGAGTTTTTATATGTTAGAAATATTTGACCATAAACAAAAGTCATCGAGTTAAAAATGTTTTTTTTTTTAAATTCAGTGTTTTAATTAATTTGGCAAGAAGCACAAGGTGCTCGTTGTATTGAAAAATTATATTTGTTGCTGTTGTTAAGAAAATTATTAGTGAGGTAGGTAGAAGTTTGCCTTTTAAATTGTTATACCTTTATTCAAATCAGAATGCTTTTTTGTGTTTGGATTAAGCATGAAATTAAAATGAAAACATACCATTTTAACAACACTGTGTGTTCCAACTGAAACTGTCCATCACTGGTACAAAATTTAAGTTTTTTATTTATTAAATTACAATCAATTGTAGTTTCCTACATTAGATAAAACAAAAAGGTAGAAAAGTCACAGAACCTTCAATATTCAATATTGATTGTATTGAAACAATCACTATTAATAATGAAATTGTAAAAATACTACACACTACACAGTTTACAATTAGTAGGTAAGTAAAGAAATAATAAATTTTGCAAGCTTCACATAAAAAAAGAAAAACAAATATTTAAAAACTAACTACAACATTAATAAAATACGCACGACACGTTTCTTTATAATCTAACTCGTGTACAATTTGTTTTGCACTGATGGTATAACAGTGCATTATACTAATTATATTTTCTTTTCTAATATAATCAAGCACGTCAAAGTCTTAGTCTTAAACTAACTTATTTCACTTGGCGATTTTCATTACAACAGTGCTATCATGTCGCACCCGTAGTGCACATGCAACGAAATGCGCCATTATCTAAAGACCCACTCGAAGTGATCCCAACATGAGCTTTGGACACGAGCCAGGGACGCAACAGATCTCCAACAGGTCCCTAACATATTTGTGTCGAGATAAACGACCTTACTATTGAATTCTGGAATATATTGTAGTTTTTGTCAAACATAAATGTCTAAAAGAATTTTCCACTCTTTTTTTCTTGTATTTAGTTAAAGGTGTACGTCTACGTATACAGCAATTCTGTTAAAGTATATTTAATATCTGTTTTAAGCACTGACTGCTGTGATGGTAAAGATGAATACTATCTACATATTTATCTAGAACAAAGATCTCAAAATCATTCATTGCAATGCGCTAGTAATCCCTACTACTATGTCAGTAAAGCACTTCAACATACTCGCCATACATAACGTACTCGCCTATAAAAATAATTATTCGTCATCATTATATACTATTGCATTAGTTTTAATCCGTTTTAGGAAGATCATCCTGTATCTCGAGCATCTTTAATCCAACATGCTTATTATGTTCTCTTAGTCAAGAAGAGTCATTTATAACTCCTAATACTGTCCTCTTGAGACTTTTGAGGTTGTTTAACTGGTCTTTTGCGGAAGCCTTATTTAAAACGTCGGTTCTGAACTGTAGTAACCGCATCTAAATTAGTTCCATAGTGTCATATAACAACTACCAGATTCTACGAGTACTTGCAAGAATTATTATAGCATATTTGTATAACATAGACAAATTCTACTATATTCTAAACACAAAATTCAATTTGTACACTTAAAATTATTGTTAAGTGTTAAAATATCTATAAGTTTGTAAAGGCTACATAAAAAAAAATTAGGTGTATAAATATACATAACTGACAATAGACATAATATATGTCGACTACATGCACATACCACATTATCGAGAGAATACTCTAGTACAACGTTTATTTTAAATTTTTACTATTCGTTTCGACGTGACATTCAATTTAAAATCATTTAAAGACAATGTAACTCTATCTACCATCTTGTTTTACTTTCATGAGCACTGCCATAACATTTCCTAAGACTGGAATTCTCCTAACGCTACTGTGTGATGCTCTTTAAATTTCTATTTCACCAGTTTATACCGTCGGCAAACTCAACGAGACGGTATTAAGCTTCCATTCTACATTGAAGCTAGATGCACCCAGTACATAACGCACTTGCTTCCAAGCAGGAACCACGACAAATTTCACGGGGAGCGAGTCCAAATGACGCTGTTACATGAACGAAGATTTTCACTACGTCGTTGAGGAAATTTCTAACCGAACGCCTCTGGATCCCTTTCAATGAAATTTTAACTGGGAAATTTTCCACCGTAAATTTTTAAAAATAAAATTCACCATGTCTTTATGCGAACATTTTAGATGTATTATTTATTACGTACATTTTGACCAGCGTCGCTCGCCCGACGCCCAAATGGACGCCATTTGAGTCCCCGCGATGCGACGATAAGTGGAGTTATTTTCATAAAAATAATTTTTAAACTCATAAAACGAACTTTTCACAATAGGTATCGAAAGCAGACCGCAATAAATCTCAGCGTGGCTCGTTCACCTCTCACTTTTCCTGCTCTTGACTTTCATATAATTTTATGATGTATTGGCGGTCGTTCTGACCCTTCACACGTTTTATCGCGGTCCTGACACAGTCGAGCAGTTTTAGGGTCTAGTAGATGCAAATACAAAAATATGAAAATGGAATTATAATGATAACCAAATTGCAGTAGACCTAATCTTATGAAGGTTTATTATATTACGCTCCATGTAAAAAGGTAATAACATCAATCTGTAAACATGGATATTAAATAAACTTCATTGTTAAAATAGGCTATTTTTAGTTTGTATTGTAGTCTCAGTGACGTAGGGATAATACTTACATTTTTTACACATTGTTATTGTGTAATCATCAGTTATTGCGGATACCTATGTTAACGTCATGCCATAAAGTGTAAGTTTATTGATATTAATAGGCTTAATGGTTACGAAGCATAATATTAATTTAATAGTATTGTTTTACCTGAGAGTTTAACACCTGATTTTAACACAAAAGCCATAATAATATGCAAAATACAATACTATTATATAAAGCGGAAGAGTTTGTTTGTTTGTTTTTTTGATTGACCGCGCTAATCTCTGTAACTACCAGTCGGATTATAAAGAAATTTTGCATATGATAGCCCAGTTTTCTCGGTCTCTGAGACCGGTCTCGAGACTCGGGAGGTTAGAGGCTATGTAACATCACGCTACTGGCGACGGAAGCAGACCAGTAAGCATAAACGCGGTTGAAATCGCGCCGCAGAAAGCTAGTTAGTATACAACTACTAACAGAAGCAAAAGTATTAACTTCTGCTTCTATTTGCCCTGGTTTCGTACTTACTAGTGAAATCAGTGTAAAATGTATTTCAATACTCCTCTATCATCTGACTTTCTGAACATTACCTACCAATACCCCAATAGAAAATACTTTTACCACTCTAAAACGAAATACCTAAAGAAAATTTATCTGTTCTACGTCCCGGCATAACATAAATCACGCGAGTCGAAAATTCACACTAATAGGAAGCCAAAAATTGAAAATATATCATTTATGCTTTCGTAGGGAGGGGACATGGGTTCGGGTTGATCCCGCGCTTAGTACTCTTTTGTACAGAGTACTGCCAAAACAGAGATAGTTGCACATTTAAATATGACTGGATATTAATTCCCTTTGGAAATTGATTTAATTAACTGTCTGGATTGGTTAGAATTGTTATTGAAGAGTAGAGTAGTGAGGTTTTATGCTACGTGAAATAAAATGTAAGTAGCTTGAAAGTTTATTTGCATTACAAATTATTTTTTTAAACTTTAATGATATGAACATTGGCTTTTGTTATAAATAACACATGATTTTTGAAAATCCTTTTGCCGGTTTACCTTTATATGATGTTGATTAATAAAAAGAAAATGGTATAGTAAACCGAAATACGCCTTTTGCAGAAAAAGGACCAGTCTCAAATATTACATAGTGGTTTAAGCGATAATCACAATGACGACAATCTTATCACTGGATGCTGCTCTTATGTTGGATGATTTTCCTGACTGTTGTTATGCAAATAAAAAAAAATTCTTTATAAAAATATAACTTCATCTGTAGAGGACATAGTGCAAGTTAGATTTTACAAACCCGATGAATTTAAATCCTAGCCAGTTAGCGTAATGGTATTGAAACGCTTTAACCGCTATACTAAACCTACAGTCATAATAGCCGGCATGCATAATTACCTCATTATATTATGCACTATGCAGGTACCAAAGTGACCGGTTCAAGACTAATTCCAGTTAAAGCCTATAATACAATTTATTTTACGATATATCCTCCATACTCTTTAACACCTATAAATAAAATAAATACGATGTGCAAACTGGCTGTTATCTGTACTACAAGTATGAGTAATGTTCCCTTCCCTATTCAGGGGCGCGTCAGTTTCAAAAATTGAGTGAAATCACATATACAGGATTGATAGGGCGAATGTGGGCGAATGCGACTTGCGGAGACGCATGAACGAAATCGACCAAACAATTCATATTTGCTGCAACCACCGATTTATATCTATTCTGTTACAAATGGCTATAGCCGATTGGATGGGTATTGGAAACAAATGACGCGGTAGTTTGTTTGTACTGCGCTATTATTTTTTGCACTTTATGTGGTACAGGGATGTATGTTTGAGGTTAAAGTGTAATTTCAGTGATGAGTTCCGCAATCAAACTGAAGTTACTTTATAAAATATATTGGACAAAAATCAAAGTTTTATTTTCATACCTTGTAGATAATAAATATGCATGTGTTATATTTTAAGTTGCTGTGTAAGTGTCTTCTGATCTGTACAATTCACAAAATTTTTGAGAGTCTATATACAGTATGTACTTTATTTATATGTTTGCCAAGTTTTTCGTCTTACAGAATTTTCCAAGTTGACGTTGTAAATTTATAACTAAGTTTAGAAAAAAACTTCAATGAAGGTAAAAATCGCCTATATAAATGCGACTGCAATACAAGTTTTTCTGCTTAGTGACAATGTACAAAATATGTTAGGTTTGAAAACTAGTATAAGCTAGTATTAAAACTGCCTGCACGAAGTGTACAAAGGTGAATTACTTTAGTCATAACTTCATAACAATAAAGTAGCTTACGAGTACATAAATAAATACATATTTATGTTATAAATTATAATAATAAATAATTTTATACATTTTAAAAATATAAAAATATTTTTTGCGGAATTGTAGTTTCAATTTTTTAAAAAGTTAGACATAATTGATCTCCATATAATAGGTTAGCTTTAAGAAAAGTAAATCTTTGATACTGTTACCAAATTTATTTACCAAAAGTGAGATGCCAGTCAACTAGACCTCGTAAAATTCTTGTGCATTCAAAATTAATAGCAAACGTTTAAGGAATCGGCAATGCGTGAGTTATGCCTTTTGCATGCGTCAAACTTAATAATCGCTAATCGCTCTCCGACATGTGTAACTACCTTAACTCACTAGTTACGGTATTTACGTTTAATAGAAATATTACTCAATATTCGCAACTACAAGTTTTGCTAACTTTCTTAATATAAAGCAAAAGTATCATCGATAACACAAAATTAGAAACAGGAAAAATTTAACAGTAATATTTCTTCGTGAACATTTTATTTGACACTTCTAAAAAGTTTGTTCGCTTCGTATTGTTATTTTATCTGGCAAAAAATATCTCTCGTAAACATCAAACTGCCAGTTTAGTTTTAATCATTTATTAATTATGCCTTTAAGAAAAGAACAGAGCAATAAGAAATTACCAACTTGTAATAATTCGTGTAGAAAATGAATATACAAAAAGGATAGCACCAAAAACTTGTTTCATAAAATTAACACGAATTCCAAATTACTTTTTAATGTTTTATCTTTATCCAATACTCGTTACAAGAAGCTTTATGGTGATTACGTTACATTTTTCCAGCTCATTTGGTAAGTGTGACGAAAAACAGATTCAACATTCATTTTAAATGGGTACAATCAATAATGTGGGCTTATCGCATTTTTTACAAGATTCATGGAGTGTGTTTTAAATCTGCCATTGAACGTACAAATGGTTGTATTGCAGGGAAACAGGTAACAAACGCCCAATACTTTTTTATTTTTTCGTCTGATCACACTCGTTGTTTTAGCTTGAGTGTTGCTAACGGGCGCGGTAAATTGTCTTTGAATCTCATTCTTTGTGCCCGTCGTATTGTAGTTATTGTTCTTAAATTTATCGACTCGTAATTAAAGTTAAGTTCGCTAACTTATTCATGGGACGTTGCAGAACAATGTGATAATTAATTTTCTTACTATCCCTTGTTCAAAGATTTATAACAGTTATAAGAATATATAATTATAAAATGGGTGGACAGAGAATCTTAACAAAACTGGGAAAATCTGAAATACTGCAGGGTGAATGTTATGTATAGTAATTAATTATGTTCTGTACATAATTAATTCATCTTTCTTTTGGCGAAAAACGTAAGAAAAGTCGAGTCTTAAAGTATAAGTTATATTTTTCGTTGACTCTGATATTGAAGTTTGAGTTTTATTATTTCAAATGGTTTACAAAACAGCGAATCAAGTCTGAAGTTAAGAGTAAGTATGTACCTACTACTTTAGTGTAAGTTATTGTTAAACAATTTTTGTAGTAAACTATTCTAGAAAACATTGATTATTGATTTAAAAGTTATGATATGCGTTATTATATTTTTCTATAATATTTACTTACTTCCATCCACCTTATTACCCAAATTATAAATCGGCCCAGCAAACTAGTAACCAAAACGAAATATTGTTACCCAAAACAGAAAAGAAAACGCCCTAAAGTAAGTTGTTACCAAGTTTCCAGTGGTGTTTACTAAAAACTTTCCCGAGAACGCAAACCGTGGGAGTGTTCATACGGACCTTTTACAACTTTTGTCCATCGTATGTACTTATCATAAGGATTTTGTGTTGATTCAAAAACTTTTGGAGTTCCATTCCGCGCAATTAGATCCTTTCTGCTTTCGTTTATTATAGTTTATCTTGACGCTGGTTTTCGTTTATAGGAGGATAAACAAAACTTCCGTACAATACTTTTACAATAAAACTTATACTAGTTTTTAACAGCTTCTTTAGTGTAGAAGTCGTGATCAATTTGTTTGCTCTTTTTCTTTTAGACACTTGTTTAAAGATATTTAAACCAATGTATTACCAAGGGAATTTATCTTGATGGTAATCTAGACGGTGTTCACCACTCCTAGGCAAATTGACTGCTTTCCATCAGGCAGGTTTGTATCATTTGAGTAGTCTAATATAAAATTTAAGAAGTAGAACTTCGAAACTTAATATTTTTTAAATAAAGTTTATGAATAGTCATATATTGATCATTAATTAAATTAAAATCCTCTACATTAACCATTTTAGCTAACTAGTGGCTTTCAGTGCTTTAAATGTGTGTAAATACGAGTACACTCCACTTAACCCTTTCGTTTATAATGAACTTTTCAAAGCGTCACTAAGTTTCAATGGTCATTTAGTTTCATTTTACTAACATACAGGTACCGAAACACACTCAAACATGTTTGTACCATTATAAAAGTATAAATAATACAAATATTACAACCAAATAAATCAATTACATTTTGTAAATTTGATAAAACAAAGCATGCTGTCACAAACTATTCCCGAAATTTCTGTGCCATTCTCCTCTATATTGGTAATAATTATTCATGGCGATAGATCAATGAGCTATTGTGATGTTGCACAATAATGTTCATAGCACAATAATGGTGCAAATTCAACTCCCGCGCTGCACCGTTGAGTGCACTTCGGAAAACCACTTTATAATCTATGCAACACCGCATTTGGATGAAAACCGACGCCGCATAACCATTTTTGTGCATTACATGAGACAGGTGATCGTAAAATTTTATATGAACAACTTTGAACACAGGAATACATATTTTTACACTATGATTTAGTTTTAGAGACGGGTGAGGTGATTGTAAATGTATGCTTATGGATTAAGTACACTTGTGCTCATATTAATAAAGAATGGAGATTACACGACAAACAGCTTATTTTACTGAGAGGGTATAGTAACAGCATAGCTTAACATTATTTCAGGTAGAGTGGAGTCACTTTGAAAGGCTAATATTAAAAAAAAATCTTTATTCATAAACTTTTTGGTAAGTAATTATTTGCAAGTAAAAATTTTTCGAGAAAATTAAGTTTTCTGAGTAGAATAGAATAGAATTTTCTTTAATGCACACCACATATTACAAAACAAATAAATAGTAGAGGCGCTGCAAGTTTCTCATGAAAATATTTTACACTGACTCCGGTGTGAGGTAAACGTACGAGTATGTTAACTCATTGTACAGAATGCAAAGCCGAGGATATAGCTGTAAATTTTGACGTTGTATGTGTATGTATGATTCACATTGTATGTGGTAAACTCCTAGGCAATATAACTGCAACGCAGTGGTTATTTAAAAACGCCTCGTGATCCATCAAGCTTTTATACATTACTATCTGCGCTCTACGGCTTCGCACATTATAAAATCAATAGGATACATATTGATGAAATTTTCATACAAAGCTTTGTGTCAATATTTAATTATTACTTCATACAATTGACACCGGCATTGATAAAAAAATAAATACAACTTTTATAATTTATCTCGGTCAGGGTTCAGCAGACCGATAAGTATCAAACAATACTTTTATCTAATAAAGGTGTGGTATGTAAATTATGTATATTTAGACTATCTTTTTAAATAAAATAATGAAAAAATAATTTCGATGATGTGTTTTAGTGACGAACAAGCTGTCCATTTAATGATAATAATTATATCAGATGATGTTAACACCCCTTCTAATGATACTAACGACAAAAAAATCGAAACAAAATATCATTATTCTAGAGTAGAGAACACAGACCCAAAAAAAATCGTATCGAATTAATAATAGCCTCTTCTTCAATATGTAGGTATAAAACTTAAAATGAAAGCTCTAACAATTCAACAAACCTAATAAATAAACCCTGTTGTACATAATACTGTTCTGTTGTCTTTGTTGAATGACAGCTTAATTTATTTGAGTCATGTCAAGTTTGTCATTACACTGACAGCAACGACATGTTGTGTTCTGACAGCGACTGTACCTGCGTAATTACTGGCATTGTTAGTGCGACAATGTCTGGGTTATGAGTATCTGATATTTAACGCTGAAGATATATTTCTTTGTTACTACTAAGAAAATAACTATAGTTAAGTAAGCCTATTATTCATAATCATAATCTTTATTTGCTATAAATGCATTGGTGTTAAAAATAATTATTATTTAGGTACTGATAGGTACAAGTCCATTTAGCCATTACAAATGGCATGCAAATTTAACTTAATTACTAAACAATTTCATTTAAATATAAACACAGTAGGTACATCAACGCACTTGGTCTGTACTAATTTATTCATTACAATATCATAAGCATAATATTTGCACCATTAAATTAATTGCAATACGTTAAAAAATCTTTTATTGAGTAGATATTTGCCTGGATGAGCTAATGACATATAGATAATAATTTTTTTTTTGGCACTTTTATTATAATGTAACTGTTTAAAGACGGAACTAAGTAGGTTGATAAAATGCACTTTGTTTGATGTTAAACAGTTAAGAGTACAGGAGAAATAGATAGTATTACAATTGACATCGTAATTAATTTTACTATGTAGGAGATCCATAAAAGAATTATCACTTATAGCTGCGCCTAACAGCTTCGTCCGCGTGCAAAATGTGTTAGTTTCCCCCGGAAGCCAGACCGATTTTCGGGATAAAAAGTAACCTATCTCCGAATCTATCTACATAATAATTTTCATCGAAATCAGTTTAGCCGTTTAGGCGCTGAGTAGTAGAGTACAAACTTACACTTAATATTGAATATCCCTTTGAATATTGGTATAATTGTAGTATTTCGTTATGATCCATGTTTACGTATTTCATCAATAAATAAAACAAAAGACAGTACGACAAATGGTACGAAATAGTTCTTTATAATTTCTTTAAATACCCACCAGGTTATATTAGTATTTGTTTCAAGCTGTCTGTCTTTTAAGACTTTTATGTGATCAGAAACGGGTTGAGTTATAAAATTATGTACTAACTCATATTATGTGTACCTACTCGAATTTTGCCAGATTTTATTAAAACACCTACTAAAATCTGCCAAACATAAATTATCCTTGTTTTTACTAACATATTTCAGCTTGAACAAAAAATATCATAAATAAAACGGATCACTATATGACAAGGCTATAAAACGAACACGGTTTTTATTGATCTAAAATCTATAGCAGTATTTCACGGAACTAGTCAGTGCACAGGTGCAATAGCTATCTCATTCGGAATTAGTGGGCAATATCGCGAACAGTTTACGATTGCCGTCTAGTGTTTTGTTAACGGGGCTATAGTTTAATACTACTTGTATCTTGTGTAAGGAAGTGTTACAAATTAATAATTAAGTACCTAATAGTTTTGAATTTTATAGGTAGGTATACGTTTTCTACACGACCAAAGGGAGAGATTTAGTTAAGGGGAGTTTTTGTTTTATTCTTGGATATATTAAACCAAAACTACCCTACATATCGAGAACAACCAAAATGACACACGTTTGCCTGATAGTAAGCCAGTGAAGTCGAAGAGTAATATTTTAAAAAGTGATTTCTTGAGATAATGACAAATATTTTTCCTAATAAATAGCTTAACTCTCTCCCAAACTCCTCCACAGTAAACCACATCAATCCGAGTCTTCCATTGTGTTATAATTTTCTAGATTAGATATCAGATCTCTTTACAACATCCATATACGTTACCCATTCATACGAGCAAAACTACTCGTACTTTCCGTAAGCTAGGCCTAAGTTATCCCACGAAGCAAACAGTGCTTATTTTTGTTACAAGTATGCGAAATGTGTTCGTGCAATGTGAGATATGCGGCAACAAACTTTATGTCTGACTTGTGGTTGTAAGTTGTTGTTAAGGTTTAATGCATCGCATTAAATAAACCATTTAACAATTAACTTTCAAACTATTCACTATTATTTTATACTCGACTCATCGCAGTAATCTTCCTAACCATACATCAAAACAAAACAAAAGACGTCTCTAAACACAATTTTGATTAAACTTACTTAAAATTAATATTTGTTGAGCTACTATGTGATAGCAATTTGTCGTTATAAATTCAGATCATCCCCTTATTAACTGATAGTGAGGCGCTGTCAAAACTTCGCAACCCCAAAATCTTGAGATCCCTTGTGCGTTTGAGAGTTGCTACTTACCGATATACGCATTGACAATGACAACTTTCATAATGTAACTAGCGGAGTACTTGGAACTTTATTGTCTAAAGTACGCTCTTATCGTTCCAAATAGGGATGGTTACTGTAGATAATTTATGTTTATGTCTAGTCGTCTAATAGTATAAACAAGTTTTAATCAAGATTTTGTAATAAATAGTATTATATTACTAAGAAAAATCAATTTAAATAACAACTTTACAATATTGTACGGTAGTAGATCCAAGCTGATTTCAGCATGAATGGGCCGGATCGTCCGGGGAAGTACTACCCTCTCATAGAAGATCGACTTAAGAGTAGTAGTATCCGTACTACTGCGTTTCGTTCGGTGAGTGAGAGCGCCGGAGGCCCAATTTCCCCCCTATCCTCTTTCCTCACCTCCCTCATTCCCTTCCCCTAACCCTATTCCCAGCCGCCATAGTGGAGGCCACTATACTAGCAGTTTAAGACGATGGCTTTTGGTATAGTGGCCGCCACTTCTGGATTCCACTGACTGCTTACCATCAGGCGGGGTGGAGTCACTTTGGTAGGTTATAATATAAAAAAAAAAAAAAAAAAAAAAATATATTGTAATTATAAATACGAGCCATCGGTTAATTTTTATATTAAAACTACTAACAAAATATTGACTTGATCTTAAATGATCTTAACTTTTATATGAAATTATGGGATCTTTTACACTTAGCGTCAAAAGTAGGTAGCTAAATAAGGCGTTTGAAAATTCAACAAATGCTTAATAATATTTTCGTACTATTCTAAAACAGCCTCAATACAATACACTAATTCGAGTTTTTTATTTTTGTTTAAATATAAACAACTTTAACTCAGAAAGCGTTCCTGTGCATATCTTCGTATTTCAGTATGCCGCATGCTGGTACAAGCTCAAATGTACCATTACATTAACCCATGCGTTTATTTGTGATTGACCTATTACCACACATTGTTCTACCCGCCTGATACCTTGAATTAGCTAATCAACTAAATCAGTATCGGATCGCATACCTATAGTACTATCAACCAAGTACCTAATTAGATTACGTATCAAGTAAATACAATTGGTTTAAATTGGATTATAACATAATGTATAGTTCTATGCCATTATTGTTCCACTGAAGGGCAAAGACCACTCCACTCTTTTCATACAGAAATACTATGTACACCAATAGTATCTAAAGTTAACTGAAACTTGCGGAGATGACATATGCATTAATCACCACGACTGCTGAAGCAGATGTAACTTTTGACTATGCAAAAAAGATGTGTGTGAATTGTGATTTTAGGCATTTTGAATTTTGTAGCAATGGGTACAAGATTAATGTTTCGGTAATGGCGTATTTTATTTAAGTCTCTTTTAAATCGAAAGCGTGACGATTTCTTACAGAAATGTAAATCAGAAATTGCCCGTGAATTGAAAATGTACGTACTTATATCATCGTTCACGCCTTTTATGAAAGTAAGTACCATTAAGTATGATTACGTCACTCATTTAAGATATATCATACTAATAGAAGGGTACGATCCCATTAAACATCATGACAAGGGACGTATAGCAGTGTTAAATAATTACATTTTTGTTGTGTTCATGTTGTTGAGTAGGCAACAGTTTATGAGTTCATCATTGACTCCCAATAAAAAGCAAAAATTGAGACAAAATATTGAAAACTAAGTGTAGGTAGTAAATACTTACAATCAAATGTTTTTATTACATTAAAATAAAAATTAAAGAATGTGAAGTGATTTAAGTTCTTTGGTTGTGACTAAACAATTACTTAAAGTGGAATACTGGAAAACTACACACAAGATACTGAAAGAGTCAGTAAAGCACTTAACAAAATTATAAAGCTTCTCCTATTTTAGCACCTCAATACAAAACACTAAGTAACTCCACTCTTTAAATAAATATTCGCACATTATGTATCCTGTACAAACTCGTAGTGTCTCGAAAGTTTCCCGTAGGATATAACGTGACGTTCGTATTCACAATGTATCGGGAAGCCATTGTCGTATATCATGCGACCGCGTATCTGCAGGTGCCAACTATTCGCTTGTCTAGATACCCTGTTTTACTTTGTTACATCGTAAACTTTAAAACGTCTGTTCGGTATTTTGGTACATGTTTCAAGATTTGTTTTGTGCTTTTTGATTGCGGATGGAGTTTATTGTCGATTTGTAGCATACATTTATTTCTTTATAAGTATGCCACTTAGAGATTTAAATTGAAGAAATCGGTGACTCAAAGACGAAAGTTCTAAAAAAGGATTTATCCTGAATACGCTGATAGTTCTGCATATTAAGTATTTAATTATTAATAATTATGTGACGATGGTACTTCAGCGATGCTCAGATGTTGCAATGGTGGGCTAGCGATACGGAGTCAACAGTCGATAACCAAGTGCCCCCAGCACGCCGGGCTTACAAGCATTCTTATAGTATCTTTGACAATTATTAATACCGATAGTAACAATATTATCAAATTACTAGCTGCACCCCACGGCTTCGCTCGCGCGTAAAATATGTTTTGTATCACTCGGGAACCAGACCAATTATATAAATATAAAAAGTAAGGGATAAAAGTAGCATATGTCGTCTCCGGCACCGATTCTATCTACATACCAATTTTCATTGAAATCGGTTCAGTCGTATAGGCACTGAGTAGTAACAAACGCACACACACACACACACACACACACACAAAATTTCACATTTATAATATTAATACGATAACAGTTATTTATACAAATCAATAACTGCAGCATCATTAATAATATTGTAAATATAAAATTGTTGAAGTTTAAGTAAAAACACACATTGTAACTCATATAATAATATATATCATTGATTTTTAAGCGTGTGTCAGTTTTAAATGGAATTACATAAAATAAAAAATATTAATAACTAGCTGGGCTGCGTATTTAGACCATTTCTAATAAGCTTGTACACAAAGATGTCATTGGAAACTGTTTTATTAATATAGTCTTCACTAAAGATAAATTTAGCAACAAATGAAAATCTATTTTGCGATAAAGTTATTTTGTGTTATCATAACAAGTAGTTGTACAAGTTAGACAGTTCAAAAGTTCTCGTATTGGCTTCGAGGGATAAGAACACTGAGTTTGACAATCTTGTGATAAAATCCACTAACTTTGTTGTAACACGTTGATTTGACGTCAAGCATGATTCAAAAATTATGGGTAAGTATAGCTATTATGTAATGAATTATTTAAGTTTGTGTAAACATTTAATTAGTCTACAATAAATATTCTGTCTACTTACTTTTATTAAGAGAAAATATTTCACAAATGGAACTGTTAGTTCTTGATGAGAAACCTATCCTATATTTTTTGGATATGGGCTCTTTGCTCATAGTCTATTTGCCATTGTCATAGCAATTATATCTAATTATTTAATTAAATCTACGAGCAATTGTTTGATTATTAAGATAAAATATAATTTATGAATGTTGAAATTGTGAAAATTTGTATTGTTTTAACATAAGTAATCATTTACCTATGATATATTGAATTAGTTAATTTACTTTTATCTACGTTCAAATGGCTCTAAATGACTGATATTATTTTAACTCTTTTGTTATCTTCATAACGGTAAATAGTTATAATAGCTTCAAAGACAAAAATTACGCCAAAGTTTCAATTCACGTCATTAACTGTCACCGCTTCATACAATGAATGAAAAGCTTTCTAGATGCTAATTTGGTGGGCAAACAAAAGCTAAGGCCTAATGAGAGGCCTTCGTAGACAAACTTTCTTATTCAGTCGAAGGCAGGGAGGCCGCGGGCTCTTCCGCTTGGTCCATTTGCTTGTTTATCCTGGAGTTAGGAACGCGATTCGATGTTGAAATGGAAAATAATGTAGAGAAGAGCCTCGCAATTTGGTACAAAGTTTGCTGTGTGTTTAACTCGTTATGATTTTGTGAGGTCCTAACAAAAAATATAAACAAAACAACGAGTGAGTAAAATGTTTTCAAGTGTGTTAGAAAGAAAAGCTTAAAGCCAGTTAGGTAATATTTCTTTCTTTTTTTTACTTACCTTCTATTTTACGCATAAGTTACCTAATTTCAGACTTTAAAATAAAATTGAAAAGAAAAGTAACAAATAACTCCTATAGTATGGTGTTTTAGAAACCTTATAATAATATATGTAATTTAAGTCTTGCTAGGCTTAATTAAAATAAAAACTGCAAAAGACTATCTAATTTTACACTTGATATTTTGTTTTGAGTGTGTGAAGTGACTTTGTATTATAACGCAATTTACGCTTCTCCAGTATAAATAACATGTTAAGCTACAAATGGTTTTCCGATAAAAGTCAGAATACAAGGAAGAAATAAGGAAAATTTGGCCCCCAGCGGACGGGACGGCACGTCTTCGCATGCCTAATTTAATCCTCAGCTTATTGAAATAAAAACGTCATAGGTTTTGGACAGGTGCCGCGGGCGCCAGGCTCCTCAGCTCGCGGCGAGAGGGGCGGGTCACAGGTGGCCCCGATGGTCGCAGCGTCGTTAAAATTTACATAAAGTCTCAATCCACGAGGACGGGCGTGCTGCCCACCCTACGTTTATGCTACATTTAGTAATTTTATGATAATTTCGAAAACCGTACCGCCACCCATCGCATTATACTAATAGAGGAATTCTCCCAAGCGCGCTGCGTTACGCCGAAAAAATGCGACCGTCTTCAAAATAATAAGTTTCGGTTAATAAATTGCATTCAGCGCGAACGAAAATAAATTTTTGAAAAATTAATAGCAGATGTGTTGTTGAGTTGCACGAGGGACCGCAGAGCCCCGGGGACGGGCGACTGGCCAGTTTGCTGTTACTGACTTTGAAAGGCATAAATTCAGTCGTTACGTTTTGTTTTTTAGATATATTTTTCATTAATGGTGCATAAAATCGAAACGTTCGTACGTGAATGGTAATACTTCGAAAACTTTTTAATAACCCTCTACTAACATTCCTGTTTTGTTGTTTCGTAAAGTGGGGTGTTTGAAAGCTTTAATTAACGTGTTTAACAAAACGCACGCCCCTATGCACAAACAATATTGGAGATAGGTACTTAGATCGTTACCTCACGAAATAGATTTAATTTTATATTCGTACACAATTAAATTTAAATTTAAGCCAATTAAATATTTTCGTTATAATTGGACCGAGTAATGTACTCGCGTGTGTAGAGTAATAAAATTCTTTATTCATACACTACCATTTTATGTCTACTAATTAAATAGTAACTTAAATTACATACGCTTAGTCATACTGAAACGAAAACATAAATTTATTTATTATTTTTCTTGTTACAGTCAAACCTGACGCATCTGCCTCGTCATGAGTACGTGCCTGGCATTGGCATGGGAGTTGCCAAATGCCCTTACGACCCAGCCGACAATTCGACGGCGTTATGGGTGGAGAAAGGCAACCCAGGTAGTCTACCTGCCTTATACTCCGGTACTAATGCGGAGTTCACTAAAGCAGACACCGTCATCTTCAGGACTGATCTTCATAATCTGACAACTGGAAGGAGAGAATTTGCATTCAAGAGGACTTTGAAGTATGATTCGAAATGGCTTGACAGTAAGTATTATTTATTAATTACTTTTAACTAACCATTTATGTAATATTCTTCTAAATTGCTGATCCTTAGACCGATACGAATTGTAGCGTTATAATGTCAACACAACAATACCAAAACATAAATATTCTAATAGGATTACCAAGCATTGAGAATTAAGATAACTTTCACACTATGATTCTTTCCTACTGCGTTGAATAAAATAGAATTACAAAACAAAGAACAAGACGGCGCAACATTAGATAGTTACAATGTTACTGCGTTATGTTTTTAAGAATCAAAATAAATAATACCATGTATATTATATAAATATCATTATAAATGACCACGTATGTCTTAACATTAATTCGTTTCTAAGCATCATTATGAAGCCAAGTCGAATGCACGCAGAGCCAATCAACCGAATCCGTGAGGTTATCAAAATTAAATCATTATCGAAATCAGCGTGACCAATGCTTCGCTCAACGAGTTACTATCCAATAAGCAGAACAGGCCTACAATCATTAGGACAAATGTTACAATTATCGAGCTTTACACGATTTATACAGAAATTGACCTGTTTGCGATTAAACAATGGAAATTAAACTGTTTTTGCTCTAATGAGCACCAGTTTCCCGGATCTATGCGTCAGCTGCTACTATTTGATACAATTACTTTGTCGACCTGTTTTGATTATAGTTTTTTTTTTTTTTTTTTTTTTATATTATAGCCTACCAAAGTGACTCCACCCCGCCTGATGGTAAGCAGTCAGTGAAATCCAGAAGTGGCGGCCACTGTACCAGAAGCCATCGTCTTAAACTGCTGGTATGGTGGCCTCCACTATGGCGGCTGGGAATGGGGTTAGGGGAAGGGAATGAGGGAGGTGAGGGAAGAGGAAGGGGGGAAATTGGGCCTCCGGCGCTCTCACTCACCGAACGAAACGCAATAGTACGGATACTACTACTCTTAAGTCGATCTTCTATGAGAGGGTAGTACTTCCCCGGACGATCCGACCCATTCATGCTGAAATCAGCGTGGATCTACTACCGTGATAAACTAAGTTTTTACTGTCTTGATTTTTTGGTATTAAATAGTAATTTAATATAACAATACTAACTACTGCAGCGACATAGGAGTGCTTCCCACTACTACACTACAAGTTTGAGTTTGATACCAAACTCAAACAAACAGTGCTACTGAATTATATCTGGTGTCAGGTTTCTTGTCTTATTCTTCCGCTCGTTCGCTTTCAAATGTGGTTTTTCATAGGTAGCGGAATGTAAATATAAGACACTACAGCTTGCCCCTTTGCGGCAAATGGCTTGTTGTAAAAACTGCTATTATGCCAAAAGGAGAAACAGCACTCTCACTTAACCCCTTGTATAAAAACGAAATATGATTTACATTTTCCAATATATCACAAATACTATTAATTAAATTAATATTTTGTTAACGCCACCTTTGTAGCGTAAATGTCATAATTGTTCTGATTTTAGAACAAAATTTGTATTGAAACAATTGGGAGCCTTTCGCCCGTTTATTTGCAGCCACTAAAATATAAATTAGGTTTATGTACAAATTTAAGCAAATTTCAACTAATTTTCGTTAATATTGTTGTGTTCATTACACTCGGCCTTTTATTGGTAACGTTTAGAATACCACTACTAGTTAATTATTTTCGTTAAATTTTCATTTGGTAGGTCAACCCTTTTCAGTATTCATTGTTTTCTAAGTTTTGTTATGAATAAATAGTCTGTCTGTGTTTCACAGGTAGTGGAGGAATCATCAATATATCTGAGTGCTGCATAAATAAACAGTTGAACTGGAATAGTAGTTGTTTTCAGTATTCGACTTCATATTTCTAAAATTATAGAAAATACAGAGACATAAACTTTAGCAGTTACAACCTTTAATAAAAAGATTGAAAAGACAACCTAGAAATGCCGTTAATGGATCCCAGCTACCTAAGTAATGTTTTTAATATGTGATAGCAACAGATATACATATAACAAAAATTTTTTGTGTATAAACGTTGATATCGTTTATATTATATTATGCTACCACAATAGCATTACTTATATAATTTTATGTGCTTTATGTGACACCAATAAATATTACGAGCGCCGTATTCATCAAACTCCCAGTTTATTGCCACTATTAATTAAATGAAGCCAAATTTATAACGGTAATAATTTTAAAAGATCCGAAACCTTATTAAAGTTTCATTCTTAAGCTTTATGTTAACTGGCGTTTGGCGTATGCTCTGAATGATATTAACAATAGCTTATATTGCCAGTAAGGCGCATGTCCGTATTCTATATGCCGTGACACGTGCCTCTTCCATTATGACACCGACAAATAAGTACTTATTAATGCTGGCTATGAATGTCCCGCGTGACATAATTGGCACCCACGGATCCATCTAATATTTATTGCATATCATATGAAATAACAGCAATTTGATACCACGGAATTAACTGTGATTGTGGGAACGTACGCTCACATTGTTCTGAATACTTACACAAAATTTATATTCATAATTTACAAAATTATTATAGTCGTGACTGTTGTAATTTTACTCGACAACTACGTTATTAAGGTGGAATTATAATGGTATATTATTTATGGATTGTTCGAAAACTGTTTTTAAAGTTCGTTTACTAAGGAGGTGTTATTAATAGTTTTATCTATAATATATTAATACTATACCTCTAGTTAGTACAGTGCCCTAAAAATTAGGTACTTTCACTTCTCTTTTCGAACTTCTTTTAATTTGTAAGCCCACTAATTGTCTAAAAGATAGACAGATAAAGCAATTCCATTTTAACTAAATCGATGCAAAAACGATACGATCGTTGTGTAATGCTTAACTTCCGTCAGACGGCTTTGAAAATTGATTTGGCCTTTAATATCAGACATCTCAACTTTTTAACTTAGTTCTTTATAATTTGTACAGAATATTATTAACTTAACCGCCGCATCTTTCGATTAAATTTCAATAGATCTTAAACTTTAATATTTCAGACTTTCACTAATTGCAACATCCCGTTTGTGGATAAATTTGTTAGTCTGTAGGGGTGTACCACTGTTAACTTACTGTAACAAAGGCAAAGTATTATCATTTACTAAATAATTTTCCTTTCTTTCAGAACCAAATTTTGTGGGCTCCTTCGATGTGGGCGATTACGTTTTGTTCTTCTTCCGGGAAACTGCCGTGGAGTACATTAACTGTGGCAAAGCCGTCTATTCCCGAGTCGCTAGAGTGTGCAAGAGGGACACCGGCGGCAAGAATATCTTGAGCCAGAATTGGGCAACGTACCTGAAGGCGAGGCTTAATTGCAGCATACCTGGAGAGTTCCCGTTCTATTTCAATGAAATACGTAAGTTATAGTTTATAAATAAGTATAATATGTGTAGTATAGATAAGATGATAATGATAATAAGGTCCATAAGTAAGTATTTTTTTTTGATCCGGCCCATTCATGCTGAAACCAGCGTGGATCTACTACCGTACAAACAAAACAAGTAAAACTTTTAACTTCTTGATTACAATTTTATAAAACATATTGAGACTCTTAAGTGCACAGTTTTAGCAAATATTAAGTGGCCTAATGAATTAACGTAGTACGTTAATAAAATATTAATGGGATTGAGATGAGTGCAAAATATTAAATTATTCCAAGTAATGTTTATCGCTATACTACAATACTATACATGAATGTTAATCTAGCAAATACACTTTATATTTTAAATTGCTTTCTCAGTAAAGCTTTTTAAACTTTACACAAATTTTAAATGTAAAGTATACCAAAGCAATGTCAAAGCAAGTACCTATTCAATGTATTTGACTTACTCGATATAAACTTGGTTTTGCTTAGGTAAATATTTTATACCAATCGTTGATTATTTGTGAAAAATATGTTTATTTATACGCCTGAGTAAAAGGTAAACGTTTCTAAAAACTTTGATAGATGGGCAAATATTTTGGTTTGTAAGTTTTTGATAAAATGTCCAGAGACACTAAACACACTGCAGATACCAACCTACTTAAAGCTAAAATCGATCTAGTGATGTTTATATCATATTTGTTTGTAGCTAGCCTTATAATAAAAACTAAAACAAGAACCCCTTTTTTCTTTTTGTACACAATTTTTATACTCCCCATCTCATCATCATCATAGAACCGATACGATAGCTAGCTAGTATTTTTGTAGTAACTAGGAGCTGAGCTGAAGGATGCAGTGTGAAATGATTGTGTACTAGATAAAATTGTCAATCTATTAATGGTACTTCGAAGCTGATGACTACAGGGCACTCTTTGAAGTCATAAATGAAGTCTGTCAATATGGTTTTCACGAGTTTTCGTTTAGATTGTTTACGTATTCAATGGCGCTCGAGAATACACGCGTATTTATTTGAACATTATTGTCAGCCAAATTTTCAGTTCCAAATTCCAAAGTGCATACTATTTTCGAGATAAGATAGACTCTAGTGTAGAAAATAAAAGTATGCCGATTTCGTTGTGCACTTAGTATAGGGCCCTCTCAGACTGAGTTCATATAATATTAATCTGCCGGGGTTCCACGGTTCGGAGTCTCTCGGTACGTTTTTCACGCGCCCCACTACTGGTTCTGCATAGTTCATGAGGATGTAATAGGTACTCAAATGCTCAGTATTTGCCATAGGTGTGTTATTTACTTGTCAGTTCGACGCAATTAGGTTCGCGCGTCTGCTGATTGTTGAACAGGATTTAGGTGTGCAGTGTACAGTTGTGAAGAGATTTGACGATATTGTATGAATGCTGTTCTTAAATAATAAGATGGTTAGTTTTTCTTATACTTTTCAAATTGATGACAAACTGCAATCTAGGCCTAATGCCACTCCACTTTTTCATATTATCTTGAGCTACCTTAACAAAAAAGTAAGTCAGTAATATTTTATTCTGTACATTTTAAATTTAAGAGCAAGAGTAATCACAAGGTCAACAAAGTTTAAATGACGCCTCTGTCATTGCATTCGTTTACTTACAGTACCTAATCGTCTGTCCTTCGGGTGGCAGAGATTTGTTATGAAAATAGAGAACCGGCACATTTTAATAGACAGATTTATAATACATAAATCTAAATTAAGCACTGAGATCTTTTTGCCCAGAATTTGTAAAAAACTCATATTACTTTTTTGTTTTCTCATAGGGTGATAATGACTTTTATCAAAGTACTTTTAAAACTAAATCTTAAGAACTTCAATATAAATGAAAGTCATCAAAATCATGTAAATGAACAAAAGAGTGTAAAAAATATTAATGTGAGATGTATTTGAATTAAAATAAATTATGAATGTCAGACAGTCAGCTATAGATAAAATAAAGCTTAGTACCTACAGTTGAAGAATTATAAAACTCAACATAATCTATTAGAATTAAATAATGTTCGAATTAGAAAATGAAATATATCTTTTTACTTACTTTTCGTTAAGTTGTTTTGATTTTTGACGATTTAAGTTGTGATACTTATTTTATTTTGGACTTGATAAAAATCACAAGGCATATGAAGCAAATTTGTACTAAAATAGTATTATGTTTTTAATTAGCTAATAATAATTTACAAACGATAATTTTCATTTCTTGTATTTATCAACCAATATTTGTTAGTTTTGGAATTGAAGAGATAATAAATGTATACTCTATTTTTTAACTGAACTGATGCTTAAACATTTTATTGGTATATTATGTATCACTTACCAATTTTTATTATCGAGAATTTCTCTTTTCCACTCGGTATAATAAGTCACAATTCACGTTTGCTTGGCAATCAAGAGCTATTAAGTATAATGATGACAATTCTAACCAATTTTCTTTATTCATGACAGAGAGTATCTACAAAGTGCCCGGTGATGACAGCCGTTTCTACGGAGTATTTACAACCGCTTCTACGGGTCTCATGGGCTCAGCTATCTGCACCTTCACGATCGGTGACATCCAGAAGGCCTTTGAAGGAAAGTTCAAGGAACAAGCGTCATCCAGCTCTGCTTGGCTTCCAGTCATCAGTAGCAAGGTGCCTGAACCCAGGCCTGGAACGTGTGTGAACGATACTGCGTCATTGCCGGATACTGTTCTCAATTTTATAAGGTAACTAAGTGCGCCCCACAGCTTTGCCCGTGCCTTAAATGTGTTTTATCTCCCTCGAAATCCAGAGCGATTTTCGGGATAAAAAGTCCGGCACCGAATCTATCATACCGTTGGCATGTATATAAAATACATACCAACCAATTTTCATAGAAAACAGTTCGGCATACACACACATACACACACAACACTAACTTTCGCATTTATCATACTAATAGGATAATACACATAATTTATCATCATGCCACTTTACCCCGAAGAGGTACACAGAAATGTATAATACCATTTTTTGCCAGCAATGTTTAATTTCATGTAACAGTACTGTGTCTTTTGACATTTACCGGGCACAAATCTTGCGTGGTAATGAGAATCTAGATAGAAAAATCTGATATAACTTTTAGCAGTCCATTTACCATACCATTAAAACACAAAGGCAGTTAGATAATTATGGTTAACGTATTATGTAGTTTACACATTCTTTCAAAAGTTAGTACAAAACAAACTTTAAACATTTGGTTTACGAGTTGAGTGATCATAAGCTGTAGCTAAACTTATTTTGTATAATACCTAGATACCGTAAACGGTGTTCATCTAGAAAGTACTTAGACAAAATGTATATTGTACGCCAATTAGATTTTGCGCTACTACTGCAAATTTATTTTTTGCGTCTTGTTTGCTGTTAGTTCAAACTAATATCTTTCAGACCATTTATTTATATATGAACAAAATACCATTTCCTCTTTCGTGACACATATTAAAAACAATACATCTTGTCTTATTTCGCTCTAGTAACATTATGAGTTTCCTTTTCTAAAATACGTTTTTATTACAACCTTTTTTCCTTTTTTTAATTATAAATGGATTAAAGGAATTTGTAATATGATAATTAACGTTTCATTAAAAACTACCTTCCAGGAATACGGAATTAATTTATTTTTAAAATGGCCCCGCGCTGGATACGGAAAAATAACAAAAGACGAGACAGTCGTTATTGTAACAAGAGCCCCGGACGTAAACAATGTAGAAAATCGTCACTTAAAAACGCGAAACACGATACTGTCGTTGAGGAGGTCTCTAGCGATTCCAGAATTCCACGCTCATTGAAATCCACAGGCACTTTTATCTGCGACACGTCCTGTTAATTATCCGACGCTCTCATCCTGCGTTCAATTATTTTTTTCCCCACTTTTTCATGATCCTCATGTGGAAACGTTGAGATTTTAACACTTCACCTGAACCAGTCTGCTGAAAATAGTATAAATTTTTTATTCATACGAAAGTGGAGATTTTAATTAAATGTATGGTATTTTGTTGTTGACGTCGAAGTAAAGACTGGTATTGTGCGAACTGCGTCGCTACATTATCGTCGGCGCGATTGTTCGAGCGTCTGTTCCGAGTACCTTTGTCATCAATGTGACATTATGTTTCCGACCTTACATTTCACTAAGTTCTCTTTATAAAGACCTTTTGCTATACGCACGTAGCTACTTTTTCAATAACAAAATATTAAGACACTTTGAGAGGGAGTACATAATCTTTAACTATGTTAAATATGACACTCCTGCGTGCTCGCGATGTGCTTAAAAGGAGTTACCTAGACATACAATTTTCAAATGAATTTATTTTACCAACAGATCTCACCCATTGATGGACAGTGCAGTATCCCACGAGAATGAAAAGCCGATATATTACAAACGAGATCTTTTCTTCACGAGGCTGGTGGTGGACAGAGTTAAGGTGGACATGATGGGCCACCCACTTGACTACACCGTATATTATGCTGGCACAAGTAAGTTTTAGCATAGTTATTATGAGTTTTTACTGTTCAATAATATTATCCATCAACTATTTATATTGTGATAAGATTAGGGCATTGTGATGGTATATTATGCAGAAACTATTTTAACGTTTTAAAACATCTTATTTATTTCTTCAACATTCAATAATTCATCTTTTGGTAATCAATGATATACACTATAATAGGCATATTAAATACGATTGATATTATAATTTAGAGATGTTTCTAAATCGTGAGTCTTTCAAAACGTTATTGGCTCTAGAAATTTTTTCTACTCTGTCCTTGATTCAAAAATACTAATAAGTTAGTAACAAATTTCGAATAAAATGTATAATAAATTTATTAAATACAAAAGAATTTCACAATAGATTTATTAAAAATCTGCATGTTTTCTCAAACAAGTTTTGATCTATTACACTAACTAATGACAGTAATTTACTAAAAACTATATTATTATATTTCTTTGAACTTTATGCATGCAAACATCGACCGTTAATGGAAAAACCAATTGTCTGAGAATGCATTTATAGGCACGTCATGTTTCATACCCTCGCTAACAAAGGGTAATGCCACTTTTTTGAATCTAAAAAACATGAAATAAACAGTTCACGTCCGATGCTTGAAGCAATTAGCGAATTCCGAAATGCAAAGCAACACTCGTAACAATCACTGTACGAATACGAGAGGACATAAAATTTCATAAAAGCTCACGAATTAAAAATGCCTTCCCACTGGGAAATTAAAAAGTGGTGAGAGTGAAAGTGGCACAAAGCCCATAACTCGTCTCGTTCGTGACGGCTGGATGTCTAGTCTTTCTGGATGACATCGGTGCTACACCTACTTCCTATTCCATGTAGCTATGAAACAGGGGATTTAGTTCAAAACATGAAAAAGCGATTATACGTTCATTGTTTGTAGCAAAATGGCGTGCGAAAACTCAATAGTTTTAAGCGCCTTTGGTACTTCAATTTCATTGACTCCTAAAAAGCTCGCGCTAAACCTTGTAAATCCGTGCTCAACAATCGATTCTAGTTATAACAGGTGAGCGCTTGTCTGTTTATATATAAACAAGTTTAGACGTCGGTGTAAACAAAATATTATGTTATACCAGCGTATTTTACGAGGCTCCTATGTTACTTATCACATTGTTTTCACCAACAACAATTAAGTTGGTAATAGGCATAACGTATTCAGGAAAATGTATTTCAACATTATTACATCTACATTTTCGTAGCGGGTGCTACGTCGTAGCGAAGGACGTTATGTCTACGCGGTTGAGTGTAGACCACAGACAGTCAACGTCAGATCTTCATTGCCGCATAAATTCGGCCCACGCCGCTGCCACGTCTCTAAACAACGCCTCCATGTGGTAATTTTCGCCTATGTTGTTGCAATTTTCACCAATTTTCCTCGAAAATCGTTCCCGACAGAAACGCCCTGGCAAGTGGATTAAACTCACGTAGATATCTAACGAAGGGGGGTTCGTTTACGGAACTTTTACAAAAGGAGAAGCTACGTTTGAGATGGCGTTTGAAATGCATGTGTGTAGAATATCAAATTGTTTAAACGTTACCTTTGACGCACCCTCCTCCTCTATTAGTATAGCCACGTACCATAATAATTACTCTAACTTAATCTACACACTGTAACTTTGTGCCAGCAGTCAAGGACTAGCTCATGGAGTTCGCTATACCAGTAATAGCGTTCTTTGATTACACAACTTGAACCGAATTACAAAACTGTTTAAGCGCAACCCTGTTGCATAATGAGCCACTACATATTATGACAGGGTATATTTAATACCGCAAAGGAAGGGTAATGTCCAAAAATCCTTAACGCTCTTAGTTCACTATTATTTACACTCGAGCGCAAAATAAGTTGCACGAAATTCCGTCACAAAGAGCCCGAGGCGTCCCGTGAAAAAGGACAGTTTACTCTTTCAATAAAGAGTGCGCTCGTGCACTGGTGTCTGCCACGGCAATATTGCCCTACCGCTTATTCCTTTGTGAGTACTTACCGCGTTATAATATGCATTAAGCTGCACTGACAGAAAGTTGTAGCGGCGCTCGAGATGCTAGCAGACAATGAGAAATGAGCGTATGATGTGCCCGCAATGCGGGCCTCACGTCTCTTCTCATCCCATTTGTTTTATCACGCCTAAATCACTGTTGCCAGACAACTTTTGAACGCCCGCCGAGGTTCATAAAAGTTTGACAGCGACTGTCGTGTACACACCCAGGGCTCGTGTTTGTCAATGAAAGGGAACGGAGGTATCAAAGACGTTAAGAGTATTTAGAAGTTAACGAAGTTAATTAAATTCACCGAGTTAGATGTCGACGCCGCGGCTCTTTAGTATCAAGGGCGCTCTTTGTAAACATAGGCACATATTAATGTTAACGTACCTATCGCATGAATACAGTTAACAACCAACTCGAACCGTAATTACGAAGCGTTTGTTTTATATACAAAAGAAACCTCTATTGAGGTGGATTCGCTATGAGATTGTTAAATATTATGAACTCGGGACGAGTTGGGAGCTTTCGCATTTTAGTTACAGCGCATAAAGTGTTATGTCGAAAACTTATTGGAGTATATGAAAAATTACTTACTTACATGTCTAAACGAAAATTCTGTTGTCTTTTGTAATAAATTACCATCAAAAAATCTTATGGTCTTATAAGACTTTATGTACTGAATTGAACTGGTGAATTTGAAACTGAACTTGAACTTGCAATAGGTACCCTATTTTAAGTTCACATATAGAGAAAATTGAAGTTTATTCCTGAGAAATATAATGTTATATTTACGTTACAAAATATGAAAGCTTTTTTAGTTGTAAACGAAAATCTGTTAAAAATAGATACAGAAAATCAAATTTCGTTGTTGTAAGGGTAGGCTAGCTATTAAAAACGATTTAAAATTCACAGAGGGCTTAACTGCTGAATCGTTGCTGGTACATCGCAGCAATTCGATGACGTAATTATGCTGCCCTGTTATTGAAAAAAGTCATGACTACGAGACACATGTTGAGAGAAAACTTGTCTAATTTTATAAGACATAGATGCACCCATTAATTGCGTATCTTGTGTTGCCAGTTGCAGCGTTCTTCCTTAGTAGGCAGTGCTCGTATGTAAGCTGGGATACAAAACATGCAAGTCTCTAATATTTACATAGTTTTGCGTGTTACATGTATTTTATAACAGCTATTCAATTAGTTCGAAACTTGATAACTGTTTGCGAAATAATGTTAGGAAGGTATGTACATTGGAAAATCGTAGGCATTTTATGCCACTTGTTTAGGCCCTTCGATGGTTAGGAATTGCACTGTTGCTTATTTACCCTATCAATATGTAGGGCCATTCACGTGCTCTACGTCTAAAATCTCTATCAAAAAATTTTCTTCGGTAGCACGATTTTCCATAAAACATTGTTATGGATCCAAGTAAATATTTACCCATCCAAAGTAATGTTAGCAATAATTTATAAAGTAACTTACCTTACATAAAATGTAGCGCTACTAGTAAATATTGCTCTTATAAGTATCGGAAACCCATTTGCCTAAGTGCATGAAGTCCAAGTTTTGCCATAAACATGAAATGCGGTCCATGCAAAATGATATGTTAAGGTATAGGTGAGGTATTACGAGGCGGAGGTTTATGTGAGCAAGTTGTAGTAGCCGCAGTTGCAAGGAGTTAGTGTATCAGCGCGTTCAACGTATATCTCCAATGTAGCATAGTTCTGTGCTTCATCGACGTGCATTGCCCACAGGACGAAAATGAACAATATTTATTGCCAAGTTGCGGTACAATATGCCCGAACAGAATTTCCGAAGTAATTTATAGTTCGCAACACCTTGCCTTCACCGCTTCGTTCCAAACTTGAGGTATAGTTCAATTTTGATTTCACACTGAACATGAAAGAATTCTTAAAATTGTTCTAAATGTACGTTGTACGATATACTATATTTTTTGCACACTAGCTGCCCGCAGCGCGGTTTCATCTGCGTCTTTGGTTACTGATCTGCGCCCGTCGCTAGTAGCGTGATATTACATAGCCTATAACCTCCCCTAAGAAGTAGGCGCAATCATACGCATATAGAAATACTCAAATCCGACTGATAGTTCCAGAGATTAGCGCGTTCAAACAAACAAATAAACAAACTCTTCCGCTTTATAAAATAGTACTTATAGATTGAAAAAAAGACCATATTAAAATGGCCCTAACATGTCACATGAAAGACGTGGGTCTATGTGAATTGAAAATACATTAATTGTATCATTGCAAAAATACCCCAGACGAGGGAAAAATTCAATCTGGATTGGTGGCACCGCAGTGGAGAATCATTTATAAAACGATCGCGCCTTCACACAAACACAAAGCAATTAGTTATACCTATAATTAGCATTCGGATCGCGTTCAACGGGAATAAACATTGATTTTTTATTCCCCCAAAACTGGAGGGAGGCCGCGGTTCCGGACGAGATTGGGAATACTAATGTGTTCACTTTAGAGCGGTTATTCGCGCCCCGCTAACGGCGCACCCAACGTTTTTTGCATAAAACATCTCATCAAAGGATTGCTTAGGTCCCGCAGTATATTGAATATCAAAAGGTGCACGAACGAGAAAGTTTCGGAAGGTAGAAGCGGTCGCGGCATCCCTAATATTGGGCACCGTGAAAGCCTTCTTTAAAAATATACCTTTGAAACGTGTTTGGAATAATCGTCCGTTCAAACGCTAAGTATGTTTATCTCGTACTCGTAAATCAAAATTTTATTTGACGATATAAAGTTTGAAACTTTCAGTAGTCTGCATCTGAAGGGGTTAAATTGCAATTTGTATTGCTTATTTCAAAGTTTATTTAACTTATAGAATACATTTCTATCATAGTTCAGTACGAAGTTAAATATCGAGAGGTTCAATATGAGTCATGAAAATGAAAACGTAAATCATGTGCTCGCCTCATTTTATTGACTAAATGCGGACATAAAAAAAAAAATCGATACAAGAGGCAAATACAACAACTATACAATTAATATTATTAAAACTATAGCCCAATGGTGCTCTCCAACTACTATCGAGAAAGTAATTACATATTCATAAAAATGATTTAATTTTTTAATATTTTTTAATGGATGGTGGTTAAAAAATGTTATAACAGAACCTACCTATCTCATAAAAGTCAGTCGAGAGCAAGTAGGCAAACGTTAAAAACGATCCTCAATTTACGGTACCTATAAAATACATATTGCGATCCGTGATAAAAGTCCCTGCCGAGTTCGTTCATATGGCCAATCGCTGAATTTATCTGGCAAGTCTATGAAATACATTTTGGCGATCTCCGACGTTACCCAATACCAGAAATGCCGAACACAGATCATACCTATATTTCAGCAGCTTGCCGAAGATTGCCCGAAATGTTATTAAAATTTCCAGTGACTTAAAGGAAAAGTTAGCACTAAATTCATAAATATCATTATTTATTCCATACTAATTTTAACAAGATGTTGACAAAATATTAAGCAATTTAAAATTTTCGTGACATCCCCCTCTGAATTTACAATACACCCTGAAATATTTTACAGTAAATTTAAGCACAGGTGTTGTAATGTATATAATACAAAAAAGGTAAAAGCGTCATGGTGTAAGCCATGCTGTGAGGGGAAACTCTCCCGATCACTAACTAGCAAATCTATACGTTAAACGAGGACTTTTTATGAAAAGCAATAAAGATGTTAGAGGTACTTTGTGTTTGGGAATTTATACCACTTGAAGGAATAAAACTTATATTGTTCGGAGATCGCACAAAGTTTTTATTTAGGACTGTCGAAGCGAAATCTGTATTGATCTGCGGGATTACTTTTTTTGAAACCATTGCAGCGTGTAATCATACGCATCATTGATCACAAGAAAAATGATATTAAAATTTAATTATGACGTCGTCTTAAACTCACACGATTTGTGCACATAACTTTA
Source organism: Parascotia fuliginaria (assembly GCA_963082885.1). Lineage (NCBI taxonomy): Eukaryota > Metazoa > Arthropoda > Insecta > Lepidoptera > Erebidae > Parascotia > Parascotia fuliginaria. The sequence goes on from OY720186.1 coordinate 9,967,282, forward strand.
TTTGTGAAACGGGTCGACTCGTGTTTTCTAACACGTGTAGACCCGTTTCACAAATAAAGTTATGTATGACGTCGTCGTACAAAAGCTCACTCTGTGAGAATCATTGCAGTTAATGTTTTTAAACTACTAAAGGATGATAGTAAAGCACTAGCTTATAAACACATAGGATTCCAAAGAAAATAATTCGTCGTCATACAAGGTATTATCTAGCTACCAACAAAGAGACTGAAGACAGACACCTTAATAACGTTTATATGCATAATGCATTATTCGGCACTATATTGCTTAGGTACGAACAATACACAATAAGAACTCTTAAATATTCAACCGAATCCCCACACGTCTATTCGTTTCCCAATAATATTATCATGGATGGAAAGCAAAGTATTTGTCTTTACAATAAATTACTTAATTTGCCTATTTGACATGCGTGGAGCGTGGAGACGACTACGCTTCGGTAGTTTTCTTTTGACATTTCAGACAAGATTTCCTTGTTTGGCATTTTCTGTAGATGTTTCCTTATGAAATTCGTTATTGTTTAGGCAGGGGTGGTCTTCGGGGAGCGGACCCGTCCGTCCACGTTCAATGTGGGATTGTTTAATTATTTTGCTCGACCCGACCGTGATCGGAATTAATCACTAGAAGTAAATATATTTACAGATTGCTGCGATGGCACCGATGTGCATACATCTTACCTAATATATGTTTATACGACAGTTCATGTAAGCCTTTAATACATATAATATATGACCCAATTTCTATATTTGCAATTAGACATTTCTTCAACCATTACCTACTCGTATCTAAAAGCTAGCTGTTGCCCGCAGCGCCGTCCGTGTGAATGTCGGTTTTTCATCACTATTTCAACCTTTAGTGGCTTAGGCGTGAAAGGGTGACAGACAGACAGAGTTATTTTCGCATTTATAATTATAATATTAGTATGGGTAATGTTGAATTACATTATTATTGCTTATAAATCTATGAAAAGTGTATATTCATATACCGATATACATGTTATTGCTTCTACTGATAGTCATCTAAAGCTTAAAACATGTAGTGGGGTTCGGTAAACAGATTTGAGTTGCGTACCTTGTATCTCAACATTTGCAGACAATTTTGTTGAATGCTTTCCCGTGTACCAGCTATTATCGCATCAAGATACTTGGGCGTCAAACATGTACCGCACTACCAGAATATAATATTATTATTGTCTAGTTTTAGGATTGTGTATAAAATGGAGGCATATGGAAAATTAGGTGTAGAATTGTATTATTCTAATAAACGATAAAATAACCTTATTTTATTTTACTATTATATACCTGTTTAACCGACTTTGAAAAGGAGGAAGTTCTCAATTCAGGTCGTATCTTTCGTCGTTACGCGATTTTACGATTACTTAGAATTTTTTTTTATTTTTTTTTTAAAGGGTTGGAACTATATTTTTAGTTTTTGAGCTTGTACATATCGGTAGGTATAATTTTGAAGTCGGTTTTTTTTTAATTCGCTTTATTATTTATTTTCTAGTTGGCACTATCCTCAATAGGTTACGTCACTTCAATTATTGTAATATTTTTTCCATCAGAGCTGTTATAACTGGCTTTAGTTATTTTTGTTGAAATATTGTTTTTAAATTATGTCACGATATTTTTATTTATCTGTACTTAATTATGACTATGGACATACTTAAATCGTTGAACTAAAATCAAACTGCTCTCTCCTCTATTAACCATACGAGAAAACTGTAATTGAGTGTTCCTTACACGATATTTAGAGAACACAATTACCGTTAGCTGTTAACGTCAGTCAGTGACAGAAATGTTTCTGTGGTAACCGTGTGTCTTCCAGTTACTTATTACTCTAATATTCGAATGGGGAAATGCTACCTGTTTGATAGGGTTGTCTTTGTCTGTATGTTTCTAGTTTTCATGCAATTATAAAGGTGTTCAATGGTTAAAAAGGTCGTTACTACACTGAGTGTTATGGATTTGAATACACTCTTGTCAGAGAGGTCGTCGTTTTCATTTGGAGTTTGCACGTCTTACAAACCGTCGTATTTTTCTCACGTGCTTAATAATGTAGACATTTAAAGAACTGTCTATGGCTGATTTTATTTGTATGGTCCATCTCATCTACTACCATACTTTCTGACCTCTACCAAACTAAATTTTTCACATCAAAAGCTTGTGAGCTTTTATCTATCACCGTAAACAAAATCTATTTAGATTTAAACATGACGTAATATTGAAAGGAAAATGAGGTACATTGGGTGCTGCATACACTCGATGCACCCATTGTAGCGATGCGTCGTTGCTTATCGGACCGGGGCACTTGTAAGAGTCGGGCAAACAGTTTTCATGCGGTACAACCGTACAACGTTGTTCAAAGTTTGGTTGCCTTGAATGTAACCAATGTAGTTTTTTGCTCGATTGATAGCTATAGGTAGGGATAGGTATTTTGTTATAGTGCCTATAGTGTTATAGTGTACAAAATAATATTTTATTGTATAGGGTTTCAAACTACTATAATAAGGCAATCATTTTAACTGTTGAACCACTCAAGTCTGCAAGACAATTTTCTCATTATGACTTGATTTTGATATTATTAATCTATGCCTAACTACCATTGCCAATGTCTTTTACATATTTCACATAATTACAAATTTTATTTTTAAAATATCTAATGTCATTGCTTTTATAAAAATAATTACATTGAGTACAAAAGTATCAATTACAAAAGACGCAAACACTAGGGGGATGATCATCTCCATAAATATTCGGACACGAATGAGCTTACCTATGGATTTTTAGAGTTTAGACTTGCTGATGAGGATATTTCAAATTCAGGTGTCGAGGTAACGAACTCGAACACATAATTTGGATATTTTACATAAGGACGCGTAGATAAGATTATAAAGTTTTGTAACGAAATAACTCTTGATTAAATATTGCGGTTGTATTACAATAACAGCTTTAAATATGATTAGAAAATTAACTTTCCCAATAATATTATAATGAATTTCACGAGGTTTTTATAGTTTACGATATAAGTTCTACAAAAAAAACCGGACAAGTGCATATCGGTCTCGCCCACCGAGGGTTTCGTACAAATTTGTAGGTGCATATTATGAAAAATTTATATAATCAAAAATAGTTTTTTATTTACTTAAATATAGATTTTTCCCTATATCTGTAGTATAAGATTGGTAAGTAAGTATATTGTATTATTATTACTTGCCAAGTTTCATAATTCTAATTCAACGGAAAAAAACCCTATAATGATTCCTTTGAGTTTTTTGCGGCATAAACGGCCATATCTGTTTTTTACGTAAACTTAAGAGTTTAATTTTTTCACAGCTTCAAGAGACTGTAGATTTGAGTATATAGTTTTAATTTCAACTTGATACCTCCACGCGTTCCCAAGTTAAAGGGTCTTGATAAACAGACGGATGGACAACAAACTGATCTTATAAGTGTTCGGTTTTTCCTCTTAAGGGAACCTTTAAGACTGACCATTTTTAGGGTTGTATCCCTAAAAAGGGTCAGTCTTAGAGCGGTATTACATTATCATATAAATATGATTTCATATCTGTCAAATTCAATGATCATAGTTCGACGACCCTCAAACTATGATCATAGATAATCACATGTAGTTATTATACCGTCATAATATATGTTCTTCATTTAAAAATGACATACACATCTTTGATCATATTTCTATGATAGTCTAATAGCGGCCTTATGCCCGTTTTCACCAACATCCCCTAAAATTTAGGGACCTCTTAGGCATGTGTTAGGGGCCCCTTTGCACAAAAATCGTTTTCACCAATGTTTAGGTGTCACTTATGTATCTAAGAGGCCCCCTAAATTTAGGAGCCCGAATATTCGCTCCATATCTATCCCCTAACGTTAAGGGACAGTTATTGTGACCATTTAGTTTTCGACTATGTCTGACGATTTAACCATGTTTTTTGAAAGTTTGGACGCTGTTGAAACTTTAGAATTGGTTACTAATAACGTAATATTAAAAAGACCACGGCTGTATCGACAAAGAGTTGATAACTTTCAAAAATATGATGATCACGATTTTTTCGTGAGATATATCTAAACAAAGCGTGTTATTTTTGTTAGAAATAATTGAACATCTTCTGGAATATAAAGATAATAGGTAAGTGTTTGTTACCACCTTTTAATGCACCTTAGGTCCTACATATACCTAAGTTCTGGTTGAGAACATTTCCATGTTAATTAAGGAACACAATTTCTAACGTTTCATGATTGCTTTTACATGTAGATACCTCTTAGATATTATTAATCTATGTTGTTTATTTCAGAAATAAATCAGTATCACCTCTACAACAACTATTATGTGCTCTGAGATACTTTGCTACTGGCAATTTCTTAATAACCGTAGGTGACTTAGGTGGGATCAGTGTGGCTACATGTAGCCGTATTATCAAGCGAGTTGCATGTGCCATAGTTACTCTACGAGATGAGTTTATAATTTTTCCAGAGTCTCAAGAAGATATGAATGTTGTGAAAGGACAGTTTCATAAGATAGCACAGTTCCCAAATGTTCTTGGTTGCATCGACTGTACACATGTGAAAATTCAATCACCTGGTAACAATAACATTTTAATAAATATTGTTTGTGTATAATATGTATAATAACTAACTTATATATAATAATATGTATAATAGAGACATGTTAGTAAAATATATGCTAGTAGGTAAGTTTCTTTTTAACTTCTAGGTGGAGATGATGCAGAATATCCATTGAAGGTACTTAAATAATCTTTGAAGTAAAACTCAATAAAATATATAGGAGTAATGAAAACACATATGTATTAAAGTTTGTTTTATATTCAAAAGAAAAAGATATTATAGTATAATTAGTTTTTAGGAGCACCAAACCAATTTTGCACTTGCACACTGCCACCTGTAAAAAGATATATTATTATAGCTTTTTACAATACATACAAATATATTTCTTTCAGAGCCATCTTTTGACTCCATACTTGAATCCTACGAATGAAGCAGAGAGGAAATATAATGAAGCTCACATTAAAACCAGGAATACCATTGAACGCCAGTATGGAGTATTAAAAAGAAGGTTCCCAGTGTTAGCTGTAGGCTTACGGTTAAAACTTTCAACAGCTGTAAATGTTATATTAGCTTGTTGCATTTTGCACAACATATTATGTATTTTAAGAAAAGACCGAGACCCAGTTAATGATGAATCTGTTCCAAATTTAAATCAGCTGATTGAAAATGGACAAATACCTCAAGTTCCTCATAATGCAGCTGATATTGTTTATGGGTTTACTAGAAATTATGTAACTCAATACTTTGCAAACCGTAATTAAAATTAATATATTTATATTAAATGGAACATAGTTTTATTTATAAAATGTCACCTTTTAATTGATTTAAGACTTCAGTTTTAATTTCCACTTCTCTTGCTGCTGCCTGTAATTGTAAATCATACAATTTCCTTTTAAAATCCATTTTAACGTGCAGTAACTGTATTTTCAAGTCTTCTATATCTTCTTTTTTTTATTAACATTTTTAAAACTTGTGCAAAGGGACGATACAGCTTCTGTCCTCTCATTTACATGGGATATATGTGGTCGCCTTCGCAACCACAAAGGTGGTTTTATTATATTATAATTATTCTGCAACAATTAATTCACACTTTAGAAGACCATAGCAGAGGTGTAAGTGCATTAGATACTATATAATTCTTATCAAAACTTTCAGAAAAGTCGCAAACAGTACACATAAATGCAAAAACAAAGAATTGTCTGACATAATAAAGATAAATGCATACCTTGTGTGGTGTATCTTGCTCTAACTTAGCATGGTGTTTTAATTCCTAATGTATTAATGTAATTTACAGTGTTAGAGTATAGTACATGCTGTATGTCATTATGTATTTATTTAATAATATATTTACCTGTAAACTGATGCAGATGCATTAAACGCATTGGTTACGTCTATCCATGCTCTATTTTTAGCATCATTTGTAGAGCCATCGGTCTTCTTATTTAATATAGTGTCCTTGTAGGAACCCATCAACTTAACAAGCCTATCTTTTTCCTCGGTAGCAAAGTTTTGACCACGTTTCCTTTTTTGCAACATCGCGAAGTAATATAATATTAAAAGTACAAGCACTCACCAAAAAATTCGTGATAATTAATTTGTTTTCGTTCGACATCAACAATTTGACAATTTTGACATTTATCTGATCTATCAATTCAAAAATGAGCAAAGACAGTTTACTATACAGCCTAAACATGTCATATTGCTTAGTAAATATTAATTTTATTTAATAATTTATATTAAATAACACTGCAAAACATGTTAAAATCATGTTTACTAATATCTTTAATAGTAATATATTTTTTTATACAGTATTTTAAAGCTAATTGTAAATAAATCATTTCATCGATAAAATATCGATAGATCAGACATCTTTAAAAACATTTCGAACTGTCACTTAACTAAGGGACCTCTTACTAGGTAACACCTAGTATGGTGAAACAAAATTTAGGTAAGTATAAGATTTAGGAGGCCACTTAGCTAAGGAGTTCCCTACGTAGGAATGGTTTAGGTACTAGTTGGTGAAAATGGGCATTATTAGAGGTTCTACTTACTAACAAGTTAGTGCAGAATTTGTCGAATATGGAAGTTATAGGATACTTTACGCATATCAATGCATACCTATATTTTATACTTAAATACCAAATAGCCTTAATTAGACTAAATTAGAAGCCATAACAACTAAGCATTCGGTAGGGTCTTATAGAACCCGTAAAATTTTTCACGCAAACGAAATCATAGCCGGTAGTAAACAATAATATTATACCAAATGAAATAATAAACGTGCCAATTTTTATAACAAGACCTTAATATTATCGCTCCAACCATTAAGCTGGGACATAACACGCGAGCGTTACGCAATCAATGTTTTACCATTCATTAACGACAAGGGTCCTAATATAATTACTGATTTATGTCTCAGCCATAACTTAATGAACACAATAATACGAACCCCAGTCTTATAACGCGACACATTGAACTGGGAACACGTAGCTTTAGTATTGTACGTAACCCGGTTAGGTAATTTCGCTATATGCCAGTAATCCAATTAGCTATTAAGATCCGTGGGCCGCATATTAATTTGCTCCTGATTCGGTTGCTTTGTAAGGAAAGTGGCAACTGTGACCTTATGTACAATGGGTCTTGTGACCATAGGCCCGCGGTCACGTGCCAATACCATTGTGCGACTGATTGTGCTTACAAAGATTGTTGTATTTCCTGACCTGCTACGTTCTATTGTACCTTTATCTTTATTATATGTATGATTTTTTCCTTTTTTTTATTGTATTGCATCGAATACTGTCGAGATTTAAGGCGTACCTTGGTTGACTAGTAGAAATTTTCGAATGACTTTTCGAAAAGCAATTAAGTGAAGATTATTAAAATAGATATAACTAATAAAGAAATTTTCTGTACTTAGAAATGAGACAATTTAAAAACTTTTCAGTATACATATTTCATAAGTAGAATTTAATTAATTTTAATAATATTGAAATAATTACAATAATACTTTACATAAAATATCTCAAAGATAAAATAATATTGTTTTATTGTAAACTAAAATACAACTTATTCGCATTATTTTTATTCGTAGATATTTTCGTAAATAATGACGATAGTTACTCTTATTTCAAACTAAACAAAAGTTGAAATAATAGTATTACTGTATTCCACGAAGAGCTAAAATCTGATAAACATAGAATGCAATGTTTCGTGACTATTGTAGAGAATAGAATTAATTGACGCCATCACTTTGAAGTTGTCCCCGCCATTTATTAGTTTGAGCAAGCTGTTAGGATTGTTCAACGTTCGGGTGTTAGTCACCATTTCACACGGTTCAAGAAGTTTACAAAGACTATGTTTTATACAGTCGTAGTGTATTTGTTGTTTGTTTAATGTTAACACTATTTTATATAAAATATTGTTTGAATAAGATAATAATTATAATATGTTTATACCTATCTTTAAATAAACGAATGATAAATAAATATTCTACGAAAAGAGTACTAATTAACAAAGTAATAATACATATAATTACAGCTTTAAACACACAGAACAACAACAACAAACACACACTACACAACAGAAAGAAACTTATCGATAATATTATTAAAAGATCTCTTATTAATAAGTCTACCGACTTACCTACTAATAGACATTAATAAATTAAATAATCGGTTCTAATGACAGTTAATGTATCTTCATTAAATACATAAATACTTAGGTATACACATTAAGTAATAATTAGCTCTCAATTATAATATTAATAGCTATTAATACATCTAAGGCGATGTTAATTGAAGCGGAACTCGATGAACCGCGGCATTCCTACGTATCACAGTTACTTACGTACATAATGAGTATAGAGATACATACTGGTAATTGTCTAAGTAGCTAAATATGCTGCCTAATTTGTGTTTAGTCAGCATCGTTGAGACGTTTGATGGATACCACGTTAGATATTAATAGTAGAATTTACCTAATAATATACTTGTGCATACGACGGCTGTTGGATCTTTATAACTTTATAACGTGTCATCTTAAATGTAAGAATAAAAAGAAAAGATTTGATTTTTTGTATCTTTGTTTGTTTATTTGTACCGATTTAACTAAAAATCTACGATAGCAATATGGAAAAAAAAACACCTTCAGAAATCAATAAATAAAGCGAGTAACATATTTTATTATGTTTAGCATATATTTATAGCAATTTTTTAAATTTCAATAGAATTTTGTAAATTTTTAATAAGGAAGATAGCAAAATTAAATTTGCAGTATAGCAATAATATTTCGCAGACGTAATACTGCAATCATATTTTATGTAGGCATTTGTTGTGAGATTGAATGAAACGTTTAACACCGAAACGAAGCAAGGTCAAAAATATGACAGTGTTACCTATACCTATTGAATGTTGAAGAAGCGATAATAATTATTGGATCGTATAAGGTGTTTTATAGTTTCTGCTAAGCCTGTTATTTTAGAAAACTTTATCAACTCAATTGTACGTGATGAATAATATTTCTATTTTCATGATAAATATATATTTACACTAGTCGTAATGATCTTCTGTTACGCAATAAGTAGATATGGGTTTAAAACCAATCCAATACATATCTTAAAAGTCACCAGAATTTTATTGTTTAATACCCAACCTACTGATATACGGTGTAACCTCAGGGTGTAACATTGTAAAGAAGCTTGAACATGTATTAAAAGTATGATAAATTTTTGGGTCTTCTGTGAGAGAAGATACATTTTTTCTGCGGTATCTAGACTTATAATAGGCTAGTACCATAATTATGTAGTATCTAGTTTTAAATTAAGACTCACTAACAATTTCGTAATTATTTTTTAATTACAGATGAAGGCAAAATTCACAAGATTGTACAGTGGAACCGCAACGGAGATAGCCAGTCAGCGCTGCTTGATATATTCGATGTTACACCAGGCGAACCGATTCAAGTAAGGATAAAGTTTTTATATGTTACTTTTTAGTACTTAAGAGAAAGGGTAGCAAATCTGATGATAGGGATGAAAATTTCTAATACTAAAAACGTTGAAAAAGTAACCAATGCATTTTAAGATTTAAAATCCATACTAATAATATAAATGAGAAAGTAACCGTCTGTCTGTCTATTTGTATGTTACGATTTGACGCCTAAACCATTAAAACGGTTTTGATGAATTTTGATATAGAGATACCTTTTTTTGTAAAAATGGCGTGAAGTGGTTGAAATAGGGGATGAAAGTTCGCATGAAAAATCGTCATTGTAGAAGATTAAAATTTTATGCGATAACCGACAGTCACGAGGGCGTCGTTTTACCTACGAGTATAGTATGCTAGAAACTCTTTAATTTTAGTACTTAAATTTTGGATGATATACAGCGTAGAAAATTTATTCGGAGTCACCGATGACTCATGTATCTACGTTTTTTTAGCTATCGGTGAATCGAATAGATTTTACAAAGAACTTATGTATTTGCACACTTGACTTTCAATTCCAACACAATAATAAAAGACAACAATCACATCAATCCTGGGTGTAAAGGGTTAACAGCCTATATCGGCATTCTGTTAAAAGCAAGTAGTCCTTCGTTAAGTACACACAAGATCACGATTAATTACCTTACAAATGTATCAGAGATCATTATCACTATCATCAATGACATAGGAAACTTCTCGTCTACCGAGTATTAAACATTTGTCTTATTTAAAGTAAAATTATTTCTTTCCACTAGGCAATGGCCATATCCAGAGTCCACGGTTCATTATACGCAGCCTCAGATCGCCGTGTGCTACAGCTACGACTAGCCCTATGCGCCCGGCGCTACGATGCATGTGTGAGATGTGCTCGCGACCCATACTGCGGCTGGGATAGAGATGCCGGCGTATGCAGAGAGTATATGCCTGGGTGAGCTTATTTCAAAAGGTTTTATAAAAAAAGCCCGTTGATAAAATGTACTGCAGTGTGTTGTGCTACGTCAACTTAAAAGTGCTACGCCGTAGATGAACTTCAGTATCAGACTTACAGTCACATTGTGCAATATATACCTAATCTGAATTGCTTTTACTGTAATTATTATATTCATGACTGTTTTTATTTATTCATTAACTACAATTCAATAATGAACCATGTTTTTATCCTCGAAGAATAAAATAAAATTATTCAACAATGTTACGAAAGATTGTGTAAAGTTAGTGTCATTCGTGGATCCCATTCACTGCTAACCATCAGGTAGAGTGTCAGGTAGAAAGTCACTTACTTTGGTAAGCTTATATAAAGATAAAATAAAGACAATTTCAATGAGAAAACTTATTGTTAAATTTTCCCAAACAGCCTAATCCAAGACGTGGCTAACGAGACAGCAGACATCTGTGACTCGTCCATCTCTCGCAAGAGTGTCTCCGCGACTTGGGGCCAGAGTCTGCACCTTGGCAGCTTTGTGAAGATGCCTGAGGTTCTTCAGCCTCGCGCTGTGACCTGGTATCATTACTCCAGGGAAAAGGGCCGACATCCTATAACGTTCAAGTAAGTATAGTTATTGAATTGGCAGTATATAGGTTGAAGTTTTGAAAATAGGGCAAGTTTATTAAAAATTTAAAATCCATATTAATTAATATGGATTTTTAAATGCCTTAAAATATAACGTTTTTCTAAATTTATTTTAAACTTCAATAAGTTACAAAAATTGCAGAATTGAAGAATAGTCTCATCCGTGAAATAATATTATTTGATAAATTACATAGTATTTACTTTTATATTCCTATGATGAAAATTTTAAGCTAACTTATCACTCAAAAAATGATTTTTTTATAACATCATGCTACTGGCGACGAGAGCAGAGCAGTAGGCAAAGACGTGAAACAACGAGTGAAACCCCGCCGCGGAAAGCTAGTCTGTAAATACGAGTAGGTACATAATGCTCCATTCAAAAACTTGGGACCAATTTAACAAGTTCATTACCCAACTGAAACATTCAATTCTCAAATAAATACAATTTAAATAGCTTTTAAAATACGTAAAATAGTGTTAGCGAACACGCATGCAACAACATTAATTAAAGGCCTCCCAAATCTTCGCCTATCGCGCTTCCGCCGTACAATTAAAATGCAAGGGGAACTTCGAACATTCTGTTTGCCATGCTTTATTCACCCACTCACTTGTTCAACCTTGATGGAATAGTCGGAAATGAGAAAGAAAACATTCAACGATATCTGGTTTAGAGAATCAATACTCGTCGAATAATAAGACTATTTACTTTATAACTAACTATGCGCTAAGTTATTAAACAGATTAACGAACTTTACTTTTAAGTCTTGCATTCAAAAAATCAATACCACTATCGCTATGAATTATATATTCATATACCAGCATTCTTTAAATTAAAATGACATTTTCGAATAAAACTATTTATGAAATTTAACAAAATTATTTATACATATATTCTAAACTTCACCCCATTTATAATTGCAACGCAATGCTGTCAAGTTTAGAGTACAGCCTCTAATGAATAGACTCATTTGGATATAGACTAATCACCGGCGAGATTATCCTTCATAAATATTGAAAGCAATCTCTAACGTCGGACGTCTCATTAAAATTTTAAAATAATACAAAACGTCAAATCTACAAACCGCAATATTTAATACCTTTGAGTGAGAAAAACAATCTTGATCATTGATGCCTAATAGAGATATTTTGTTCTTTTTTGCAGCAAACCCGAAAAGTATATTGAGACTTCAGAACATGGTTTGTTGATCATTTCGGTGAGTGAAGCAGATGCAGGCAGATACGACTGTTGGCTCGGAGGATCGTTGCTGTGTTCTTATAATATCACAGTTGATACTCATAGGTATATTTATTTAACTAACTATATGTTTTTATTATTACTTTTATTTATTTATTAAATCTAACTTAGGTATAATTGCCATTACAGGTAAATTAATTCTAACAATATATGAAGCGGCATTCTGTGGAATGCCGCCAATTTTATGTCTACTTTCAATAAAATATTGTTGACAAATTTCTAAATATAAACTTACTTTTGCAGATGCTCCCCTCCGGAAAAGAGTAATGAATATCAGAAAATTTATTCAAATTGGTGTCACGAATTTGAAAAGTATAAAACTGCTATGAAGACTTGGGAACGAAAACAAGAGGTAATTTTTATTATTATATTAAAACTTTTTTTGTGTATTTTAAAATGGGTTACTAATGTTATCCTTTTTCTTTTTGCAGCAATGTGCAAGACAAAACGATTCAAATCAGAATACACATCCAAACGAAATAGTGTGATAGCTTCTAAACATCGCCTATCTCATGTTTCAGTCTGTTAATTATTATGCAGGGGCTATACCGATACCTTACGTCTCGGCCGGCTTGAAGTACTTCAATATATTCTCGTGAGGAAATCCGTCAATATCATCCGCTCCATTACAAATCATAGCGACTCCATAGTGTTGTACGTCGAGCTCAAGACTAGTATACACAATTAAATGTGACTCCCTCTAGCTTTTGTAAAGTGAAAGTGTAGTGACAACTGACCTAAGTAGCAACAGTGCATCGTTCCAAACACTCGGCGGGAACATGAATAGGTGATTATTGGACACTCGAAATTTTTACGAACATTTTTAATATTGAAATTTAAATGGAACGATATAAAGAGCGTTGTGCGTTGCTTTGTTGGTAAATGAAATGTAAAGTATTTAGTATTGAAATTATATAAGTACGCTTTGTTCGTTGGGTAAGTGATAGAACAATTGTTAGGTTTATGGAATGGTATTACTTTTAGGTGTAAAAGTTCTGTTTAAAAATTTTAATTTGTCCTATTTTGCATTTATATTAATAAGTCTGTATGCTTAGTTAAATTTAGTGTATGCGAGTAAGAGGTATTGATCCTTCAAAATGTATAATTTCAATAGGATCAAGACTCGTTACTCGTAGTAAAGTTTCAATTCGAATATAAAGATACGTATTGCCGTGTGTTGGTGTACCGCGGTCGTAATTTGAAATCTCCGAGGGTTGTGGGAGGGTTCGCCTCATTATTTTTCCCCTATTTGTGTAAATAGTTACCTAATTTCGTTCGACTGTATCTATTATGAGTGTACGTATAGTATGCACGTCCCTAATTGTAATGAGTATATTTTAAGCCTGTGATATATAAGAAATTCGTTTAGAAAATATATTTTTAAGAATTGATCGTGGACTTTAAGACTAAATTATCACTCATTGATATAGTTGCAGTATTTTTTGTAACACCACAAATAGCGATAGTATTATTTTAGATTTACTACATAGTTGTGTTTCATAACGTATTACAGTAAATTTATAATGCACAAGTTCATAACAGTTTATTTATGATCACAGCAATAATAATAGGTATAGAATAATAGCGTAATAGTATTTACTATCGGGGACAGAAACTCTCGTATAACCGAACTTTGAGTTAACAACGTTTGTTAGCACAGTTACTGTTAATTAAACTATAATCTACAATATTAAATTTGGGACTTATTTCGCATTCAATGAATCGGGCATTTATCTGATTGGAATATTAAAACTTTTTGTTATTGCTAACAAACTGTTACGTTGCAAATAACAGTTTTATGAGGGTAGTTTCAATATTTCAACTAATGTAATATAGATGCTACACAAAGTAGTGGAATTTTAAGTTCTGAGGTGAATATCTCTAATATTTTTGTACGAATGTCTGTACTCGTTTTAACCTAAATATCATTCATGTAGTACCTACTCAAGTTTCGATTCCATATCATAAAATTGTACCTAAGAGCTTGTACATATTCATTGTCACTATACATTTATACATAATATTTACATTTGCAGCGGTCGAATATAAAATTTTATCTAAATTAAGTATTTACATATTTTTTCTAAACATATTTTCGAATAATGCCATTGAATCACCTCCGCCGTGTATCATTATGATTTTATTATTTGTATCTGTATCTTGCCATTTGATGGTAACTATCAAAATTATAGACTTGAATATTTAGCGTTACATTATGCCAGTAAAAAGCATGCTACCACTGTTATTTTACAACAATAAATTTTAAAATAAAGTAAACATAACTCAACTATAACTGTAAGTTTCATCTTCTTATTCAATTACTCAAATATTCATTAAAATATGCATCTAAGTGTTACCACTTGATACACAAAAAAATATTTTGCAGACTAACACAATATGATATGACTATGATGACTTATGTTGCATGCTAATGTAAACATGCTATTTCAATAACCACATAAACTTGATTTTATTGGCATGATAATTATCCGAATATAAGGTGCATTTACTCGATGCAAGTTTATAAATTGTTTGTCTTTCTAATTGAGACTTTGTGGAACTTTGCATTTAGTCAACAGCGTTGTATTTAAACACCATTAATTACCAAATTACAAAATATTTTAAAGTGGATTTAACTAGTTTATTCTCACATTATACACATACTTTCGTAACGTAAGGGTATTAATTTATTCGATTGCTCAGTATAGTACCTACTATTTAAAGCTACATTGCTTTTCGTTGTATAGTAGACAAAGTGATAAAATTAAATGTATCAGATATTTACATGAAGCCCTTCGCTATATCTGCTATTGTAGTAATAAAATATAACCAAATAGGTGCTTAAATAAGCTTTCATTTTGCAAATAAATAATATTTTCCAGACTTCTCTCATATCATAATGTAAATACATAAATCAAAATAGTTTATAAAATCGTAAGAAATATCTGAGCTTCGTCGTTTATTATGTATTTAGTTAAGACTCAGTACTTAAGTATTTTAGTGAATAAAATAAGGATTTCCCACAAATTGGGAAAGTCTTGCGCAATAATTATAATCTAATTACTATTATCTGTACTAATGTAATAGCTCTGTAAATTTCACATGTTACTATATTAAGTTAAAAAATTCAAAATGTAGCGTTAAGATTTTATAAAATAAATCTATGAAATGTATCTTTCAGCCTCTCTGTATTTTATTTCGTTCTTCCCTTGTTGTGTATGTTGGTTGTAGTTATACAGTAAACACAGCAACAGCGACGAGAAATTGTTTAAAATAGTGTCGATTCATCAAGTCACATACCGGGTTGACATTTTCGTCATAACAACCCAGGGGCGGACTCGCCCCTCGGTCGAGGGCCTATAAAAAGGGCGCGTAATTATATAGTGCCACTAAACTAATTTCACGATACATTGCCGACGAAATCTGTGCTTGGCACCGCCTTCCTCACGATTCACGATTAAATGTGATTTTTCTTTCATAACCAAACGTTTGATTACTATTGTTATGTGTTATTTCGTATGAATTGCTAATGCCAGTGTTGGCGACAACATGTTACCGAACGAATCGACCCAGTATTAAAGAATAGCTGATGAAGGGACTGATTGCCTTGACCTTCGTTTTTTTCGATGTTGTGTAGCCTGTTATATGGATGAATATAATGTCACGTTTTAATAATTATGACTAATATAGTTACCCTATTTGGAAGGACCTTGAGTTCATATTTCTTCATAGAGTGCCCTTGAAATGTTGTCTCTCTAATTAAAGGCATTTAAAATGTAATTTGAGAACATAATACCAAGGTTATTCATAACTTGTGTTATATTATGTAACAGGTCTGATATAAAATGACATATTGATATTCGTAGATCGGCGACTGATGATAAATTAATGGGTTTTACTTAGAATATGGATAATAGTGGCAGGGTGGTGCGTTTGCACCTGAATTAGAAAACTGATAGCTATTAAATTAAATATTACTGAGATTTAATTGATTTTTTAGTTTATGATGGATGACAGACGATCAAACACTACTGTTTAGTAGGTACCGAACCGACCTTAAACGGATTTCAAACTTGGCAGGAGTACTATTTGGCTGGTCGTCTAAGCGAGTTACCAACATTTAAAGTGGAACATTTGGAGACCTGCTGCAATCGGCTTTTTAATAAATGTTCAATCTCGACGAGAAGGCGATGGATTTCAGATAATAATGATAACTGGCACTGTGTTGTAAATTAAGTAGTTCTGCACTCCAAACAACTGACGACAAAAATTTCCATACTCCATCACGAAGTATTTAAGCGCTAATCGTTCAATTTTTAAAAGGGTTGCAAATACGACAAAGTATGCCTATCGAAAAATGTTTGTCTTGTAGTTATGGTACCTACCATAGACTTTTAAATTACTACTATTTTTCTCTATGAACGAAATCTGTTTGGCAATATTATTTCACATAAGCTCTTTTTTTTAAATGTGCATTGTGTATAATAAACTATTAGGTACCTACTTAGCATGCTGATACTTGCGATTAATTTCACATTGCAATGCATGTCCGTAACCCTTTGAACGTAAACATCTGTGGTTACGTTCTGACGACAATTTTATTGCAGCAATTAGCTGGAAAGGGGACCTGCGTATTTATTATCATGACTGAAATGTCTGACTACTGTGGATTTGATCAGTACATTTATTATAGAATATGAACATGATTGGAAGCTGGTATTTAAATTGGTATATAATTACAAATTGCGATTGGCATCTTTAGTTAGAAAACAATCTAAAATATATTTTTTAAATACGGCTCAGTTGTCGTTAAGTTTACCATTGCATGGCTTTGCTCTCTATGTACCTATTGCACAAGAAACAGTACTAAGGAGACACAACGTAGTAGTAACTAAGCGTGAAGAAAAAGGATGTCATTTGCTTTAGCATATCAGCCGAAAGATGTCCAATGCAACTTCTAGACGCAGGTCGCCCTCAATTTTGCCGCCTTTGGCTGGTCGTCGATATCCATCGGTTGCTCGCCATCAATACCAGGTCATCGGTACATCGTGTGTTTTTGTTTATGTCGTCCTTATAGTGGTACTTGTCTATATAAAAAACAAAATAATTAAGAATTAACAATGTAGGTATTTATAATAATTTTATTCATAAAAAATGTGTTTGTCAGAGTACAAAAATATGCACATCGTGAAAAACAACTCTATTTACTTAACCTTTATATTTTCTCACCCTTCACTGAACAAACCGCCAAAATCAAACAACACCCAATTAAAACATCCGAAACAGCTTCCTAAAATTAATCACAGTCAAAAACAAAAAGTATTTACCCAAAAAAAATATAAAAATAAACTTTTTAAAAAGAGGGTGGGTAAAATGTGCTGCGGCATAAAAATGGTGTCTTCAATAGCGTCATTAAAGCATGTAACGTTTCATTTCACGGTGCGGCCGGCGCGTGCGTTGCGGAATTCGTCTCCATTAAATAATTACGCACAGCGTAAAACTGAACGCAATTATTAATAGAGGGATGCCTAAGATGGATGGCTTTCTGCCCTAATATTTAGCCGGTTAACGATTCTGTTATGAATTAAGCATTGCTAGCAAAAACAACTACATTTTGATTTACTGATGACAGGTTCACATTAAGTGCCAGTGTTTATGAAGTTATTTTATTGATAATCCGTTGGAGGTAGTAATATTTTTTCAAAAATATAGAAAACAAATCATTGGGCTTTTTCTTTGTTGGCCAACATTTTCAATATTCTTGACCTTGGTCTGGAACCGCTCTTATCTGCCACTTTTACCAGATATGTAAAAGTGGCAGATAAGAGCCTTGATTATGGGCTCTACGCTGCAACACCCATTTCCCAGCTTTTCTTTTCTTTCTTTATCAAGATTTCAAACTTATTTAGGTACTAATTTTGTTTAAATCATGTAAATTACACTTTAAGAACGTCAAGATAAACGCAAGAAAATATTAACAAATTTTATTACATAGATTGAAATTATCTTTCAATCAGACGTTCATCTATCTGCAAAAGCAAAATGAATTGAACATACGATAGTAGCTATTGCCGACAATGATAAGTAATATTACCTACTTACTAGTTCAGTATTAATTAATTACTGAGCATGTGCAAGCACAAACTGAATAAAACATTAACTCACATATGAAACTCTATAAAAGATGTAGCCTAATCATATTAGTATGAGAGATTACTCCAAGAATTTTACAACGAAGTGTAATCAACCCCAATCCCGATCAGTAGCGACCGCAATCCAACGGGAGACGACAAGACTACACCGTTGTGAGGTCAGGCGCCTAATCCCTTATTACATCGACGGGATCGGGCCCTACCTACTGTCCCACTCTGCTAAGAGTATTAGGTCGAATTAACAATTAGTCATGCCCACATTTGCCCACCAAGTTTGCACAAATTTACATAACAACAAAGCCATATCCTACGTTTGTTATGGCGATTTTTTAAATTAATTGGATCGGGAACCGTGGAAAATTTGTGGGCTGTGCTCCCTTCAACCATCGCGGTCAGTTAGTGATGCAGAATATATTGGAAGCGATGGTTTAATTTTATTTACGCGGATATCGAAAAGTTGTAACGTAGTGATGCTTAAAATTTTGATGACTATTTGATATTCGTAAATTTAGTCACGTAAATTACAAAAAATTCGCTATATTATTTAATTTTTAACTCTTTTCTTTTTATTTTTGTTTAAATTCGATGCGGATCCAACACGTCAGGCTTAGCAGTTCTCAGGTCTCTCGTGTACTCGTATCTCGGTGTCCGCAAGGGCTTTCAATGATAACTTGCCTTTATCCATTGGTTGCCCGCCACCCGTCATTCGGCTGATATAATGATAATGATAAATTTAAAAAAATATGTTCTCAAATAAGACATTAAAATGTTTTCTAAGTAACGGTTCGTCAACACATTTACTGTCAAAATATTCACTTTCACAATTCACAATCGATGGTTTAACACTTAGGTACTTATTTTCATATAGTACAGTTATGAAAACACTTATTAAAACGTATCGTTTTCATTTTAATCACGAATCAAATAATCGGTACCTAATAATGTATTAAGGTCTATCTACACTTAACCGAGCCGTGCCCGGGCCGCTGCTGGCCGAGACCGTGCCGAGACGTGTCCGTGTCCTGTCAGGGACTTTCTGTTCACACACGTTAGGGCCATGACGGTGCCAGTAACAGACCACGGCTTTGCACCTATGCCCCTCAGTCATTGTTTTCGTATCTGTATCGCATCAGTGTAATGTGGTGAAAAGAGGTTAGAAAAACAATATTTGGTATATCTACATCATGTATTCATTTAACACAGAGGAGTAAATTATGATTTCAATTGCTCTGGATGAAGAAGAAATGGAAGAGGAGAGACATAATGTGATAAATAAACGTATTTCGGTATCAGAGTTGTGGCAGGATAGAGAGCTACTGGGATAATTTTATACAATATACACAAAACTAACAAAAAGTGTAAAATCAAAACGTGCACACCACAGCGTGGAATCGGAGCACTTGCACACGTCACGGCGTCGGCCCTGACACTGAAACGCCGTTGTCGGCACGGGCACGGATATTGTGTGAACGAGTACATTGATAATTTATGCAACTATTTTTTTTTTCACTTCTTTCGGAGCACGGCCGGGTCACGTCCCAGGCACGGCCCTGATGTGTGTAGATAGAGCTTTAAGCAAATTTGATAGTTGATGGTAACAGTATAAAGCTTTGCTCGTTCAAAAGCAATCATTGTTTTTTTCCCAATTTGTTCGATATATTTGGGTAGGACAAGAACACTGAATGGCGTGGCGCGTACTACGACTGGTGACTTGTTTATGCTTAGTGGACGATAGTTTTGTTTTGTGTTAATGTAAGATATTCATGTAAAATTTTAGAAAAATACTCATTATTTTTCTAAAATTTTAATTCTTCTTTTTGATGCGATCGTGAATCATAAGATGTAAGTACTCAAAATAGTGCGTTAAGTATGATGGAGAATAGGAAGACTTAAATCTTTTAAGTAAGTGTAGATACGTAAGCACCGACGCTGACATATAGCCAACCAATTCAGTTGTAAGCGAAATTAAGAAATATTTATGCCAAGTCTGCAAGTAAATGTACTTCCAGACTAACGTGTACTATGGTATCTGTTACCCATATAAATGTCTGTAAAGTACAAGTACCCTATGATACAGAATTTGTGCCCTTGAGCGTGATTATTTTTTTAAAACCAAACATGCAACATACACTTTACACATAAAATAATAACTACACTTTCATCAGATAAGTGTTCAGTTTAATGCTGCAGTAATCCCTATCAGAATAAATAATAATAATTTGGTATTTAATTGTGTTGTAATTAACTGGATACCAAATATCAACATCACCAATCATAAAATATATCAGTTCATTTCACATTTTGATATTGTACGTCATTAATACAACAAGAGTTATCGGAAAATAATCTCATCATTAAGTTATTGTGACAACGTTATAACGAACGAGGCTCATTGAAGCGAGGACAGATACGGACTCGCGTTCCATGATTCAAATGGACAACGATAAAAGCACGTAACTAAATCGAGACCGGCATAAGCAAGAACAAAAGCGAGTTTAAATTGTAGCATTGTGAACGAACAACAGCAGGCGACACGTTCACAAAGAATAGAGTCATTTGCTTCTAACAACATTAATGCCAGCCTGACCCTCATACCATCAGTTTTTGTTTGTTAATCTACAGAAAAGGGCGTAACTCATTTTGTCAACTCGTAATTTAATTTCACTTGAACCCCACCAACTCGGCCGGAGGCGACTCAGGATATGGGCTGCAGCAATTTATGCCCTCAATTTATTGTACGATTATTGTATACCGATATCCGACAAAAAATCAGATTAAGATATTCCGCATAACATTTAATGGAATTCATATAGAGGCGTATTTTATAGTAGGTACGCTATAAATTTTCCAAATTACAATACGCAACGCACAGTCCCATCGTTATTCCCGAACTTTAACGTCCCTAAACACAACCCAACATCATTCCGGCCAAAGGTGACGGTCGGTTTTAGAAATGCTTAAAATGCAATTTTACGTGAGTACTTTTATTTATGGCCCCCAAAAATGTAAAATGCAAACGTTTTATTGCGGGGCTTTATAAAAATACGAAGAACAAACAATGTTTCCGCTATCCCAAGACGAGGGGACACTGAGCCATATTTGTCCGTTTTCTGACATAGCGGAACACGTCTTTAGGCAGTCGAACAGGTAAACGAGGGGATTTCCTTTATTTTTACATTATTACCGAGCTCTTATCAAAGTTCTAACTGAAACGCATTAAGAAAATTGTTTGTATAATTGCATCACTAGAATATAAACAGTAATGATTTTAAAGTCTCCAACAGACCCTTTAAAACGAATTGGAGATTCAAATGAGCGATAAATTTGATTACTCCTCCTGACAAAGAGATTTAATTTTGATAAATCAGCGCTTATTGTTGTTAAAATTTATTATGTTTGCTTCAGTGATGTCAACCATTTTATTTAATGAAAGTCGAACCAATCAAGCAGAAATTAATTCCTACTCAACGAAGCTAGCCAAGTTAATGTGGAATAAAATACTTAAGAAAGAGTATAAAAAATATTGTGCTATTATAAAAATATTTCAAGCTGTCCAATTAGTTTTTTATATAGGTGAGCCAGCAGCGCTGTTCCACTCTACTTTGTCTGACGTAATAGCAGCATTACCCTCTTTCGGGACGTCGTCGTCGTCACAAAGCGAAGTGTGTTGAAAAATGTGAAATATTTAAGATGCAAAATTTTATAATAAGAATCGCCGAGATTACACCTTGTGCTCATCTATATTTAATGCTGCGCCAGCAAGTGGGACATTTTTATTGCCCCCGAGCTCTAGATTAGTTTTGTTCTGTGAATTTGATGCATATAAAATGAGCTCGATTATTCCACACCCTGCGTAACTTGCTTACTATTGTACCCATCGCAAATATGAATTCCAAATGATGCCATATGACTACTTTGTTATATTTTAGACAAAATAAAACAAATACATATAAACGGTGCTGCTTGAATATAAGCCAACCTTATTTTTCTTTGCCTACAATTTCGGCAAACATACTGTCTGCATACTGCATACTGTCCGATAAATTTTAGCAACATATTATTTGTTACAAATTCTAGTAATATAGTAGCTTTGTAATTTTATATTTTATTATGAAAATCACTATTTCTAATTTTCTTTTTAAAATGCTTCCGAGAAGTCGGAGTGAAACACTCACAGCAACTTGTTTCATCAAAGCACTTTTCAGTGTGAAACCAGTTTATCGAAACTCTCATCGACCAGGTTTCAAACTACGGACTCAAACAGTGAAGCACTAGTTATATGCTTTTTTAATAAATAATATTTCTTCAAACAATACGTTCACTGCTGAACATAGGCCATCCTTAAGTTTTCATCTTAACCGGTCCTGAGCCAACCTCAATTCTCGGTTGCCTGTCACCTTTTTCAAGTCATGAGATCACCTTGTTAGAGGTCATTACATCACATGCGTTTAATACCGCATACATTTTTGTTATATGGCGGCAAGTAACAACTGGTTGGCAAATAAAAATACAATATAACAATTTTACAAGTATTAAGAATCAATAGAAGTAATGTTGTGTTGTAAGTTATGTGAAACGAACGAGAAAACTAGAGCAAATTTCAAATCCAAGTCCCAATCGAAATTACTACAGGCAGTATGACATTCTGTATCGAATACGAGTACAAAGGAGAAAATATGAACATGTGCAAAAAATATCTGGCGTATGCATTTGGGAATTTCGCGTGACAGAAAATTTAATACGAGGGGAATCTAATATTAAACCTGAGGGACCCATCACTTTTAATATTTGGTCGGCGTCCTAGAGGGCTCCTAAATTATTTAGCAAATGGAAAGGTAATGGTCGAGGAAGAGTGCGAATGAAGGTATGCAAATTTTATGAGCACGTATTGTTGGCTATAAAACGTGTTAGCAGTGCTTTTAAATCGACACGTAATGAAGAACTCGCGGCCAGAAAATGTTCACACAACTTAACACGCGGCTGACACTGAAAGTGAATTTCGTTTCATGGCGTAATTGGTATATATTGTATTGTACAATGTGGCAACTTGTATTACCCAGTTTTTTGAAAACTTACCTACCCGTTCATGTTTAGGTTAAAACAATTTAGTACTTAGTAAAAGCAAAAACCTTAAATAATCAATTTTTGGACCAGCTCTGCATAAAAAAATAATTATAAAAGCTCGTATATATTTCGATATCTTTTTCCAAAAAGATAGACAGTGTATTATTCTCTCTTTTTACTGGTAAATCAGTTCAGTGGCTAGCTAATTCACATGTACAGACTGTAGTTATACAGTCCCGACTAATCTTGTCTTGTCCTTTGATTATGACCTTATAATTTAATTTTTGTGCCTCTCCAGGCTATAGATACTGATCTTTATACAAAAAATCTACTGCGATAGTTTACCCAGCCGGCATTCGTACACGTGAATACAGCCCTATTATTACTACCAATGTCAATGTCAAGATTTGCTATAGATAATAATATCTCGCGAAAGCTTTATAGAACTAGGCCTGTTCTGGACATACAAACTGAATACACAGAACTCATATTTTTATAAAAAAAAAACTGTTAGATCGTCTATTTCATTTGTATCAATGGATGAATAACTGCGAACTTAATAAACGAACGGTTCTAACCAAACCACAGTCGAATTGCTAGCGAGCTGAACAAAATTGAATTGTATAACAATTGAACCTTTTAGCTTCGTATTCGGCGAAGATTTATTGATAAAAAATCACGATTAATTCGCACACGTGTCCTCGTTTAGGGCGAAGGGGTGAAATGGTAGTCACGGACCATAAAGAGTCACGCATCGTGGACGCTTGCTAATGACGGCGGGTAACGTACACCTCTGGATACAACAAATGTGCCTTATTAGGACGTGGAACGTACTCCTGACATTTAACTAGTTTTGATTATTGCAGAAAGTTTCATTTAACTTTATTGCCTGTACGACTGATACACCGCTGCACTTAAATCCTATTAATCCTATTAATATTATAAATGCGAAAGTTTGAGTGGAGTGTGGATGTGTGTATGTGTGTGTGTGTGTGTGTGTGTGTGTGTGTCAGCACCTAAATGGCTTTGATGAAACCAATTTCGATGAAAATTGGTACGTACATAGATTCAGTGCAGGAAACGGACATAGGATACTTTTCATTCCGAAAATCGGTCTGGTTTCCGAGTCATAATAACTAAACTATTTTCCACGCTGGCAAAGCCGCAGGGCGCAGCTAGTTTTAAATATACTTATTGGTGTACGTGTAGTTATAATATAGTAGATATGAAATTTGTGTCACTTTTTTGCTTCCTAAATGTATGATTTAATTTATATAATTTACTACTTAATTATAATAAGTATATTTGATCTTATCCTTCTTTAAAACCAGTAATAATATAAAAAATTTTTAGTATTTAACAAACACATTTGTACATCATTGATTAATGAAGAATAATCTATCTGACCATACATTTTTATCTATAATGTAATATGTGTATAATGTAATTCTACAATAACGAGTATATACACGATTACACCTGATGGATGATTAAATGGCGATGATTAAATTTTAACATATTTCTTAACGACTAAACTAAGCCTAAAAACTTTTGTAGCCAGCGTCAGCCTATGAAAAATAATAACAATCAATATACAAAAAACTAAACATAAACATGTAAAGCTAACTAATCATAATAAACTCCACTCACTTTAATTATTATCCACACTCCTAAACTCGAAATTATTTTTGTTCGTCTAACCAATTATCATATGAACGAATCTAATCAAGGTGTGTATGTGTGTTGAGGGGTCGGGAACAGTTAATCAGGAGTTCAGACAGCGCCGGGGTTCAATTTTGTTTATTTGAATGTTCACACAGATTTAGTGCAGAGGCAGAGAGGCGCTCAACGACCGAAACCGGGGGGTTCCAAAGTCTCCAAATAACATTCTGTAAAAATGTATTAGTTACGTTTTTAAGCTGTGTGGTTTACAACCAAAATAAAAGTGTACAAACTGTATCCTACTTTAAATATACTTGCTACGAGAAATAAGTACGCTACGCATCTAAGTTTGCTACGGGAAGGAAGGGAATATTATAGCTTTATTTTGTTTGGATAGTACTAGTTTTCATTATTTGTTATATTTATAAAGATATTCTACATCTTATATGCAAATACCTAATTAATGCTTTTCATACAAATTTAATGGGTAAATAAACAAATTATCCATTAAATTAGTTGATATTTGACATTATATTATGACCAGTGCATTAATGTTAACGATATCTGCGACAATGAATGATGCAATCCTTTGGGAGAACATGTGTTAAACTCTCTTACTAGACTCTTTAATCCACGAGGCAGACATTACCGTTGTATTCTCACACCCTTTCGAAAAATTGCATTTGCTTGCATGCCTTCTCTGTATGAGGACGCCTTTTATCCTGATGTGGGATTATAATGAGTTGAGACGATTTCATACACGGCAACGACAACATACACCCAAATTCGTAAACAGAAAGTCGAGAATAAAAGAAACGATACGACACGAGCATTTATTTTGCATCGTAGATATTCATAGTTTATTGTAAAAAAGAGTTTATTATTTAGTGGAAAAAAAAATAAAAATGACAATTAATATTTAGCAATTTTAAATATTGTTTTAACCGAAAGAAGACATTTCTATAAGCATATTTCGTTAATTGACTCCACTCGTAATAATACAAAACCGAGTGTTGAGGGTTCGTGCTCGACACGCCATGTTTTTTTTTGAGTGATACACAAACTATTGTTGAGTCAAATAAGTGAGGACACAATCTTTATCATCAGGATATAATACTTTCGAACAGCTTAATAACTTTTTTAATAGTCAGTTAAACAGCTTTAAACTGAACAATCAAATCTTAAACCGGACTTCAGCGTCCTGTGACTGCAAATAAAGTAAATAAGCCGCGTGTTTAGTGAGGCGATTCTATCAAATACAAAGTAGCCCAAAGGGACTTAAAGCTAAAAAGAAGAGTATTGTTATTTCGTAAAAAAAACCTCGATATTACAGAGTTTTTTTGTATAGATAGATAGATAGATCATTATTAGTAGTAGATTTGAAGTTAGACAGTTGACAAACTTACACTTCCGTGACTCAGAGAGCACGATAAGTCGTTTGTGTTGTACTTTATGTCTCTTCGCTCGTATCAGAAAGTCCTACCGGACTATGAAAGTAAGCACAAAGAAAATATGTCTAAGTTTGAACATACTCACCTGTATTATGTATATTCACTATAATAAGCCATTTCGTTAGAGAAAATCTGTTGAACTATTCTTGATTTCGGTAAGATATCTTCACAGTAATTGACATTTAATAATCTTTTAGCCCGCTGCGACAGTCACAGAAGGATTTTTCTTAGTGCTAACGTAACGTAAACGTCCACGTATCTTTGTCAATCTCAGCCAGATTTTATCAGTAAAGTTGTTCACAAATGTTGTCACTGATTGATCAATACTTTTACATTATTTGCCAGGTTTCTACTTTACTCTGTCTGTCATCACTGCTTCTTGTTAGCTATCCTGTCCAGCCCTATTTGTGTTTTAATACTCGTTTTATCAATGACAAAAACTTAAGTGAACCTTCGAATTTTAAAGTTAGGAACTCTATCGCCGTGGTCTCTGTGTTTCTCGCTTTACCACAGCTACTAGATCTGGGCCCCGAATAACCACACGGTGATCGTCACGACGAAAGAATAAGTTAAATAATATATTACTCAAGTGCACATAAACGGCACTACAATCACTTTAATGAGTTTAATATAATTATGTTAACAAGGGCAAAGAAATTTAAAACATTTCGCCTAATACCACTGTAATAAACCAGCTATTTCATTTTATAACTTAAAATATAAGCTTATTACATTCGTTTTGCTTTCCTTTGTGCACAAACTCGCATGCCGAAAAATTTCTGTTGTTTAAAAGCGGGCTGAAAAAATAGGCCCACAAAACTGCAGTAAGTTATGAGAACAAAATTTTATTAGTGTATTTGCGTCTACCGCAAAAAACTTACTACGAAACTCTTGTTATGTAGAGATGTAAGTATAAAGAAAACATTGCATTCACTTTATTTACAGAAATATTAAAGAATAAATTGGTCTTCTAGTCAAGACGAAGTTTTTCTGGACGTAAAGATTAGTACACCTGAAGAAACTAACTGCCATGAGACGGGTCATAGTTGTTT
This sequence comes from Parascotia fuliginaria, assembly GCA_963082885.1. Classification (NCBI taxonomy): domain Eukaryota; kingdom Metazoa; phylum Arthropoda; class Insecta; order Lepidoptera; family Erebidae; genus Parascotia; species Parascotia fuliginaria. The sequence continues at coordinate 9,995,071 of OY720186.1, forward strand.
ATTTTTTAATTAATTTTATCAAGATGTACTATTAAGGCAAAAATAGAACAGTTTCATATAAAACAACAAAATGTTAACGTATACTTATATTTTATAAGTGTATGAAACACATGCAAAATACCTAACATAATCAGAGAAACACTAAATGGCTATTGGAAATCCATGTTACAGTCAAATTGAGCCTAACGTCCCATTCCGCACATTACACTGTTGTTGCTTATAGGTAAGGCAAGACGTAAAGCCAGGCACATTACTATTTACTATACCATATACAGTCAATGCCTACCAATACAATATGGTAAGTATAACGACCAATCAGACGTAGGTACACGAAATGCAATGAGAGTGGTTCATAATGTAACTTCGGCGGAAAAGATTTGTAAGTACAAACTAGTTACTTTAATAGGTATCAACATGAGAGTACAAAGAGGTATATTACGCCTGGCTTTTTTGTATTATCACTTACTTAGGTAAAAATAAACGTTCAATTCAGGATCTATACTTTGCCCAGACGTAAAGTCACTTGTTAATTCTACAACCTTCGCCTGGTGTCTTTGTATATTATCTTAGAAAAAAATAAACGTTCACTGCAGAATAAAAGTCTCCCAGTTGGTGTTGTTTTGTTGTTAAATGTATTGTTATGTTAAAAATGCTTTCCATTTAACTTATAATAATATATAAATATACTTACGAAAGTTTACGCGATCACGCATTAGGTACATACCGGCCGTGATCACAAGCAGTCTAGTGAGCCGATGTCACGGCTCCAGCGAAGTAGATTTTAGATCTACCTTCACCTGTAACCTGGTCGAAAAGTCAAGTAAAATAAGGTATGTAAATACCTAATGCATGATCGCGTAAATTCCCATTTATAAATTATATCATGCAACGCGAAAGTTTAAAAGTATATATTGCTTTCCATTTCATTTCTATTTTTATATTCAAATAAAATAAATTAAACTTCAAATACGTCAACAAAGAAAACGTGATGTATCTACGATCCTTTTGTCATGAAAATGTACACGTACATTGAAAATTTATTTCATTTTATAAGAGTGTCAATACATTTTAAATTACATAAATAAATGTTTTTATTTAGAGTTAGTCAAGCCGTCTTATAAAATCCTTTCTTAAAACAATATAAACTTTAATACTCGTTTAAGAACAAGTGTTCAAATGTTGTGGTACTTTGAATTATGTATTTGAGAGTTTTTTATTGTTCGAGATCTACGTTTGAACAAATATATTACTTAGCTTCTGCCCGCTTAAAACAGCATTCAGCTTTTCATCATTTTTATAAGTAGGTAAGAGCAACGCGAAAACATTGTGTGAAGGCTTCTGTGATACTAGCAGAATGCAAATAGAAGCAATATTATTTTTCATTGACGTAAGCTTACGTATTAATTGTGCATAGATGTTCAACTATTTAAAAATATTATACATATTTATTCGTGTCGTTTTGGCACGTCAAAAGGATCTCCAATTCGGTTCGCTTCATTTGTGTTTAGTTATTGTTTAATAATAATCTTTTAAAAGGTTCTAAACTTGTTTATACCAATTAATACTCTAGTACTTACTCACAATGTACTCTCTACATGAGTGCACAATGCACAAAACTGTTTCCTATAACAGAGTATCTACACTGCACATACTTTTTATAGAAAAAAAAGTTCAACGAAACTTCATATATATTTCTATTTAATGTGTTAAATTTTATAGGTACGCTAACAACAGAAGCATTTACATCTAGCATCATTCAAGCATCCAACCGCTATTATGTGGAGCATGCACGCAAGACGTTTCGGACAGGTGTCTGGTTACATTTGCGGTGGCTGAGCGATGCATGTGTCGACCACAGCCTCTGCGTGCCGCCGCGAACGCACCCTGCATCACTGTCATTGCAGCATTCAGACCGCATTACTATACGATGGAAATTGTCGCTGTGATTCTTGCAATGTTAGTGGTAATAATATATTTTACGAACTAAGATGTAGGATGATGATGAACTTTCAAAAGCAGAAATTTCTCACTTCAAAACCAGTCTTTCTCTACGACATAAAGTCCTCCTTTACTCCTACTACGACAAAGCCTTATTTAAAAAAAAAGAGTGTGTGTACTCATGTACGCACGTAAGATGTTATACTTCTTTGGCGTAACAATCCAAAAATACCAAATAATAACACAACGCATACATACATAAATATACATAAATAGCATGCAACAATAATGAAAAAGCATAAAATATAATTAAAATAAAAGAAAACAAAAAAATATTTATTAGATAATAATGTAATAATTTATAATTTGCAGTGTAAATAAATTATACGTACCGACAGTTAACCTCAAATCTATAAATGCACTTAAAAGAGTATATTAAAACCACTTTTACCACTAATATTCAAAATAAATATTTTTACTGATAAATGATCAATAAAAAATATCTATCACCGTCATAAATATAATTGAATTGATATAAACGTCAATATATTTTTTATTTATTTACACCGATTATTTGTACTGATACGATACACAAAGGTTCGCAACTAACTTCAGGGTGATATAGGTTCGCAAATAACTTCAGGGTGTTGCTTTTTTCTGTCGGTGTGCACGCGCATCGTAAAAATTCACTCTCATCATTTTTCCCAATCGCGCCATAAGAAGTATATATTCAATTAAACGTAGCATTAAGTATAGCACGTTTCTTCATGTGTAGTTACATAAAAAAAATATATATACGGTCGAATTGAGAAACCTCCTCCTTTTTTTTAAGTCAGTTAAAAATACAACCGGTACAACCTTGTTTAACGTAGACGACTCATACCTATATGCCATACGTCAAGCAAGGTTCCTGGCAGCATTACCCTGATATCTATACAATTATATTAAGTAGCAGAGTTTGTTTGTTTGAACGCGCTAATATCTAAAACTACCAGTCGAATTTGAATAATTATTTTTGCGTAGGTATATCATACGCAAGTTAGGTCGAAATGGTCCAGTGGATAAGGCACTCGCTTCGTAAACACGGGGTAGTGGGTTCGAATCCGGGCAAGTACCAATGTGATTTTTCAAATCATATGTACTTTCTAAGTTTATCTTGGACATTTCTGACTGACGGTGAAGGAAAACATCGTGAGGAAACCTGGACTTAAAAGTCTGAAATTGCCAATCCGCCTTGAGCAAGCGTGGTGATTAATGCTCATGCCTTCTCTTTATGAGAAGAGGCCTTCGCCCTGCAGTGGGACAGTAAACAGGCTGGTATTATTATTATTATATCATACGCAAAAATAATTAGTCAAGCACTTGAGGAAAGTTATAGGCTATGTAACATTACGCGATTGGCGACGGGAGCAGAGCAGTAAGCAAAGACGCAGGTAAAACCGCGCCGCGGAAAGCTAGTGTAGAATATTTCTAAAAAAAATACAATTCAAGCTTTCTAGACCCCAGACATAATTAAATTCTCCAAAGACTAAACTAAGACAAAAATTAAATACTCTAGCGTTCAAACTGTTGACTTGTAACTCAACTATTAAAATAAATAAAGTGTGTAGAGTACGTACTCGGATAAAGTGAAACAAATTATCTGTATTATTCAAGCGTGCCAACCAAAGAATTCCGAGTTGCTCTCACTGAGAAGAAAGAAGATAGATATCGTTTTGTTTCGTAGTTGTTTGCATACGACATTACTTGTTTAACTTCAGCAATTCTTAACATTTATATTCTAAGATTTGTTGATTGAAAAAATACATAAAACTGCAAATGCTATTAATGATACAGTAACTGTGCGCTACACAGTAGTAGGTATTCAGTTCGTTCTCTGATTAGGTTTTTTATTTTAGAATACCTTGTTAAATTTGTGGTTTTTAACCATAGGTACCTATGCGACGGCGCTACACGGCGTTAGGACGCTAAAAATTTAAAATGAAGTGACCGTATTTTGAAAGGGTTTTGAAATATGCTAACGTGCTCAAAGTGCGTTGTCTTATCTCCTTCTGTATTTAATGCCTTGTTCAATAGTAAACATGTATTCCCCGTGGTACACCCATTGATTCAACTGGTTGTACCACAGGGTCTTCTTTTTCCCGATGGATCAACCGTACGATGAAACAACTAAAAATATTCCCTGTGATACATACAACTATAATTCAAAAGGATAACTAGGATAGGAATAGGAAATAAAAAAAATAAAATACATTATCGTTTATTTAAATTAAATTAAAAGAGTTGCAAGACAATTTCTTATCAGTGACATGTTGAACTAAAAAGGAACTAAATAAAACCAACAGTGGGACGCCGGGAGTGCCGACATCAGTGAAAACTTGAAAAATATTTTTACTTAAATACAAAGAATTATCAATTAATTAACAATCGCGATCCGATTTTAATTGTTTTTACCCATCTCAAAAATGCCTAACGCGCCTAAAGAAGTAAGTAAGCTAGCTAGCTAATGCTGTTAATCCTGAATTACAGGGGTCACAGTGATGAGCGTGTGGGCATCCCGCACACACGCTTATCACTGTGACTGTTCAAATTTATTTAATGTTTGCAAAAATCAGATTCATCTTAGTTTTTCTAAAGCAATACCCACGTCTATCATGTCATTGATAATTTCATTAATTTCATTTCATTTTTAACCGACTTCAAAAAAAGGAGGAGGTTTCTCAATTCGACCTATATATATTTTTTTTTTATGTGTGTTCGCGGATAACTCCGTCATTTATGAACCGATTTTGATAATTCTTTTTTTGTTAGAAAGGAGATATCCCAAGAGTGGTACCATGATAAGGAAACCAGGATCTGATGATGGCATCCCAGAGAAATCGAGGAGAACTTTCGAAAATCGTACTGACGTCTAGTGGATTTTTTATGTTTTTCATTATGTATTTTAAGGCACTACTATTTAGTGAAGGTTTGGAGTCGATCTGATGATGGACCATAAAGACAGTCAAGGGAACTCCTCAACGATTTAAAGCAATTACTTGGTGTTTGGACTTAATTCATTTCTAATGATGAGAACTTTGCTCCCATATGGGTTATAAGTGCCATTACAGGTGACCGTAGACAGTCGAGGGAATTCCTCAACAGCAGTCATGTCGGGTTTACTTCATACGGTTCAATATGCCAAAATGTTTAGTGTTTACAAAAATAATACCTGAGTAAGATTTAGGTCTACCCATCACTAAAAATTGTAAAATAAAATAATTTTTAACAAAAAAAAAACCGACTTCAACCAGGAAGGAAACTAAAAAGTAAAAAATAAATTTACATAGCATATAGTAATTCGTATTTTGATTCAATTAATCAAAAATATTTAAATAAGTATTTTATAATTTTGAAGTTGGTGCCAAGTAAATACTCAATAACTAAATACTATAAAAATCGTACTACAATAGCAAATTAAGATTGATAATACCTACAGGTACCTATTTATTGTTTTAAATACTATATGAACTTTACTATAATAGCAAATTAAGATTGATAATACCTATAAGTACCTAGTTATTGTTTTACTTGGCACCAACTTCAAAATTGTTAAAATAGGAAAATTTTAATACTGACCACATATAATTTAGTTTATTTTTCTAACATCCGTCAAGTGTTGTCTAGCTTGACTAGTTAAAATTTTCTTCTTCGTATTCTTGCCTTGTAATGTGCACCGGTAATAAATTACTATTATCAAGAAAACATATTTAATTTAGAAATCCTAACCAATAACCCAATAGGTTATGGGCCCAGGATACTGTTTGCTACAGAAATAGAGAAAAGGCAAAGAAAAATTTGTGAAATAATCGTTGTCAGAATAATTATAAAATGGATCCCACGAGACAAATGAATTTAGAAAAATTTGATGGAAATAATTTCAGGCAGTGGAAGTTTCAAATCAAATGTGCTTTAAAGGCAAAAGGAATTGATATTTCAATATCAAAACCAGAAACAAATAGCGCCGAGTGGTTGAAAAGTGATGGCATGGCGATGTTCATCATAACTTCGTCGATGGATTTCAAACAAATCACATTGATAGAAAACTGTGAGACAGCTAAAGAAATAATGATAAAACTTGAATCCATATATGAACAAAAAAGTGAATTATGCAAAATGCTTATTCACGAGAAGTTTTATCAATATAGAATGTCGGAAACTGATAGTGTAGCGCAGCATATTTCGAAAGTTGAAACCTTAGCAAAACAACTGAAAGAAAGTGGCGAAAGTGTTAGTGAGATGGCTATCATAACAAAAATACTTGGAACGTTGCCCCTGAAATATAGAACACTACGCCAAGCATGGATGTCATTAGATCCCAGACAACAAACTCTCAATAATTTGACTGCTCGTTTACTAGATGAGGAAGCAAGTTTAGCGTCTGTGGAAGAACAAGAAACAGCTCTTCTTGTTGCTAATAAGAATTGGAAGAAGGAGCCAAAGCAAAATGAGCTAAGACCATGTGGGAGTGGTACAATTCAAAACAAAACCACTAAACACAGATTTGAATGTTATAATTGTGGTAAGCGAGGGCATTTTTCTAAAGAATGTCGATTGCCAAAGAAGAATTCATCAAGAAAGTCTTCTAAAGATTCTTTAGACATGCTGGCATTCAACGTGGAAGTCAATTCTCATAATACCGAAGAAAATGCATGGATCATGGATAGTGGTGCCTCTGCACACATGACATTTAGAAAAGATTTCTTTTTGGAATTATTTGAATGCAACCAGAAATCATTGACATTAGGAAACAAACAATCTGTAGAAGTCTCTGGCATTGGAAAAGTGTTAATAAAGAGATACGTCAATGGACAGTGGGAAACCAGTGAACTGCATGACGTATTGTATGTCCCAAGTTTGAGAAGAAATTTATTTTCAGAAGGTGTCATAATAAGAAAATGTTACTCTATTGTAAAGAAAGATTCATACGCTTTAATTTACAAAGACAATAAAGTTGTAATGAGTGCCAAAATCAGAGAAAACAATTTATACGAGTTGAATATAAAAACAATCATTTCAGATACATGCAACTTGGTTCAAAATAATCAAAGTGATATTAAAATGTGGCATGAGCGACTGGGACATATTGATATAAAAGAAATTAAAAATATGTGTGACAATAATGTTGTTGAAGGATTGAAAATTACTAATAATAATGAAAAGAATTTTGTTTGCGAAGCATGTGTATATGGAAAGCAATGTAAGTTTCCTTTTCATAAATCTATAAGAGGAGAAATACAGCCTGGTGACTTAGTTTACAGTGATGTCTGTGGGCCAATGAGTCACACATCAGTTCAAGGAATGAGATATTTTGTGTTATTCAAAGATGCAGCAACAAGTTACAGGCATGTATATTTTATTAAACATAAAAGTGATGTAATGGATATGTTCATAAAGTATAATAGTATTGTTAAAAATAAATTCACACATAGTATCAGAATATTGCATACAGATAATGGAAGAGAATATGTAAATAAAGTTTTCAAAGAGTATCTAGACAAAGAGGGGATAGTTCATGAGCTTACTGCTCCATATACACCTGAACAAAATGGTCGTGCAGAAAGAGAAAATAGAACCATAATAGAAAGTGCTCGTTCCATGTTATATGGAAGAGATGTGCCGTTAGAATTGTGGGCAGAAGCTGTGAACTGTGCAACCTACATATTGAACAGAACATCTTCTAGCCAGACTCCAGGTAAAACACCTTATGAATTATGGAATGGTACTAAGCCACAGCTAGGACATTTAAAGGTGTTTGGGAGTGTAGGATATGTACATGTACCAAATCAACTAAGAACAAAGTTGGAAAAGAAAAGTGCGAAAATGATATTAATTGGTTATGACAACAATAATTACAAAATGTATGACATAAATAAGAAGACGATTAAAATATCAAGAAATGTGATTTTTGATGAATATAAAGTTTCAGAAGAAAGAAAGAATATAGCAAAAATATCTATCAATGATGAAGATACAATGATACAAAATAATGAAACTGAAATAAGAAATGCAGATGAAACATTAAATGGAACTATAACTTCAGAATTTGATAACAGCTTGTTGAGTTGTAACAGTGATGATCCAGCTTATGAACCATCTCAAGAAATAGAGGACATTCCACAACGCAACATAAATTTGAGGTCAAGAAATAATAGAGTTTTTGAAGTGAATCTCGTTGAGATGTCATTGCCTCAGACATATGATGAAGCGTTACGGAGTCCACAGAAATATGAGTGGTCACAAGCCATTAAAGAAGAATTATATGCACATGAAGAAAACAACACATGGAGTGCTGTAGAAAGATCGGATCAACGTACTCTTACTACAAAGTGGGTTTTTGCAATTAAGAGAGATGAGAATAATCAAGCACGTTATAAGGCTCGCTTATGTGCACGCGGATTTACTCAGATTAAAGATGTGGACTATCAGGAAATATTTTCTCCAACAACAAGGTATGACTCTATAAGAATTTTACTTTCTATTGCAGCAAAGTATAACTTAGAAATTCAACAATTTGATGTAAAAACTGCTTTCCTAAATGGATATCTTGAAGAAAATATTTATATAGAAGTGCCTGAGGGTGTATCTTTAAATGAAAACTACGTGTTAAAGTTAAACAAATCTCTGTATGGTTTAAAACAGGCTTCTCGTTGCTGGAATAAAAGGTTCACTAAGTTTTTAATGAGATATGGTTTTGTACAATCTCAGGCTGATACCTGTATTTTCATAGGGATTTTTAATGGTATTAAGGTATTCTTAATTATCTATGTTGATGATGCTCTTGTAATATCTTCAAGTAAACAGCTTATTCTAGAAATAATAGAGTATTTAAAAGAAGCATTTAAAATAAAAGTTTTACAATTGAAATATTTTGTTGGCATGGAAATTGAAAGAATTAACAATTGTATCTGTATTCACCAAAAAGGTTACATAGAACAAATTATTAAGAAATTTTGTATGACAAATGCAAATCCAATTAGTTCTCCAGCAGATGTCAATGTCATTATAACAAAGAAAGCAGATGAAAATATTGTTAATTTTCCTTATAGAGAAGCTATAGGTTCCTTACTATTTTTGTGTTCTGTTTCAAGGTTTGACATAGCATTTGCAGTAAATGTGTTAAGTAGATATGTGAACAATCCAAGTGAGCAACATGTGAATGCTGTGAAACGGATTATTAGATATCTAATTGGTACTAAAGATTTGTGTATAAAGTATGGAGAAAGTAATGGTTTAATTGGTTACTCTGATTCAGATTATGCAAGTGACGTTGATACTCGTAAATCTACAACAGGTTATATTTTTATAATGAATGGTGGTCCAATTACTTGGTCCAGTCAAAAACAAAAGACCATTGCTCTCTCTACGACTGAAGCGGAATTTGTAGCTGCATGTGAAGCTGCAAAAGAATTATTGTGGCTACAGCAACTTATGTCAGAATTAGGTGAAAGTTGTGAATGTGTTAATCTTTGTGTTGATAATCAGAGTGCAATAAAACTGATTATTAACCCTGTTTATCATAAAAGAACAAAACACATAGATGTTAAATATAATTTTATAAGAGAAAAGGTTGAGTTGGGTTTAATTAAAATTAATTATGTTCCAAGTAAATGTCAATTAGCAGATGTTTTAACGAAAGCACTACCAACTCAAACTTTTATCTATTTGAGGGATCAGATGTTGTTTATGTTTTAAGTACATAAGTACTTTGTTTATTGAAGAATGTAAAATTTTTGTGGGAGTGTTAAAATAGGAAAATTTTAATACTGACCACATATAATTTAGTTTATTTTTCTAACATCCGTCAAGTGTTGTCTAGCTTGACTAGTTAAAATTTTCTTCTTCGTATTCTTGCCTTGTAATGTGCACCGGTAATAAATTACTATTATCAAGAAAACATATTTAATTTAGAAATCCTAACCAATATCCCAATAAAAATTATAAAATACTTATTTAAATATTTTTGATTAATTGAATCAAAATACGAATTACTATGTGCTATGTAAATTTATTTATTACTTTTTAGTTTCCTTCCTGGTTGAAGTCGGTTTTCTTTTTGTTAAAAATTATTTTAATTACATATATTTTTTAATTTTCTTCAATTTGAAATAATTTATGTCAGTGTTTACATGGAACTTATGTATACCTACTTATGCATAAATTAAAGTTGATCAATAATATTGATAACCTTTTATCTAATTTTAGTTCTAGGTTAGATCAGTAGCACCACACGGAATATTTTTAGTTGTTTCATCGAATGGTTGGTCCAACGGAAAAAAATATTCCCTGTGGTACAACCAGTTGTGTCAATGGTTTTATATTTGTACCACAGGGAATGTTTTTAGTAGTTCCACCGTACGGTTGATCCATCGGGAAAAAAAAACACTGTAGTACAACTAGTTGTATCAATGGGTGTACCACGGGGAATACATGACGATAACATACAAAAGTTTTATGTACAACACACTCTTAATATATGAAAAATAAGCAACACTAACTTCACTTGCGTTCGTTTTTATGGTATTTTTGCAGTCTATACTTTGTTTGTTTATTTGTTTGAACGCGCTAACCTCTGGAATTACCAGTCGGATTTAAATAATTCTTTTTGCGTATGATAGCCCAGTTCTTGAGGAAGGCTATATAACATCACGCTATCGGTGACGCCGACAGGAGCAGAGCAGTAAGCAAAGAAGCGGGTGAAACCGCGCCGCGGAAAACTAGTACAGGTATAAAATCTCACTCTATTGCCCTACGTACCAACCAGGCTACAAACATGATAAACATTTCAAAGCTAACAAGCCATTTCGTACCTATCATAGTTTCATTTGCATACCACATACCCCATTATATCATTCTACGGGGCTAAAAGCCCCCATACATAATCTGTTAAGATATTCTGAGTGCGGTATTAAAAAGCATTTGGAAATGTTTGCTAATTCCTCGCCAGAAAAGAACAATCGCGTATGTGAGTGCTATGTGTTGTACATTACCCTCAAAAGTTGGTTCAAATCAAGAACGAAGTCTATTGTAGTGGAATAACAAATGAAATCAGATTTTAACTTGTGTCTTTGTGTGTGATATTTTTATATTAGCCAATCGTCATCAGCATAATTTTATCGAATGACATCTATTACTAGACAAGGGCCTCTTTTAAATCATTTTCACTTCAGAAAGACGTGAGCCGCCTTCATCCACACGGTAGCTTTTTCAAATCGTCGGTCCACCTTGTGCGCTCGTCCACGCTCTGTCATCCGTACGTTTTTTCTTCATCATTGCCCTTACATATTTATTATAATTCCGTGCATTCAATATTTTCTTTAATGGTTTAGACATTGCAATGATAAAAGTCAGTTATTAATTGTCTTCTTCCTTTATAAATATGAGTTTTAAAGACAGCAATTGTCGTGTGTTCGCTGCTAATACATTTTAATCTGTAAGATATCTTTCATTTAGTTATCTATGCAGGATCGTTGAAGTACACGAACAGTGTTTAAAAAAACGGCACTTATTAATATTAATGAAACCAAAATGATAAATATATCAAAAATTATGGTAGATTTACACACTTTGTCCTTATTAATTTTTAATTAAATCTGACCCTTAGTAAAAAGGGGTAAAATGAAATATTTACAGGGCATTTTTTGTGTTAATTGACATACCTGAGGGTAAAATTAACAAATACCAGTCAACTTGCGTATTTTTTCGCTGCGGTTAGGATTTAATTTTATATTTTATGTACTGCTTAGTACTGTGATTCGTATGCAGAATAAATTACTATTGTTACTAGTTTAGTATCTTGTAAATCACATCGTCTACACCTAAAGGAATACGAGTCACTTTAGTAACGGGAACTAGTGCTAGTGCTAGCGTATGAGGCGTGGGTACGAACATACACACAGCTGAAGTGCGGACTTCATTATTATTGCCCCGTTTCTTTGCATAATTATGTAAGTTTAAACTATTAAATACAATACACTACAAAAGCTATTTCTTAAGTAATTAATTTTTAGAGCGAAATTTTAATATCACCGTGTTAGATAACAGCAGCACTATTACTTAGTAGTTTTTGTTTTCTAAAGTGATTCCATTTCATCCAGTATAGACAACTTGCATTGATACTCACAATAATGTATGATTACATTAAAAACCAGGCATTTCTTAAACGCATCGAAATGTCCTGTATAAAAAACACGCTCGCTCTTATGATATACACCAAGAACAATGGAAACAGTAGAGATTAGAGAGTATAGACTAGTATACCAACATGAACTGGGATTTTCACAACAGCTTTGTACATTAACTTCCTTTATACTTGTGCATAAAGACAATGGATTGTTTTATTTATTTTCACTCAACGAATATTGTAATGTTTGCCAATAAGCCACGTATTTTGAATACTACTGTAGTTTATGTTAAAGATAGGAATAGTTGCTTTGTTGTAGAATTTGGAAATGAATATCTGAGATATTTAGAAATGTATACACATACTTACATTACATATACCTGCTAGTAATATTGTATGTTGTTTGTCTTTGTACGCGGTGGTATATATAAGTAAAGATTTGATAATTATTGTCTTAAACATAAACTGACTGATGACAAAGTAACTACTTCTTTTCTAATACGACTTTATTTTATCTTCTTCTTTTGCTGCCTCTCCATTATTGGGGATTGGAAACTGTTTTATTTAATAGTAAGTAATTTTTGAGCCTGTACTAAGGATTTTTTTTTAATATCAGTCAGAAGGCTTAATTCCTCAACACTACCTCTGAAGTCGATCAATGAATTCGATGAGTAAATTCAATAGGGCAGAGTACGATTTCACATATCAACTACGTCCATCAGGATAATTTGCGCCGAAAATGTAGTGCATGCTTTACCTATCTACCGGTCACAGTAAGTCGTATTGCAGTGATCCTCAGTTACGATCTCTTGACATCCTGCAATCACTCGTAGCAGACATCTCGAGTCGATATCGTATATCGAGCACTTGAACGCAAGTATCGAGTGAGACTCTAGAGTTCTCGTAATGTGAACTAACGCACACTTGATCGTTCGCCTGGCGAAGACCGAAATTCGATTAATGTTTGAGCCCGCCACTACTCACTCCGTTTCAAGTTCGCTACGACTAATCGAATCTCAATTCGGCATACACGTGCAATGTATTTCTGAAGTTCCTGTCAAACCTGACACAAATTTAATATGCAAAAAAAGTACCGGTACAAGCAGGACTCCGCCATATTTATCTGTATCTACCTACCAAATATTTTACTATACAGTATTATAGATACGTCTAGTTTGAACTTTTACTACAAATCCCTTTATAATATATTAAGTTAATATATTATAAAGTTAATAATATTAAGGTAAGGCTTAACAGATTACTATTAAAGGCAACATGCAATATTTTTATTTTTGTTTTCATTTTAAAGAATTATGTAAAACTAGCTGACCCGGCGAACTTCGTTCCGCCTAATAGTCGATTTATTTTTCTAAAATATACGTAGCCTAAGTTACTCCTTATTACATCAGCTACCTGCCAATAAAAGTCCCGCCAAAATCGGTCCAGCCATTTCAGAGATTAGCCGGAACAAACAGACAGACAGACAGACAGGCAGACAAAAATTATAAAAAAAGTTATTTTGGTGTATGTACCGTATATATATTCATATACATGTAGTAAAAAACGGTTATTTCAATATTACAAACAGACACTTCAATTTTATTATTTGTATAGATAAAAACGTTGCAGTGGCCTTTCATTTAAATTTTTTTAACATTTTAATCATAAAATTTTCATAAATATTTGCATCTTTCCTATTCTACAATTATGTTTTTAAATATAATGTTGCTTCACTAATTTTTAATTATTTTTACAGATACTTTTAAAAGGCGTTTCGAAAGATATAGGGATGTTATTCTTCTAATATATAAAATTCTCGTGTCACGGTGTACGTTATTGAACTCCTCCGTAACGGCTCGACCGATTTTCGTGAAATTTTGTATGCATATCGGCTAGGGTTGAGAATCGGACAACATATATTTTTCATCTTCCTAAATATTAGGGGGGTTTGAAAAGGGATGAAAACGATTGTATGAAACTTCTTCATGGTTTTGAAATTTAGTTTTGGAATACTTCTAATTTTTTTTTAATTGGGCTGATTTTACATGTACGGAATTAGTGATAAAATATTATTTTGAAGTTAGCGACTTGAAAATTGAAAAGAGGGTGAAGGGAGGGGGGGGGAAAGAGAAGTGAGGGGTAGGGAAGAAGAAGTGAGTGGAAGTGCGGAGGAAGTGAAGGGGAAGTGAGGGGTATACAAGGGGGAAATGAGGGAGAAGCCAGGGAAAGGGAGAGTGAAATGACGGGGAAAGGAGAGGGGAAGTAGAGGGAGGGGGGAGGGAGGGCAGAAGCGGAATGGGTGGAGTGGGGAAGAAGGGAGAGGGGAATAGGGGAAAGTAGTGAAAAGTTTACGGGGGATATCTGTAGGTAGGTGAAAGAGGGTTTGTTGAATGGGAGATTAGAAATCTATTTATATAAAAATAAATCCTTATTTCCCTTGGTCACGGCATCACGCGTGAACGACTGGACCGATTCCGTTAATTCTTTTTTTGTTGAGTTTGTTATTGTCAGGAGAAGGTTCTGCGAAAAATTAGGTAATAACTAAGACAGGACAACGTCTGTCGGGTCCGCTAGTAGCTTTATATAATCCGTAGACGGAGTATTATGCATAAATCACTTTAAGTTTATGCGAAAAAGCAAAAACAAGATAGAGTATAGATATTTCTAATTTAAAAGATATTTATAATATAAGATCGCTAAATAGAAAAAAAATTACTTTTCATTGCATTTGGTGAATGCTTGCTACAACCCCTAACATAGAAATGACAACAATATACCCAATTATCCTCATCTATTGTGATACAAATAATCCTGTACCTGTACCAAAAATGAAAGATAACCGAAACTGACACGAGTATGCGAATGGAATCTGAATACGATGTCAGCATAACTAAAGAGTTTGACTTTAGACTAAACAGACAGTCCAATGAAACTTGAGCTGCCGTGCCCTTCATGTGAGGTAAGTTAATAAGCCCCAAAGGGTTCAAGGTAAGCAAGTCAGAGGTCAAGACTAAATGGCCGGCTAATATCATTGGTTTGTTCCGCGCGAACGCTTGAGTGACAGTCCCCTGTGCAAGGCACAGACTGAAATTGTTTGTAGAAGCGCATTGCGGGAGGGCCAGCCGATCCACTAAAACGAGTATATACATCGCTTTTGTTAGCATCGCTTGTAAATATAATTTTCTTTTTATAAAGTATTTTAATTAGATTTACGTTGCGGAAATGGAACTAGATGCCGTAAAGCAGAAAGGCAATTTTTCATAAATTTTAGTATGAATTAGTTCAAACTAAACAAAAGTAATATGTCAGTGACTAAATGTTTACTAGTAAGCAACTATTTTGGACTTATTACTATTCAGACATAGTGTCACAATATTGTAATTTCGAACAATCATACTGTTGGCCATCCTAATATTAGAGTGAGAGATAATGGCGTTCTTGTCTCAAGATTTTCTTCACTTCCTTTAGTGCGTGAGTTTTCTATGCACTGTTTACAATTTTTGTTTTCAATTTTTGTAAGTTACAATTTAAAGTAGCATGTAAAGTGACACAGGCTACATAGTCTTATAGAACCTTACCTACTACAATAGCAAATTAAGATTGATAATACATATAAATACCTAGTTATTGTTTTACTTTGCACCAGCTTCAAAATTATAAAATACTTATTTAATCATTTCTGATTAACTAAATCAAAATACGAATAACTTTCTGCTAAGTAAACTTATTTTTAACTTTTTAATTTCCTTCCCGTTTGAAGTCGTTTTTTTTTGTTTGAAATTATTTTATTATGTTTACCTTCGACATACTGGCTAACGATGAAAGCAAATATCGCAAGGAAACAGGTTTTGCCTTACCTATAAAATTACCAATTTGCTTTGAACAAGCGATTAATCAAAACTGCTTTTTTAACAAATACTTAAGTTTATTTAGAGACAAGTGTTGCATAGACACCCTTGAAGAAATTCTAATATAAAATAAGATAAGTTAATAGACTAGATTGCAGTTCCACCATTAATTATACGAATATGTAGGTATATAAGATTTTAGTGTCGACATTTCCTTCAGATATCAATCTATGGCAAATGACTGCGGACATCATCCCTAAGCAAGACCGCCCTATCTGCGGGAGCCCATCTGACTAAGCATCACCGTGCATGTTTACAATGAGAGATAAGGGTGACCGATCTGTGGACACCCTTACTCAGGAAGTGACGAAATAGAAGAGCTATAGAGTATGTAGATTTACTTTTGATTTTAAATATTATACCGAATAGTACACCGAATTTTATCTCAATGGAGATAAAGTAAGTCATCAGTACAGGTAGCAAGCGCTGATTCTGTACTTTTCACTCACAACAACTATTCTTTTTGATCTGCCATTGATTCTGTCAAAAAATTATCATAATAATAAGATATATTTCATACATATGGTTATAGGCTAACCACCTATTGCTTATTACTATTGAGATTAGGTGTATGGGTGTAAGTAGGTACTTTGTTTTCATTCATTCGGGTCATGGATCACACGGGTCGCTGACGTTTCGGACACAATATGTTCGGACACAGTGGCCGAATTGACACTTTTAAATTTTTTTTATTTTCTCTGTCGTTTCGGACACTGCCTATTCATAGTAGCTGCTTAGTACAGCCAGAAAAAAGGTTTAAATAAAATGTGCATAAAAATCTTTTTACATTTTTTTTACATTTTTTTACCTGTATAAAATATGTCGCATGCTTTAAAATATATTAGGCGAAAGAAAAGGATTTCAACATTAAGTTATCGCTGGATGTTTTGTCTAACAGTACAAAACAGGATATTTTATTAGTGTCCGAAACGTCAGTAAAAACATTTAAAAAAAAATAATTTGTCGATTGGGTCAAAGTGTCCGAACATTTTGTGTCCGAAACGTCACCCACTCGATCACACTATCAATTTTTTTGGGTAATCAGTTTAATTAGAGTTAAATATCTAGCTAAATAATATCACGACAGCTTTCATTTCACTTTAGCTTTGTATCATAATACATAAAGCTACAAATTAAGCGCATACTCGACATATTACCTTGTATAGTAAGTACAACATTAACCTCAAAAAATGACCTACAAGTTTCATTTGGACACTATAAAACAGTCAAAGTTTTTGCACACGCGAATAACGATGCAGTAAAAAGCTGTGTTATCAGTGGACATCCGGAATCATAGCAACTCCATAGTGCAGCTGTTCGTGACGGAAGCTCCTCCACCGGCCAGTAATGCATTGACCTAGGTCGACCTCCTTGCTGCAACCATTACTCATTGAAAATTATACGAGACTAAGTGGTGTTTCGGGTATATCCAGTCATGCGAGCACCCTGTTTGCGAACATCGAATAACAACGCAGCTCGAATGAGGTTTGCGTGTATCGATTGTAATGCCTTTAACGATTTATTGCTACGAATTTTTTCGCTGATGCATTTTCTGTTGTTAGCGGGGCGTCCACGGTGTCGTATGGCGTATCAGTAGTGCGAAATACGCGTGTTCAATATTTTGTTGTATTTTGCAATGTTTAGTACAATTTTTAAAGTAAAGAACATTTTATTACTTTAAACACCATTAATATAAATTATTCTCTAAGTAGTCAGTTTTTTGCAAGCCACATTAGATAATTAAATCCAGCTCGCATTTAATTCTACCGAACCCATAGAGATATAGAATAGAAAGCACATAATGAAAGCGAAAACAAAACACTGCGCGATGCAAATTTGTAGGAAGTTGATATTTGTATGTAGATATTGTTAAGATAAGAGATCTAAGTTTAAAAATATAAGGTAAAAAGCAGGTTGCATGGAAATTTCTAAATAGAAAGGAATTACTAATATATAAGATACATAAATTACGATTATATAAGATTAGTTAAATTAAAAGAGCTCGATACGGCACCAATGGTACCTAGTAAGAATAAGATTGACTAAGATTGTGTCATGAGCCTCAAGTAAATCATTTTAATTATTGTGACTGCATAATTCATCAGTCACTCTAGAAAATAAATAAACTTAAATCAAACCGTAAGCCTTTTATTTTAAGAAGAAAACAGATACGTGTCAAGTTATTAACTCTTTGTTCACTGCAAAGGTTACCTATCGTATAAAATTGCCAGTTCAATGATTACACGTTAACCCTTCCAAGCTATCTGCCCGAACTATTTATCATCATTCATTAGTCCGCTCCTGATGGATTAAGCACGCGTGTCGTCTCTTGTGGGCACATTAGCGAAGGGTTAAGTTCAAGGGTTCTGCCAAACTTTGACGCTTAAATTATCTGTTTCTACGAGAGATGTGTCCGCAGAATGGACATGTTTGGCACATTGATATTGCACGTTTGTTAGATATATAATATAAAAACGAATCGCTGAATGTGTTGCTAAGTGCAAATCTCGAGAGCAGCTGAACCGATTTCGCTAATTCTTTTTTAATAATATTCCTTGAAGTACGAGGATGGTTCTTACGGAGAGAGAGATTTGAAAATTGCCTGAAAAAAACGGCGGTACGATGTTTGCCGGGTCAGCTAGTAAGTAGATAAAAATATGAACTCATTATTGAAACAGAACATTAAGCCTAATTTTGGAGTTTTGATGTTTCATGAATTGACAGTCTTGGTGGTTCGACGGAGTATGGAATGCAGTACAAATTTATTTGTTTTGATTTTTTTGTGTCATTCTGTCATGAAATTCTCAGTATTAGTTCAAAGAATTAAATAACAATAACATAATTTATTTCTCTTTCACAAAGGTAGTAACTGAAAGGTTAGGTTACTGATCCTTTGTGGAAGACTGGTATCCGTGCTAGGAAAACCTGTCACACACATTTCCAGAGGGCCTAGACAATTAGTGTCAATAATGCTAGTAAAATAGAATAGAATAAATAAAAAATGTATGGGTTTGACATAAGCTAACGCCAACATTGGCGTGCAGATTGAGACCTTAACTTACTTTAAACAAAGTCTGGAATTATGCCCAGTAAATGGCTAGAAAACAACATATCATAACAACAACAAGTGGCGAAGCTTGGCAAGCGCTCACGACTATCAGGTTTTTATTCTCATGGGAATCGAGTTCAATAGAGTATGTTATTCTCATCAAACACGTGTAAAATAACGTTTATTGTACTTTAACCGCGAGATACATAATAAAAGGTACAAACCATTATATAAATTGATTGCGTATCGAACATTGTCCTGTACATTTTTTTATTTTTTTATTTAAGATAGCAATTAGCCGTATTTAGTTACTGAGGTAGCTGTTGAGCTAACATCGGCTATAGATAAGAGAACATTGCCTTACCTATAATATAATTATTGTATTAATAATAACGAGTGCCACTTATTGGTATTATTCTCAAATCAAAAAACAACAATTTGTCCACATAACTGTTATCGGTTGATAGCAGACGTTAATCAATACAAACGGTAGCTACATACTACATGAAAGCAAATAAATTGGTCTAATATTTACTAAGACCGTAAACTTTATAAGATTTTGTAACAGTTAAATACGCTTAAATTCTAAATTTCTTGATATTCTTACTCTTAAATTAAACCAAGCACCACATTGAATTTACTTACATAATTTCGATGAATGAATACAAGAATTAGTTAGCCACCTTGGTTAATTAAAGCGTCACCATAAAAGGCCTTTGCTTACGTGATGGGTTTTTATATGGACGGGACAAGACGATACGCAGTGTCTGCACTGAAGACAGCGTAAATATGTAAGAAAATTTTGTTGTCAGAGTAAATACCAGAAGCGCTGTTAGCTTTTCAAACAAATATCTTGGCTGGTTATGGTGAGGAATGATGTCTATACTAGTCCCTTTCTGACTCCCTCATTGCAAAGTCATGGGGTCCAAGTCAATAAGAATGAATAATTTAATGTCATAGCAGCTTAGAGGAGTTACGGTAACAAGTGTGTATAAATCGTGTAATAATTTGAGACGACATACGATAGTTGGAAACCTGGAGAAACCCACACCTGTAATCTCAAGTGTCACTTTAATCGATTATCCTTAAATTAAATTTATCGTTATAATTTTAACATAATTAAATATTTAAGTTATCTATGACGATAATATGATAACGAAAATAAAATCTATAATAATAACAAACAATAAAAACACGGTTAGTGTTGTCTGGGGCGGCACAAGGAAAAACAATCTAATAAGGATGTTAATATAGGTTGTGTGATATTTATTTATTTATTTATTTAAACTTAATGCACACAGGTACATAGGCGGACTTAATGCTATAAGCATTCTCTACCAGTCAACCTTAGGTATATTTTGATATTGCTACGAACTGAAAAAGAGATAGGCCAGGGGAACTACCGAAGACAACAATCAGTTATCAACTGCATCAAAACTACAAAATTATGTAGGTCGGTAGGTAATTGGAAACACACGATAAAGTGTTACAAAACAAATTTTGTTCTGTCATGTGTATAAACTGCAATTTGCAACTAATTATTTACAATCCGGTCAACATACCTATTTTTAATAATACGTCATCAATACGCTTTGAATACCTTGTTCAAGTGTTCACCAGCATGAGTACACTTACTACTTAAGTAGTATTATAGTGTTACTTAGCTACTTTTCTCTTTACGGTGAAAGTCGGGCTCCTTAATGATCCAGCTGTGATCTTCCTCATTTGACTCCGCGACTTTATTAACAAGATGATCGTTAGGTATCCAAATTCAATGATTGTATTCGATTCGATCCAAATAGTAATAATATAATAATATCACACCCACTACACTCAACGCCATCTAGACCCAAAGTAGGCATATATTATAGCTTGTGTTATGGGTTCTAGAAATGCGGATATACTTATATACTTTTTTTTGTAAATACATACATATTATACATACAAACACCCAGACCAAAGCAAATAGTCATGCTAACAAATATTTGCACTGAGCGGGAATCAAACCCGCGACCTCTGTGTGGCAGTCTGTACATATAATAATAATATGTGTGCGCGTATTTTGTCTGGGTGTAATTTATCTATAATATGTATGCAATAACAAAAAAAAAAAAGTATATAAGTAGTATATCAGTTGTTTAGTACCCATAGCACATGGCGCTGTGTGAAAATAAATTAAAATAAAAAAAAAAACAACCACCGACGCATAAATGACGATGAACGGTACACGATGTCATCTTTCTTTCTACAGTTGGTAAATTAAAGCCTACTTTATACTTTACATAAACATAAACAGTTAGGCAAGAAACATACCTAAATAATTCATACTGTGAGTACAGAACTGTGGCTAATATTACCACAATATCTATCGGTTTATTAAAACTTTTTAATTTACCCCTACGCACTCAATGTCTTAAACTTCGTAACATTTTCCCTAGGGTGAATCGCGGTAGGACAGCAAATTTCGGATTTAACTTTGCTAATGGTTCGGACAATGAGTTCGAATTATAGGAAAGGCAAGAGCTTTGTGCTCTCATGGGATTTTTGATCTGGGAAAGAATAACCGGGGATTATGGTACATCCTTTGATACAGGTTATTATCGTTTGGGCAGAGTATAATGTATATCAGTTGTCTTTCAATCTGCTAAATGTAGATCATGTAACTCAAAGAAAGAGATGATGTAGTTTTGTTTTTTGTGAGTTAACACTAATTTAAAAAACAACATTCTGATAAGTAAATACTTTGCCATGCACATAATAATTCACTTATCTGTCCATATTTATTATAGTTCGTCAAATAAATTTTTTTGAAGAAATAGTAACTTAAGGAAAGTGTAAGAAATTGCATGTGAACAATGCATTAGGCAACAACACAAACAGTGGATTAGGCACCCGATTTGTAAACACAAAGTGTTGTAGTGGGTTCGAATCAGGACAAGTACCAATCTGATTTTTCAAATCATATGTACTTTCTAAGTTTATCTTGGACATTTCTGACTGACGGAAAACATCGCGAGGAAACCTGGACTCAAAGTCTGTAATTGCCAATCTGACTTGAGCAAGCGTGGTGATTAATGCTCATGCTTTCTCTATATGAGAAGAAGCCTTTGCCCTGCAGTGAGACAATAGATAGGCTAGTATTATTATTATAATTAATGCTTTTAAATTAATGAAGAGAAATCAAAAAAACACCTGATGATATTTAAGATATTTATCTTGCAATAAATTTGTACAAGCATAATCATATTATGGTATAAACAAACGTTTTACTTAAAGCCAAAGCATTAAGAAGGTACGTATCTCATTACCAAATAAGAAAACAGCCTTAAACTAAATTTGCTTCTTCGAGAATTCATTCATTCACCTTCATTTCACCCTTAACTTTATCACTTAAACTGGTATTTGCATGAAGGGTATTTAACTTGAAATGTACCACTTACTGTACAAAATTTACATGATGTAAATTTCCAGAGAGAAAGTAATTTAATGTATCAAAGTCATTGCTAAGAGCTTTGGTACCGTGTCGAAAACTGAACCGATCAAATTCAAGTTACACCTTATTCTAACAGCGAAGTAAGGAGAGCAATATTCAATTTCGTACAGTCAGCGAAGTAGTCACATAGCTTAAAATAAGAATAGCTTTGCACACAAATACAGCTTAGTTACGTAGTTTACAAAGTAAATCAAAATATGAAATTCACAAACACTAAAAAATACACCTACTCAAATATCGAAGAGTTTAATTAGACAAATTCGGCCACAATGATTGAATTGATAACAATAATGCCTTTATAAGTATTACAACTGTACAAATTATAGATCATAAACATATAACATAATTATCATCAACAACTGGAATTTAATAACTCGGGCGAAACCGCGCTGCGAGAAGCTAGTACTTTCATAAAATTAAATATTATAGAATAAAAATACGTAATTGTTTTTTAACAGTAAGAAATATTGTAGCACTCAGACCAAAGATGTTTGGACGAGAAAACGCAAATATTCCCTCTATTCAGACATTAAAAAAGACATTATACCTACTTAATTATACAATAAATAGGTAGTAATAATAATCATAAACTGATTCACTAAACAGCGGCACGCTCATTTAAAACTTGAAGCTACAAATATCCATTAACGATGATTACCACTTACTCAGAGTAGGATGTAATAGCGTAAGTGGGATTTCAAAACAAAAAAATGGTTAAAGTGGTGTAGTTATATTACGCTGACTGTATCAACCATCGACCACCGTTCATCTAAGTCGAGCAAATTGTTTACGACAACCTAGTTTTAAGGGAAAACTACTTAATTCAGTTGCCGTGCCGTCCCGGGAAGTCGGAAGTAAGTTGGTGGGACAAGTAGAAGCAC
The DNA here is from genome assembly GCA_963082885.1 of Parascotia fuliginaria. Classification (NCBI taxonomy): domain Eukaryota; kingdom Metazoa; phylum Arthropoda; class Insecta; order Lepidoptera; family Erebidae; genus Parascotia; species Parascotia fuliginaria. Next base: position 10,018,502 of record OY720186.1, read on the forward strand.
TCACGACCGGTGGCCCACTAAAGGGTTGAATTTATCTAGTTAACTAGATAATTTGCATATGACTAATATCGGTAAGGTGTCGATATTGAAGAACGTTACAGAATTCACTTCCAGGATTACTTAAAAAGTTTAAAAATGGAGCGGCACTTTGTACTTTACATATTTCTAGATTTTTTTTTTTTTTTTTTTTTTTTTATATTATAGCCTACCAAAGTGATTCCACCCCGCCTGATGGTAAGCAGTCAGTGGAATCCGGAAGTGGCGGCTACTATACCAAAAGCCATCGTCATAAACTGCTGGTATGGTGGCCTCCACTATGGCGGCTGGGAATGGGGTTAGGGGAAGGGAATGAGGGAGGTGAGGAAAGAGGAAAGGGGGGAAATTGGGCCTCCGGCGCTCTCACTCACCGAACGAAACGCAGTAGTACGGATACTACTACTCTTAAGTCGATCTTCTATGAGAGGGTAGTACTACCCCGGACGATCCGGCCCATTCATGCTGAAATCAGCGTGGATCTACTACCGTACGAATTCCAATTCCAATTTACCAGCGTAAAGTCATACAGAGAGCGATAGAGAAGACTTGGCTTAGATGTTAGATGCCTCCATGGAGTTGATGTAATCTGCAGGCAAATCAAAGAGCACACTAGTGCTCGATGAAGAGATTATGGCCAGAATAAATTATCATATATGTATATTATATATATCTTAAATTATACCTAATGATATTATTATATTTAGTAAAAGTAAGTAGAGCATTTTAAGTAATTGTTCAATGATTGACTCATTTATTCGGTGTCAATTTAAAGTATTTACTGGACGACTCGACATCAATTGGGCATTAAAGTGAAATACTATCAGAGTTTCGAAATAATTTTTTAAAGTATCCAGTGCAAATCCCCATATTGAGTGTGTTTACTTAAATATTATTAATGGCATGATGATGCCATTCCGTGTGCCAGAGTTGGGTTTATTTATCGAATTTCTTAACGAGTTTGGGACGTATACATATTAATTAAAGTGGTTTAATTTTTCACGTTTATTACTATACAGGGTCTACCATATTGGTTTGATGTTCCGTTAAGAGAGATTTGTTGTGGATTCAATTTCCGTGTCTGGCAAAAACATAATTAAAATATACCCTAAAGGGATGTGTTGAAAAGTTATTTATTATCGATACCACTACGCAAACGGATGCGATAATAGTTTTTTTGTTAATTACTCTTATCAACTGTAATAATGGCACACGAAATGTAGTTCTTTTCAAATATCAAAAATAAATAAAAACATGTTACAGTGTTCTATTAAAATAATATGAGCTTGTAAATTAGTTACCATACTAAAATAGATCAATGTTGAGAACAAAATGTTGCAGTAAAAAGTGTTAGAGCTGCCACAAAGACTTTAAACAAAGACCGAGATCGGAAGTCCTATTTTGTTACTTGACTGCAGGTTCTGGACAAAATCTAAGGCGCTTGTCTTGTTTGTCATGTCAAGTCATAATAACATAGCCTGCCTATCAAAAGAGGCAGAGCATGAGAATATTTTAATTGGCAAATTCATAAAATATTCATCTCGTCATCCCCTTACGCACATAGACTTATTTAATTAAATGATATATTAAAAATATATAAAATAAAAACGCAACGCGTATGGGTGATTGATGTTTTATAGTCTGTCGCGTCAAATCCAAATGAAAACTTTAAAACGGTCGGACATTTTAACCGGTCGGGGTGTAATTGCAGTAACAAGGGTGCTCTAACTTTATTTAGTCTGGTGGCATTAACGTCCCGCCGCCCGTCACGTTCCGAACACACTTCGTTTTTAATTATATTTATTTAGCCATACAAGCGGTTGTCACTTTCGTGGTACAGAACCTAATATATAATGAGTATTGATGAGGCATAACGTTAAGCTATGGTACTTTTTGTATAAAGATGTAAAATGTGATTCAACTGTAAGTAAGTTTTAACGGTAGTAGTATTTAACGAAACTCATCAAACAATTTGTCAGATTTTACAAACTTAATTAAATTTTTACAATTAAAAATTTAAAACAATTTAAAAATTAAATAATTACTGGTGATAGTAATTGGCCTAAAAAACACGCACATTGTCATTAGTGTTGTTACACCTAACTTCGAACGCTGTCAATCAGGGGAGATCGAATGGCTAATTATTTATGTAAACTGATGTTAAGCCCGGGATGTTAACTGAGTTAAACTCACTATTAATCTATTCAATGACAACACAAGCACGTAGACATGTATACATAGGATACATTTAATAAAAAAATGGTTTGATTAGAATATATAATTTTGTATTTGCCCGTTATTATTTATTATTAGGTATTTTTAAGGAAAAAACAACTAACTGATTTTTTATTTTTTTTCAAATTGCTCATTCATGTTACTTAAATAAATGTCTATAAGTGATGACTTGTAATTGGTTTATTGTAACTACTCACTATCAATTAATTCAGGTTGTTATATAGCTATAAGTCGTCCATGTAATAAATAAATAAATAAATAAATAAATTATCCCACTGCAAGGAAAGCCCTCTTCTCATACAGAAAAGTTATGAGAGCATTTATCGCCAAGCGTGCTCAATTGGCGATTGCAGAATTTTCTTCATATGTTCAGGTTTCCTCACAATAGTCACAATGTTTTTCTTGACCATCAGTCATGTTCAGATAAACTTAAAAAGTACCTACATATTATTTTAAAAAGACATATTGGTAATAGCATGGATTCGAAATCCGAACTCTTGTTTACCAAGCGGGTGCTGTCACCACTGGCTCGACTTTTTTGACATTAGTTTAATTCAATTAATAGACATCAACATTATGACTAAAAAAACACTATGTAATTTAAAGTAAATGATTTTTTACAAAATTATACGCGTCGGCCTAAGGCCTAAGCGTTTTGTAACATTATAGTGCGGCGACGACATCATTAATTTAATGACAACTCGGGGCTTGTAATGATGGGTGCTTAGCTTATAAGAATATACCTAAATCATTAATTATTCTTAATAAATAATATTGTAACAAGTGTGTATCTATGTGTTTATAGAACCCTTTCATGGCTATTATAACAAACTAAGTAATATGTTTCCAATTGCAATGTAAAGTAATGAGTTTCTTATCGATAAATAATATATTGCTAAACAAATATGAGTTTAGGTGTGTACATTGGGCAAACCATTTATCCTACCAATGTTTAAACTCAAATATCAGAATTTATCAACTCAACAAACTATGTAGTGAGAGGAAAACATTATTATTAATAAACAAATGTATAATATTATAATTAAGAATAAATGAAAAATTCAAAGATTTGTTAACATGTTGTAAAAACCACGTGCAAAGCCGGGTCGGATTGTTAGGAAACTTTACTTTATTTTATTTAGAGATAACAATTGACAATATTAATACATAAATTAATTGAACACCAGTAAACAAAACTAATTAATATATATCATAGTTTTTCTCTGCACCACCTGTACTGGTTGATTGGTAGATAATGCCTCAGGCATTAAGTCCGTCAATATACACCTGTATATGAAGTTTTATTATTTAAATAAATGGGTCCAATTTACCTCTATCCTTTTTCCTCACCTTCCTCATTTCCTGAACCTTTCTTGCTCTCTTCACGGTAGACAGCGGCTTCACAGAGTACCTGCCATTGCAAAGGTCTATGAGCCACTGTCGCCAATAAAATTAAACATTTATTGATATGAGCTCTAAAATAAACTTATCAGTGTATCTTAGTGATTTTAATTGAGAGCATGTTTTCTTTCATGTAAGTTTATAAGATTTTTCTAAAACACATTATTACACAGTAATAGTTAAAATATAATAAGTAAGACAAAATGAGAAATAAAAAAAAGAAAGTCATACGTAATGGAGACCTTGCTATAGGTGATCTGATGGTATAATTAGTTTTGTATAACATTAATAGATAATACCAAATGACGTGAGAAGTACCTCGCTATGTACGCTTTGTAATGTTACTTCAAAGAATACTTCTTCTGGAAATCATTCGCAGACATCGAATGTCATAGATTTTAAAGATATAGATCATGTTGAATAAAAAATAAATTAAAACTCTAAAATAAGATGCCTTGTGCCTACATTTTCTTAAGATTTTAGTGCCAATCAGTAGCCATTTATGAATTAACGAACATGTTACTTCAGCTAATAAAATTTATAACATCTCATTACATCGTCTAAAGTTACAAAATTTCGTAAGATTGAAATCGAAATCGACCGTATTATTAATCGTATTATCTTAACGATAATTAATAATTATTACCAATTTTGATTAATGCATCATAAGATTAAATATTATCTTTTAATACTGATTGGTATATAAACTTATGAAATTAATAATTTGCTTAGTTTGGACTCAGAACAAAATGCAGGTATTAGTGGTATCTTTATTAGCATTAGCAAGTTTTGCTTGTGCAGAAAATGCTCAAGATGTACGAGGTACCACCGCATATGGCTATCTAAAGAACTATGGTATTCCTGAAGCGGAGAGGATTCGCAAGTTTGAAGACAAACTTCTTAGCCAAAGGATAGTTGGTGGTCTGCCTGCTGCTACTGGACAGTACCCATACCAGGTTCGTTAATACCTACAAAACCACACTTTTAGGTTAGCTAACACCTGTGAGTGATTTTATGTTACTGAGCTGAGAGATTAAGTATTGGTTAAAGGCTGCTTCTTATATACAATCTCGAATGAAAGAATTTTTTGAATCCGGATTTTATGCAATCTATCGTTCGTCACAAAATCGTATTCCTATTAGTGTACATATAACGGGACACGACATTTTATGTTTTAGTATGTGTGTTCGTGTGCTGTAGACACGTACCCAGCCCCGCTCTAAAAGCGACAGTCAGATTTCTTAACATCAAACATTAGAAGGCATTTCTAACGGTTGGGAGCCTTCTGCTCATTGGCAGTCAACGTAAAGTTGTCAAAGCCATCAGAGGCTTACAACCCACACCACACAAAAAAGGCATTTCTCTAGTTTAATGCTGTAAGGATTGTACGCACGCATAGCATTGTTTAAATCAGTTTCTTTTCGTACTACTTTTTTTCGGTTGTCTGTTCAAGTCTGCTGCATGGCGTAGCAGTCATAGTGACGTGTCTTAGAATCAGTCGGGTGGCCTGGTGGCCAGGAAGCAACTGTTTACACAATTACATTGGACTTCTGAATAAATTCATTGCGGGGTCCAAGACAGTAGGTTTAGCAGTTCCTGGGAGACCCGAGTGTCAAAGCTAGGTGTTTCGTATGGGTCACAGTGGTGAGCATTTGGGTGAGATTGTCCTGATTAATTACGTTAGACCTCTATCCATTTTGAATGAAAAAAGTGAAAATATCCAATCGTATTAAAACAATACAGTACCTACGTACTTACGAGTATGATACCCAGCGAATTTTATTTATTTTAGTAATTTTATTGTATTACTTAAGCTTAGAACGTTTAATCTCATGTTACATTTCTAACATAGTAATAATGCCCTTTTTTACAGGCTGGACTTATTTCAGACATCATCGGTCTCCAAGGCAATGGTATATGTGGCGGCTCATTAGTCAGCAACAATAGGGTTGTGACTGCTGCCCATTGCTGGTATGACGGTGTGCATCAGGCCTGGAGAGTCACTGTCGTGCTTGGCTCTGCTTTTCTTTTTAGCGGTGGAGAACGAATTCAAAGCAGTGTGGTAGTTACGCACCCAAATTGGAGTCCTGCACTGATCCGCAATGATATAGCTGTTATCTATCTACCAAATCCTGTTGCATATACAAGTAAGTATCATTTAAAGATGGGTATATAACATTTTACTTTCATATATATAAAATCTGAATGTAGCAACACCTTGCAAAAAAAGTATCGTTCTACGATTTTCATAAACCACTGATTTATAAAAACTATGTATGTCAGCCAGAAGACGTTCACTGCTAGACGCAAGCTTCTTCCAAAGAAGAATTACTCATAATCACCAAGTTTGTCAATCAGATTGATGATTGCAGTGTAATGATGATTATTTAGTATGCTGGTAATGCTGCTGTCTATTAACTGTTATTGCCTTAGTCACCTCTTACCACACGTGATAGTGGAGGTGTAGTATAAAACTCCATACTTTTAATTCTGCGAGCAAATAAATATCACCTAAAATGTAATATGTTCTAAACTTTTTTTGTCTGTTATTTCTAGATAACATTGCTCCTATTGCCCTGCCTAGTGGTGATGCGTTGAACAACGACTTTGCCGGTGCCAGCGCTATTGCCACAGGTTTTGGTCTCACCAACGACGGTTAGTAAAATTCTAACTATTTTACAGAAACTAAAGTTTATTTCAATTTCAATCTGATTCGATTCAGTACTTAGAACAACACAACGTTAAGGTACTCACTCACCGCGAATATTCACCAGTAATGTGACGTTACAGGTTGGATTTTGAGCATTACTGACAATACTATCTTTCTGACTGCCGCATAATGCCGAATTCGTTGGTAATTTAAAATTCCAAATTCAAAATATTACACATTGTATCATCAAGTTACTGGATTCACCTCCCTCACCAATGTAACTCTCTGGGGTTATATCATTACAAGTTGCGCACTGTAATGCTCGCTTCGCCTACATCACTGATGTAAAATGCTCGGATCCGTAACATTATATTACAGGTTAATGTTCGCGGTGAGGATGATCTTTATATTGTTTTAAGAATGAACAGCCTTAACAAGAGGTGATACCTAGTTTATATATGTTCCTGTTTACTACCATTAACACTACTCTTGAGTTTGGTTCCTTTAATTTGTAACTTATTTTAGCAGCTTTGGTAATAAATATACACTCATCAGTGAAAATTTCAAGTTTTTTTTTATGCAAAAAACGCCAATAAAAACTTTCTTTTAACGTAACTTAACCAATAAAAACGTTTTTTTCTAGGTGGATCAATAACCAATGCCCAGTCCCTTTCCCAAGTTCGCTTGAACATTATCACCAACAGCGTCTGCTCGTTCGCATTCCCCTTCCTCATTCAAGCGTCAAATATCTGCACCAGTGGTGTTGGTGGTGTTGGTGTCTGCAGCGGAGACTCTGGTGGTCCATTGGTTGTTAGCCATAATGGACAAAACACACTGGTAAGTTTTTGGATAATGGATCTTAAATCTTACGAAATTAAGAAATGTAAGTAATTAGTTAAAGTGTATTGCCTGTGTCACTTTGCATGCTACTTGAAACTGTAACTTACAAAAAAATTAATAACTTGGCGATTAAAAAGAGTGGCCTGAGTTTCTTGCCTCGAGCTCTGAGTTCTTCTCATGGCTCTACTGGCAAACTGACTGTAGGTTAATTTGCTGACTTTTTGTAAACTTTGACGTTCATAAGTATTATATATATTTAATTTAACCTATATGAATAAACATATTTTCATTTCATTTCATAAGATGTTTTTGAAATCAGCCGATGAATAGGCGGATACTGATACATCATCTCAACCGTAGGACCACTGCTAATAGTACTTCCTTATAAATTTTTAAAGGGAATTTGGAAACAACCTGCATCCAGAAAAGCGGATCGAAGACAATAGTTAATTATAAAAACATTATTGTTGTGATAGTAGGTAGTATATTGAATTGGAAGACGCAACGTGAGCAGGTTTCTCACAAGGTCAAACCAATAACATGATAAAGAAGCCAGACAAACCGCGATGCGATGTATGACAGTGGCTTAGGACTGGTCAATGTGGAGATACTCGAACGAGGCCTTTGTCCAGCAGAGAACGACTTTCGAATAAAATGATGATGATGATATCGATAGATGTTTTGAGTCACTAAATAACTGCATTTCGTTTTTATGGGCACGGTTAGTAATAATATCAATATGGTTCAGACGACATTTTGTTTTGTTTATTGATTAACTATATAGATAAAGTGCCTTACTAAGGCCGCTATTAGACTATCATAGAAATATGGTCAAAGATGTGTAAGTCATTTTTAAATGAAGAACATTATATCGGTATAATAACTACATGTGATTATCTATGATCATTATTTGAGAGTCGCAAAACTATGATCATAGACTTTGACAGATATGAAATCATATTAATAATATATTAATAATACCCGCCTAATATAGGTATTATCACAACACGCCAAGAAAATAATAAGACGATTTTAACCAAATACATAGAATTTTTGGGTTTACACACAGTCCAAATTTGAACTGCATACCGTATGTAGTGGTGGCTGTTCGGAGATTTACGTTTAGAACTTAGTTCATTATTATTATTTTGAAATTAATTTTAAATTTATATTATTTTCTTTTTAGATTGGCGTGACTTCCTTCGGTTCGGCTTTTGGATGTGAAAGTGCATTGCCAGCTGCATTTGCTCGAGTTACATTCTTCGATTCCTTCATCAGAACACACTTATAAATAAATCACTCTCAAAAAATTCATTGAAATATATGATAATGTGATACAATACTTTTGTTTTTTAATTTGTCATCAAACTTCAAGAATTTCACTGTAAGAGAAGTTTTATTTATCAACGAACATGACTCTAGCTGGTGTGATGGCCAGAAGATAAAGGATCTCATAAAACCGACACTATGCTACTTCAAACACTCGATATCAAAATAAGAAGGAAACCAAAAAAGGGGAGAGTAGCAGGCTTCAATTGACTGGTATTATTATTATATATAAAATATATATTAAAGATATTATTATTATTATCTATGTACTACTAAAAGGTGTAATACACTTTGAAAGGGTGGAATTTCAGTCGTGATTGTAGAAACAGGGTGAGACTACGTATAATTCTAGAAATGTGAGAGGCCGAGACCAACTTAACTCAAGATTTCTTCAGAGTACTCTTTGTAGAAAAAAATCGTACTTACGTAAGTACGTTTAAAAATATAAGTCAGTCACATGCGAGTTTTATCACAACCAAATATTTATAATCGATTCTACACTTAAGTCAGTGACCTTGGTTTGAAGGCGGATGCTGCTGTGGGCTGAGACGGTATATCTCCGAGGCTGTTGAAGTCTTGCTTATCTGTCCTTGTGCCGGTTATAGTTCACATCTGCAATCGCTTACTTTCAACGGGCTGTTTCCCTAAAGCCTTTAAAAAAGCAATTGTCCATCCTATATTCAAGAGTGTGGACCGACACAGTGTCAATAACTATAGGCCTATCTCGGTTCTTCCTGCACTATCCAAGATACTCGAAAAGATTATTAATACCAGATTAGTTATCTTTCTTGAGACATATAAAATACTAAGTAACAATCAGTATGGTTTTAGAGGTGGCAGGTCGACTGAGGATGCAGTTGCTGCCTTGGTAAATGATGCTGTTGCAAAATTGGATGGTAAACTAAAGTGTCTTGCTATCTTTCTCGATCTCTCTAAGGCATTTGACACTGTGTCTGTTCCACTCCTCATACGCAAGTTGGAGGTCAGTGGCATCCGTGGGGACTCTCTTAAAATTTTCCAAGACTATCTAAGTGACAGAACTCAGTGTGTAAATATAAATAGTGTCATTAGTGACACTGTAACGTTAAATTATGGCGTGCCCCAGGGCTCAATCCTGGGCCCAACTCTGTTCCTAATCTACATTAATAGTCTGTGCAATATGTCCATACCTTACTGCTCCATTTTTTCTTATGCAGATGATACAGCACTAGTTCTTTATGGTAAAAACTGGCCTGAGACCATGAACCATGCAGAACATGCTCTCACAGTAGTGATGAAATGGCTATCAGATAACGTTCTAACTTTAAACATTGATAAAACGGTCTACTTACTTTTCTCGTTACGTTCTAATAATCTTGCTCCAGCTGATGCTGTGACACTTAAAGCACATACTTGCTTCCGCGATCTTTCCTCGTCTCAATGCGACTGTGACTGTCCTCAAATAACTAGGTTGGAGACTGCTAAATATCTTGGTGTTTATATAGATAGTTCTTTAAGCTGGAAGATCCATATCAGTAAACTCACTGGTCGGCTTCGCAAATGTATAAATATACATTAAGAAATTAAGAGACTCTGCCGATCCGGAAACTATTAAAATGGTATACTTTGCACTGTGCCAATCCATCATCAGTTACTGTATTGTTGTATGGGGTAATGCACCTAAAACTTCTCTTCTCCTTTTAGAGCGAGCACAGAGAGCTGTTCTCAAAGTCATGACTTCAAAGCCTTTCCGGTACTCTACCACGACTCTCTACAGTGAGTGTCAAGTCTTGACGGTGAGACAGCTCTTTGTCCTCAGTACCATCCTACGTAAGCATCCGTCAGTATTGCATTATTCTAATGCTAGTACCAACAAGCGCAGATACTTTAATGTATGTCCAAAGCAACAACAATGCAGAACAAACCTCGCACAGCGTAACTATACTTACGTGTCTAATCATTTGTACAATAACATTAATAAAATGTGTACCATTGCGCCCATGTGTCGCAATAACTGTAAAACTACTGTGTCTAAATGGTTATTGACACTGGATTATAAAGAGACAGAGGATTTGATACGATGTGGATCATAAGACTTTAGAGGTTTGGATTATTATTATAATATATATCTCACTCAACAATACGTATACACACCACACACACACCACACACACACCACACACACACACATACATACATACACACACACAGAGAGACAAACACACACACACACACACACACACCCACACACACACACCCACACACACACACACACACACACACACACACACACACACACACACACACACACACACACACACACAGAAACACAAAACCATACACACATAGCTAAAAATAAAAATAAAAGCTGTTAGCAACTAAGTACTTACCTATTTCTTGTTTAATTTAGTTATGTTTTTGTAGAATGTTTCTTAATTAACATTGTTCGTCTTCCGAGTGTTACTAACGTAATATTGTATACAGTGTGCGCGAGAACGCTGGTACCCTAAACACAAGTTAAATCTTATCCTGGGTACCAGAATAAGATTTAGTTAGTAGTTAGTTCATCGTAAATACTAAGCATCATATTTGTGACCTTGCTTATGTATTTTTTGTGCCAAAATAAGAAATTAATAAATTATTCTTATTCTTATTCTTATTCTTAATGACCGCCTAGATACTGTGGGAGATGCCAGCATGGAGCAAATCTAGGGTGCGTTTCCATTGAAGCGGAGCTAGGCGGAGTGGCGAGAAGAAAAGCAGTAAAAAGTGACAAGTGTTTCCATTGTAGGGAGTGGAGTGGAGTGGAGCTGATCTAAGCAGATCAAAGCTGGATTCAGCCGCGTTCCTATTAGTCAAATTCAATGCCGCATCGCCACTCTTTACTCTTTTGTGCACCTTATTAGCAAACAGGCATCCAGCAGGTTATGCATACATGCAGAAACCAGCAAAGAACTATGTACTACCTAAAAATCTTACCAAGCTAGATAGGCGTCACAAAGTGCACGGCGCGTAAAGCAATAATAATACTTAAAAATTTCTGCCATGTCACAGCTACTGTTTCTAGACTATTACCTATCTAATTTATTATTTTACCAACGGATTACTGATCGGATTACAAGTTATTTATCATAATTCATTTGGCTTTACATATTTGTATATTATATGACTTTTAATTATTTGTAATGATGCAACGTAATGTAAAAGCAATGTATTATAGCTATAAAGCAGTAGGTAATAGCTGATGTAAGTCAGGCCACGGCAGCATCATATCAGCCGAAAGACGTCCACTGCTGGACATAGGCCTCCCTCAGTTTTCGCCACCTTGGCAGGTCGTAAACCGTATTTATCCATTGGTTGCCCGCCAACCTTAAGAGGTGTCGATACACCTTGTGAGGGGTCTGCCAACGCTGCGCCTTCCGGTTCGTGGTCGCCACTACAGAACCTTTAATTTCTAACGGCCATCAATTCTGCAAGCTATGTGTCCTGCCTAATGCCACGTCAGGCCACATACGATGACATAATCACGTCAGCTTACTATAAATACATATTTTACTGAAAGAGGTTCTATCGCTTAACTCGTACCTCCCTAAGTACTATAATTTTAAACAAAAATAAACCGACTTCAAACGGGAAGAAAACTAAAAAGTTAAAAATAAGTTTTCTTAGCAGAAAGTAATTTGTATTTTGATTTCGTAAAACAATAACTAGGTACCTATAGGTAATATCAATCCTAATTTGCGATTGTAGTCAGGTTCTTATAGTATATGTTTGGCACCAACTTTTCAACCAACGTTTAAAATTATTTTATTTTACGATTTTAAGTGATGGGTAGACCTAAATCTTGCTTAGGTATTATTTTTGTGCGAACTAAACATTTTGGAATATTGAACCGTATAATTTACATCATACGGCAGTCATGTCCGGGCGTAAGCCCGGACATGACTGCCGTATGACTGCTGTTAAGGAATTCCCTCGACTGTCTATGGTCACCTGTAATGACACTTAAAACCCATATGGTTGCAAACTTTGCACCGCCATTACGATTTTCGAAAGTTGCTCTTAATTTCCTTGGGATTCCATCATCAGATCCTGGTGTCCTTATCATGGTACCATACTTAGAATATCTACTTTCCAACAAAAAAAGAATCATCGAAATCGGTTCATAAAAGACGAAGTTAGCCGCGTAAACACATAAAAAAAAATTATATACGGTCGAATTGTGAAACTTCCTCATTTTTTGAAGTCGGATAAAAAAGCTGTAAACAAAATTATGTAGTACGAAACACAGGAGTGCGTGTGGCTACTGTGCAAGAAGGTTGTGTGATCAATACAATTTCATTTAAAATTAGTAAAATGTTATGGTTATAATTATTAATAAAATAATTGTAAACAAAAAAAACGACTTTCAATGGGAAGGAAAATAAAAAATTAAAAATAAGTTTATCCATCGGTTGTAATTCGCGTTTTGATTTAGTTAATCAGAAATGATTAATTAAGTATTTTATAATTTTGAAGTTGGTGCAAAGTAAAATAATTTCTAGGTATACCTATAGGTATTATCAATCTTAATTTGCTATTGTAGTAAGTAAGGTTTTTATAGTATTTACTTGGCACCAACTTCAAAATTATAAAATATTTATTTAATCATTTCTGATTAACTAAATCAAAATACGAATTACTTTCTGCTAAGTAAACTTATTTTTAACTTTTTTAGTTTCCTTTCTGTTTGAAGTCGGTTTTTTTTTGTTTAAAATTATTTTATTTTACGATTTTCAGTGATGGATAGACCTAAATCTTGCTTAGGTATTATTTTTGTACGAACTAAACATTTTCGAACATTGAACCGTATGAAGTAAGCCCGACATGACTGCTGTTAAGGAATACCCTCGACTGTCTATGGTCACCTGTAATGGCACTTAAAATGAGTATGTATGAGTGCAAAGTTCTCATCATTACAAATGAATTAAGTCCAAACACCAATAATTGCTGTAAATCGTTGTCGAGTTCTCTCGACTGTCTTTCGGTTCCATCATCAGATCGACTTCAAACCTTCACTAAATAGTAGTGCCTTAAAATACTTAATGAAAAAAATAACAAATGCACTAGTCGCCAGTCGATTTTTGAAAGTTCTCCTTCGATTTCTCTGTGGATGCCATCATCAGACCCTGGTTTTCTTGTCATGGTACCACACTTAAGATATCTACTTTCGAACAAAAAAAAAATCATCGAAATCGGTTCATAAACGATGAAGTTATCCGCATACACACTTAAATATATATATATATATACGGTCGAATTGAGAAACCTCCTCCTTTTTTTGAAATCGGTTAAAAATACAATATAATCACGATTTAAATTGGTTTGTTCTTTGCCTTTATCTTTAAAACTGAATTAGATAAAGCTAGAAGTGCCGTGACTACGCATACACAATCAATTATGGTGTGGATCGAAGACTTTGGATTAAAATTATAACACATATTATTATTTACTTATCATTAGCTAAACAAAATTTTATCATGCTCGTGACGTTGTTAGATTGCGATAAATAGAAAAATACTGCAATTTACTATTATTTTGTATTTAAGTACAACAAAGTAAGCTGCACAATTAAAAACGTTTTATATTTTGACTAATCTTACTTGTTACTTGTTACTTGTTGGTGGGCTCGTTGTCCGCATTTAGACCTCTTGGTCCTTTTTATGTCCGGTTTGGCTGGATTATTTCATCCAGCCCAGCTCCACCCAGAAGCGCAGAAGCTTCCTGGGATCTTCGCAGGCTTCGCGGAGAGACATAATAATAAAGTATAGCAAAATTTTCTCCTTGCGCACAACTACTGTTACGGTGCCCAACCAGCTGATTAGCTGGATTACTAATGGATCCACGCAAGGATTTTACTAGCGATTATCACGACTCGCGTTCTTGCTAAAGTCGACGACCTGTGCTAAATATAAAAAAATAGGAAGCCTTTATAAAAAATTAAAAAATTGATACAGCTCTGACTGAATCTTACACAAATCATATTTGATGTCACAAAAAGTAGATAATCATTGTATATTTTATATATTTTTATTAATTAGAAATTATAATAACTTGATGATAAGGACAATCGTCTTAAATTTAAAAGGATTAGTATAATTGATAGTCTTTTATATGAATTAATCAATTTTATCATACTCAAAACTTATCGAAGATTGTGTATCTTTAAGCAAATTGGTATAAATATGAATGAAAAATACTGCAATTGCGCACTATCCGGACAAACTAAGTCGATCAAGATGAAGTTGGTAGTAGCTTTGTTGGGGTTGATAGCCGTCGTTGCTGCAAGAAATATTGACATCGAGAATGTCATTGATCTTGAGGACAATACAGCCTATGGATACCTCACTAAAATTGGTCTACCTTTAGCCAATCAGATCCGTGAAGCTGAGTCTAGAATCGTCGGCGGTCAACATGCTAGTGTTGGACAATTCCCCTACCAGGTATTTATTTCTTGCTAACTACTATTTGGCCAACTTTACAAGCACTTCTTAATTTTATAATATACTCGCGAATTCTATTATTTATTATTTTCTGAAATAATAATTATTACAAAAAGCTCTGTATCCAAAAAGAGTTTGCTCAGGAAAACACAAAAACAGTACTAGAATTACATTTCAACTATGATCATAGTACAGTGTTCTGTGCTCCATGGCTTCCTGGCAGACCTTAAGTTTACCCAAAAGTCTCTCATCATCGAATAGAGATTAGAAATTGGTAATTGCTAACTATCATAAAATTGTGTGGTTTTGAGGGTTACAAAACTCATGTTGGTATTAAGAAAATTGGTCATTAAAATGATTGCAAGTCAGACCATTCATTTAGTTCAATGATAAATAATTATTGTTTCAGGCTGGACTACTCGCTCAATTTAGTGGTGGTCAGGGCGTTTGCGGAGGAGCTCTAGTTAACTCAAGGAGCGTACTTACAGCTGCCCACTGTTGGTTTGACGGACAAAACCAAGCCAGCAGTTTCACTGTTGTACTTGGATCAGTCCTTCTCTTTAGCGGTGGCAACAGAATTACGACGAATCAAGTTACAATGCATGCTAACTGGTTGCCGGCTCTTATCCGCAACGATATTGCTGTGATTAGAATACCACCAATCAGTTTCACAGGTTGGTAATTTGCTTGGACTGGTTTGAAAATGGAATTATTAAGTTTTGCTCTGGTGACATGGTTGTAATTGTAGTAGGTAGCTAATATACAACAGTACAATTACACTCAGCGTGATGTCTTATGTCAACTAGTTTACAACCGCTCAGGTCTCGTCAGTATCATCGTCTCATCCCGCCAACTATCTAAGGAAAAGGGCCTAAAATTTATGGAATTGACTTAGCTAACGCTAACATTGTCTTAGTTTATGTCAATTCCATACATTTTTTAATCTATTTTATGAATATAATAGAAATTTTTGTCACTTGTCTAGGCCTTCAGAGCATCAATGCTATGTAAAATATACCCTTAACTCATTATATTTTCACAGCAACCATCAGTCCCATTCGTTTGCCAACTGGCGCTGAGATCAATGAGGACTTTGCTGGTCTTACATCTATAGCCAGTGGATTTGGATTAACTCAAGATAGTAAGGAACACAATTTTATTTTTATTCATCATCCATCATATACTCCTCCAATTTATTATCATTTTAGATGCCCATGTTATTATAATTTCGAAGAAGGAGCATGTTGTAGAATTCAATATATTCTAGTACTAGACGTCCGCCCTCGCTTCGCTTCGGTATCAAAAGTTTCATTCGGTCTCATAACAAACGCCTACATAAAATATGATTGCAATATTATCTACGTCTACGATATATTATTGCTGTACTTACTGAAAATGTAGTTTGCTGTCTTCTGTATTGCAAATTTACAAAAACTTCCATCCAAAAGTTATCTGGTAGAAATTGTATTTGCGATAAGGCCGCCCTGTACTATACCTATATTAGTATTAAACTTTCTTACTTGTAAGTATATTTTGTAAATCTGGTGTACAAAAAAGTATAAAATAAATAAAAATAAATAAAATATTGAAATTTTGAAAATTGCTATAAAATACATTAAACATAATAAAACATAGCCTATGTTTCCCTCTTTATTTATTGATTTCTAACGGTGAGAGAATATTTCAAATCAGTAACGTAGATTTTTAATTTAGTCGTTGCAAACAAACAAACATACAACAAATCAAATTTATATTAGTTTAGATAAATAAAAATATCAGCACATTCTGATCCCATCCATCTAAAAGTCTCTTTTTTTACAGCATACATCATAATCATAATATATGATCATTGTTCACCACACTCGTTCAATGTGAACGATAAGTCTTAGACTTTACTTCTATTGCACTTAATTTATTATTCATGGTTTTAAAATTGTGCAAGTATTAAAAATTTGTCCGCAAGAAATGATTATAGTAAATATTCGTCAGTCTCATTTCACATCTTCGACATACCAGCAGAAGACGTCCACTGCTGGACATAGGCGTTCTCCAATTTTCGCTCCCTTGGCCGGTCGCCAGTATTGTGTCAAGACACGTTATTACTAAAACATTTATCTTTTCAGATGGCCAAATCACTACTAGCCAGGTTTTGAGCTGGGTCCAACTAAACATCATCAGCAATCTCGTATGTTCCTTCAGCTTCCCCTTCATCATTCAGTCGTCCAACATTTGCACCAGCGGCGCCAACGGCCAAAGTACTTGTCGCGGTGACTCCGGTGGTCCTCTAGCTGTAAACAGACAAGGACCTCTTTTGGTACGTAACCATTTTAATATTAAAAGTAGTTCATCGTTTATTTTTCTTTTTCAAATTTGATATTTGGAACTTAAATCAATTTTAATAATTAGTAGATATACTCTCTTACGCAGGTTTATTGAAATAGTTCCCTAAATTTTACCTACCAATTAAAATACCAAAAGTTAACTTCCAATCTGAACAAACGCGTTTCAATTTTCTAATTTAATGTATATTACTGGCCAAGTTAAACAGACTTTTATATCTATATACGAGTACCTACGCATAATTTACATGACATAGGCCTTATCTACCTACCTACTATAAAAATATCAGTTTGACTTTATTCACTGTCCGAAGCTTGAAGAGTTGATTATGAGTTAAAAACGTATAAGTACGCATTTGTGAACTACTTGACATTCTACTGATTGATTGTATGTATACATATTCGTTTGTTCTTTTCTTCTAAATGTTTTACGAATTATTTGTATCTGAACAGGTTGGTTTGACTTCCTTCGGCTCGGGTAGTGGTTGCCAGGTCGGCGCTCCTGCTGCGTATGTCAGAGTTACCTCCTTCATTTCTTGGATAAACGAACGCATTTAATGTATAATAATTAAAATGATCAAACCTTTACGGTTAAAAATGTAATAACAATTTGTACTTTATTTGCACTATGTAAACTTATATACCTATACGCAAAAACTGTCTGTATTTATATACAACACAATCTCAGTATTCTGCTATTCTTTCTTTTCGTAGGTACAAACATATTAAACAAAGTTACTAAGAAAGAAACATTACTAGATATTTATATTACCATCAATTTAATACCCATCGTTTGTGCACCGAAATTGATTTAAATTTAAAATAAAAGAGCTCGAAATAATTTGATTTAGCTGGAAGTTGGGGGTTGTAAACAAAATACTAGTAAGCGCATTCGTTAGCACTCGCTGATGCCAAATCGGTTCACGGTACACGGACTAACGCCGTCGAACACCGACGCCAATTAGAATCGGAATATGACGTCATCATTACCACGTCATAAATACAGCGCCACTAAAATGATGGGTTTAAATATGAATTAAAAACACTAGTAAATTCTTGAGCTCCAGATTTTCATACTGTATCAAAACTAATGAAAAATATTAGTAATTAACATTGCCAGTATTTATTGCAATAATAGCCCGACCCTATTTCTCCTCGGAGCTATGTTTTCGTTTTATTTGTTATTTTGTTAATAATTTTGTATAATTATTATCTACATGTTCGGTGGCAAACAAGCATGCAGCTGATCTGATAGTAAGTTGTTACCATAACTTATGGACATAGTATTCTCAAGCTTATTATCTACTAGCTGTTGCCCGCGACTTCGTTCGCGTGAAAATTCAGATGTGTGCCTGTATGAGAATATTTCTTACCTAATCTTACGGCAATCGTACATTGTATTAGTAATAAATATCAGTATAATCCGTCTCTAAGGCGAATCTGATTTAAATCTATTCACCCGCTACCACTAAAACAGACGAAATTTTGCGATATTTAACGAAACTCGCCACTCCTATTTTCCTACTTAATAAGAATAGTTCCTAGTTTGGAAATCGTATTATCAAAACTCCCATTTAAAAACTATAGAAGCTTTATACAAATTTTGTTCCCCTTTATACTCCAGGGAAATGAATTTCTCAAAATCCCGTCTTTGAGAGCACCTATTTCCAAAGTTAGAAACTCCTAGCACTTGTAGTTTCTGAGATTTCGTGACGAGTGAGTGAGTGAGAGACCTTTCGATTTTATATAATATATGTATAGCTTCTGCCCGCGGCTTCGCTCGCATGAATATAGTTTCTCCAATGGACATTTTTATATTGTTTAAATACTGTTTGCATACTATTTCTAATCTCACTCTCTAACCTAAAGATATCCCCCGTAAAACAATATACAATACACAAAGGCAAATTTTCACTACAATAACTTTCCCCTTTCCCTCATTGCCTCTCCCCCTTTTCCCCCTTCCCCTCCCGTCCCCTCCCGTCTCCCTCCCATCTCCCTCACTTTCCCCACACTTCCCCTCACTTCCCACTGGCTCACCCCTCACTTACCACACAATGACTCCTCACTACCCTCACTTCCCACTGACTCACCCCTCACTTACCACACAATGACTCCTCACTACCCTCACTTTCCCTTACGTCCCCCTCACTTTCCCCTCACTTACCTCTCACTTGCCCTTCACTTGCCCCTCACTTGCTGCCTCCTCACATCCCCCTGAGTTCCCTTTTATTTTTTATTAACACAACGCTATCTAGTCTCAAAGTAAGCATATTATATGCTTGTATTATGGGTTCTAGAATACGGATAAACATACTTAAATACTTTTATTTTTGTAAATACATACATATTATACATAGAAATACCCAGACCAATGCAAATAGACATGTTCATGCTACAAACATTTGCACTGAGCGGGAATCGAACCCGCAACCTCTGCGTGGCAGTCCATACACAGTACCACCGAAATACAGAGGCAGTCGATTTCTGACTTTCCCCTCCCTTTGCCCTGAATTTCCTCTCACTACCCCCGCACTTTCTCCTCACTTCTCCCTTCCTTTCCTCTTCCTCTCCCTCCCTCCAATATTCAAGTCGCCAACTTCAAAAGCAAAGATCTTTCCATACAATATTTCATCCCTTATTTCACCCATATAAATCCACCCCAGTTAAAAAAAAATATGAGAGTATTTTTTGTTTAAATAAAATTATTTCAAAACAAAATTTCAAAGCTGTAACTTAAAAAATGAAGACGTTTCATACAATCGTTTTCATCCCTTTTCATACACTTAAGGGTTGAATTTTTATAAACCCTTTCTTAGTACACTTCTAGACATTAATACAAACACACCCTCCAAATTTCAAGTCGCTACGACCAGCGGTTTAGGCTGTACGTTGTCTGTCAGTCAGTCAGTCAGACAGTCAGGACAAAGCCTTTTATAATATGTATGGATGTATGGATTAGACGTATAGCCATCAGGGATTAAAGCATACAGGCTGCTAGGAATGCTAACACGTGATAGAGCCATATAAAGCTGACCGTGCGAAAAACAGCTAATATTTAGATCCACACCCACAACTTTTAGTGTCTTACCTTGGGCTTTATTAATTAGTCATCGCAAAACATAGGCTCACTGGAAACTGGAGTCGTTTAAAACTAAACAAAATATTGTTTAGACAGGAATAAAAACACTATCAGCTATTCCGCAACCTGTTAAAATCTCTGCTTCTATAAGATTTCGTAGTAAATTAACGAATGTTCGATGTGATTCTTTAAATTGACATAACTTTTTTATTTATGAACCGATTGACATGAAACAAACAATAAATGTTAAGTTAAGCTTAAACTTATGTATCAGTAAAAACCATATTTAAATCGGATAAGCCGTTTTTGAGATTAGCGTGAACAAACGCACAGACAAACAGACAAACAGACAAAAATTTTAACAATCATTGTTTTAGGTTCTATTTGCGTTTTTAAAGGTCCCAATAGTATTTTTTCTCATAATTATATCTTCCATGTACAGACAGCGACCGGTTACATTTTTATTATATGTATAGATATAGATAGATTAGGTACGTATTTAGCGTATTCTTAACCATTGCAGAAATAACACTAAGCAAACACAACCCAGCCGTTGAGAGAGGATGAGGGAGGAAAAAAAGAGAACGCGGGAGTACCTACTTAGTTGATCCGCGCTTTCACTCATCGAATGAAACGCATTAGTATTAAAACTTGTACCGATATTCTATGAGAGGGTAGTACTTCCCCGGTTGATCGTACCACAAAAATAGGACCTATTACTGCAAAATGAATCATTACATCATCAGCTTGAAGACATCACAGCAAGATAATGGTCTTTACCAACGGGAGATACTTGCCAAAGTCATAACGTCTGGCAGTTGAATTTATGAGGTACGCACTTTGGTTGGTGTAATTTGAATTCTCAACCGGAGATTATACTGCTTAAATGAAAATTGAAAATGAATGAAACTTCTGTTTTTTTTAATTTATTCATTAATTCAGAGTACGTAGCGCGACGGCTTTTTAACACCTAGGTCTAGTTTTGGATTCAAGAGCTGTTGTTATGAAATAAATTAGTCATAACGCAGCAAGGATTTAACTAGCGTATTAATTGCCGTGCGGGAAATATTTGTTCTTTCATATACGGCTAGTTCGTGACTATAAAGCTAGGTTTAATTAATTAATCGTATTATCAACTTTTACCTACCTACTTCTACGAATTGCTTATATTTATTAACCCGTTACATATAATACTTAAAATTATTATTTTCAGTTCATTTTATTTTTCCAAAATATCCTTTACTCTTTAATTTTCTTATGAAATCTTAATAGCGAAACTTGCAGCAAGCCGTCACATCGTAACAGGTTCCATATTCTAAAACTGTTAAGTTTCTGTTTCGTATTTGATGCCGCTTCCAGTGTCGAATGCTATTCCAGCAGACACCAGAACAATTTTTAGAAATCTATCGGCATCTTATAAGATATAGTGTATAAGCATGGTTTTCGACAGTGAAGACTAAGGCAAGTCTAACTAAGCAGAAGTTCGTAGTTTTTTTTTTTGACCTAGCTGTATTGGAAGAAAAGGCATATGAAGATGTTGCGATGTGTTTCTAGAAAATATCTTGAAAACTTTTAAGTGGTTGGAATTGTTTTAGCAGTGCTGAAAGAAAACCTTCGTGTGTATTTATAGGGTAGGGTACTGTAGCTTCTTAGCATCGCTTGTTTGTCACCTAAGTTTTATATATAACTTTTTATAGCAAAAGCAGTACCATCATGCTAGCTCGAAGTTTGTGACGACGGAACTTGTAGATATCACAAGACTCTACAGTCGCCCGTGAACTTGACGTGTCCCCGTCACTTTGTTTATACCACGGCCTTTTTCTTGAGACTTTAAATTTTATTATTTTTGATGTAATCGAATACATTGAAATATTTCAATGATTATTATTACCGATTTGAATACAATTTGCCACACATATGTATAACCATAGTATCTAAAAGTATCCAGGATATTTTTTATAACAGTTAGATGTTTAAAATAGCTTTAATATATCAGAATTTAAGTTCTTTATATAATAAATTAAATTAAGTATAGCTTTACAAAATGATAGAAGAATTGAACTGGCTGATGAACTTTTATCACGATTGAGCACCGCGCGCCGGTGCCGCAGCTATGGCTATGGCTATAAAATTTCTTCAATAGACCTAAATATTTGAAGAATTTTTTTTATTTTCATGTATATGTAATGGGCATAATGGTATCAACGAAGAAACCAACTAAGAGGTTAGCACACACAAACATGTAGCCATTGTTGCTTATGTAAATTATATTAAACAAGCATTTCGCGGCGCGGTTACACCCGCGTCTTTGCTTACTGCTCTGCTCCCGTCGTCAGTAGCGAGATGTTACATAGCTTTTAGCCTTCCTTGCGAACTGGGATATCATTCACAATTTTCAAATCCGACTGATAGTTCCAGAGATCAGCGCGTTCAAACCATCAAACAAACTCTTCCTCTTTATATAATAGTATAGATTGAGGAACAAAGATCTTTTGCCACTGTAACCAGAGGCAGTAAGTTTAACAAAACTAGCACAACAAACTTAAACAAATAATAAAGTAAACATGTTTATAGTATTAGCAAGTACCTCGATTGTTTGCTCGTACTCTTCTAAACCGTATCACCGTAAACTCTATAATCCGGCGTGCAAGTTTATTAAACGTCAGTAACATGCGGCCCCGTTGCCGTTCACTAGAAAATTGAGATGAAACAATATGGAATTTCAATACGTGCGACTGAAATAGACGAACTTCAGACTTCCTCTTACAATTTTAATAATGTACTTATTAAATTGTCCGTATTGCCTATCTTGAGACATGGGTGGAGAATATCGTTTATAATAGAATTACGTTATTTTCTTATACGTTTTACTTATAACTTATCCGTTTTGACGTTAGGGCAACACAATCATACGATATATTGTCTATTTAATAAATATAAATATTGGTTCTATGACTAGGCAAAATTTTATTTTACAAAGTATGTAAAACCTTTTTCTGTACTACTTAATGTGGCAAGCAACACCCTACTTATCATAGACTAGCTAGCTCATTTAGGTACTTATTGCTTAAATTGTTTTTAACATTTTACAGGTTTATTCAAGTTTGTGCCTATCGATTTCGTACTGTAATCAATACGTCATCAATCATCACTATGATACATAACACACTTACTGATTCCAATAATGTGCAGCCATGCACCAAGTACCTACGATTAAGGTAGGTACACATAGTAAAATGTTGTTGTGATTTATTCTCAATTAAACTCATGATTATAAAGTTTTATTTAGTCTATGAATAATTTAACAGAACTGAAAAAGCTAATTGGCAAATGAATCAACATGAAATTGACCTTCAACAATTTATTATAATTAAAAAAGATATCTTTGCCCTGCTGTCTATATTTTCATTTAATTTTTAAAAGAATCTGAATATTTCTTCTAAATAAACAAGAGACAACATGGTGCGTACAGTGGACTGCCACTGTACGCACCATGTTGTCGGCTGATATTAAGTTATATGACTGACGGCAACATCGGCTTCGTCAGTGTAGTGCCGGGAGCCAATCAAACGACATTGTTCTACGACATAACTGACCCAGGATGAATGTATACTCTAATAGCCAACAAGCAACAGACAGTATAAATTTAATTAACTGGGCTTCAACCGCTCAAACGTATTTTTTTATATTCTACACCTATCTAATAATACATTGAAAAAGGATAAAGGTTAAACATCTCCCATATCTCCAAAAATAGGTTGAAATATGTTAAATAATTGAACTTAATTCCTATACTTTAATATAGTTTATGAGGTAAGTATCAGATTTATTTCTGTCATCGAATAATAACTATTGTGATGTACCAAAAATAACATTTTATAAAAAATTTGCTAGAGGATATAGGTACGCATAATACGCATATTATTATTGCTTTATCCAGACGATGAGGTAAGAAAGGCCCGTCAATACTGTGTGTAGGTATATGTCACAGAAATAATGGATTACCTACCAGTTATAAAATAACAACTTGTTTAATAAATCGTAATATTATTATATTTATAATGTTAGGAAAACAATTTATAAGTGCTGATTGAAGAAATCCATAAACGAGGAAGTTCGAGCAAACACCGCGGGCCAACTAAGCTCGCAACCGAAGGCGAGGCCGAAAGATGTGATGCCAATCTGTGGACAAAACGTAACATTTTCAATAGGACATAATTATTAAAAAAATCGCAGCAATTTTAAAATTTTCAAGGGCGTAGTTTTAACTTCAAAACAGCAATCCTTTTCCCTGAATTATCTTGCGTATGGCAGTCACAGCATTTGAATAAAAGAATATACAGCGCCCCTACTATTTACACTGAAAACTAAATTTTGACATATATACAAGCAATTGGTTTAACCGTTAGCGGTGAACCAAGCGCAACTAAAGCTGCTATTAACTGATTGTAAATGGGATCGTATAGTCTCTGTTATACGTTTGATAGTAAAAGATAATTAGCTTACCAGAACAGGTCTGTTGTTGATAGTCACAGCAAGAGGACCTCCAGAATCACCACTGCAAGTGCTGACAGTACCAATGCTGCTGGTACAGATGTTTGACTGTTGTATCACGAAGGGGAACAGCAATGAACACCTCTGGTTCGTAATAACGTTCAATGTTACGTGACTAAGGAACTGGTTCACGGTTATTTGTCCACCTAAAACATTTTATAACAGTTATACTCGTAGTATCAAATCTGTAGGTCACTTACCCGCGGGTTGTGACTAAATAAAATTGCTTACGGGTACTAATCATACATGTCATGTAGGACAATTTAAAAGCTGCGGATAACCTAACAGTTCGGAAACGATGTCTAGTAATGAAGATATGAGTGTAAAGCGAGTTAGTATCAAATAAATATACCAATTCCTCCATGTCTTAATCAACTTTGGTGTCCCTTACATTCTAAAGAGATACGAATTAAAATCAACACGTCGTCTTTTATACGTTTGTAATATCTGGCCGTACCTCTTGAAGTGACATTCTGTGTATTTATACATATAACTTATTATCATTTAAAAGAAACATGTAAAACTCACCGTCTTGAGTTAATCCATAACCAGAAGCGACAGCGCTAGCCCCAGCAAGGTCCAAATTTGCTTCGTTGGCAGTAGGCAGAGAAATTGGAGAGATGATGGCTGTAGATAACATATTTTTGTAATCATAATTATGTATACGTTGATCGTGTAAAATGCAAATTAAAAAAAAAACATCACCTAATTATGTTCATTGATTATTCTCGATGGTTGAACTAAATATAAAATTGATATGATGTCAGCAAGATATTCTTTATCTATATTATTCATATAAGCTTACCTATGAGGAAATAATACAATCATGACTATAGGCATAGTAAAAACAAACCTGAGAAAGGAACGACGGTCGGCAGATATATCACAGCTACATCATTGCGAATAAGAGACGGCGACCACTGTGGATGCATAACAACAGCACTGCTTTCTAGTCTAGTTCCTCCGGTGAAGATAGTTACGGAACCAAGTACAACGGTGAATCTCCAAGCTTGGTGCTGACCATCATACCAGCAGTGAGCCGCTGTTATGACCCTATTCGCAGTGACTAGAGAACCACCGCATACACCAGTTCCTTCAATCTCGATAAAGCTACCGAGGAGACCGGCCTGAAATTAAACAAATACATAAAGTTTATATAATATATATTTTAACACCAGTGTCTACTAAGATGCATTTTTGTCGAAAAATGAGTGTTAAACATTTGTTTAATAAATTTTCAGTCTTTTTTACTATATTAATAATATCATAATAATTTATAAGTTCTGATTCTCTGGACGATAATAGAAACTGTATCGTAATCCGTTTCGTAGTTTAGAAGATGTAAACGGTGAAACAGACAGAATAAACTGTGATTTAACTTTAAACTTTAAGTATATAATTAGATACATTGTCATAATATTATCCACAGCAAATAGATATTACGTAGACAGTTAAAATTACATAAACTGTAGGTAGGTAATTTTATTTTATTTTAATCTTAGTCCGAAATAAAAATAATTTATTTATTTTATTTACTTATTTAACCCGCTGGTAGAGATGCGAACTTAACTGATAATAATGATTTGTATAACCCATTGATGTATAAAAAACCTTTCCGTTCGAAGAAATATTTTTGGATACATAGACTGCACTAAGTAATTTTTTTAAACTTTCTATATAATAGCGTTAATGGTTATAGTATAAAAACACTAACTGCAACTTTACTGTTTTCTAAATTTTAATTTAAGTTTTATTAGTTAGCTGTAAGATGAAAGAACATCTACGGTACACCAATTTTAAGATAACTAAAGGCCTAAGTAGATAAAAAATATTTTATCTTTCTTCGTGTTACAAATCTAATTAAGTATCTACCAATTATCACAAGTCGATCATATCTTTGATAGTAGAAAAAAACCCAATTAATGTAGGTAACTATAAGACTGTATTTAGTTTGTTTATTTTTTGATCATCCACCTTTTTTCTACAAAACGATTCCTGCATTACAAATTTATTTAATATAAAAAAAAAAATGGACATGATAATCATTTTTTTAGAATACTAAATACATAGTGCTTACCTGGTCGGTAGCTATAACCTACCTACTCTAGTCTATTAGAGAAGCTTTTAAACCTATTCCAGTGCTAACAGTCGAGACACAATTTGTCCTACTGTCAAAACAGGCATTCTCTAACTACTTACTTACATATGTAGTATTGCAGACTCTACATTAGTTTGATCGTAATATCTTATATTACCGTAATATATCGTATGATCGTAAGGAACTTGCCCAGTCAGGCTTCTCACTTTGACCTATAAAGTTCACATAAAGTCTGTGTAACTATCTCTCTAAACTGTACCAAGTACTAGGTATTGAACTTTCGTTTTTTATTTAAGGCACTTTTTATTAACTTCGTGCTTTATGATATTTTGTGATACAGTGCCGACTGCGGCATTGCAAATAATAGTGTCTTTTGCTTAAAACTAATAGGTAGCTCAAATGCATATATGTATTCATTTGCATGTGTGTGCAAAATAATATTCTTCTCTTTACAACTTCTGACTTATCTAGTACAAAGTTTGAATCTACTAAATCAACTAAAATTTGAGACAGTGTAGGTAAACAAATGAATTGATTAAATACCTGATAGGGAAATTCGCCAAGCCTTGAAGGTGATCCGCCAATAATCCTTTGTTGGGCATTTTGTTCCTCCGCTTTGCGGATTTTTTCCCCTAATGGAATCGCATACTTTTCAATGAAACCGAATGCAGAGAACTCAGTGTCCGTAGGCAGAACACTAGCGGAGGCAGCCGCCAACAAAGCTAGCACAATCAGCACCTTCATGATGTTTCACAAGTTGTCGAGTCCCTAACCTAGTAGTTTAACACTATTTATATGAAACTAATAAATAACAGATTATGTTGACTTAATTAACAGATAACAAGTATTTAATGTGATTATATTGATAAGTATTGTCTTGATATAAGTTATCGGCTTTGATTTCATACTTTCAGGCCTTACTAAGTATTTAGCAATAGTTAAAGAGATATCTCGGGTTTTTTAAATTGATGCATTACTCATAACTATTTGACGTAATAAAAAATCCCAACCTGAAACTTATTTTATTTTATCATCGTCACCACATCAGCCGAAAGACGTCTACTGCAAAACATGTAGGCCTCTGCCAGGTATCGCCACTTGGACCGGTCGTGAGTACCCTCATTTATAGATAGCCTACCACTGTTATCGTCGTCGTCGTTCCACCTTGTGAGTAGTTTACACATTACCACTTCAGTAAAACGACTCTACGAACTATATCCAGAAGGATTTCCTCACTCTGTATACCTACCTTTAAATCACTATGGAGATAGGTACCTAAGATAGCCTGTTCCATCGCCCTCTAATATGTAAGTCCCATAATAGTTAGCGACCAAGTCGTAAAGGAATATATAGGATAAGTATAATTTGATATTTAGATCTTTAGGTAAAGACAAGCTCCACTCGGTTTTGACATCTAAAGTACGTATGAGCCAAATTTCATCACTTTATTAATCGAATAGGTAGGTACCTAGGTAGCAGTGGCGAAGCGTCCATATAACACGATTCCTGCCGGCTTCCCTTTTAAATAAAAAAAAAGAGAAATGTCCTGACCTCCTTATGGAGGTCAGGACATATTTTCAGATATTTCAGACACGCAAGCAGTAATAGGTATAAACCTATTAGTGCTTGCGTGTCTACTCAAAGACTAACTAGCCTTCCGAAACTCAAAAGATTTTAGTCCCACCGGCTTCCCTCCTCGTAAAAGTGAATCTTCGCTACTGCTAGGTAGATACCTAACATCAGTACCCAAAGTGCTAAAAGGTTCTATGATTAGGTCCACGTTCCTAACACCTAATAATCCTAACCACTAGGTACCTACTTATGGACTTGGGAATTGTTAGAAACAAATACATTGGGCATTGCATTTTGCTAAATCACTTTCGTCTCACTGTGCCTCCGCATAACGCTACAATGAACCTTCCTACCTTCCTACCTTGTTGCTTCCGAAAGCACTATGTCTTTTGCTCGGTGCTTTTCGTTATTAGCACTAGAAACCACTTATCCACTAAGAGGGACATCATCATCATCATCATTTCAACCGAACGACGTTCACTGCTTGTCAGTGCTTGTGTTACATAATAATTACCTATATTATTCTGTAAGTAGGTATTTACAGTGGCTTCACAGAGATTTTTGACAGGGTAAGTAGGTACCTACATTATATTATTTAATTATGTTGCTAAAATTGTTATTTCAGGCAATTATTAAGATTTATAGGCAGTGCCGTTCTGCCTACGGAGTAGGTAAACTCTATCTATCCACCTAGTAAATAGGTAGGTCACAGGACACACATTATGTAATCTAGCTCCAAATCAAAACGGTAGGTTTGCGGTGGTAGGTAAACACTATGTATCGTCTTAAATGAAGGATCTTCGGACCAGACTTTATTCATGTAACATTCGAGTTGATTCGAGTTGTTCATTCTTCATACAATTTTCTGCCTGTTTATGTAGTAGATAGTTTTGGATAGCGACATCTATGCTCTCCATGTCGCATTAATTTGTCATCATTAGTCATCGTTGTCGTCGCTCTATTGTCTCAGTTTAAGTGTTTAATCTATGGCTCTATATATCTGATTTGCCCTGTTAACCTGATAGATGGCGGCACATATTTTTATCGTTACGGATAATTGAGAATTTGTATTTTATAACGGATCTCGGATGATTTCTACTGAAAATAATATTTTTGTTAGATAAAATAATATAGTATGGTAAATAGTATAGACGATTTCTTGCAATCATAATTTCGTGCTACAATTGATGAACGCTGTGGAACGCTAAAGATGGCGTCGCCATTTTGACATTGACAGACCACTGATCGAAAACAAGCATTCTATTTTGTGGAAATATTTACGTTTTCCCGTATTATGAACGACAACGATGATGAACTTACTACATTTTGTGATTCCGCGGTAAATCATATATCCGTAAAAGAATTAAAATAGCTTCAAAATTATTTAATGTTTATTGTGATTTTATGATACCCTTGCACTCCTTGCAGGCATCTCTTGTGGAAGGATGCCGTTTACCAGTACGAATGCAAGGAGGAGATGACTGGCCACTGGCAGAAATTATTAGTATTAAAGAAATACGCGGTCAGAGGGGTTATTATGTACATTATGTTGATTGTAAGTATTGTGTATTGGTAGGTGACAAATACATTACAATATTGATTCTTGTTTTAGGTAAAAGGCAGCTTGTAAACAGCAACTACACTTATAAATGTATTTTATTTGATAAAACACACCTAATAGAGACCGATATTCTATTTATTGTTAGGATGATATGTTTCTTTGTGTAATAATAAACATTGATTCATCCCGAGTTGCTCGGACACAGTTTGCACCATCATTGGTAAACTAACAAGTTTTGAAAACAGAAGCTCAATAATGGTAATTCAGTAAACAAACTATGTTTTATGATTGATTTTGTTTGTATCTTATTATAACAAAATACTTATTTATTTACTAAATTTCATCTAATTTTGTCAAACATTATGAGGATATTTTATAACTAGCTAGGTCAAGTCAATTTACTCGCTTTGGAACTTACATTATTTTTAATGCTATGCAGGCAGCCAAAATAGCATGTTTGATAAAAGCTACAATTATTGCTTAGGCGAAAATATAAAAAGGGATATCTCACAAATTTACAGGTCACTTGTAGCAACTGTCTTAAGCCTCATGGTTGCAACAACAAGAGTAACCTTTCAAATGCTGTGCGTGTTAGAGTATTTAGATAAAAACCAACTGTCATTTTATATTGAGACAATTTGCTGTATTGCAATTTGTTTGCTTGTGATCTCATATTCTAATATACCTACTCTAGGTTTCCTCACATGTCTTTCTTTACCACATTTGATAAATTTAATAAGTAACATTGTTTATGTGAGATAATAACAACTAAAATAAATAATTAAATTATAACTTTGAACAGGCAAATGTATACTTGCCCAATTTCGAAAACATTCAGTCTCATGCAAAAAACTTTATTGCCTGAGAAGCATTACATAACTGCTCAGTTTTTGTTTAAATTTTAGTTAATAAACGCCTGGATGAGTGGGTCGGTGAGTCATGGTTGGATACAAGAAAGGTCCAGTTTCCACAAAGAGATGGCATTGCAACTGGAGGCACAACAACGCCAAAGAAATCTCACATTGGATCAGGAGGTGGCGTTATGCCTAGTTTTATTAGTATGTGTTTGTTTTTGTTACTTTAGTTCTCCAATAGTCTAGAACATTCACTTTGCCACGTTATTATCATCTGTGCATTGAACTTAGTTCCACAGATATGAGTTATATTTTTATAATTTTTCCTAATTTTGTTTTTTGTAATGTGTGTGTTTACCTATGTACAAAACTGTAGTATTTTGAGATGTAGTCATCTGTGGAACTTTGTATCATCTAACTTTAAATCTTTTTTATTACAACCATTTGTTTTACCTTTTTGGGTAAAACATTTCAAGTAAATCAATAATATTGCATTTTGATTCAAAGATTTTATATCACAAAATTCACAACCTTACCTCATGCAGCATGTTAAATATTTTTACATTATTTTCTATGTAATGTAATAATTGACTTTCAAATCATTAGGTACTAGCCTTTTGACTCCAATTGGCTTATATTTTTTCAAAATAATTTATCTTATGATGGTAGATTGAGGCCTTACTACCAATCTAGACTTGAATGACTTTCTTACTCAAAATTTAGCTTAAATATATTTTTCTTTTCATATCATTATAATTGCTAACAATTTACCTTTCGATGTACCATCATAATAACAGTACTCATTGTCATATCAATTGGCCATTAAAATATAATATTTTGTCTGCAGATGATACTGTCTGCAATGAAAGTCAGAAGTCTAGTAGTACAAGTAGATCGGCTATTGGGGCTCCAGCTCCAACAATACAGCCAATTCAACCCAAAATACATGAAAAGACCCATTTTAATGCACTCAATGGTTCCGCACCAAAAAATGCACTTGGTATGTTGCAATTTATGATGCATTTGTGTATGTGCTTTGTGGTATAATATTCATGTATCTACAGATTTTTTACCATTACGGGTTTCTTATAACAACTCACTAAAATTTTTAGGAGATAGCCAGTATACTTTAGTATTCTTTCAGAAGATGAGTATTTTATTTAATTAAATACATTAGAGGAAAACAGCCAACATAGTTATTTAATTTATCCTCTCAAAATGAGTTAAGTCAAATTATTTATATATAATACCTTATCACAAAATTTCAAATATTGCATTTAAATGAAACGCCAATCTATAATATTTTTTTTTCAATTATTGTAGGTTTTCTGTTTGACTATTGCATGTTGCTTGTGAAACAGTTTTAAATTTGCTTGTATATAATGCAATTCAATTATGAATGGGACTACATTTAGATGTGTGTTGTGTAAGTTAAAAAATCTATAGTACCTAAGTTTATATTAAAATATGATTATTTTTAAAAGATAATTGGCTTTCCTATTAATAGTTGAATTGCATAGTGGACCTGTGTCCAGGAAAAATGCATTTCTAAACAGATTTTGCTATAAGTACAGAGAATAGTGAATAAAGAAGCTAAAACGAAGCTTAACAAAACATCTATGGGATTCTGTATATATCTGTGATTATTAAGTTATTGCTTGCTATCTGTGTATTGTAGCAATATGTAAGTTAAAGTGGTCTGTTCTATGGTTAAGTATCGACAGCAACTTTACCTACATACTAAAATCACCAGACTGTGCTCAACTTGTTTGATAAGCATGGTAACAAAACCGTCATTTGGGAAAGGCCTATGGACCTGCAGTTGAAGTCTTCGGGTAATAATCCCCAACCACACAGAGAGTGCCGGGGGCCCGAATTTCCCCCGTTCCATTTTCGTACTCGTTTCACTATTTTTCAATCTCAATCCTTTCACCTACCCCACTCCCTTTACGGTGGGCAGTGGCTTTGCAGTCTCTGACATTGCAGGAGTAATACATGGGAGTGAGTCGTACTAAGCGACAGTTACACCATTACGTAGGCTGTTTGCTCGTCTGCCACTGTCAGCTATAAAAAAAATACTAGGTTGAAGCCTTGAAGGTAAGGTGACCTTAGTAAACTCCAAGTCACCTTAGTAAACTCTCACGATTGGCAAAAATAGGGCACTTGACTGGTTGAGAGTACTAAATGTCTTTGGACTGAAATGATGATACTGATGTAATGTCAGCAATAGACAAATGGGTTCACAAAGTCCATGAGCACTGTTTGTATGCTTACTTTAATTTTAACATTGCTAAATGTACACATAATCTATATTGCAATTATTATAGTTGTGTATATATCTACTAACGCTTTAACTATTATAAAGATTTATGAAAATTACATTATTTTTCAGTCATTTTCAAAATTTTAATATTTTAAGCGCCTTTGTAAATCTGAATGATGCAATACGACACTATTGCAATTGTATTTTCCGTAGGCGTTTGTTGTGAGACCGAATGAAACTTGATATCAAAGCGAAGCGAGGGCGGACGTCAAGTTTATATATATTTTTGTAGGCAATGTGGCTATGAAAATATGAAATATATATATCCTGGCACCAGATCTAAGCTTGTTGTGTTATTTTTTTTATACTAACTGCCTGCTAATTAATTTGTCTATGCCGATTAAAACTATGTGCAATTATGTTAGCAAATTTTTTGGTAAAAAATCGGCACACAGTATTTTTACACTACACGCCACCTGCGCAAGAACAGCGTCATACTAACGACAGATAGAGCCCCGATGTCGGGACATGAATCTCAATTAGATTTATAGATACAGTATCAGCAATTTTTATTTTTGAGTGCGTTTTCTTTCCACCCCATATTAATAAAATAGGTACAGTTATAATATCGCACTGTCAGTGAAAAAGAGACGAAATAAACATCTTTGGAAATACCTAACGAGTGCTGTTTGTCATAAAGTTTAAAATTGCCGAATCACTTCACATATTGTATAATTTTTCTACTAACTGCGATATAAACTTCATGTAAGGTGTTATAGCGGGCGAGCCTCGACAACTGGTCTCTCGCCCAGCGAGTCCCACTCTCGGTAACGACTCATCGTCGCTTGTTAATGGCAGTGCCGTACTAGCTGCGGCTTTACAGAAGAAAATTAATAGAAAACGAAAAGCACCGTCTATAGATAATGAGGTAAGTTTACCAAATGTTTTTATACACTGTGTAAATTACTTAACCCTTTCATGGACAGTGATGTAGACACAATAGAAGATTTATTGTCATTACGGCCATATCCGTTTACTGTACCACAAAGTGTTAAATTGCAAATTTACAATTATTGCATAAGTACTTAAAAAGTCTTCACTTGGTACCTACATATTTTTACTGTAAGAAGATCATTTTTCTGCCAAAGACAGTTGTGCGTATCATGTGGTATCAGCTGCACATTTTGCTAGCCATGTTATGTACCTACATGTCTTAGTACCATTTGCAGAACAAAATGTCAAAATAGACCATATCAGTTGTGTGACATAATTGACTTACAGCCGTCAAGGCAAATTCTAAATATGTATTTTCATTGCTAAGTATTTGGAGAACTAAAATATCGCGTGGATCTAGGGTAATAGATCCACGCTGGTTTCAGCATGAATGGGCCGGATCGACTGGGGAAGTACTACCCTCTCATAGAAGATCGACGTAAGAGTAGTAGTATCCGTACTATAGCGTTTTGTTCAGCGAGTGAGAGTGCCGGACACCCAAATTTCCCCCTTTCTTCTTTCCTTAACTCCCTGAAGTTGGTGCCAAGTAAAATAACAAAAAAAATAACTCGGTACATAGAGGTATCGTCAATCTTAATTTGCTATTGTAAGGTTCTTATAGTATTTGCTTGGCACCAACTTCAAAATTATAAAATACTTATTTAATCATTTCTGATTACTTAATCAAAATACGAATTACTTTCTGCTAAGTAAACTTATTTTTAACTTTTTAGTTTCCTTTACGTTTGAAGTCGTTTTTTTTTTCTTTAAAAGTATTTTATTTTACGATTTTCAGTGATGAGTAGACCTAAATCTTGCTTAGGTATTATTTTTTTACGAACTAAACTTTTTGGAATATTGAATCGTATGAAGTAAGCCCGACATGACTGCTACTAAGGAATTCCCTCGACTGTCTATGGTCACTTGTAATGGGAGTTAAAACCCATATGGGTGCAAAGTTCTCATCATTAAAAGTCCTAACACTAAGTACCTAATTGCTGTAAATCGTTGTCGAGTTCCCTCGACTGTTTTTCGGTTCCATCATCATATCAACTCCAAACCTTCACTAAATAGTAGTGCCTTAAAATACATAATGAAAAAAATAACAAATGCACTAGTCGCTAGTACGATTTTCGAAAGTTTTCCTTGATTTCCCTGGGATGCCATCATCAGATCCTAGTTTCTTTATCATGGTACCACACTTGTGATATCTACTTTCCAACAAAAAAAGATTCATCGAAATCGGTTCATATATATATATATATATATATATATATATATATATCGATTGATTTCGATCGGTCGAATTGAGAAACCTCCTTTTTTTGAAGTCGGTTAATAAGTAGTTAGTAGTTGTAGTAGTACGTGTAATTCATCGTCGTTGCCATTATATATGCACTATTATTAATGAACGTAAACTCAAAGTTTACAACCAAAACAAGAAAAAAAACAACCCTTCACCTAACCCATTTCCAGCTGTCATAGTGGATGCCACTATACCAGCAGCCGTTTGAGATGATGGCTTTTGGTATGGTGGCCACCACTGTTAGATTCGACTGACTGCTTACCATCAGGCAAAAAGGAGTCGCTTTGGTAGGCTAATATAAAAACCCGTAAATATTTGATTATTATAATTACAGGAGCCAAAGCAAAACTCTAAAACATTTCAATCTGACACCATTCCTTCTCTCGAAACGGAAAATAGTGAGAGCACAGTCAGTGGTACCGCTACCCCTACTACAAGACCGCGACAGTCTGGCAGTATGGTGGCTCACGGTCACGACGACCTCGTCACTAGAATGAAGAACATTGAAATGATAGAATTAGGCCGAAATAGAATAAGACCGTGGTATTTTGCACCGTATCCACAGGTAAGTTCTGCGAATGTCCCCTTTAGTAGCTAAGCAGTGAGAGCACAGTCAGTGGCACCGCCACTCCCACTTCAAGGCCTCGACATTCTGGCAGTATGGTGACTCACGTTTACGACTACGTCGTCACCAGGATGAAGAACATTGAAATGATAGAATTTAGGCCAAAATAGAATAAGACCGTGGTATTTTGCACCGTATCCACAGGTAAGTTCTGCGAATGTCCCCTTTAGTAGCTAAGCAGTGAGAGCACAGTCAGTGGCACCGCCACTCCCACTTCAAGGCCTCGACATTCTGGCAGTATGGTGGCTCACGGTTACGACTACGTCGTCACTAGGATGAAGAACATTGAAATGATAAAATTGGGCCGAAATAGAATAAGACCGTGGTATTTTGCACCGTATCCACAGGTAAGTTCTGCGAATGTCCCCTTTAGTAGCTAAGCAGTGAGAGCACAGTCAGTGGCACCGCCACTCCCACTTCAAGGCCTCGACATTCTGGCAGTATGGTGGCTCACGGTTACGACTACGTCGTCACTAGGATAAAGAACATTGAAATGATAAAATTGGGCCGAAATAGAATAAGACCATGGTATTTTGCACAGTATCCGCAGGTAGGTTCGGCAAATGTATCTATTAGTAATAAGTAAACAGTCTGCCTATGTGCAAGAAGTATACGCCGGTCGTCGTCATAAAAAGCGACAGGTGTTGCTATTACTTCTGTTTACTGTTGCCGCCATGTAGAATAATAGGAAAATAATCTATTGGACAGGCAAGAACCCATCTCGACTGTTACCAATACAATGCAAGCACCTGCTATCAGCAAGAACCTGTTTAGGTTGAGTTGCTTTACTGCAGTCTTCTATTGAGTGAAACTACTTTCTCAGCCGGACTGCGCCATCTCCAAAATCTACTCGCTTACAAAATCTACTTACTGTGCACTACTTCTAGTGTTAAGGAGTCTATCCAATACACCGTATCATACCATCACCGTGCTATGAACGTATCAGGATCGGCAAGGAACACGATACGCTCTACTATGCCCACTAGACAGTATTATTATATTCTCGTCGACCAATTGTTGACGCTCTCTGCATGGCACGCGATGGTGCTGGTCGGTGACGGAACGGTCTAGTGTGCATAGTCTCATACTTTTCAATACAAAGAATATTATTTTGTCTGACACATTCATAGCACGGTCGTGATATGGTATGGTGTAGTCGGCAGACTCTTTTAAACCTTCAATGTTGAGTTTAATAAAATTATGGAAACAATACAAATTATCATATTTATCTGACATTTATTTTTCAGGAAATGGTCAATCTACCTTGCATTTACATTTGTGAATTCTGTTTGAAGTATAGAAAAAGTAAAAAATGTCTTGAAAGACACTTGGTGAGTAGGGTTTTATTTCTCAACTAGCTTTCCGCGGCGCAGTTTCAACCGCGTCCTTACTCTGCTCCCGTCGCCAGTAGCGTGATGTAACACAGCTATAACTTTCCTCGAGAACTGGGCTATCATACGCAAAAAG
The DNA here is from genome assembly GCA_963082885.1 of Parascotia fuliginaria. Classification (NCBI taxonomy): domain Eukaryota; kingdom Metazoa; phylum Arthropoda; class Insecta; order Lepidoptera; family Erebidae; genus Parascotia; species Parascotia fuliginaria. Next base: position 10,056,165 of record OY720186.1, read on the forward strand.
AATTTTTCAAATCCGCTACCGGTCGGATTTGAAAAATTCTAGAGATTAGCGCGTTAAAACAAACAAACTCTTCCGCTTTATTTAATAGTGTAGATATCTACACAATCAATTTTTTTATTGTAATTATCTGGAAATATTAACAAGATATTTTTCTTTAATTTGGCCAGATTACTTTGCCGTTCTACCAAAAAGGCATGGTTTAGCTGAAATGATGACAATTTCGATAGCTATGCACCAACGTCGCGAATCCCAAAAACACAGTTAAATATTGTTTTCCCTTTCAGATAAAATGCAAACTAAAACATCCACCTGGCAATGAGATATATCGCAAAGGCAGCATATCTTTCTTCGAGATCGATGGCCGAAAGAACAAATGTTACGCTCAAAATCTCTGCCTACTCGCTAAACTATTCCTCGATCACAAGACCTTGTATTATGACACGGATCCCTTTTTATTTTATGTTATGACAGAATTTGACGCCAGAGGTAATATATAGCATTTTGAATGTATAACATTTTTAAAATTTTATGCCATAAATTACTTCCTAATAGATGTCACAATAATATTTATTTGTTCTGAATCCAACTTACAAAAATGAAGGGAGCGGGATGCGCGTAACGTAAAAACTGCGCTGTGATTAGCTATTTTAATGTCAAGGTTCCAATGCACTGAAATACATCAACATATAAGAGTTATCTGTGAATTTAACAAATCCATCTATACTAAATTCGGTACTAAACGTAAACGGTGTTGATTACAGGATTTCATATAGTAGGATACTTTTCAAAGGAGAAAGAGAGCACAGAAGACTACAATGTAGCGTGTATATTGACATTACCTCCATACCAAAGAAAAGGTTATGGAAAACTTCTCATAGAATTTAGTAAGTATTTTTTTTCACTAACTAGATAGTTTTCAGATTCTGCTCACTACAACGTACCATACTATCACCGTAATATTAAGTGTCAGGGGAAAAAATTGCTCGAACCGTACATAATCATCCGCGAAAATATCAGGCGACGCTGTAGTGGACATAGTTGTGCGCATCGTGTTGCTTTTCGATCCAGATACGTTCATAGCACGGTCATTATATGGTACGGTATAGTGAGCAGATTCCTTAAGGTTGCAAACAAACGTAAAACTCGTCTGACGGTTAGCTGTTATGGTAGCTTGCAATGATAGAAGTATATCTTGAACGGTACCCTTCATATAAAATCGCTATTATGGTAGGCGCTGAAACAAATATCCTCCAATGACGCAAAAAAAACTAACTATCCGATTGTACAGACATTCTCGCTCTGTGACTAACTTCACATCAATCTATTGCTTCCAATTATTGATCACGAAGATTGTGACAACACTTAAGATACTTACGGTGTGACTAGAGATGCAGGGGTGAACATGGAAAAATCCGGGCATTTTTTCAGCCCTAGCTGAATTACTATTTCATCGCTCTTCTGTCCCTGTTGATCCCAACCACGAAATGACTAGTAATCAGCCACATTTTTTAGTTTTCCTAGTGAAATCTGCGTTATAACGCTGTGTTTATGAATTATGAATTTTAGTCACCAGATATTAAAGCACTGTCGAATAATACATTAATAAACAAAATAGTTAAAATCTATTCCAAACTTTGAAATCATCTCTATAAACCTCGTTTTGCGGTACTGATTTTCTCTTGGGAGTGAGACCTACATGATATTTGTGCTATATTTTTGTTATAGGTAGTTTCCTTCACAAAGTTTTCATTCACCAATATTCATCAATATCTGGATAAAAGTATTAATTTGTTTAAAAAAGACCCATAGATGTTTTTAGTCGGTTTCAAAATTACTTATTTGTTTACTTAATTATTATATCTGATTACTTTCAGGTTATGAATTATCAAAATTTGAAGGTAAAACAGGTTCGCCAGAGAAACCTCTATCGGATCTTGGGCTACTGTCGTACCGAAGTTACTGGGCGCAGACCATTCTAGACATACTGACACACATCAAACCCGTAGGAGATAACGAGAAACCTATCATTACTATCAAGTGAGTGAGGATTATTATGATTAAATGTCATACAATTAAAAACTTTAACTCATGAATTATAACCAAAGTGACTCCACCCCGCCTGATGGTGGTAAGCAGTCAGTGGAATCCAAAAGTGGTGGCCACTATACCAAAAGCCATCGCTCTAAACTGCTGGTATGGTGGCCTCCACTATGGCAGCTGGGAATGGGGTTAGGGGAAGGGAGTGAGGGAGGTGAGGAAAGAGGAAATGGGGGAAATTGGGCCTCCGGCACTCTCACTCCGGACGAAACGAATACTACTACTCTTACTAAATGTATTAATAATATATGTGGGATTGTATGGCAAAATAAACGAGGAAAGATAATTAAAATACTTTTTATTTGAAAATATACGTCTCTTGTTATGCGTTACACCGACTGTTCCCCTTTTCCTCCCCCAGTTACCCCGTACTTCCGTCGTGTATCTCTCCCTCTCACTCGCACACATACTTCCCTTTCTTTCATCCGCTGCGTTCCGTTTGCACATTACTCTCTTATACGCTACGTTCATATTTTAACAATATTTTATCCCACAGTCGGCCATCCTGATCCATGTCTGTCCTCAGACATCCACACATACATTCCTAGCTTTCAACTTAAATTATTTAACTTAACTACTACAACATCACGGTAACAACATATTATCATCACTTAATTTGTAAGTTACATTTCAAAAGAGAAGACACAAAATGACAATTACAACATAACATTGTCAAGGTTTCTTTTTAAACATGTTTACACACTTTTATTTAGATATACATCAAATTTATAATAAACTAAGCTAACTTAATAACAGTACAGGGTTTTAATGAAACATTGCACACAACCATTCATACACAAACCTGAAACAACATAAACTTAAATAAATAATCAACTCTCACCTTTTAGGTTTTGGAGTGGACATCTGGCCACGCCTTCATGTAATCTGCTGAACTAGAGGTTACCCCAGGGCCTTCAGTATTATAGTCAAGCTTTTTCACATCATATCTGTTGTTTCTCTTTACTTTTACAACTTGATAGGGCCCTAGATATTTGGCTTTCAGCTTCATTCCTGTGCCAAACTGAGTGCGTTTTATTGCCACTAAATCTCCTTCTTTGTACTTAATACCTTCTTTTCTCTTCTTATTAAAATTTCTAATGTTTTCTTCCTGAACTTGTAGAATTTGTTCTTTAGCTATCTGTCTAAGCTTTTCTCGCTCTTCTGAATAGCTTTCTCTTTCTTCTTCTATAAGCAAATCATAAATCTCGACATCTTCCTTTATTCTCATCTTAGTCCCGATTAATAGTTGGTAAGGTGTAGTATTTATGCTTCGCTGAAAAGTACTATTTAGAGAACGCTGTAATCTACTTACATGCCTGTACCACAGAGCAGGATTTTCTATACACATCTTTGTAAGTATGGAGATTATAGTACGATGAACCCTTTCCACTTGTCCATTTCCTCTAGGCACTCCCGTTGTAATTTTGATGTGTTGTATGTTTTCGTCTTTACAATACTCTTGAAACTCATTGCTTGTATAAGCTGTTCCTCGATCAGTTATAAATCTGGTTGGATTGCCAAAATGTTGTTGGTGAATTTTCAACTTTTCAATAGTTTCTTTACTTGTGGTACCTTTGGTGGGAAATAACCAAGTAAACTTCGTAAATGCGTCTACAATCGTGAGGATATGGTTATATTGTTTCTTCGTTTCAGTCATTGGCCCAATGTGATCTAAATGAAGTGTATGCAGTGGTGATTCTTCTTTTTCAATCGGAGTTAGGAATCCTTCTTGTTTTCCCTCTTTACGCGTAGCCAATAAACATGGTATACAACTCGTAATAAACTCTTCAATTTTCTTATCAAGGTTCTTGATAAAATAGTCTTTACTTATTAATTCAATCATTTTTCGTTTTGAAAAATGTCCATTTGTATGAGCCCTTTTTATGATTTCATTTTCCATAGACTTTGGGACCACTAAATGCTTTTCAATTCCTTTATACAGCAATCCATTATCAATATAATAATCACCATAAGTTCTCTCCTGTAAAATCTCTAATATAGCTTTCAGACTGTCATCCAACTGTTGTGCTCGCCTGATCTCATCGTGCAGGGTTACTACTGCTATATATGGGTTTCGGCTTAATGCATCAGTATGCTTCATCCGCGTTCCTGGCCGATGTTCAACCACAAAGTCAAACTCTTGCAGAAGCAATGCCCACCTTGCGACTCTGGTACTCAAATCTTTTTTCTTAAGTGTCATCTGGAATGCTTGGCAATCAGTTACAATTTTGAATCTTATACCATACAAGTAATGTCTAAATTTTTTTATTCCTTCTATAATAGCCAGACTCTCCAGTTCATAACTGGTGTACTTTTTTTCCGCATCATTTGTCTTACGACTCATGTAATATACTGGATGTAGTCCACCATCATCATCAGATCGCTGCATGAGTATAGCAGCATAAGCCAGACATGATGCGTCTGTATGCATTTCCGTTGCAAATCTTGAATTAAATATTTGCAAAACTGGTTTAGTGGTTAAACATTCCTTCAAATAATTGAATGCACACCGTTGCTCATCATTAAATTCGAAATTGACGTCTTTCTTAAGTAAATCTGTAAGTGGCCGTGCTATAGATGCAAAATTCTGGATATACTTTCTAAAATATGATGCCAAACCAATAAAACTTTGTAAGTGTTTAACTGTTTTGGGTTCTGGAAACTTTGTAACTGCATCTATCTTTTCACTGGCAGGCCTTACTTGTCCATTCTCAATCGTATGACCCAAATAAGTTATGCTTCGACATATCAGCTGTGCTTTTTTCCAATTTATTTGTAAGCCATATTCAGATGCCACTCTTAAAACTTCTCTTAATCTATCTACAGCTTCCTGCTCATCTTTTGCTGGAATAAGAATATCGTCAACAAATATTAGAACAATCCCTTTAGATATTAATTCTCTGAAGATTATTGTTACAAACCTCATAAAATAGTTTGGGCAAACAGACAACCCAAACGGAGCTTTCAAAAACTCGAACTGACCGTGGTGTGTAACAAATGCAGTGTACTTTACTGACTCACTGCTGACCTTTAGATGGAAAAATCCATTTTTTAAGTCTAGTACACTAAATACCTTTGCTTCAGCCAACTTGTCAATGTAATCCTCAATAATCGGCAATGGAAACTCATCTTTTATAATTTTATTATTTAGTTTTCTATAGTCAACACACACCCTAATAGCACCATCTTTTTTGCGAACAAGAACTAATGGACTGGCATATTCAGAGTAACTTACACGTACCACTCCTTGCTCAAGCCACTCAGCAACTTGTTCCTCAACTACCACCTGCTCCTTTAGTGATATGCGTCGTGGACGTTGCACCACTGGGACATCATCTTTGACAATTATTTTTAGCTGAATAGGAGCTTCTTTAATTTGACGTGGTTGATAGCTCTCAATTATCTGCACAACCTCTTCTTTAAGGCAGGTATTACTTACATGACCAATCTCGACACTGCAACTGAAACAATTGATTTCATTCACCCATTCCACAGGTTTCATCCACACAGCACTACCATTCATAACCACCACAACATTCCTGAGAAATTCGTGACCTATGATTACATCAAAAGGCATACAGTCTCTAGGTACCACGTAGAATAACACGTCCTCGTATTTCGTATCGTCGATCACAACCTCTGTCGTTATACAACCTGATGATTTTACTTTAGCGAAACCAAGTCCAGTTAACGTAATGTTATTGTCCATCACCTTACCGACATTAGCACAAAACTCAGAAGATACTAAGTTCACATCACTGCCCGAATCAATAAGCGCACTTGTCGTTTTTCCACATAACTCTACGATCTTCAATGGTTTTTCCCGCCGCTCTTGGTTGTTTACCTTGTCATCATGCTCGACTTCGTTTTGAAATACATTATCTTCGTTGACATCTGTCATCTTGTCACTGTCATTCTGTGAGAGTGACGTAACATCTGCGTTGTTGAACGATGATTGACCGAACATCGCTTGCCTGCTCACACGTTCACCGCTCCCGCTTCCACTCGATGTCGATGCGCTGTTGTGATTATTATTTCTATCGCCGGAAGTGCCGGAAGTACGCCATCTTGATAAACTCCTTGAATCTTCCTTACAGCCTACCGCCATGTTTTTTCTATGTGGGCACTTTGGTGAAATATGCCCATGTTCGTTGCAGTTAAAGCACTTTGGTCCTTGTGCCTTCTGCGGACATTCTTTGGACACATGATCGTCGTCACCACAGTTATAGCACCTTCTCAACGTCCTTTCGCGACGTACGATGCTGCCGCGTTTTTCGTTACTATAAGTGTAGGTACTTTTAGAATGTTCCAGCTTCATCTTCTCCTTCACAGTTTCGTAGATTTTCAACTTTTCTTTAAGATCCGAATACGTAGTCACACCGTATAGCATGATTTTATTGGTCTCGTGGTCGACTATGCCATCAACTATGTATTTAATGGCCACGTAATCGGCTATCTTGCCCCTTTTTCCCAATTCCTTCATGACCATCATATAGTCGATGCAAGTCTCGTCACGTCTTTTCTTCCGCTGGCTCATGAGCTCGTGTATAGTCTTGATGTCAACGGTGTCAGGGAACTCTTTACTCAGTGCCGTCTTTAGGTCTTCCCATGTTTTGTGAGGGCGTTCAGCTTGTATCCACAGCTGTGCGGTGCCGGATAGGGATCTCCGTGCCATCAACAGCTGTTGTAAAGGAGTCCAATCGCATATTTCTCCATTTTCTTCTACGTCTTGTATCCATCGCGTCACTGGATAGGTTTTATCTTGACCGGTGAATTTAGGTATTAGATCCGAAGTTAGGTACAACATTGAGCTTAGCCCCGTACGTGATTCGTCTTTCGTCATTTTCACAATCGTCGTTCTCACCGTTTGCCGATACCGTCGTAAATAGGCCGCCGTTGATTTTCGAATACGATCTGTCGCCGTTCACCACGCCACGTGCCGGACTCCGTCGTTCGTCGTTAAACTTCTTAAAACTCGAACCTGCGTTGTTATTTTGCCAATCCCGGACGAGCCCCCAATTTTGTGGGATTGTATGGCAAAATAAACGAGGAAAGATAATTAAAATACTTTTTATTTGAAAATATACGTCTCTTGTTATGCGTTACACCGACTGTTCCCCTTTTCCTCCCCCAGTTACCCCGTACTTCCGTCGTGTATCTCTCCCTCTCACTCGCACACATACTTCCCTTTCTTTCATCCGCTGCGTTCCGTTTGCACATTACTCTCTTATACGCTACGTTCATATTTTAACAATATTTTATCCCACATATATCAATGTAAAATAATTAGTATTAAATGTGAAAATTAAATTATAAAAACAATGAATGAATAATGGTATTTAACACCCAACAACAGCTTAGTTATTAATTTATAAACATATCTATTAATTGTCCAAATAACAATAATAATGTAATTATTTTTTTATTAAATTTCAGTGAAATCTGCGAGCTGACCAGTATAAAGAAAGAAGACGTAATAAGCACATTGCAGAACTTAAACTTAATCAACTACTACAAGGGTCAATACATTATTTCTGTCAATGAGGTGAAGTATTTATTTCACTAGTATTCATAGTAGTAAGACCAAAATGTTTGCCCCAATGATGTAACATTTGCTTAATGATACCTTACAGCAACATGAAAAGGCGATGGAAAAACGGACATTGCGTATCGACCCCAAATGTTTGCATTGGACTCCAAAAGATTGGTCGAAACGTGCGAAATGGTAAGATTAACCAACATTGTTCGAAAGTTCTCATTTGTTCTATCGAACATAGCGTCACAGGACAACAAATATGTTCCCTTTTTTATTCCATAGAATTACATACTATTCATAAGCGTCTATTGATATAGAATAAATTAAAAAAATCATATATTTTATAGTACAAAATGAGAAAATATGTCTTATTTTGTCCTGTGTCATGTTCCATAGAACAAAAGGAAACTTAAATTTAATCATACACCATTTCATCGTTCTATTAATGACAGGTTAATCAAACGCATATAAATGTTGACGATCTGAAGTATATTTTTTTCTTTTGTCACCAGCGTTTGAAGTCATAGAGTGTGAAGATGCGAGCTATCTAACTCTGGCTTCCGAAACGTACGCAATTTGTTCATTTTGTATCTAATTTTTATAATGTTAATCGCATTTAATCATTTAAATCATGCAATCACCGCTAACATGCTTTGGGTTCATCATCATTATTCATTAATCATTTTTAAAACTAAAGTATACACGATCCAAGTTTATTCGATAAAATAATGGTTGAAAACTTTTGCGAAACTTGGATCGTGCTAGTAGCTTAATTTTATATAACCACGACCATATTTAGCATAATTATTTAATCAATTAGTTATTTTTTAGGATTATAGCGTCTAACAATGGTGCTTTTGCTGATAAATAACAGATTTCAGACTGAATATGTTCCAAATTTATCCTTAAACCGTATTTCTGGCAATATTTGTATAATAACGATGTAAGGTTTTAAGACTACATTTTGTAGTAGTGTGTAGAGTAGGTAATATAATGATCAAGCCACGGGCATCATGAGAATAGCATTGTAGAAATAGCGTCTTATTTTTCAAAAACAATATTATTGTAAATATTGCCGAAAATACAGCCAATTTTGTTGTACCATTGTATATTCTCATTTATTATATAAATATTTTAAATGTTATTACAAAACACTATTAAACATACAGTAGTAATCAAATATATATAAACAATTATTTCACTATCAATTTTTTACTGCAATTTGTCACCGATCTTATATTACGTCAGAATTTAGATGAACTTAAAAAAGTGCCACAAATACCATTGTGTAAACGTATTTTCACCTAAGCTTTATAGCCGGGCAATAGCGTAACAGCCATATAACGATAGGAAAGCTTGTCGCTCACCATACAACGCTTTGCTCAAACACTGGCGCTTCTTAATAACAGTTTTGTAAATGGGACCGAAAAGAGTTGGGATATAAATAACAAATGGGTATTGAGGTTATTTGCAATAATTGTTTGTGGGATATGGTGCGATTGGCTAAACTTTATGGTTATACTTATTTTAATTTCAAATTAAGTCTTTTGTTTCATTTCGGTCATTAAATCTTTAAAATTTAGTCTTTGAACCCTGCTGCTTTAATCTCAAATGTCTAGAAAGGTCGAATATCGTTTTCTATTGTACTAGCACTATTTCGAACCAAATAACTAAATATTATTTGCTATTAGTCTTACACGTCCGCCATTTTACATTATAATAATGTTCGCTTATTTAGCCTATGTCCATTGGCTTAAGCAGGGCCACATGCCACTTCCATTCACAACATACGATCCAAATTGATAACATCCTCCTTTTTGAAGTCGGTTAAAAATTATATTATATTCAGATGCACAACATATTCTCATCATGTGAGATCATGCTTAAATGAATTAATTATGAACTATTTTGTAGTAATATTCCTAATCATCTAAAATAAAGTGATGACCTATTTTACTCACATAGTAAAAACACTTACTTGTCAAACGACGCTCTTTTCTCATATATGTTGGCCTAATACTGTAAATATTATTTAAATTTCTTCTTCCCTCGCAACAATTTGTCCCGATCATCTTCCTGATACAGGCTAAACCTGATTAATTTAGAGTTAAAAACCGGTAAGTGGTCCGCCTGATGATAATTGGTAACCATCTCTCCTAAACATACCTTTAGTTTGAATGTAAATATTACTTTTTCTATCATGTACAAGTACCTGTGCCTTATAAGTGTTATTACCTCGGGAGTATCAAAATGTCCAGTAAAAAGTTTTGAAAAACAAGCATGCTTGCATGCTTACTTCACACAATATATATTAATTAAAGGCTTGTATTATATCAACATATTTCAATATATTGTTTATTACTTTAATGCTATTTTATAAACTTATAGGTAACTGCTGGTCCCGTTTCATCATCGCGAAGCCATTCAACGTATAATTTACGCTGGTTCTACAATTTATCCTGTAGTTTCTTATAAGGTAATAATTTGGCATTTCTCAAAGAGTGTAGTTATATTATCCCTTAATATGTAGTACAAATGTATTAATAGTATTGTGTATTCTACCTCGTACGTAGTATTAACTGCTTTTAATCTTTTATTTATCAGGGTATTTGTAAATTTCACATATTTTTCTGTCTAGTTAAAAAACAATATGAACTTGTCGTGCTTTTGACTAAACGTTGACTTAGAACGTCTTACAGCTATAGATGGCGGTATTATGAACTGTCATGGCCGCTTTGGAATGTTTAAAGTCACTTGTTTATGAGTATCACAGGAAGAAGCCGTCAACTGCTGAAAGGCTTAAATATTATGGCTCAGTAAAAATCAGCTTTATACTCCTGTGTATATTGTAAATCCCAATAAGTAATTAAAACACGTCGAGTTCTTGTTACACTTTTTGAGATTTGCTAATATTAAATATTTTTCTAGTCTCAGTTTTGACCGATTCAAGTAATTGTTGATGACAAATTGAAGTGTGTTGTAAGAATGAAATATATTTCATAATGCTCGCTACATTAGCCTTGTAAGTTATTCAATACATTTTTAAATGTAAGCCTTTTGTGATATTAAATAATATCATTGTTTTAGAATTGGTTTGTTTACTTTTTATGAGATTGAGTTCTCTTTTTCCCTTCTTATTTTGCTTTTTAATGTTAAGGGTTGGAAATTGAGCAGGTGTTATTGTGTCTGTTTGGAAGACATATATATATTTTCCAGGTATATATCGGACATTACTGATTTATATCAGTGGTATGGTAGGAAAACATTGCAAAAAACCTGATCCATAACAATTTTTACTACATCTTTTGTTGTCAAAATGGATTAGCTTATTGAGAACAGACGCAACTAAAAGATAAAATAAGCTGAGGATTTGGTTCAACAGTGTTACAAATAAAACATAATGTTTTCTATGCAATATAATGATTTATTCTTCAATATATAAGCGCAATAATTTTGCTTTGACTGTCAAAATATTTATATTTATGAAGCAGGTACAAGTGATGTTACAACACTTACAAAACCTAATACGAATTATTATTTTTAATATTATAACAATCTTAAATTGAAAATGGTACATTATGATTCAATTTTAATCACTTTGTGACAAATATTTTCTCATTAAAATGGTCAAATTATATGTATGTAAATCTATAGAAAATTTAATAATGAATATCAAAGCATTAGTAAATATTTGACTTAAATAGCATAAGATATAACAATATACTTAATATAAAAGTTGATTCGAATACTCATTCATAATAATATAAATTATTAAGTTAATTCTTATTTTGTAACAACAATAAATCGTTAAACAAAGTGTAATACTCGTCGTTTTATAACTTACAACCGAATGTTATGCAATAGTAATGTACTATCACAACTGCCCACGGGCACGTGGGAGTGCAAACACGGACAAATTAAGTTTATGTAATGTTGGGCATTGATCAAACAACATAATTACGTGTAAAATATTACCAAGTCAAGTTCAGCTCAACAGATATAGAGAAAAAGATCATCAGCCTTGCCACATTCGCTCTTATATCCCTTATGATTAGAGCACTATGGTACAAGTTGGTAGACTACACACAGCAGCAGCAGACGACGTGTCGTCGCTTCATGTCGCCACGACACGTCGTTGCTGGTTCTGAGTGTTCCTTGAAACAAGATGTCTGACGTGTTCGCAAATAGCGATTTCAATCGCAATTTTATATTTTTTATTAGAAGAGGCAGAAGACGATGATGACTTGTGTTTACTGTACAGAAAAAGACCGGAAGCCACACGTCCTATGCTTAAATGATTAGGTACATAGTTTTTGTGAGATGCATCGTACAGTGCGGGATGTTGGACCACCTTTGGATTTATGAGTTTATTTTCTACAGAATCGGCAAAATGCATTTTGAAAAGAAACTCGCTCGTTGTGTTGTTGCTCCGGGCGTCAGCGGCACTACTGATCTGCGGTCGGGCGACACTGTCGGCTGTCGCTAACTTCATGTCGTTAACTACGGAGAGAATTTCATTGAAATACAAAGAAACCAGTCGTGTCGCTACGACACGTCGTTTGCTGCAGTTTCATGTCGTCCGCTACCAACTTGTACCTTTACCTATGAGATTTTCATAAAATAGACAAACTTGTTTATATTCACTTGATTGTACGATTGCGTTTAATTAGTCTGTACCCAGGTTAATCAAATGGAAGCCATATTGAACTTTACAAAATATAGCGAATTGTTGAGACACTGGAAAATTCACGTGCAACTGAACAACTTGGTAGTCTAATCTCATATATAATTACACATTGATCAATCTCAACAAAATAAAACAACAAACATAAGACCTTTCAGAAACTCAAAACTATACCTTCTAAAGTTAATCTTATACACAAGATTACTGCGACGGTACATTCACACTACAAAAGCGAAATATAAAATACTACGAGTTTCAAACAATTAAAATTCATAATTTAACATTGACCGAATATAATGAAAGAAATAACTACGTCTAAGAACTATAGCAGGTTAGCAAGTTTTGACATCAATCAACGTTTCAGTCTGCGTTGATACCAAGAACTGATCGATCTTGCTACTGGAGATACCTACGCAGATCACAATAGCCAGAAATTACTAGTCTGCTGTTGTCCAAATAATGTACATATTGCAGAAGTTCTATACACAACACGATTTGTCAGTAGTTTATTAAGATTTTATGTCTCTTACCACGAAATTCGTAGCAATAACAGTGGCAAAACATACTAAAAGAGACATTCTATTTCGCATAATGATGGCCTTTCTAAAAACTACGATGGAAATTTAAAATTCTTGTTACACAAGAAATAACAATGAACATTTAGTTCAAATTGTGCTCTGTTAATAAATAGTTTTCTCTTTCTATCACATACCAACAATATAAAAATAAATGCTCGCGCGACTGACTGCTCGGTAGGCAGCCACATAGACTAGGATCACTGGTACGCAGAAGGCACTGTCTTTTGAATCTGCACGCATGTCTCGGCTTAAGACCAAGGCCTGGAAACTATGTACATTCATTAATTATATTACGTAATAGTACAACTCCAGTTATTACGTAAATTAACCATTTGTGTATTTTCCACGCCATTGTTGTGGTATTATAAGCCAAAGTACGACGCCTAGACTTTTTTCTACCGTAGCATACTAACCTCATATAAAAATATTAACAGAAAAACAAAACCCCTTTTGTTTCAAATTAAAATATAGAGGCACTTTACTGTGGTGTTTTTGTAGACGCTCGTCAAGCGACATAACGAACACAAAGACATGAGTATGCCCATTTGTCAAAGTTACATGCCGACATTATTATTTTTGTTTTTGTGCAATCGTATCAAGGTTCTTATTCGCTTGACAAGTAAATTTGACAAATGGTTCAATGCTTTGTGTTCACATTACAATTCGCTACATGTACGTTCTTTATTATTATAAATGTCAAATTCTTAAAAATAACTGATTATCGTTCGTAACAAGTAACGCTTTTTGCACTTAACAATAATATTAGGTATATCACGACTTATTCTGAGTTAAAGCACCCTAAAACTAATATTACCTTACACGAATTGTAACACATGTATATTATGTGGAATATATGCTTTCTTATTAATCTGTGAATATACTTCTGTAACAAAAAATATAATTTTGGAATTTCAACAGGAGGTATTGCTTTACTATAGCTATCATTGTACTGGAAGTTATTAGTTATGTGATGTATTTAGAACTTAAAATTGAATGAACTAAATTCACAATTTGGAGTCACAGATGTAGACTAGACACCAATGGTAAAACCAAAACATTGCACCGTTAAAATCAGATCTTAATCCTTAAATAAATATTTTAAAACATATCAAAGCAAAATTATAGAACTTAAACAAAATAAAACGAATGGTAATTGTTAGAATTAGACACTTAGATAAAATAAAATAATATGTGAAGTACCTACCTAAAGATTGAACTGTTTCACAGTATCGCTTCATGTTAACGTAGTAATTACAATCGACTGGGACTCTTGAATTCACAACACTTGAAGAAAATGTAACATATAAATGACTTTTAGATAATGAAAACATTGTATATTATGTAGTATGGAACTGTTACAGAATGCTTTCTGTACATGACAAGTTGACAACATAACTCGTTTATTATTTTCGAATGTTACACTCTATCTCTTATACATACATACTAGCTACGTTATACAGGCACCGCACTATCTCTATGTTGTTGTTCTACACAGTAGACATATGATTTCGTTTCGAAATAAATTTCCCCACCCTTTGTCGTTTTTCTGGCAATTTTACAAGCTATACATATAAAAAAAAATTATGGTTTATCACATCTGTAGATATGAATATAAAATTCATGTAACGAAAGATGATTCAGAAAAGTTTAAAACTCATTATATTTTTGTAATTCACATGTTTCTATGCCACCGAAACAAAAATAAATATAAATAAGTAGATATGTAACAAAAAAGAAAGTAATTGATTTATGTAGTACATACACTATCTAGAGAATGTTATGAAATTATTTTAAACCGTGACTCTATTTCGAATTTTAATAACTCCAATGCTTAAATTATACGTATACATGTCAAAAATAAATTTGGACCCGACGTAAAGTGGTTTCTGATAGTGGATGTAGTTAGCTAAACAAGGCATCCGTCATTAAGGCCGTTGTTGAGTTTGTTTTGTGCGTCGGCGACCGTGCCCGGGTAGGTGTGGCACTGCTGCGCCCCCAGGTTGTAGTTCACTTCCGGGTCATAATACTCCGTTTCGGAGTCGACCGGCACAAGAAGAGTAGTAGACTTGGGGAGGTAGCCGTCGGTAGTGACATACGTGTGCTCCGCTGTTGGTGGCAGACTAAGCACACTGTCAGGCCGATGGTATTCCGCATCCGCAAGTTGAGGAGGCACGTACATAGTATCGAGGGAAGATATGGTCGAATCTATGGAAGAGTCTCCGTTTAGAGGTGTGATGCATGTGTAGCTGGACGCGAGTATGTTGGCTGATTCTGGTCGGATGTAAGGCGAGGACGTGTTGTCTGCTTGCCTGTATTCATATGTCCCTGGGAATGTATTCGGCGATTCGAATGATCGAATGTTGATGTAGGGTGTGGTCGGGGATGTCCTCGTATTATTTGATTTGACACAAGATGGTGCGTGCATGTTCAACATGTCCATCAACCGGCGTTTTTGAAGCTCCAAATCCTGTAAAAGAACACAAATACTTATAGTATGCTCATCGTTGTTTTCTGTTTTGAAGTGCAGACTCGACTCCTTATCTAACAGCTTCTAGTACAATTAACACTAATAAGTAATAAGTGGTTATCGTCCGTTATCGTCCTACAAATGTCATCACAAGTCATAACTGATAGTGTTATCCTTTCGGTGAAATTTCTTTTGGAACTTATGTTGCTATCTGTTGAGTTTCTTTAGAATTGTATTTATGTAAATACTTAATGTGTTGTACAGAAAACTGTTTCTTCTGAAAGCAATTTTCCAGTTTTACGTATCGCTATCTAGTAGGGCTGACATCGTTCACTGGAAGACACTTAACAAAATAGGTCAGCTATAATTCTGGGCTTGCTATTATGCACTGCAGCACCCATAATGAGGCCTATGACTGTAATGATGATGAGGTTTTATAAAACAACAGACATACCTTAAGTTGTGCTTTAAGATCAACGTTCTGGTTTTCCAAAACCTCGCTCTCGGTGACCAGGTTGGTGGTTCGCTCACGCTTCTTCATCCGACACTTGGTCGCTGCAATTTTATTCCTTTCTCTTCTGCGCCTCCTACGCTCTTCGTCCTCTGGGGTCAACTGCAAAAAATAATAAGTTAACTGTTTTTATTTCTTTTAGAATAGCCACCACTACCTAAATGTTTCGTCTGTTCTTTGCTCTTTTTAACTTTTACAACGAAAGAAAAATAATCAGTTTGTTAACAACATTCTAACATTCCTTTAAGGATATTCATCATTGAAAAGGTACTGTTGTCTTCACTGTATTAATTAAGCACTACCCACACCGAATATTTGCATTATACAAAGACGAAAGTGTCAATCAATTCTGTTCCACAGCTACTCGATACGCCGATCATTTCTCATTGCCATATCGCAACGTTTCAACATCAGGAAGTGAAGTCACGACTGCCGGCACATTGACGATGCCTTCTTCGTAAGCTCGTAAAACTTCAATGAAGCCGTTGAATTACAATGCTGCACACACTAGGTATAAGACTTCGTTTAGATACGATTGCAATCTTCTGCACATTATATTTATTTATTGTTAGCACTTGAGAGATACGATCGGACCTTGTAAAACGCAACAATATCTTCCTTTGCTCTATTAATGACAATCTTTATTCGTGCAGGTGCATGAGCTTAAGAATAAAGGTGCAATTTTGTTGCAATATATTTTTACAATTCCTAGGTATTTACAAATCATTGTCTATTTTCATTGCGGTAAGCAAAGCGTACAGAGTTTCACTTGCTACAATCGTGAGTCGTGACTACTCGTGACGTATTCAACGTTTACATAGCTACCTACATGTCTACTTGTCGCCTTATTATTTTATAGTCGTACCTTGTATAAATAACAAGTTAAATTTGAACTAATATCTGGAGTTATGATTGATTGCTTATCCTTTAAAAACTAATCTTTGTACCTATTCCGAATTCTTGTAATATTTACGTATTCGTACGCCACTCGTCATGGTATCCAATATAAAAAGTAATGTGTTTATCAACTCATGAATGTTATTCAAAGTATTATTATTATTATTTTGTAGGGACATAATAAATCGTGTACTGACAGCACTATATATCACTTCAATTACATGCATAAGATTATTTTATTAACGTGAACATCCTAATCTTGGCACAATTCAAGGAGTGTATTTAATTACTGTGTTGTAATACTTGTAATTATTGTAAGATTTTGCGACAGGTTGTAATTTTGCATATTTATAAGCACTTATTCTGAAACGTTAAATAGCTATTTAATGATAATTACGTGATTTAACTAAGTACGAATATGCATAGATACCTAATCAACCCATTAAGTGGTTAATTTTTTTTAAATTTCATTTCGTTGTAAGACATTTTTATATATTTGAACCCTGGTTTTGCAAAATAGTTCTGGGCATAACTTATAATGCAACTTTTACCTACTTTATGCGAATATTAAAGAATACTAATTTAATATTAAGCTGTATCAAGTAAGCATGCATACAGGCCGAGGGAAACATTCGGATTTTCGAAACTCAACACTTCATGTTGGCTCAGTTTATGCTCAACGGCATGCGAGGGTTTGCTCAGGATTCATCGTAATTGAACCGTTAAGGTGATGTAGCAAACGAGCTTATGAAGTCTTATAAGCTAATTATTGTTACCTATTACTGAAACGTGACTTTGTTATTCTCTTTTTTTGCTAGTTTTTTAAAAATAATATGTCCGCATTATTGCAGTAGTTTAAGTACATATATTGTCGTTCTAGTTGTCGTATACAACCACCCACACATTTGCGTAAGATGATAATTTTAAATTATTAATGATTTTTCTGCTAATTTCTTCTATAACCTACGAGTAAGCTAATCTAGTAGCTTGCCCCAATGTCTATTTTTTGTTAGGTTTCATGTAAGAGAGTTTAATCTTATTGACATATATATATGACATGGTGCCCCACCATGACTATTTTAAACTATACATATATTATGTGCAGGAAGATCCAGTAACAAATATTTTTATCATATAAAAGTGCAAACATATAGGTGTAATTAACTTACCCCGTCAGACTTAGTATGCTGCGTGTGGCTGCTGTCATACTCATCGTCGCTTTCTTCTTTCTTTAGTCGTTTGAAGCCCGCATCGGTGTCGCTCCCCGACATCTTGCGTTTCGACTCTATCGACAACTTCAGACCAGCTTTTATTAGTTCCGAACACGTCTGGAAACAATTCGTGGTGTAAGATAAAAATAGAGCTACTTGCCAAATATTTTAAATGTTTGCTTGACGAATATGTTAATTTATTGTACCGTCAGCAAAAAGATTTGAATATTTTTACGATATTAATTTCTGTCTTGTCTATAGATACATATTTCGACAAATCAGCCAGTTAATTGAAGAGTGATATAAGGTTTTGTCGGAAATTAAAAGATAAAACACATTATAAGATTCGCTAAGCTGCGAAGTATTTTACCGATCCGTTGGCTTGCATAGTGAAACTTAGGTACATCGTGTGTAAATAAACTTAACAGAAAATTGATAAATCGCAAAATGTATTCTCTCTCTTATGAGAAGATACTTTGTTATTTATCAATTTACTTTCAAACTTAATAATATATATTGTTATAAAAGACATAGTAGCTTAAGGAGGTAGGAAAAAGATATCGGGTATAAATAAAAAAAGGTACTGGTTGCTGACCGTACCCATTTAAATCTTTATACGTACCTATTATAATAAATAAAACTGAATAAAATTGGAGGAAATACTCTACTTTTACTGCCAAGATAAAATATAGTTTATATCCGTTTACATCGTCTAAACACATTATACCTATATTTATATTAAAGATGCCTACTACATTAGGTTTTTATGATTAAGAATTTTGATTTATGTTCAAGTCGAATCGGACGTAGCTGACACGCGGTTTATTTGTATAAAAGTACAACAAGCATGTACGGTCAACCAATTTGACTTCTAGGCTAATATAATATATAGGCACTTGGTATTGTTTGTCGTTATAATATTAGACTTGTAAAATAATAATGATAATACGAGTCTCAGTCTAGGATAGTCCTTATTTTCTGCTGGTTAAGGTGGCTGTCTCATCGTCACCATCCACCATTTTTCTGTGAGCCATAAATATTATGAGAATAGGTGTACTTTTTAAAAATTGGCTAGCTATTCCTAATTAGGTTTCATCGTAAATGTGTGTGTTTATAATAAATTTAAAAAATCTCGAAACGAGCGATGAGTGGTATAAAATTAGAAATTTAAAATATACTATTATTTATATATATATTGCTGGAGTGCGGGAAGTCGCTAATTAGGTACTAAAATACATTTTGTGTTTTTTTTTATAATTTTCGCTGATATTGCGAGGGCCACTATCTCCACTATCTTACGATACCATAATGCAGTAATGTCTATTGTACCTGAAGCGCACCAGCTTACGATCAGGCGGAGTAAAACAGTTTCGTTTTCGAGTAGTGTATGTCAATCCTTAGTTTTAGTTTTAAACTTTTTTCTTATCGCTGTAGCAATAAACACAGTTACTGTTTTCGTATCTTAAAGTTAACTGCGTCTTAATGATTTTTCGCTGTACGAAGACGACAGAGTAGGGTCGCCTGTCGGCCGCGACTTCCAGACGCCTCCGATAATGTATTTCTAGCTTTACACTACAAACGAACTAGCATTGCAGGGTATTATATTGAGCACAAAGCATAGCAGCTTTGTCCGCGAAAAGATATTAGATATCAGTGGTGTAAGTATCCCTACGCCTATATTTCTCTATATTACCTATTTGATAACTCAATTTAGTACTTACCTACCTATATCTGACCAAAGTTATTTCACTAAAGTCTACTGTAATAAAGAGTGAGCACAGGTGAGCCTATGGCGTACTATATTTATGCTCAATTTTTTTACCCATCTGAAATTTTTAACCTACTTATATAAATTATACTGTTCCAATTAGTGCCTAGGTACTAGATACCTATATACAGGGAACACATGCGCTGGTAAAGATTTCCAGGCTTTAATTGAATAATTTAAAATAACTTAAGTACCTACTTAAATAATATTTTTACATATCAAAGGAATTTATAATGTGTCCGGTTTTCTTTATTCTTATGTGAATCAGTGCTCTACCTTGTTTAATGAAGGTCACAAGTCACAAATGAAGATGTATTTATTTATGACGTACCTACTAAGTAGGTACATAGGTATGTGGACGCAATTACGGTTTTATTCAATTGTGCAATTACAATTGACCGCTAGAAGAAAAAAACAAACACACGAGAGATATTACAATTAATAACTATCAAGGTGGTGGTTTGTTTTTCTCACATTTTCAACGTCCGTTCATTGTCTAGACTATCGTCGTTGCCTTTGAAGCAGTGCCTACATAAATTACTCAAATAAAAAACTAGTAGATTCATTCAATAGCTAATAATGTTAATTTGAATACGAGGCCAAAGGAAATATTATGTAGATACTATTAATTATGCATCTTTAATTAAACAAGTTTTTTTGGAGAAACAAGCAAAAGTTTAATAAAATATGTTTAATCGCCGCTTTTATTAACTAATTGTAAATAAGTAGTAATACAATTTAAATATCTATCAGACATCTTTTTGTACAAAACTTGACTATAAATTTTTAAAACGAATGAAATAATGATGGTGAATCTATTTATCTTCATAATTTTAGCCCAAACGCCCACTGCTGGACGAAAACCTCTTGATAGCGTTACTGATAGCATTAGGTAGTTACCTAGGTGTATACCACCGCTAGTTAGTCAATGTTTCGTTAGAAGACGGTGGGGACATCACTTCCCGAAGCGTTCAGCCTTGTTAGCGTTTTGTGTCAAATAATAGTCTCAAGTTCTCGACATTCGGCGAGCCTTGAACCTCTACTAGATAACTAACTACTTACATAATATTTTAATGCATGTGGATAGGTACAAATGTTTCAACGCACATTAAGGACAAACAAATTAATAAAAACCTTGTTTTGCATTTAAAATATTAGAATAAAACTCATGTAAGTATCTAATACATTGGTATTATTAAAGTTATGTATTGTTAATCAACATATGTATACGTTTTTCGATGCTTCACAAAATAAGCAAGATGCTATAGTCTAAATTAATTCGTGTGAGCTTTGCGATAAATAAGAATTTAAAATATTTGCAAGTACTAGCTGCGCACCGCGGCTTCGCCCGCGTAACAGACTAAGCTTTGTTTCCGTCAGAAACCAGACCGATTTTCGGGATAAAAAGTAGCCTATGTCCGTTTTTGGTACCGAATTTATCTACTTACCAATTTTCATCGAAATCGGTGCAGGTTTTTAGGCGCTGAGTAGTAACAATCATACAACACAAACTTTCGCATTTATAATATTAGTAACATTTATTTTATAATAACTGTAGCAGGATGTACCTGCTAAATGCTTATACCTATTTAAAGAATAAGTGAGGTGTTAATGTTGCTTACAAATGTTTTTATGTAAGTATCTTGATAAGTTTAATGGGTGCTTTCACTAAGCTAAAAGTCTTTTAATCAATCGTCCTTCAACCATCTATCGTAAAAAGAGCCAAAATGCGAAACACGCGTTTGCTATAACGCGTGTTTCGTATTTTGTCTCTGTCTTATGTTGATATCCACGAAATTTCGCATTTCCTTTTATTTTCCTTTTTACTGTGTGCGGGAGTTAATTATAAGCAGCAGCAGCATTAAAACCATTGTTCCAGGCACACAGGGACAAAAAAACAATGATGTTATTTTTCATAACACATAACATTTAGTATTGTTTTATTTTTATGTTCTTGGTGTATACAAACATAATCTAATCTCATAGAGGATGATTTTAATAGGTATTTTAACCGACTTCAAAAAAAGGAGGTGGTTTTAGACAGTTAGGTTCCCCAAAACTTCTCAGTTAACCAAAATATGCTATAAGTTTTTTTCAGATTAGAAAAAAAAAAAAAACTTGAAATACCGAAACGTCACAGTGACCCATAAGTCTCATGCTATCTCTATTACCTTAATATGAATGTTAGAGACAGCAATAATTAGTTTAACTTTAAGCACTGTAGTTAGGTACGTAAACGGATATAACAAAGCTAAGGAGTATATCTCTTTGATGGGATGTCATCACTATCAGAGTAAAACCATAGATCGACGCATATTGTAATAAAAAAGAAAATACCTTTTGTATGCTAGGTGGAGTGCTAGAAGTCGGTGAAGTAACCGATGAGCCGTTGGAAATGGATGAGTTGGAGTCATTTCCACTGGCGGGCTGAAACAAAACAGGAACATTAAAGCTTATATCCCACCTCTAACAACTAAAAGCACGCTTTTCACTTGGGTTGACCATTGTCGTATGAAATTATATAGGACAGTTTGCACGCGAATGCCATTAAAGCACGCGATTTACAAAGCTCTTGACCTACATGTCTGTTTCAGTGAAGTTCGATATAATGTTAGTGATATTTAAAAAATTTATAGGCTAATAATAATGATCATTAGGTAGGTAGTGACTGTTGAAATTGCCTTAACATTTAGTACCTAAATAATGAAATCAAATAAGTAGATATCAACAGATAGTTAATATCTTAAATTAATAGTTTCTTCTATTATATTGTGATGTTTGTTTTGCAAAACGTAGGTGCCTAGCTACGTATCTACATGCAAAAAATGTTTCTATAACAAATGTACTTATTTACTCAAATCATAATTATGTAAGTAGATACCTATACGAAATGTAGAAATAGGTATACTTACATACATACATACATTACATACATTTGTATACTTTATATACATTTGTATAATTTGTATACATTTGTATAATTTGTATACTTATATACATTTGATGGTAGTAGATCCACGCTGGTTTCAGCATGAATGGGCCGGATCGTCCGGGGAAGTACTACCCTCTCATAGAACATCGACCCAATTTCCCCCCTTTCCTCTTTCCTCACCTCCCTCATTCCCTTCCTCTAACCCCATTCCCAGTCGCCATAGTGGAGGCCACCATACCAGCAGTTTAAGACGATAGCTTTTGGTATGGTAGCCACCACTTCTGGATTCCACTGCCTGCTTTCCATCAGGCGGGGTGGAGTCACTTTGGTAGGCTAATATATATATAAAAAAAAATACAGAACTGAAGAGCCTCTTTTAAATTAAAACTAATGTTGGCCGTCGGTGTAGATCTTAATCCGGTAAGTAAACAAGCGCCTACATTTTTTGTTCACGCTTATATTAGACACCAAACAATATTTGTTTACCTTGGTGCTGCCAATTACGGCAATTGAACATGAATGCTTCTTTGCTTATTCTGCCAATATTGATTTTAAGTTAGAAACATCCAGCTCGTACACAAAACAAATAGGAAAACAATTTTAATATCTCGCATAAAATGTTAAAATTAAACTCAATGTCAACAGAAACGCGGATGGCATCAAATGGGTCATGAAATAAATTAACTGTCATTCAACATCAACGTATTGTTTTTACGCTCCAAATTGTCCGCCATTCACATTTCAGTATGATGAAACTCATTCATGAAACGGTAGCACACGATTCAAGTTAATGAGATAATCATTACTACAAATACTGTGTATCAACCTACATGATAACTAAATATAGATAACTCGATATCAAGTATAACTGGCGCCAACGAGTCTGCCGGTAACAGAGTAAATGTGGAATCTGCATAAGGTGCATGACCTCATGCCATTGCATGCTGCGTTATCCAATGTTTATAATGGGGGAGTGATGGCTGGTCACGTGAGTCTACGTTACATGCCACCTAACACTTGGCAATCGTTCAAAATACTTGTAACACTTATTTTACATTCTAGCGAGCGTGCATGGATGTGACCTAAGTACTGGAAGGCTCCTACGTGCATTATGATTGTCCACCCGCTCTGTGAAAGCACGAATAATAATGAGTACCTAATGAGAGTCGGTGACTCTACTTATTGTAAATATAAGACCTTAGAGCGCAAAACTATAGGTAGGTGCATCTGCACCTACCTATAGTTTACATACATCTGTATCTAACATAATAATTCCTACTTGTACTTATATGTTTCGATTTATGTAAATAATCTATTCTCATGAAGTTTAATTACTTACTTATTCATTTATTGTTCAACGCGTTATTAATTTAATTTACCTTAGAACTGACGCGGTCATTTTTCATTTGAAGTTTTAATTAATCATGCACGTGTAAACAATATCACTCAAATGTTGGAACAAAAAAGAAACAGTTGCTCACCTTGAAACTAGAATTTTTTTCGTAGTTGTATTGATCCAAGGGGTTGGTCATGGTGATGACATCGTTGACAATTTCGGGCGTTCTTAGCGTTGTAGGTCCAGCGGACTCGGCCGTGAGCATGTTGATCATGGCAGCGCTCAGGTTAACGTTAACGCTGAGGTTGTAGCTGTCCCCGTCTGTGCCCACAGCTGCCGCTGGCGACGGCGAGGTATCCTCGCATTTAATTGTCGGCACTGCAGAGCTCATGCTCGTCGAATTCATGATATCCTTGTAAGGAGCCAGTTTCGTATCTTTTTGGTAACGTTTTTGCACTAAAATTCACCGACAACGGTTAGCACTTACACTAAATATGACTAAGTAGGTTTATCACGATTACACACTATCACTAACATACAACTAAATATCACTGTGTGTGGTAAACTTGTTACGAATGGCACTTAAGTCTTCTTCAAAGAGAAGTCATCACGGGTAAAGTTTCACGCTTGTGATAATCTGAAAAGAAAAAGCAATCAATTAATAACGAACCATATACTTATAAGTAGGTATATACATGAATTAGTTCAAAATAACCTATAGATTAAACCAGATCTTGAACCGTTGGTAACTACTATATTATTGTTAATATTATAAAAGCGGGTCATTAAAGTACCTAATTATAATTAAATTACCAACAAACTGTTTCTGATAAATGTAATTTAGGCATGCGTTCGACGATGTTTTTACGAAATACCTAGGGCTTGTAAAGCCTGTTCTAAAAATGTGGTCAGTAAACTTTTGAAGGGCACACGCATTTCGCAAGAGACGATTCGGCACAGCCAGCCTGCTTTCGCAAGAGTGCACGCGGCGCGTTTTTAATTAGACCTATCTGAACATCGCGACCTCGTAGCCAGGATGTGCCACCAATAAAACGCTTTTTTACAGGCCCCAATTGAATGCTAGCCATAAAATTTAAACTACGCGCTCTTTTTACGACGTATTTTAACGTTCTTCCGCGTGTCGTCTCATCTATTGTTTCTATCGTGGCCTAGCATAATACCGCACGGTATCAGCGGGGATTAGTGGCTAATGCAAGGACATCCGTTGATTAAGCAATAAGCAGTCAACGACTACACGACAGGTGCTGTCGAGAGGCTTCATTATGTGGAAATTAGGGTGTCACGCATAATTGGTACAGTATTGTGACAAACACATTGGTACCTACAATCAAACAGGAGCTAAATACAATCGTCCATATATAGCTGGTTGACTCGAAAGCTGTCTGGCGCCTTGACCTGGCCTGTATATCTCATATCTGTGGCACGTAAATACAATAAAGCACGGAGTCTGTGTAACCTAGTTGCGGCGATTTTGCTTATTCCATTCGTGGAGGAAAATGTGCCGTGACGCCAGAAATATGGAACGACCAGATATGGACAGACATTCCCAAGGTCGATGTTATTCTCGGAAAATAACGTGTCTCTTGCCAGATATTTGTGACCGCAGCATTGTATTGTTGTAGGTTGTAAATAGGTTCCCTTTTGTATTCACATTATTTTGTATGTTCATTCTCGTATACTTAGGTGATGAATCATTAGAATAGCAGGACATTATGCACTCGGCTGATTTGATTCTTGACACGTTATGGTGATTTTTTCAGTAGGTAGTAAAAGTATTCAATACCTTAAATCTATATCTAATTATAATCTTATCTGATGAAGTAGGCAGGTACGCCGTTATCTATTATCAAATACAATGAACGATAGCAGTAAAAAAAATTGTGCAATCAGCAATGATATTCTATTAAATAGAATATCATTGGCAATCAGAGTGTAGTTACCTTAGCAAATATGTAACAAAACTAACAATAAACCTTCAAAGTAATTTATTTTGTAGTAGTACCTACTTCACAGATGTTGTACTAAAACTCACTTGGTGATGCAAAAACTGAGGACATTCGCTTTACGAAATATTAAAATCTTTGATACGTCAGTAGCTAGTAGCCTGGTGTTTGATGAGTAAACGAAACACATCTGTACAAATATAAACTCGCTGGTTGCCAAAGATTTTACGTTCACACAATAAACATACGAATCTAATGGTGAAAGCGTCAAGACGGAAAAGTTGAAGGAAATCTTTATGAGAGAAGCCTGCAATTGGTATGTAAAACACAGACTTTACAAAGGTACCTTACCAATTGCCAATACTAAGTAAGTGCATAATGATAAATGAGGCTAGGCAAGCGTGGGTTTCAACAACTGCCTTAAAGCGAATATGCAAGTTATATTGGGTAGGTAGTAGGACGTCCGTACCCGAAAAGGGGAAAAGAAATATTTAAATGTATCCGCTCAGAGCTGTGTAGGTTTATGATTAGCTTGTTGTAATATTTTGTTGTAACAACCAATGGATTTGTTACTGTGGTTTTATCACTCCACATAGCTACAGCACTACGTAAGTATATAAATAATCAAATTCTTTTGTTTTAGATCTTATTACAGTTCTTTGTTTTTATTAGGTAAATGCGGGTCTATGTAAATATTCATATCGACACGTATTACAGTATATTTTTATAGTAGAAGGAATGCGGCTGCGCAAATTCAGCCCCATTAAACGCGTGATACCTACCGTCTCGAAAGTTTTATTATGAAGGTACTTAAATGCGCACTCTTTCTTATAACTTGGCAATAAATACGGACGAAGGAGAAAGACGATGGGATTGCTACTACATAGTTTGTAAGCAAAGGGGTCGAGTTCTATTATGTTTAAAACGTCATGGAGTGCAATAAAAATGAGGTCGTTACGACTCTTTGTCCCTAAGGCGCTACTGAGTTAACGAGAAATGGGTAACCTAGTTTTGGCCGCACCCGCTGCGTACTACGTTAATGCTTGTCAACTTAATTGCATTTCTCTGAGTAGTCCTTCATTAGTGCTATTTTATTGTTAAAGTATAATATATTACTCTAACTTACTAAAATATGGATTTGGAAAGTACTTATTTAAAATATACTTATAACAAATTCATGGGCTAAATAAGAGTTCATGACTGTTTTAGGACCTATATACCTATAGGTACTGTGCAATTGCTAAAAGTTCTTTGCAAAAATAGCGCTTTGTTATCAGTATCATCTATCTATGTATTGTCTAATTTACCTATTTATTATACCTAGTCTCGGGCAACCCATGAATGAGGGCTACTATGACCGACCTAGGATGAATATTTACCGGCTGATATGATGATACCTAGTGCCGGGAATGAGTACCTATTCAATATCCCACCAAAATCATATTCATGCCTCATGCATCCGAAGACGACTCGCACTGTCAAAAATTTGTCAGGTCTCATGAAGAGCTAGCAAGCTTCTAACTACACGCCGTATAGGATCCTAAGGATGGAAGGTACTAAATGGCTGCTTCCAATCGTTCCCTTTAGAAATCATTGCGGCAGCCCTACATATCAGCAGTATTTCTCCTAGAAAAGTTGATGAGGTGTTGTACCTATTAGTGTAGACGTACCTACCTATGTATAAATATAAGAGGAGTAGGCATATCTTTGCTTTGTAACTAACACATTGTTATCACAGTTCGACGTTGCATGTCGATACGTTTCTTAAGTACTTTATCATACTTATTTCTAAACATAAATAAGCTCCATCTCTTTGTGGTATTGTATATCTTATATCAACCATACTGTTTTATAAAACCTAATTCTTTACAGTATTATCGTAAAGTGAGTACAAACAGGCATTTTATTTGAGTTAAAGGTCAAGACATAGATGTTTACCCATATAAATACGAGTAGGTAAAATAATATATAAGCATATGATACCTACCCATGCATTCGATGACATCCAACTTTTATTATGTTTTTATTTTTCAAAAAAGTGCATTAAGTCAAAACAAGAGTTTGATAAAGTATGGTTCCTTCGCAAGATCAAAACTTTAATCTTATACTTATGAAGATCGGTGATAACCACTAGACCATCATGACTCTCACAAGGTCAGAACAATAATAAAATTCGCTACAAAAAAATTTTCGCCAGTGCAGAAGGTATCTAAACCATCAGAACAAAAAACTGCATAATACTGAAGAGGAAATACTTACATGCAACAACACAATTTTGACAAGCGTAACTGATGGTCGTTTTTATAGTAATGAAATCTGTTAGAAGTGCTTTATATTTTTATTCATATGCAGAGGATGGCATTTTTAATATACAAAACAATGCACACAACATTTTATTGTAGAACGGAAACAACAAATTTTAATGATCTGAATTAATGGTAAGCTTCAAATTTTATTTTACAACCGGTTCCGTATCCATTATATTTATTTGTTTAGGTATCTATACTTATACTTACTGTAATTAAGTAATACTGAATACGTACAATAAAATCACCTTGTTCCACTCTGACCAACTAAACTAAAACACCTACATTTTTAAGATTACCCATTGACTTAACTCGTCCAATAAATTGTTAGACTATAGGTACCTAACTACTTATTGCAATTTTAATCAATCACTACTTAAGTATCTATCGAACTGTATTCACGTGATACACGTGATTTAATACTTTCCTATTTAATAGTAGGTAGGTAGCTCATAAGCTTTCGAATACATGAGGAAAGTTACTGGATTTATAATATTAATTAGTCGAAATTAGGCACAGTCTCGGTTTCCCCATATTATGATCAGTGTGACACATCGCATCTTTGACCGAAAAGAGGCATAATATCACATACATGTGTATGGGAATGTCTTCTTTAAGTTTATAAACAAAAAGTTCAAAATTATCAAACAATTTTCTCACTCTAGGTAAATCCCTTTGATAAGGCGAGTTTGACATGTTTAAACCATAAAGAATAACATTGAAAACGAAATATCAAGTTCATGACATGGTTTATCTAATAAAATGCACTGTTTCATTACGTTTATTTTTAAGTTAATTAAATTAGCTATTTAATCCCTCACCCTGGATTACGCAGAATCATGCTGTTGCAGATTGCAATATTGATCAAGAATATGCTATTAAAATGATGAAGTAGCTTTGACTGATTAATTAATGGTGTGTATAGTGTCGGTATACTTAGTTTCTCGTCATCATAAATAATATTTTGAAAGTTGCCGGTGTCGTAGAAACTTGCATTTTTATTAACCTATTAAAATGACTCTACTTTGCTTGATGGTAAGAAGTCAGTGGGTCCAGGAGACACAATTGCAGCTTCTATGGCAACTTTATGTGGTGCATTATCCATATTAGGTAAGTTCTGAGAGTTTTTATTAAAATATGATGATGAGATCATGAGCAAAGTTAACCTGTTTGATGCATATTTCAGCTGCGATATATTGATTCAAAATACATTGCTTTTTACTTAAATTCGTTATATTAAGAAAAATAAAGTAGGTACCTAACAAAATTGCTGTTGAACCCTAAAATGAGACAAGTGGCGCCATTGTTCCCAGCTACAGCGATTAGTTGGACAATGTCAGCTCTAAAGGCGACTGAGAGCGATCATCAATTAAACTGTCAAATAGCACACGACCCGACCGAACCTTTGTCGATATTGATATCTATTGTAGGTACCTATGGTATTATTGTGTATGTAGTAGGTACTTACTAATTTGTGTTACCTATTTAATAAAGGCAGGTAATAGGTCATGATAGGATAAGAGGAAGAGTTGATGTTTGTCTAATAAAAAGTACATTTGATTCATAAGCAAACAGTAGAAATAAGATTATAAATAGTAGATAAATATAAAAAATATAATTAATTAAGTATAGGTAGGTACCTATATGAAATAATTAAAGTTAATAAAGTAGGTAATGTCTTTGTATGATTGAAGCCCGGTGTTGGTGTGTACGTTTCTAATTAATGTAAGTAACATTGAGTGTTTGATGTTTTGTTAGATTTGTCATTCATCGACGCATAGTAGAGCTGCCAACCCACTATCCTAGTATCCTCCTATTTGAGGTTATAAGTATAAATTTTCCTTAATTATTTACTAATAATGATATTTGTATTCTATAGTATTTATAACGAGAACTATGCAGGTTAAGGGCGTTTGTCGCAATGAATGATATCTTATGGCCTTACCAAAAATGTCGTTTACTAAATCGCGGATGTTTATCTAAGTTAGTCATGCGTTTACTTAACAAACAAAATGTACCTACTACTAACTTGATCTAATAAAAAAATCTAACAATACTTCATAAACGTGTAGACACGACATGAATTAATTCTCGCAATTTCTTTAAACGCTACCAATTTTACTAAAGACTATTGAATACAGTCTTGGTGGTTCAGTGTTCGGTTTCGTATATCAAACCTAAAATCGGGTTCATATTGGCGTTTTCTGGCAAGAAATTCTCAATATTATCCCAGACTCTGAAATTGTGCTCGGTACCTAAATGGCAACATTTGCAACAGGCTTGGACCCAACATTTTTTAATATTACTGCAAACAAGATATCAAAGAGCGCAGTAGGTACTCACATATGATCACCCATACGCAGTCATCAGTCTTTTAGATTTCAAGCGGCTCTACCACCTACTAATTTCACTTGAAACATTTATTGAGGCAATAGAATAGTATATAAGTATCCTAAGAAAAGTCTGCAAAACTACATCAGGTGCAAACGTAGCCTTAATAAACTGATGATTTATACACTGAACACACAGCTTGTCATATTTTCTTGTCAGTATTGTATAATGCGATGTTATTAATGTTGCAATGTTCATTCATTTATTACAACGATATCGACTAAGTATCTACTCAATGTCCTGCTTATATATACGAGCTTGATCTCATGAAAAGCTGTTCAATTTATTAATATTATTCGCAACAAATGAATTGCGTATAAGTAATTTTGTTTTGTTCTAATTTAGGAAAGGTTGAAGAACTTACGAATTGGTTTGCACCCGCGTCTGCTTGTACAAGTTGTGACAAATTTTAATGCTGAGTGCTGTACAGTCTGCTGTAAAGCTGACGTCTCTAGGTAGAGATCTTTCTTACAGATAATGCTGCAGCAGCTGCTGGTAGGTAAATAAATTTGACGATAATCAAATTAAATCAGCTTATCATATTGAAATCGCTGTCAATATTTAACCGAATCAAATAAATACAAGTAGAATAACGTTAAATTACTTGTTGATTTTATTAACGTCGCTTGATTTAAAAGAAAAAGATCAAACTACTTAACCATAATACTTAACTAAACCAATAATAATTATATTTAACGACACAACCTTGAAAGTCGAAATGGCCCAGTGGATAAGTCACCAGCTTCGTATACACAAGATAATGGGTTCGAACCCGGACAATTACGATGTGATTTTTCAAATTATGTATTTTCTAAGTTTATCTTGGACATTTCTGACTGACGGTAAATGAAAACAACTTAAGGAAACTTGGACTTAAAAGTCTGAAATTACCAATTCGCTTTGAACAAGTGTAGCGATGAATGCTCATGCCTTCTCTATGAGAAGAGGCCTTTGCCAAGGCATGAGCATTAATATCAACCTGTTTACTGTCCCACTGCAAGCAGTGGGACAGTAAACAGGTTGATATTATTATTATTATTATACACAACGTTACTGATAATATGTGTAAAGCCAATGTAGTATCCAGGACTTAGGAGAGTACGCAATGACACAACAGCTTTCTTGTCAAAGAAGCACCTACCGAAAATCAACGATCCTTTACCTACAATTTGTAAATTCAGTGGAAAACATTCGTACTTAAAGTTAAAGTATATAGGCGAATGTGAACTCGAGTTAACTTAAGATTAAAATTATACGTGCACGGTTTTAAAACTTTTGTTGTTATTAAAAACTGCATATCTACCTATATAAGTAAGCCAACGTCCTCTTCTTTTACGGTTTAATTGCTTATAATGCCTAATATAGGTATATTAGATAGGATCAACGAAACGATTAGGCTTGATTAAAGTCAATGACACTTCCAATTATTCAAATTGGTTAACAAATTTTAAAATTCTATTCGATTTCTAATATCGATTATAAAGTTAGTAATTATTTACTTCCCTAGCTGAATCTCGGAATCTACTTTTTGTTACAAATCTTAATTGACACCCTCTGTGGTTCGGTGGTACTGTGTGACTGTTACGCAGAGGTCGCAGGTTCGATTCTCGCTCAGTGCAAGTATTTGTGTGCATGAACATGTCTATTTGCATTGGTCTAGGTGTTTCTATGTATAATATGTATGTATTTACAATTTTTTTTGGGTCTTGATGACATTGTGTGGTTGTTGTGGTAATATTGGTAATAAAATAATAAAATACTTATTTACTTTTATTGATTTTTGTATTTTTAATAGATGAGTTATACGCTAGGTATTTAAAGGCGTTCATTCCAGTAACTAATCGACATTGACATAATGCTAGGTACTTTTTATAGCTGTATTCAGAAAATAGTCAATAACTTGCTAAAGAATCCCTGAATAGTGAATATCTATATAAAACTTGCTTAAATTAAAATTATGTTTTAAAATTATCTTTAAAGTCACTTCGCGACTCTATAATTTATTACTTACTAAAACAACTCTTTAGCTTACTAAAACCAGTTTTAGTTAATATACAACAAAGTTTATTTTTAGGTAATTGCATAAAATAATAATAAATAATAGGTACCTATTTACTGCAACGCCATTAAAGTTTTTAAGGCAATAAACAGTTTTCATATTAAAATTTGTTAGGTACATAGTAGTTATAATGTTTTGTCATAGGCATGTAAAAATTAGTTCCCCGATTCCACGCATGGGTAAGTTAACAAAGGCTTAGTGATTCTATTGTCTGTTCCAGGTTTAAAACTTTCTATTTTTTTATTAGCTTTCAGATCAGAGCACCTTGTGTTGTGGTAGTGCTGACCGCTGATGGTCCATAAAAAAAAGGAAAACATTGCAAATGTATAGAAGGCACATTCAGTTTTGATATAATTTTGATTGTATACAATTTGTAGGTCACAATTGTATTTTATTTTCTTGGTATTAATTAAACAGTTCATTAAAATATCTGAATGCTAAGAATAAAAAAAAGTATGATATTTTACCTAAATCGCGATAAGAATATAAAAAATAAAAAAATGTTAAAACACCAGAGTGGTTATCGTCGCCCAGCATTACATAGCTGTCATGAAAACAAATTTATGCAATTTAAAAATAAAAAGTAATCCTAATTTCAAATCTAGAACAGCGAATGAAAACCGAATAAATTATCTCTGAATCACATGAACCATCAAAACCCTTATAAACTTAAAACGTAAATTATTGTATTGCCTTTTTAAAGTCGAACCCAAAGTCAGTTCAAACGCCGAACGTGTTCGTGGTATCGTGTAGCAACAGAAGTTCGTCCTTGACACTCAGTTGCGGACAAAAACTATCGTTCGTAATTTCGGCGCGTCGCCGTCGTCGGTCGGTCGGTGGGTGTGTTCCGTCCGTCCGAACACTCTGAACTAACTCACACAACGCAAACATAATCTATAGGTACCATAGATTATAATTGTGCGATGCGCCTTTTCTAACTAGGCAGCATTCGACTGGTTTAAATTTAAGCGATTGTTCTTTTTATGAGCACGTGTTTTATTTAATTGTTACTATTTCCATCATTGGTATGTAGTCTTACGAGAATTTTATTCCAATTTATTTTTTGAGATATAGTCGAGTTAGAATCAATTCTATATTACCAGCCCACCTTCCCTTGTCGCCATCACTGTATAGATAACTCTGCAATACTGCTATGTCTTCGTGGAAGGGCGCTTTATATTTATTTAATTAAGTATTTCCTAATTTCTTTGCATTAGGTAAATAGCCATATTTACCTAAATTTTAAATTGCCTTGTAATTATTAACATTATGCAATATACAATAAATATTTATGCAGCGTCTTAAAATCCAAAAGAAGTAATTTCTTTAATTCCTAACTGTATGGTCAGACCTTGGGTCAAATTATCGGACACCCATCAAACAAGCTGAGGTAGGTCAATTCTATCAAATAATTTGTTAAATGATGTAATAAAATAGATTATAACATAAACATTTCAAGAGTTTTAAAAACATTTGACCTTTATGACTATTGAGTTTTCTGATTACATTACAATTTTATCATACCGTCAATTGGCGGCAATCAAATTTAACATTAAGTAATATATGTAATATTTATTATAATAATAAAATTAAATTATGTATTATATGCTCATCCTTATATTCTATTTATATATGAAATGTATGAGCATTATGAACGCACTTAATTTTAATGAAAATCCTTCACGGTTGATTTGAAAGTCACGCTGAACCGCGAATTACAAATATTGATTTCAAACAGCTGTTTGTTTGACGTGTCGATTGGATTTTATAGTTTTCTTTAGATACCTATAAAAACCGTAGGTGTTGAAAGCGAGGCATGGTTTGTGTGGCAGTTCTAACATCACACTATCTTACTGCATCGCCCCAAGTTATTTACTCGTATGTATGTGTATTCACGTGTAAGGAACAAAGGAAGTTTGGCAGTGTATTGTTCGTTCATTCGACTATGCGCGTCTGGTGAGTTGTAGACAAAAATTTGCAATTCAAAGTCATGTACGAGTTTAACACCCACATGTTATAAAAGTCGTTTTACCTATCTACCTACTTTATACTATATAACACTTCCTTTGTTGATTGCTTTTTAATTTGTTTATTTTTAAGTGTTAATTTTAGCTCTTATTTTATGTACGTATCGTGTGGACAAGCTGGATGTTACTTAGTCAGCATAAAAATGCTTCTACTTTCTTGAGTAAAAACTGACACTTATTCTACATCTTATTACTACAAAAAACCTAAATCGTCACTACAATTGACGTTGTAGGTAGTTTGACGACTACGAGTTGTTGTACTTTGATCAGAAGTTAGACTTTTTTGTCTTCATCTTTCGGAGACTCGAATTCATTACTAAGCCACGTACTTAGGTTCTTCAAACATTGTAGGTGCATACTTTATACGGCGGTTATATTTTGTTGCTAACTGCCAAATACCTTTTTTGTTTCTATAACTTCTGCAAATTCGTTTTGACGACGGAAACCAAAAGTTACCTAATATTTTTGTAGATGTGTCGTATTGCTAAAAATAGTCCAATACTTACGCCTATTTATTGAACTATTCGACACTGCCGTTGTCTTACAAAACAATACTTAGTAATTAAGTAATATACATTATACACGATAGACCTAAGTATAGTAAGTAAGTACCTATTACCTATCTATTTACTTTGAAGAAATAAAACATTTGATGTAAGTAATAAAACCAATCACTTAGGCCTAACTACAAATACCGTATTAAAAATATTGCAATTAGATATAATTATGATATACCTACTATAGAAACGTATGACAAACTTCTCTCTTTGGCAGAGGCTTATGTGCAGCATTGGACGTTTTTATGTTAATACAAATAAGTAAGTTATTAATAAAACGTAAATCGTAAATCATTTCAAGATAATTGATTACGAAAATTCAAGTAATGTGATTGGACACACAACACACAACACAATAATACTTAATTTTCTGTTCTTGAGATAAAAGTGGCTGTGCCATCAATTTGGCCAAAAGCCCAAGATAATGCTAGAATAGTTCGGGATTTAATTGTTAATATAAAATAATGTTTGCTTTTCTTTGGCGTTTTTGTGAAAGTAATTACGGGGCATAACACCTTCCGTTGTCAATAATGCTTACACTTGCTGTTAGGAACGGCCTCTTTTTTACTAAAAATCGAGCTCGAACACAACAAGATTTTGACTTATTATTGTACAGTTTTTGTCAAAATAGTTATTAGGTACTACTATTTCAAAACAGACGTTTACTAAAAGATTGATAATTGAATTTAATTGGTTAAGGTTTCGTAAAAATATGTTTTATAGTTCTAGTGTCATTAGGTACCATTTTTATATGCACATTAGATACCATTTCACAAATTAATTACACTACGCAACACAAATATAATTACAAAATACTTAGACATATATATTAAATTATTGAGCTAAAGTTCTAGATTAGCATATTTTTTAAAATCATTTACACAACTTGCTTGTTTAATATGATCTTCAATTAAAAATAAAACAAGCTCCAAACCCCCTTTTTATTTAATGGTAATTTTTTTTTTTCACAGTTTATATTAATTTTATGTTAGGCTCTGTACGGTACTGTTAGGTAGGTACACAATTTGCGTTTCTTTCATTATTTTATATTTGTAAACAAAATTTTATTAAATTTGTCCTATAAGATTACATCCCTAATAAGGGTGGCGGCCACTAATGAAACTTTGAGTTAGATAAAAAAGTTAAGTGCATGAGTGTGCATTGAAGATAAGTAAATGTACGATACCTACATTTAAGTACATAACTTGTCAAAACACGGTCACTATACCATCTTGATCTTTAACCAAACACGCATTTACAATTGTACTACAATATAAACTCTAAAGTATCAAGCAATACTCAAGCAATAAATCTAATCAACAAGTTTAAGTCACCTATGCACTGTCCTAACATCAAAAACCAAATGTTATATAACGCAAGACATAAATGTAAAGAATCGCAATAATTTTAAAAACATTAAAGTATAGAATTGAGCTTTAATATTATCCCCATTAACTATTCAAGAAATCATCCACCTTCGTGCAGATACATAGATATAAGCTTAGCCTTCACCGACATATATAATGTTATATAAATACACAGCATTATTAATATTTTATTTGCGCACATTGCTCACTCACGATTAATGTACATATTTAATTTGACATAGTTTATAATTTATACATTATATAAAATTTTGAATGATTACATTCAAAGGGTTGTCATTCTTCGAGTATCCCATCACCCCGGCGAATATCCAACTTTATTCCTCTAATTTAAAGTGTTACAGGCTACACTTTCATGACTCTGTTAATTTATGAGTTCTATCGACAGAAAACTTTTAATTTTAAGTTAAATTTCAAGACAGTCTACAAATTTACTACAAATATAGTAGTTGTTCTGTTCTTGCGAATGGCGAGTATTAACAGACTTGTGCGTCGCTTAAATACCTACGTGTGTATCTTTGCATACACAACCAATCGATGCACCGAGTCTATCGATATTCAGAACCCGGCAAATTAATTTTCATCATCTTACCACCACTTACTTATTTGGTACAATACTGAATATAAATCTTCAAGAATTACAGTAGTGAGAAGCGTGTATTCAATGTAAATTTAATACCCGAAAGAATTTGATAGAATCAAAATGTGTCTGTTAATGAGAAGTTTCAACTACTTAGTCATATGTTTAAAACTCAGAACAAGGACTGTTTAAACATGAATAAATCAAGTATGCACAACGGAGGTTCGATAGGCGTAAAGGTTGTGTTCAATTAATTCATACATGTATTAGAGAAGCGAGAACCGAAAAACTTAAATGACGTCAAAGATCGTGATATAGCTAAAACAAATAAAGTAATAAATCTATATCTGTATTTTTTTTTTGTTTTTGTATCTATTATCTAAACTTATATTATAAAGTATGTTACCTAGTTTGTTTGTATATTCTGATTTAACACAAGATCTACGTAACCGATTTAAATAAAATCTTTTACCTTCAGAAAGCTACAAATAGGACAGTTATCAATTTATCATAGACTATATTTTATTATATTTAAAATATTTTTTTGTCATTTTTAAAATTTCAATATTTTAAGCGCTTTTGTAAATCTGAATGATGCAATACGACACTATTGTAATGATATTTTCCGTAGGCGTCTGTTGTGAGACCGAATGAAACTTTTGATACCTACCAAAGCGAAGCGGTGCCGGACATCTAGTTCAAAATAAAAATATTTTAAAATAATGTAACCTATTAATGTCTAATTGAAGTGATAACGGAATCTCAACACGGAAATATAACATGTTCCTCTCGCACACGTTTCAACGCGGAAAACTGCAACTATTCATCACGATGGGCTGCACTTTGTTAGACGACCTCGAACATTTTACGACAGGAAACCAATAAAACGATAATACCTGGACACTGACAAAGCACTAGGTTAATTATGTACAAACATATGCCATGGATTTATATATACGTAGGACAATTTTACATGTAATTATTATAAAGAGAAACAGAATGTCCGAAATCCCTGATCGAAATTCACAAAGCTGTCCTCAAATTCCAGCCGTACCAAATTAAGAGACATTGATTTGAAATTTTCTAAATTGTGCCTTTCAGAACAGAAATATTCAGGTAATAATCTAACTTATTGAAAAAATGTACCAAGATTTCCGAGCGATGTTTTATCTTCATCGTTTAATCAAATTTCCTGTAATGATATTTCGTAAATTGTCACATCACATATTGTCAGCAATAAATTAATTCACGTATATAATTTTGACACTGACATTATATTTAGGTCATAGAAACCTTCGTTAATCATAATCCTGGACGGTTGCCAAGAAATATACATTTTTCCAATCAACCAAATCTAAATGGTAGTCAATACTGAATTTTATGACAGCTTAAAGTAGGACTGATCCGAAGTAATTCTAATAATTGTGTACTCTACAGTACGGAGTATAACCATCAATCGTATAGGTATAAGCACTAGTATTGTTAGTACCAACACAACTAAACTTAATCATCATCATCTAGCGAAGGTCGCTAGGCTATTTAAATCAGTTTTATTTATATTTTATAGTAACCCGTTAGCAGTTGCTATTGTAACTTCAACGCTTGTTTTAAGCATGCCATCATGCAATTTTTTTAATTCTAGGCAAATTGTCATATAACAAACTTGTAAACCGAGAACTTATTGAAAAATTTTCTTTATGATTGAGTTATTTTATTTCTTATAAAATCTTTTTGTTAACTTGTGTAAATAAGAGTTAATAAGAAAACTTTTTGCCGCAAGATCTGTTTGGTCTTGCTGCAAAATTAATCTGACAAATAAACAAGTTGAAATGTACGAATTGTAAAAGGCTGTGTTTAATGGTCTAACGGGATGGACTTGTATGGTTTTAAAGAAGTAGGACGTCGCGCAGGAGTTTTATTATACCATGTTTACGATTGTATGCAATTTTTCGAATATCTTTTTGGATTTGTCCCGTTTCAATCGCCAAAGTAATATGGAGAAGAAATAATTTACCTTGACACCGTCAAATTTAATGTAATTTGTCGGTTATTTTGTTCATCGTGTAAAGGAATATAATCCTTTAAAAAGCGTGAATTTTATACCAAACACATTCTATCATCTCTGAATAAGCAAAACCAATTTAATTTCTTAATTCAGCAGATGCCGCAAATTTTTATAAGAATTTTGACAAAGATTTTAACTTGCCATGCTTTAAACACTGGCTCTTTTTTAAGGAAAGAAAGAGTTCTTAGGTAAACCACTATAAATAAATAGGTTTCAAGAAATCATCACCACAGATCGGATCGAGTAGGTCACGACATGTGCAACCGCAAATATTTCTTTTAAAAACTAACAAACCGCAATCTTTTACAAAAAAACTAATTGAGTTATTTATTTTATTTAGCTTTTCTGTAGGTTAATTTGCTGACATTTTGTAAACTTTGACGTTCATAAGTGTTAATTTAATTAACCTAAATGAATAAACATATATTTCATTTCATTTCATTTCATTTCATTTCATTTCATTTCATTTCATTTCATTAGCTTAAAATACAGTAAATAATTGAAATAACGACTTTAATAATATTTGGAAAAAGGAGTGTCAGTTTATGTCTTCATCAATGACGTTTTACTAATTTAATAATGCTATAAAATACCAAAAACATAAGGCCTGCATACAAATACAAAACTTATCATAATCACATCTAACTTAAATTCAAACTAAATATATTAAAGAACGAAATCAATAGATTTTAGCAAATGTATATACATCTGCTATAAACGCAAATCAGGCTTATAAATGAAATCTGATTGTAATCGTCATGATTTAATAAGATAGTGTAGAAAAAATATGAGAATCTCCAAACTTTCGCAAAATGTGGCTTCACTGGCCGAGAATTTGTGGGTGTGAAACCTGTTTTGAAGTCACAAAAAAATCACGAAACAAAAAAAAACTGAAGAAACATGAACAACAACAAGCTGTTTCGATATCATGTCGCGCGATATTTTAGGATTTGTTTAATGTAAATATTGCTGTGAGCGTGTGATTTATGGATTATTTAACTTGTACTGTTTGCTCGTACACCCAGTTTAGACACAAGTTCATAAACCTATTGATACCATAGTTATGAAACTGACCTATATTTTAAAACCCATAATTTAATTAACTCTATAAAGCATTCATCGTATTTATAAATTTAACCTTTAAAATACTTGGTAAATGAAGCATCGCCGAAGCATGTCATTTTTAAGAACTTTTCAAAATTGAAAAGGATAACTAATTTCTGTTAACAAAAGAACAATTAGGTAACTATTCGTATTGTATTTGTAATTAGTAACTCTAGAAAATCTTAAAGAATTCTTAAAACAGAGATATTAGACGGCGCTAAACAGTATACGTTGCTATGTTCACGTATTGACACTAAAATTGTGACCCATATTAGGTTTGTTCTAATCTACGCTACCCACTCCAGTTCGTGTCTCTATGTCTGTCTGATAGCTCGAGAAAGGAATAAAACACGTACAATTTTATATGGGTCATTGAAATCCATCCGTTTAAGACTTTTATTTCGAATAAATACGTGATATGATTGAGCCATAATTGATATTATTTATTATCTTGCTTTGTTTTATTGCCGTTGTCATTTGGAACATTGTTGTATATAAAATACACTATGCAATTACGTGTCCTAAATAGTAAATAAATTTATAAATGAAGTAGTTATATGAAACACTTTTGAGTTCTTTACTTTGATTTATGTTTGAAGCTTCTGTCTGTCTTCTCTACGATTTTTATTATAAAATCACGCTCAGTAAATCCATCAAAAACCGTAATTTATGACAGGAAAAAACACATTTCTGCTCATGCAAACATTTGAATTCATCAACTTGTTCATGCTTTTCATGAGCCAATACTCCTCAATGAAAAATAAATCAATTGTAAAACCATTCGCTATGCCAAAAATGTTACTAATTATTCAGAGTCCAAAAATGAGGAGCGTGACATGCATATGTTTAGTAGATTGAATGAATACTGCAATAGGCACTGAAATTAAAGCGTCTTCAATATTAGTCTTGGGATGATCGATTTGTTACTACAGGTCATAGAAGTTAATCATTTTTACCCAACGAAGAGATTCAGTTGTATCCAAACTAATGTAGATGCATGGTACCTACTCAACGATAATGTGTTGAAGCTATAAACTATCATCACGCAGTGAAGGTCGTCGCCGTATTGTACTAACAAACTAGGATATTTACAGTATAAAGTGACCTTGGTTAAGACTCAGTAATTGCAAGAGATCCGATTAAAGCTTTTACGATGCCGGCACATCGTCGTCTCGGTAAGATTTTTATACCACAATAGCCGAAGTATTAAAGTGCCGCAGTCGTTCTCCGCGTCGTTGAACGGCTTAATATATTTTGTAGATTTTAATACCAACTAATGTAAGATTCCTTGAGATATTGTAGTTAGTATATTACATATGCATGGGTGGTTTTAATAGATAAGGTACGTACGTAATTTATAGGTATGTATATTATTTATTTATTAAACTTCATTCACATAAGGTACAGATGCGGACTTAATGCTAAAAGCATTCGCTACCAGTCAACCTTAGGTGATGCAGAGATAAGAACAAAGTAGGTGCAGTTAATATATTACTAGCTTTTACCCGCAGCTTTGCCCGCGTAAATTGGTTATATCGCATTTTCCATACAAACTTTCAATTCACCTCTATTTCAACCCCTTCAAGCCATTTTTTGCGATAAAAGATAGCCTATGTTGTTCCCCAGGGTCAATTCTATCAAAATCAAGACAGACAGACAGACAGCTTAGACAGAAAGACTTACTTTCGCATTAATAACATTAGTATGAATTTACAGAATAGACGCTGCAGTTCCTTGGAATAGAAACCAAGAAACAGACAGTATAATTTTCTCTTTAGTAAATACTAAAAAGAAGTGTCTTGTACTGCTGTAAGTATTAATTATATCTAAGTAAGTAAAGTTAAAAAAAAGTATGTAATATAAAAAAATAATATGTAAGTATTAATTATATCTATATTTGACTGGCCTGTTGGTCTAGTGGTTCGTGACCCTGACTGCTAAGCCGGAGGTCGTGGGTTCGATTCCCGCCCAGGACAAACCTTTTGTGTGATGAGCATGATTGTTTGTTCTGTGTTTGGGTGTAATTTATCTATAATATGTATGTATTTACAAAAAAAACTATAATTATATGTTAGTATATCAGTTGTTTAGTACCCATAACACAAGCAAATATAATTGCTTAATTTGGAGCTAGATGGCGCTGTGTGAATGTGGTAGAATATTATATTATTATATCTCATTTTTAGACAATGGCGAAAATTAAGATACTATGTTTGAATGCTCACAATCTACTTACAGCTTGGTACTTCTTTTGCCAACACAAGATTCTAGTTCTAAGTAGACATACCTCCTCATTTTGTTTAGTTAAAATTATAAATGTAGCTTAGAGAACCTGATAGGTATACCACTGTGGTATGCAATTATCAAAATTTAACGTTGACATGATTACATTTTAAATGAAGAAGGAATTCCCTGAACTATGGGTTAAACTGCATGGTGAGCGGACAAGTCATAGGCCACGTTTAAGATATTTCAATGCACTATGAATATTAATAGGTATATTTGTAGTATTTTCTGTGTATTATGTAAATTAGACAGTAAATAACTTGATCAGTATACATTGTATAACAATTTATTAGCATGAAATCGAACGCTGGACTGTAAAACTACGAACATTGTATGTTTCATTTAGATACCTTGTATGCGACACCATAAACAAACAACATTATTGGTCCTACTTGGGTTACATTACAATGTAAGTATACGTCACACTATAATTTTCATCTCTGTTTTTAGTGAACCATTTTGGCCTCACCCGGTCCTCAAAACCAAATACGAATGCGCTTTTAAAACAATTGAGAGCTTTTGAAAAAACGTCTGCTCCTGGAGCATCAGAGATATTAGCAGACATGCGTGTTGATATTTTTATTGCAATATCCCAAATAAGTAAGGACTATTGGTGCAATACAACTGAATCTAAAGCGCATATATTGACAATCTCATGGCTTAAATCGAGATATTTTATCTGCTATAGTTGACGAGATTCTCATCACAATTACAACAATATTGCGTGGCATATTGATCGATCCACCACTACGATATCAAGGATTATTATTTGTTCCAAACTGCATTGCTGCTTTCTGATCAATTATAACAAATATCGGGTTAATAAATGACCAACAGCTTAATGTTAAGCCCACATTCTGCATATAGTATGACAGTGTGGGTGTGAAAACAACATTCATTTTTTATACGTCATTG
Organism: Parascotia fuliginaria; assembly: GCA_963082885.1. Taxonomy (NCBI): domain Eukaryota; kingdom Metazoa; phylum Arthropoda; class Insecta; order Lepidoptera; family Erebidae; genus Parascotia; species Parascotia fuliginaria. The sequence continues at coordinate 10,099,821 of OY720186.1, forward strand.
TCCCTTTTTATGTCAAAAATTATTATCCATGAATCCGTAATATTTGCTTATTGTAATGGAAATCCATTAAGGTTGACGCCCACGCTATTCAGTGCTATGCTCTGTCTACACTAGAGATTTATATAGGACACGTTTCATGTCGCGCCGCCCGATGTGGGTCACTCGTTCTCATTGTGTAACTTGATGATCGGGGTTCATGCACTTTGTTACTGCTATTCATTAAGTTAGGCTGGATTTGTATTGCTACTTTTAGTTGCAATACCGTACAGGTACCGTATAAAAGGTGCATGTGTAGGCAAATAACAGTCGCGTGAACCGATAAATTAAGCTTACTTACGACTACTCTATACTTAGATGGATAGCGGTTTTTTTTAAATGCGCAAAGAGTAACTTCTTCAGAAGCCTGAAGGTCTCCAGCAAAGATTTTGCCCAATAGGTCTATTAGAACTTACTTGTTCCGGATACATCAACATAGTTTATGCTCCATGAATGCCACGTTGCCTATAATTTGATAACTATTAATTTCATCTCACGCGAACACAGATAAAATAATAATCAACAAGGTCACAGAAGTCACCTTGCATGATATTGATTAATGGGAAGTTCTTATGTAGATATTATTGCTCACGTTCGTAATTCTCCGATGAAAAATAGCCACTTATTAATATCGACACTAATGAATAGGTGTATTCATAGAATATTTTGTAGAGACCTTTGGATTTGTTCAATTAAAAGTATAATTGAAAATTTTGAGCAATTTTGTTTACGTAGAATTGTAGAATTCGCAAGCGCGTGTGAAAATCGAATCCGCTTTGATGGTCCGTGACGGATCGTGTTGCGGCGAGTGCGGTGCCGCCGCGGGTGCACAGACTCATAGATAATTTAGTTACGTAATAAACGCGTCGGTATAGGTTTAGCTCGTTTAAATCGTTACCTCTAAACGTGTGGTTGTCTACGGCCGTGGTCAGTGCACATCGGTGTGGGCGTGGCCTCGGTTCGCGAACACGCTCTCTGATTGGCGGAACATAAAAGGCAGTTGCATTTCACTCCGTACTTGTTATGAATGCTAATTATAAGGCTAATTTTTCAAATTACGCATTGATAGTTAAACCGTGTGTTTTGCGCTGGTGTTAGCATAATTAGCGTGTTTGCGTTTACAATTATTGAGAAAACTCTTGTAAATTTTATTATTGTTTTAAATGAGGAGTAACAAAAGACTCATTCGTTTTGCATAATCTGCATTCCAGTGTAAATGGCTGTAACGCTTCCGAAACTAAAAGTTATGTAGAAAAACCCAATTAATCACTACTATGATACATTCCAGATGGTACATATCATTTTTCATAATACATATCAACAAATTATGTCTATTAATATTTTCTTGTCCTGATTAACTTTAAAAAGCTGTGATAAATTGCTTTGACAAAAATAGATTTTAAATGTTAGTAGGAAACATGGCATAACACTCGATAAAATAATGTTTAAAGTTTATAAATGTTGCGGCATTTGAAGCAGGAATATGCCATTATTAAATGGACCGTTAAAATACATTATGGTAATAAAAATAAATAAAGTAGGTAGGTACCTAAGTGACGATTTCTTTTATTCTGGGTGTCTAAATCTAATAGTGTAATATTCAGTTCGCGGTTCGTTATCAGCTTCTAAATCACATTAATAACTTACAAGGTGGAGTATTTTAGGAATATGGCACTAAAATACGTAGATGTAATCAAATAAATAAGTATGAAGTTAAAACACGATACAATACGATAAGCTCTACATAAAGTACCTCTACTTATGTAATATGTGCCTATTTCAGTTTATTTACATCAGTAGGTAAGTAATGATGACATTATCGTGATTAAAATCAGTTTAGTAGGTAATTACAATTTATTATACTAAATTTATTAGGCACATGTTTACCTATTATGTAAACAAATAATAAAAATTATAATATTCTATTTAGTTATAAACAAACTAAATAGAATATTATAAAATAATATTCTATTTAGTTTGTTCGGGTCTTGCCCCCTTTCTTATTTTGCTCCAAATTTGAGGTTCCCATAGTATTTAAAGCGATTTGCCCACTTTTTAGATAACCTTCTGATTTGTTCTATAGTTAAATACGTAAGTAAGTAGTAAACAGATAATGTAGTTGCAATATTTATAATAATAAAAACTATTTGAATTGGGAATGTGAGTTCTAATATGTGTGATAGAATTATTTAGTTCTACATTTCTGTAATGCCAATTAGATTCAACATTAGTATTCAGTAATATCACGAGTAGCTGGCTGTTAACCATATTAAAATCCTACGCGTGACTTAATAACATGTCTGGTTCGAATTTAATTTTTAAATAAATAATAAGAAGAAAAATAACTTTTTAGAAAGACAGGTCATAGCGAGATCCTTTCAGAAGACTTCTAGCTCAAATAGAAGCAGGTAATTTTGTTATTGGTACTATGACTTCGATGTTTTGTAAGATAAAGTAGGCTTCAGTTCAAACTATAGATAAAGTAATACTATCTAAATAGTGTTAATCCTGCTGTTAAGTAGTGATTTCCATTACCCCAAAGACTATACTGTAACCTGGTATAAGTAGAATGTTTTGCTCTTTTATACACAGTGAAATTCTTGTAAGTATTTTATGTCATCGACTAATATTATAAAGAGAAAGATTTGATTTTTTGTATGTTTGTCCTCGAAAAAATTAAAAATCTATTATGACCTCTAATTATTTCATAATAATTCAGAGAATATATTTTTATACAATGATATTAATACTAGCTTTCTGCGGCGTGGTTTCATCCGCGTCTTTGCTTACTGCTCTGATCCCGTCACCAGTAGCGTGATGTTACTTATCCTATAATCTTCCTCGGGAACTGGGCTATCATAGGCAAGAATTTTTCAAACCCGACTGGTAGTTTTAGATATTAGCGCGTTCAAACAAACAAACAAATTCTTGCGCTTTATATAATAGTAGGTATAGATATATAACGAAACAATATTATACATATACTTTAGGTACAGGAAAATGTATTGAAACGTATAATTAAAACAGAGCCATATGAATTCGCTGCAACGATAACAAATGTCTGTAAAAATGCTGTTGGCCGTATTTTACCTGTCTACTATCGTTATGTTCAGATTTACCTATAATTTTAAGAATATCTTTGTACGGCTACGCATAATTCGAATTGTAAAGTTTGATTTAAACGTTTAAAGTTTTTCTTAATTGTAAAAATTATATGCCCAAATTTACAGTCGACAATCGTTAAATTAACTAAACATGATACTACATGATGGTCTAACGGTCTAAGTTGACTACATTCTAAGTTGAGGTTTTAAATCGGGCAGTAATATCTAGTTCTCTGGCAAATCTGCGTAACAGAAGTATAACACAAAAGAACCGAAAAGTGGAAGTGTTTTAGCCGATTACGAAATTCTCAACGACAATACTAATAAAATACAGACCTAATATTTCTCATGATTTTTACTGAACTGAACTGTTTCTGATTACTTAAAATGCAACCTGAATCAAATAATAATAAATTAAAGCTAATACTAATAAATAAATGAACCCCTATATGTGGTAAATAAATAAAAGGCATGCGCTTTTCGTAAGTGTCAAATCTAATCTGAATGTTGTGAATGTTATAAGTAAATTAATATATATATTTACAAACTATTCTAAACTTCGAATATACATGCGAATTTCAAATGAAAATAACAACACAGACGTCCGTTCGAGCTCGACAAAAATATAAGAGCAATGTTTTCGGTTGACAATGAGACAAATCATAGACAAACGAATAGAACAAAGGGTTTCAATGGATAATAGAATAAAATCAAAACAAACATGCTATGATTATTTTCAGATTTGTCTAAACAACGTCCTCTTGTGATTGACGAACCTGCTAGTTAAAATATTAAAATAGTATTATTTTAAAACATCGATCCTTTTGCAGGTCTATAGCGCTGACTAGCACGCGTTTTAATCCATGTCGATGACGTATGAGCCCTTAGAGCATGGTTTAATGCTCTAAGTATGAGCCGCTCACTAATAATTCAAAATGCTTTAACGATACATAACTACATATATTATAGTTAAAAGCAAGCAATTAAGATTATTCTTCTATTCTTTCCTATAAGGGATATTGATAGGATTTAATAATATCTAGCTATTTTAAAGTGAATTTGTCTGATTGTGTTAATGACTCAAGTAATTAAAAACGAATTTTTGCTTGATATAATTCCAGCTCCATTGTTATTGCAACTATCAAATAGGTAGCATAGGTATTTTAAGAATACTGCATAGCAAGAGTTGTAGTTAAAATTAATCGTTCTAGCAGAGCGTAACTTCATAAATTTAAATTATTATACCTACTTGTTTCAACGCATTCAGCTTTTTTTTTTATATTATAGTCTACCAAAGTGACTCCATCCCGCCTGATGGTAAGCAGTCAGTGGAATCCAGAAGTGGCGGCCACTATACCAAAACCCATCGTCTTAAACTGCTGGTATGGTGGCCTCCACTATGGCGGCTGGGAATGGGGTTAGGGGAAGGGAATAAGGGAGGTGAGGAAAGAGGAAAGGGGGAAAATTGGACCTCCGGCGCTCTCACTCACCGAACGAAACGCAGTAGTACGGATACTACTACTCTTAAGTCGATCTTCTATGAGAGGGTAGTACTTCCCCGAACGATCCGGCCCATTCATGCTGAAATCAGCGTGGATCTACTACCGTTTAAGTTAAGTTAAGTTTAAGCTGTATTAAATACTCCATAATATCGCAGGTAAGCTATTTTGAAGTGCATCAGGCATATATTATTCTTTTATAGCCTCTTATACTACGTAGTGGCTATTTTATTATAGATAATAGTATTTATGCTATCATTATACAAAACTACAAACCGTTGCAAATATTTTTACTATCTATCTACATATGTACAAATGAACATGCGAAACCCTTGAATTTGTTACACAAATGGCCCAGAAGAACGCAAATCGATATGCAATTTTGTACAATGGTAAACTAATGGCAAATTGATGATCGCCGCTTGTGTTGATTGCTAAAAACCGCTATAAATGCAAGGTCATTTCTTTAATATGTTTTTATTTTAGCAGGCCATCACGTTTTGCTTTTGGCGTTGTAGAATCTAGACACATAGTAGTACAATGATTACTGACTATGGCAGGCCTCGACTCAAATTAACTGAAAGATTTGTAGGCAACCAAGAAGAATCATAATGCAAAGTGTACTCAATAAAATTAAACGATGCGGTAAGCAATGCAAAATCAAGGGGTTTACCTACAAGGGGTACAGTCAGTTCTTTGATCAAGTAAACACCTAAGACAATCTATGTGGAAAAACAATTATTATAAGTAATAGGTACCGGTGACTACAAAATATGTAATGATGGATGTCAATATTAATCGTTTTCTAGAAGCAACTTCAGGGTTTTATCACCAATTCATTAAAATCGGAGTGAGATACAATAGATGGCACAAATGTTGACGTCGCCAGGTGTTCACAGAGCTTTAACTTTCGTACATAATTTTGTATTGAGCATTTATATTGCCTACATAAAGATCGAAACTGAACAGTAGAAAAAGGAAAATAAACGAAAAATCTCTTGTTTTTTGCGGCGTAAAATAATGACCATTCTAGAAACATAAGACATCATATTGTCTAATAATTATCCATCAAAATTCAAAACAAATTATCTAAAATAATATGTCAACATTTTCCTTCACCTTTTGACCCGCTTTAAATTATGCATTGACGTTTGAAAACATGACAGTACAATGACATTTTTCGGTACTAACAACAAGGGTAACCACTTAACTGCTCAAATGTATTCGGAAACTGTTGATGTAGCAAATTCTTTAGTTATTTGAAGCTTTGTTGTTGAGAAATTTGAGATCGTCTAGAAATTAAACAATATCGGTCCACAGCTGCATTTGGATGCATTCTCAGACTACCTGATTATCGTACATAACTATATACCTAGGTACCTGCATATTAAATGCATTGTGATGAGTTGCAGGGCATTCCCCTTTAAAGTTTATACAACACACCTCCATATAAAGGAGATAAGTAAGTAAGAATCTTTATTTGCTACTAGCTGAGACACACGGCTTCGCCCGCGCGTAAAATATGGTTTGTTATATCTCTCTGGAACCAAAACGATGTTTGGAATAAAAAGCTCATGTCCGTCTCCGCCACCGAATCTATTTACTTACCAATTTTCATCGAAATTAGTTCAGTCGTTTAGGCGCTTAGTGGTAACACACAAACCCAAACAAACAAACAAACAAACACACACACATATACACATGCATTTATAATATTAATAGGATTTTATATATCACATTAAACAACGAGTCAAGTCAAGATGGATTGACTACAGTGAAAAGATCAGATTACGATACATGCAGTATTTAAAAATTCTGAGGGCTTACGACAGTTTAACAATGATTGGCTGATTGCTTTAGCTAGCTTTAGAAAATGTTGGCTGATTTCTATACTTAGATATATTTTCGACCTGAACGGGATGAAAATACTATAGGTACAATAAACAATAAATCAAAAATGTATTAAAAAAATCTGCAGACTTCAGATTTCTTGAGAGATCAGTCGTCAGAAAAGGTATTCAAGAGTGCTATTTCATATTTAATATTTATTATAAATTACGCCCTCGATACTTTAATAACAAATGGACTTGTTGGTTATTTGCTATGAATTCATGGAGAACTGGGCGAAAAAAAATTTAACCAATTTCTAAACAAAAGATTCGTGTTCAAAAAATTCTAAACATTTAGTAAATATAAAATGAATTCCATCATGTCCATGTTGAGATCAAATCTTACGTTGAAAGGACAAACTAGACAAGTACTTACCGATGAGATTTTCAATCAAAATGTTCTTTCAAAATTACAGAGACATTACTAACATATTATAGAAAAACGTCGTTTGAAAACCAACACTAACATACTGTAATACAATCCCAGAGATGAAAGTAGGTACCTACTTACGACTGTCAAAAACAGACCCGAAAGTAAGTTATTAGTCTAACTTGTGGAGCAACAAACAAATATATTACAAAGCAATAATTTAAATGTATGTGATAAAAGATAGAAAATAAATCGAAGTAAATAAAACACATAAAACAACAGCGATATTTACAAGTTTATTTGTAGTAGTCTGGCAATATGCCACATTGGTTCCTATTAACTTTTCAAAGGAAACAGTAATTAATTGACAGAAAAAAATAATTTTGTAATTATGTCGTAATTTAGCAATGATTTATTTTAATATAAAATTTGCGACAATCATGATTTTTCGCTAATATGAACTTTTATAACAATTATTATTCAATATTAATATACACCCATGATTCAGATTTGTGTTCTTTAATAACGAAGGTTTAGTTGATCAGAAACTGAACAAAGGACTATTATTAACTAAGTGTTTAATAAAATCGAAAACGAACATTGACCTACTTAAGTGGCGCCCCAGTCTTACGAAATCAGATTAAATGGTACAAAGGATGTTCAAAGCTCGTTGTTTTACGTAACTGCGCAGTAAACACGGTGCGCCTTACGTCTAAAATGCGTATTTCCAATTTCCTCGACTGAACTTGCCTATTTAAAATTCGACTCCTATTTTATTATAATTCTTTTCAATTTTACGGTTTATTCGTGGTCTTGATATTGTTATTGTTTATGACTTTCTCTTTATTAATAGAACTTTAGTTTCAGCTTTGACCTAATTTAATTAATCTTCTGTATTTCATTGCACATTATTTTTAGTTATGAATACTTTAAAGCAGAATTTCATAGCTTTGGCATTAAAATGTGATGTTTGTTGAGCTTTAAAAAGGCAATTTTGTTTACTTATAAAGTTATAACTTTATGCAACCTCTTATTGTTCTTTATTACATTGCGTTACCTATTCGCGTACCTACCGTTTATATAATCGTATCCTCTCTGAGTCTAGTTAGTATCTTCATTCTTCATATCTAAATTATACGCTCATTCGCACTGTAACTAATTGGAATAACGCCAAACAGGACCACCCAGACTACCTGACTGACGGTTTATGATTATTGAACCGCAAATATTACGTTAATCGCTATACTTTAAGTTATACGGAAATCATTCTATTCTTATTCATATTTTCGACAAAATTCAAAATTTATTGTTATTTTATACACATTTTAAAATTTATGCTGTTGTATTGTGGGACATTGCCAAATGTCTATAATTTATGATCGGATGTATATGTAGGCGATTAAAAAAATTAGACAAAATACATCTTTGATCATATTTTCTGTAATAGGTACTACATGTTGTATTAGGTAGACTGCCTTACTATTATAATGCTAAAATGTTTCAAACCAATTGGGCCGACGTGCTAAAATATTCATGAGAATAAGAAGAATGTCTAAATATAGACGTCATCCTTTTCAGCAGGATCTTTGTCTGAGGCCATCCACTACTGAAGATTTAGCTCCATAGCTATCGAATGGAGACCACGTGCTGAAAAGCGTAGTGTAGAATGTCCAATAACAAGATTTATGTAGACGACACGCTAAATAAAGGCGGCTTTCAGCAGGTGCTTTTTGCTATCTTCTTTGCTATGGTTACTGCATCGTTCTCGTTGCTCCTAGCTTTGCTAGAGAACTGGGATATCAAACCCAAAAATATTATTCAAATCTGACTGATAGTGCCGGAGATAAGCGGCTTCAAACAAACTCTTACGCTTTGTATATTAGTATAGATGGTAGTACTAAAAATGCAACTCAACAAAGAAGAACAAGGCAGTTAAAGCATAAATATCAAAATAATTACCTGACTACACCTTCAACAATCACATTCAATTTTAAATATTTTATAATCACGATCTTAATATAATTTTTAACACGTTGACAGACAGATGGACAGTGAAACAATGTAGACAGACAGTGTATTTTGTAGGTAAGATTAACATCATCATTGGACACTCCTTATCACGATTTTTATTTGATACTACTGAGCTATGAACACATTCTGAAGTCATGAAATAAAGAAGATAACAATTTTGATTTTAGAAAGTGACATTATATTTATTTTCCACTAGATTTTGAAGTTTACGATGCGCGCGCACACCGACAGAAAAAAGCAACACCCTGAAGTTAGTTGCGAACCTTTTACACCCTGAAGTTACGGTTTCGAACCTTTGTGTGTCGTATCAGTACATATAATCAGTGTGAATAAATAAAAAATATATTGGCGTTTATATCAATTCAATTATATTTATGACGGTGATAAATATTTTTTATTAATCATCTATCAGTAAAAATATTTATTTTGAATATTAGTGGTAAAAGTGGTTTTAATATACTGTTTTAAGTGCATTTATAGATTTGAGGTAAACTGTCGGTATGTATAATTTATTTACATTGCAAATTATAAATTATTACATTATTATCTAATAAATATATTTTTATTTTTTTATTTTAATTATATTTTATGATTTTTCATTATTGTTGCATGCTATTTATGTATATTTATGTATGTATGCGTTGTGTTATTATTTGGTATTTTTGGATTGTTACGCCAAAAAAGTATAACTTCTTACGTGCGTACATGAGAACACACACTCTTTTTTTACAACTAAGGCGGCAAACGACCTTAACATAGGTAGCTGTTTGGTAAGCAGTTACCGTAGGATAAGGACGCTTGCAATTGCAACTCCAGAGGCCCTAGATAATTGTCAAAGATTTCTATTCTATTCATAGAATAGAAAAAAATGTATAGGATTGACATAAGCATATGTCAATCCCATACTTTTTTTTATCTATTCTATGAATAGAATAGAAATCCTTGACACTTGTCTAGGGCCTCAGGAGTATCACTAGCGCGTTGCCAATTCGAGAAGCACCTTTTAACTTCTTTTTTGAAGAACACAGTGTTGTGTCTCACAGAAAAAAATATGTAGGCAAAAAGATATAGGTACAAGAAAAACAACTATTTAGTGAACAATTTGTTATGAATTAATTAAAACTGCTACGAGATGTGTTATTGTGTTGTATTGTAACAAACAAAGAACGATCTCTTTTCTTTACTAAGTTCATTTTTTTAGCAAACATATTTGGATGCTATAAAAAATATTCGTAGCGTATAAACTACGAATACTTAGTACCTACAGCAATATTTCCATAATTATCACTAAATCTATACGCGATCTACAGCAAAAGCAAATCTTAATGTCAGATTTGTCTCGTCTGTGCAAAAATAAACAAACTAATCTTTTTATATTACGTGTATTACATTATAACCAGAGTAGATGTTTTTTAAATCAACCTGAGCCTGACACTTGGCTTTACGCCAACATCCAATGTTTTGGAAAGCAAGAGAGTAAAACGTATCGAAAAGGAGTATTACTCAGTACCTACAAACATTTAAAAAAATAATGAATTAGTTGAAGCAGAATGAAAAATAGACTTTAACGATATTTCTGACCTAGTTTATAAACAAACACGCTAAGGTATAAAATGGATAAGACGGGTAATGTCAAGTAGTGTTACTGTTTAAACGATTCATTGTTAGGGCCAGTGGAACGATATAGGTATTTTTAATTATTATCATAATATACAATATCATACAATGGTGCCGTAATATAACTAGAAAAATGTAAGTATCACTTAGCTGCATCTACTTGTACCACGTTGGAGAAAATTGTGACTCTGTGACTCTATACCTATTGTTAGACCATTGCAATACTAGATACAGATATTTTTTTACAGAGAGTAAAGATATTACCTACACTGTTCACCACATAAACCCAGTCAGGATTTCGAACAGGTTTTGTCATGATGTTTTTGATCATAAACTTTAGATAGATACCGCGGGTACAATTGGGATTCACTACTTCTCACTAAAACCAGCAGTTTTCGAATTTTATAAACGTTCGAGGAGCTTTAATCTTTTGTAGGCAATTTTAGTAGTCGAGACTTCTGATTGCGCCTGATTCTGGCCTGAAATTCAACTCTTAAATCTAAAATTTGATAAGATATTGTTAGGTATACTTAATTCTGTTTGATGTCATAATGAGTAATATCTAATGTATGCTAAGTCGATTTATTTTTAGATAATACGCTTAAGTAATGGTGGCGTTACATATTAGCATTTTAGTTGTTGGTGCGAAATTGAGCAGTAGCGAAACTAGCCTGCACGTGCGTGTGACGAGTAACGTTCACACCCAATATACACATTAAAATTAAATAATAGCTCAAGGCCCACTGTTATTTTTGTTTTAATACAACAGCGGCTTTCCGCTCTGCGCGTTGATCACGGTTTTTATTCACACCATCATAGGGTTATCATGAATTTACTTCGAAATAATCTAAATTATTTTTTATTAGCGGACGTCACGCGGTTTCACCCATGTGGTTCACGTTCCCATGGGAGTACGAAGTTAAAATATAGATTATGTCACTCAGTGATAATATAGCTTTCTAATGGTAAAAGAATTTTTGAAATCGGTAGTTTTTGCTTTTATTCGTTGCATACAAAAATACAAATCTTTCCTATTTATAATATTAGTAAAAATTATGTTGATTTGCTTTACCTTTTAAGTGCGTTCGTGATGTTTTAATTTATTGTATTTGTGTAAGTTTGACGTGGACTCGACAATTGTTTGGTGAAGAAAACTTCGTCTGAAACAAATATAGTTCTTACAAACGAAGTTCTCTAGCCTATTAACATTCATAATCGTAACACAACGATACAAACAGTTATATTTTTAATATTTATTGCGTGTTTTTGGTTACTTAACATTCTTTTCGTAATTACAAGTTCACAGTTTTCGGTGAAAGCCCTATTAAATAACTTTCTTATTAACATATTAACCATGCATAAGTATTGAGTTTACAAGTTTCGAGTTCTCACATTAATTACGTAACGCATTATCCGACTACACAAAAGCCAAAATGGAAATTGACTAATTACTAATTAGGTATTCAATCATAAAGGGCAAAACTATATATAAAAACATCTATTTACTTTGTGTAAGGCCACCGCCCTTGTATATCCGACACATTAATATAATAAATATGTTTCCGTCATTTATTATCATTTGAGTTAAGGTTTATATCTTAATTTGTTTTATGCACATGTGTTTTTCATATTTAGGGCAGGGTACAGTCATTTGAAAATTCAAACGAGAATTTCAAATTATTTTTATTACCATCCATTTGGCGAAAGATTTTCAATTCTTAATTTAAATTTCTTTGCGTAGGTTCACGTTGACAATGTTATGACAATTTGAAACCATGCAATAATTCACGAACACACAAATTCGAAATTCGAACGCATTCATTGAAACATTTATTCTATTGAACTTTTTCAGAACGTGTTGTGGGCGATCCAGGATTACGAAACATTTTAGTTAATGAGTTCAACGTTTCGGAACATGTAATTTAGAGCAATAAAATCTTCGTACTAATGTTGCTGTTAAACTTAGTATAGTCTATTCCACGAAGTGTTGGACAATAAACCGTGACGTACATGGCTGAAAATGAAGTAGGTACCTAACCATTAATAACACAAATTTTTGGATGCCAAAACGTATCGTCTTGCATTCATATTTCAGTTTTACGAGTTACTTGTCTGTCAATGAACTATATCCACTGAAAGCTGGAGCTTGAGTCCCTTTAAAAATTAACGGACTCTCCTCTAGCTTTGCCTGAAAGACCCGCTTAATTTCAGCCCCGTTACAAGATTCGATCTTAGTTTAGAAAAATATTGTTTGATTACTTGGAATTGTAAGTAGGTTATTATTTGACAAAAGCTAAAATAAAGTAGGTATCGTAAAACCAATCCCCTTTTTAAACCTCCTTATTCACATATTAAATTGAAAATAATAATAAGTAATTAATTTAGCAAATAATAGCGTGTTTTTATACAGTTATTCGCGAGGACGACTAGGCGGCTCTCCCTAGAGAAAGCAAGTTAATGAATTGACTTCGTTAGCAAGCATAAATATAGTCTAAATTATTATAGTTGTTATAAAATCGACCTACTTAAACACAAAAGTTGTTACATAGCAAATCCGTCATCATGATATATGAAATATGAGTAAAAACTATTCATCATATTATTTTTATGTGAAAAAAATATGTTGGAGAAACACCCACTCATTTATTGTAAAAAAGCAGAGATAAACATAAAACAGCGATAAAAGTAGAAAGTAAAATCTCTGTTATTTTTTGACAATTATCAACTTAAAAAATTGGACGGCGTTAAATGTTATTTAAGGCAACACACCGGGCTAATTTTCTATTTGACATTGTTTTGAATGTATAATCGATCGGAAATAGTATAAACAAATGCGTTTCAGCCCAACTACCTTGCGTAGGTACATACAGGATCAATTATTATTACCTATAGGAAAGTGTTTAATTACCATGTAGCACATAACAAAAGTTAATTAAGCTTAAAATTGTAAAAAAATCAATACAGATAAATATTATTTAATCTTTGGTAAAGTAAGTAGGCTACCAAATTGTTACACAATACTATGTAGGTAGTATAAAACAACTTTTTTATCTACTATAGGATGCAATAAATCAAGTGCCTACATTAAATAAAATTAAACACATTGAAATTTGTTTTCCAAATTAAGTTGATTATACCTCATAATTTATATGAGTATCAATATACACATAATAATTTACATATTTACGGTTATACACACCAAAAGCATAACCCTTGAACGCCCAAATACCCATAATATGGTCATTATTTTCGTCCTAATCTTACGAAATAAAATAATTTTGTTTATGTGTAGGGCTACCACTAGATTAGCATATATAAACTTCTGTAAAATAGCACCGTACAATATTTTCCAAACAATTTAGTAAACTTAACTCTTCATTTACTAAATAACAATACATTTGAAAAAATTATGATCGTGCTAAGCAACAGTTTTATTGTCATCTTTCATGGATTACCATAATCAGAAGTTATTGACACGTTTTCCATAAATTTTAATTAAATTATCTATTTTGTAAGTATACGAGCAGTGCTATATAGCTTGTTTATGATAATCCTTTACCATGTGAAGGCAACGACATTTATTGAAACATAGCAACTACTCAAATTAATTATTGCTTTAAATGCTGCAGATAGCAAAAAATGTTAATTACTTTATATATAAAAATTCACAAAAACTAATTTTACAGTGATAATAAATACTAATAATAAATTAACTGTTACTTGCGTAGATTAAAAAAAGCTATAAAAACAATATTATTTACTCACGCCAACCTTCATAGCATTAATAGCTAGGTCTAGCTCAAACGTTTTTGAACAAAACATACGTGCTCGTAACAACCTTCGTGAAACAGCTGGGACTGGACTAAACACATGTCAAATTATATCAGACAAGTAATAAACGACATTAATCTAGAAATTTAAGACGCAATTACAGAAAGAGGTAACGCGATTCGCGATTTCTCTTAGAAGACTAATGGGAGGAATTTCTATCATGCCAAAGACTACGCTCATAGCATTACTCTAGATGGTACTGCATCTAGAGCTTCCAAGGTTTATTAACAGCAGTTACTACTTACCATTAAATAGGTCAATTATGATGATGACAATCAATTATGATAATAGGATGCTTGCTCCTAATAAAGAAAAAATTGCCCCGCTCTTTTTACGAATTATTTGTCAATGTAAGTTTTTGACTGCTGCGTTTTTTTTTACCTTGCGTAGGTACCAAAAGCACTAAATGACAAGTCAGTGTAGGCTTCGCCAAGGCCTTGTATAAAAATTAAACTTACAATTTCTGTAGAGTGAAGTTTCTTTACAAGTCTCCATGTTGTAATGTAACGTGAAATCTCGCCATTCCATACTTTTCTTAACATTATTATAATATGTTAAGACATTGATTTGTCTCCTCGTCCGTGGACGCCGAAAATTCTTACACATCACTTTATAACAGTCGGGTGAAAATAGTTTAATATTAACAGGATAATATTTCAGGAATATATTTGCTTTATGTAATTTAAATATAGGTTATTATTATAAAATCAGCTATTTCAAAATGAGTTTATACTTTAAAAAATATAGAGTTAAAACAATATAAATAATTATGAAAGTATCGCAGCTAGGCTTAGTCCACCTTCACAATTTAAATCTTGAACTACGCAACCTTGTTCTTTCAAAAATCGAAATCTGCGATCAAAAATTAGACTAGCTTCGTTTAGCTACTATTGTATTTTAGCAAATGGCATCTAAAGACAAAATAAAAAACACTTCAAAAATAAATAAAAAAAAGACAGCGTAATCAAACGCTTTTTAAAGGTCAGCGTTAATTGATGTCCAATTTCAGATTTGCCTAGCTTTTAATTGACAAACCTCTTCATAATTTTGACGAGTTCGTTAAGTGTAAATTAAATGATCAATTAATATATATATTATATTTTAATCTCGAACATATTAAAATGTGTGAATTAAATTTTGTTGTACTGAATAAGTGTGTGTAACGTAACAAATAATGAGGCCAAGCTCGTGATTAGCCACACCTCAAGAGGTTGAGGACACTACTCGAAGTTTTATGTGAAAATTCTTAATTTATCTGCCTCTTATTTTTATATTACTAAATATTACTAAGTAGTTATCAATCAGTTGGAGATTTCCGACCTCACGCTTATTGAGGTTACACAGTCACTTGTGTGAACATGAAGTATAAAACATATTTTTTACATATTTTTTAAGTGTACAACGCCTATTGTTGGCACGTTAGTTATTTTGTACTAATGATCGTTTTAACTATTCATAAGTGGTTCTGTAGTGTTCGAACATTTGTATGTTTAGTAGTATTGTATGCATTTTTATTTATTGCGTTGCCTAAAACTCTAACAGATATTAAAATACTTAAATGGCGATAATACCTCCACTATGTACTGGAAGCAGAATTTTTATTTTATTTATGATTTAAATTTTTAATGCCGATTGGTTTTTGAACACAGCTATTAAATCCAGTAAAGATAACATACAGGAAGTCTATTGTCAGTTACGTTATCTATTTTTGGACTTTACAGTGTTAATAGACAAATAAAACAACAGTTTTAGCATAGTACCGATATTTCCTTACAAAACACTGTTTAAAAAATAAAACTGAACATTTTTACCTTGGAACTGCCACTAAAGAAGTCATCCTGACAAATTGCATCCCTACTGCAGCTAAGACAGTTTCCTTCGAACAGCAGTTAAACGACGTTGTTATCACTATCAGGCGCTGACGACGTCCGACGTCAAATTGTTATTGAGCTATACTCGTGACACCGCGATACTTCGATCTCATGGTCAAAACAAGGAGCTTTCTTATCGCCCGAACTTACTTTACAATGAAAACCCATTTGAAGCACAAAGTCAACAGAAAGTATAATGGAGGCGCTCGCTTTAGTGAAACAATGGTAGGCTTGATGTTACTTCCAATGACCTACATTTCACACGATGTTGTTATACATCTATTATGACTACACGACATAAGAAGTATCTTAAACTTTGTGCAGAAAGAAGTCTTTAAACAGGACGGTAAATAATCTCTTTGTTAAATTTATCACGTAGAGTAAAAATAAAACAAAATTATTGATAAGCGAACAGCAAAACAATGCAAGAATGTCAGATGACATGATTAGTATGAAAAACAAAACTGTGTAATTACAGGTGGTAATCTGTTCTATGTAATACACTATTATATTCACCTCATTAGCTACGTTCTTCAACGGTCTGTACAAATTTGTCGTGGCGTCGCTCGGCACGTTTGATGTGCAGACGGCGCGATAATTACAGAATTAATGGCCTGATACAGAGAAGCAGTTTTTATCGCAATTAAGAGTGCGCTATCGATCGACCCAGTTGCGCTCAACGTTGCACTAATTCACAAGTTCCCGGCCTTGGAGAACATTAAACATGTTTGTTCTAAGTTGTAAACAGAAACATTGTTTTGAATTTTAATTGAACTGCCAAAATTTTCCCGTATGTGTAGACGTACTTTTAATTAATTCGAATATAAATAGGATCTCTGGTGTCCGTTCCAGTTATCCATAAGCAATATTAATCACACTAATTGAGAATCGCCCTCTTTTTATTTACACGAACGTTGCAAATATCCACTTAGCCAATAGAGCCTCGTTTTTCATTAGAAATAGTTGGATATAATTTGTGGGGCAAAAATGGAACGCCTAAATAGCACGCAAGGTTAATGTGTTGTGCTGCAGTATAGAGACGTCAATAAGCAGTCATTCCCGTCTCGACCTGTAACCTGATTACAACGTCTTGGGTCGCGTGGCAATGACACTTCTTTCTTTATCTGCGCGGTATCTTTGATGATGTTTTCTCGCTGAATTTGAAAGCAAACAATTGAATGCATTTGACCTTGCACTGTAAAATTATTATCGTGAAAAATGATAAAATCGTTTGCATACTACTAAAATTTTGGTATTATGTTAACGGATCGCTCTTAAACTATGTTGAAACTTAGTAATGGAGTGTCATTAACAAAAATGTTTCAAAAGCACTCGCAGCATGCTATTTTTAAAACCTTGACAGAAATAAAGTGGCACTGTTTGTTTATGCCAGCTTCATCTGCCGATAAACCAGAATCAACGCAAGTTGTAATATTGTGTTGCAGTTATGTCCCAAACTACGTACACGCGGTAGACATAAATAATGTTTGGAAGAGTCTTTACCTCTGTTTGAGTAGTTTACAAATTTATGATTGTTTGATTTTGAGTTAGAAACTACTTGCCACTTTGACTACAGTACTGCAATGATTATACAGACAGCGATAGAGGTGACAAAACTACAGAGAGAATATAAAACAGGTTGCTTTTATCAACCTATATTGGTTGATATTAAATTTAATTGTAAAATAAAGTCATATTACATAAAATGGTTTAACTTTCATGGCAATCTATTCACGGTATCCGAATCTAATGTCTAATAGTGCCATATAATCTACACAGATTACCTGAGGTACTTAAGTATGTATAAAACCTTCAGCTCTTCGTCTTTACCCAATGCGTTTAATTTATTGGTTGTATCTTTATCACCTAATCTTATTTAAGCTCTGCCAGATAATTTTTATCTTGGAAAATTTGCACTTGCAAATGGCCGTCCGAGCCTTCTTAGGCTGACCCGTTTGAGATCTCAAATATTGGTTCAGAGCAAACAATCTTATCCGTGAGTCCGTTTACTTCGTTCTACATAGAGGGGTACGTACCTATATCATGATTTACTTATGTATTGAATTATTATGAGAAAATGTCAGCGGACAGATGATGTCTGAAAATATTTTCTTCTTTAAAAGACTAGCCAAAATAATACAAAAAGGTTCTGTAATTATATTTGAAAAATCAAAAATCTCATTTAGGTAATCAAATTTTTATTATTTTATTATTATTGCAGTATAATAAATTAATAATAAAATAATATCATATAAATATATCCGAGAGAAGTCAATGAACAGCAGAGGCGGTAAACATTTTCTGCCACAATTCTTTAGCTGAATATTTTATACATTTTTTGTGCGCCTAATACGGACTGATCGTATTAACTTAACTACTATTAGAGCCATAGAAACCTTATTTTCATGCTTATTATTGTACAGCTACCTTCCACAAAAGATTTTAAAGGATGGAAGTGTAGTTTTACCCAATGCAGTATTTGAATTGAACTAAATACGGCACAAACATTTTAAAACCAGACACAAAAAGACAGGCAAAATTGTAGACAGCAATTTGATAACAATTAAATAAACTTACTTGGGTGGTTTGAAATAAAACGAGTGACTTATTTAAATATTCAAGTGCTATATAGATACGTAAAATGGTGTTTCTATGAATTTATTTTCTAACAGGTACTCCTGAATACGCCGCCCAAATACCATGAATAGGCCGTGACTACCGGTAATTATATAAATCAGGTGCCATAAGTCGATAATTTCTATTCAATCAGGCCCATATGTCCATAATAAAAATGTCCATTTCCCTGCCCAAAGCATACAATTTATTCATAGCAATTTGTTTAATATATTCTTATGGCTATTTGACTATAAATCGTTATGCGGTAATGAAAATATAAGATTGTCATGTACTATATAACTTTGTACCTATATGATTCACAGTTTTGTTGTTTATTGCCTGGCATTCAAAGCATGCAATTCATTATAATAGTTGTCAATCAATTATGTTCTTGATTATCTTTTACTCGAGACTTCAACTGCTCGTGATTACTCTATGGATACTCTTCGCAGATTTTAAGTTTTGGGGACTTCATTTAAATTTTTTGATAATTCTATAGCTATTGTTTAATTCTATGTAAAAGTAATAGTCCTGATAAATCTTAATAAGCAAGATAAACAGCGATTGTGCAATCTTTATGGCTACTTATTTAGTTAGGTTTTTGTTTTTAAGCATCAGTGGCAAACTAGCTTAGCATTCTACTACCTTATAAAATATTAGTTCTACCTGGCATTAATTTAAACAACTAGCGTTGTTACTACTTTGCACAAATCTTATTATGGACGTATTCTATGGACTTCAAGTAGATTGAATTATCTGTAAACAAGCAAGTAAGCTAAGATTTACCTACTCTAGTAAACACTGCACATATTATTACCTATTTTATATAAAAATTAATCAAAATTCCCACAACATATCCATATTTATTGTGATTGTTTTACATAAAGATTGTTTATTAATCATAGTTGATGATTGTTATTTTTGTGTAGGGTCAAACATTTCAATCAACAAAGTGATATGTTGTTGATATTATATGTATTAATATGTGTAGGCGTTGAGATTCGTCCTTCGGTACCCACTTGAAGTGATCGACGTTCACTCGAAAATTACCGAATAAACAAAACAAAAACAAACTTGGAAGTTCGTTATGTTAAAGTTATAATGCGTGTCGCAAGAGTAGGTACACCTCCCAAATGTAGCACTCGATTGACCTTCTGTCAAGGGCACATAAGAAACATCGAGTTGAAACAACCGAAAGCGTTAATTTATTATTTCTGTAAACGCATGACTTCCGCCCTTTTGAGTTGTAGGAAGTGATTAAGTACTGTTTCAATATGAGAAATAACAAAATTTTGAATGTACTATTCTATTATTCTCACGATCAAACAACGCCTACTAAATAAATATAAGTAAGTTTGTATGTATATGTACATATGCGAAGGTTTACACGGCGAGTTGATCAATATTGCTTGTAGATGGATTTGAAATAGTTAAATTGTTTACTTTGCCATCTACGCTCTCACGACGTTACATGTGATCGTTCAATAAATTACATAATTTAATTTTGTTTACCTAATTTATTTATCTTTTCCGAATAGCAACAATTTTTAAATGCGATTCATTCCTTACATGCGAATGCGAGTACAGGTATGTGTTTGTGTGTGTGTGTCTGTGCGCATATATGAATGTTGAAGTGTTAAACAAACGTACTAATTAACATCCATTCATATGTGTGGAGGCCAAGTTGATTCATGTGTGGTGCTTGAATGTTCTTATCGCGGATGTGTGCACGGTTAACGTCAAATGCAATATGGTATTCAGCTCAACGTATCACTGCTTAGAAATAAAATAACTTTTAATGTGAAACATATGAAATACCCCAATGACGATGTTTGTTACTCGCTCTAACGTTATTGTGTCATTGAAAACGCGTGCCTTTCGTTCTAGGATAGATATATTCTACAAAATATTTTCTCATTACAATAATGGTACAATAAAATGGAAGTTAATACAGATTTGACCTCTATATTGAGGATGGGAGCACACTGCTAAAGCGATTATTTTCGATGTACGCTTGCTATAAAAAATCATTGCGTGGGCGAAGAGGATCATTCATGTTCATGAGTGTCCAGTTTTGTAATACCACATGCGTACCTATAGCTACATGTCATGTTTGTATAGTTATTACTTGTGGCATGACAGGTAATGAAATTACATTGTGTTGTTCAATACCGCCTGAAAATATTACATAATACCTATCGCCATATTTGGCTAATGGTAAACACGTTTAATATGCTATAAAAACGTTGACTTTACTCCTTTACTGTGTTCGTATTTCATTACAGATAAGAGATATTTTGTGGTGTTGTGACGATCACAAAGATTGATAGGTTATGAAACGGCTCTAAACTCAATTCTTTTGGTGAATATATTATCGATAGATGGATACCTCTATCATCGTGCTCAAATACTATACATTTGTCAATATTAACTCCTAGAACAGTTTATACAAGAGTTATTTTTCAGAAACACTAATTATTCTAATTACTAATTTAGTCTTAAAATGTGTAGATCTCTCGAAGAACTAACTGCATCTAATCAGGTCAGATAACAATTGCAATATGTATTCAAATATAAGGCCAACACAAATAAATTAAGTAATGCAATTGTGTTTTGATATATAATGACGCACTGTTTTTTGTAATTTCCGCAACAGTATCTGGTATAATCCTATTATTGTAATCAATTAAGAACTTCGACCTCTTTGCGGCAAACGGCATTGAAAGTTTAGCCACATTTTTGTTTCTTGTTACCTACTTTTGTTTTTTGTAGTAGCATCTCTCAACGTCTTATTGGCATCTCTTTTTAACACTTTGACAAGCGTTTGATTGTAATACAAATTTTTGGAAATATATAAACCAGTTTTTAAAATCTTCTTTTAAAGATTATAGTTAATATTTTTTCTTTTACTACCTATGGAATAAAAACTATACGAGTGTGTGTACCTCTCGTTGTTTGTCAGGCTGAGACAATCACTAGAAGATACCGCATTAATAATCCTTTTTTTCTAGTAGGCAGTTACCATAAACAGATATAAAGATAATTCTCAGGTTAAATGCGTTCATCCGTCTTACAATATTTTATATATGGTAGTCTTTATTGGAATCCATCTTCGGATGTTAATTCACCTACGATATTTATTACATTTATTACTATTATAGAATTTTGTTTGAATGCTGTTAGTAGTATTAATTTTAAATGCATTTTTATATACAAAACTCGCACCGTGCTATATTTAATAAATTATAGATGGTATTGGCATACCAAAAAAAAGTTCATGTCGCCAACATTTAAGTCGACAATAGGTATATTTTTAATTTATGTATTACAAACTCATTCTTTCTTGGAAATCTAAGGTGTCATATTTATGTTAATTTATATTGTCAATCTATTTTTAGTATTGTCCGATTATTGATATTACCGTTTCATTGTTTTCAACATAATTTAAATCGGTCTCCTCCATTCTGTCAAATTTAGTTCTCAGACTAAATACCAAAGGCGCTGTTAACTTTTCATACCCAAATTTAGTTGTTTTAGGATTTAAATGATTTTATTTTAGCAATTGACAATCTATATCCCGTAATATAAATATAACTTTTAGTGTTGTCCGATTATTGTAATTCCTTATTTTTGTTCTCAACATTTTATGTAAGTCGGTCTCACTATTTTAATAAGGAGTAGGTATTCCGTTCTGTCAAATTTAGTTCTCAGAGTGAATACTGAAGGCACTGTTAATTTTTCATAAATTTTGTTGGTTTAGAATTCCAATGATGTTGTTAGCAATTGATAATTATTGATAATCTACATTTCATAATATTTATTTTTTTATCATTAAGTTAGTAGCTTGTCATTTAAATTTAAAAGTTACAAGTAGAATTTCATGTTTATTGTGCGATCTCAAGCTCTTTTAAATTGATTTATGTACTAAACATGTGTTTTAACCTTCAATTCCAAAAACATAAATGTAGTACTGACGTGTGTTCATTAAATACATAATCAAATATTTACAATATCGTATTACATAATATTATTTTGTTTGTAATATTATTTACTCAGTAAGTGTTATTTGCTATTATATAATTAAATTTGTAATTTTATTATCTTTTATGCTTGGCCTAGGGATTTCAAATAACTTGTTTAATGCCTAAGTAACAGTTGATGTTCATCATAAAACTTATGTATATGATCAAGGCGCGTAATTATAAACAATGGTGATTGTAAGCAATAGCAACAATCCACACAGAGCGATTGAATTTAGACAATAATTCTTCAGATCTTTACCTAACATTTCATAGTTGATATAGGTAATCGATGTAAAATCAAAGTTCTAGAAATAGAATAGAATAGAAGAAGAGCAAGATTATTAGTAGTAAACTAATTTAATCTTGCTCTTCTATGGATGACCATATAATTAATAATTTAACACATATACAAAATAATTGGTAATTCAAAATATGCTTCTGCTCACGCTAAATGTAGCAATTGACTTGAAGATGCCTTTAAGAATTTAGGAATAGACATACAATTTAAAAAATGCCTTCAATGCATTTGTACTAAAACTTACATTACTAGAAAATACTGGCCTGAATTCTAAGGAGTGTGAAGATGTTAGTAGTAAAAGCATCTAATCGTTTAAAACAAAAATACGATATAGCACAAGCAGCTTTGCAGATTTAGATTTCAAACAACAGAATTAAAGTATTCAAAAGCGCAGGTTATAAGAGTGTATTTGAATACATAATCGCATCCTCGTTTTCATAATTCCGAAACTAGAAAATCAAATCTTTCTATTACAACTTACAAGTTGCCAAAATCAACATACTTACAATTATTGCCAAAGAGTTCTGTTACACTTGCAACAGAAATATAAGATGTCGTATTCAATGTATACATTGTATTATATAATCAAATAGGTACTTCAAATTTGTTAATTCCCCATTGTTCTGCGACATATTGTTTTGCGACGGGCTGGCGTCTGTATGGTGCGTAGAGATGGGCAGAGGGTTTAAACCCAATGGGTTTAAACGGGTTTAAACCGGGTTTTTTGGGTTCAAATGGGTTTAAACCGAAATAAAAGCCCAAATAGCGGGTTTTAATTAGTTGGACTAATATTTTGAGGTGTAGCATGAGAGAATTCACTTTTGATGTTATTTTGGGTTATAAACATATCTTTTACAGTTGTTTATAATATAAATTCATAACAAGTTTGATGCTGTAAGAGAACTAAAATCTGAAATAAGCTCGCAATTATTTATTTTATGAATATGTAACCATATATTTTGTGTACAATCTATACATATAATGAAAATGTAACAGATGGAAGATATATGAGAAAAAATATTATTAGGACCTTAACGCAAATAGCACCCAAAACAATGATTGTTACAATTTTTGTTTGTCTTTGCGTTTGTTCACGCTAATCTCAGAAATGGCTTATCCGTTTCACTAATACATTGTGGTAAGCTTCACTTAACATTTGGTGTTTGTTTCATGTCACTAAGTTCATAAACAAAAAAGTTATGCTAATTTAAAAAATCACGTCGAACATTTGTTAATTTACAAAGAAACCTGATAGAAGCAAAGATTTTAACAGGTGATAGTGTTTTTATTCCTCAGATTCCACTCATTCCAAAGAATTTTCCGTTTAGTTTTAAACGAGTTCTTTTTCCAGTGAGCCTATGTTTCGCGATGACAATTAATAAAGCCCAAGGTCAGACACTAAAAGTTGTGGGTGTAGATCTAAGTATTTGCAGCTATTTTTCGCACGGTCAGCTTTATGTGGCTCTGTTGTGGCTCTGTCACGTGTTAACAATCCTAGCAGCCTGTATGCTTTGATCGGCGATGGCTATACGTCTAATATTGTTTATTATAGAGATGCATCACTGTAAAGTTTTTTTTTTTTAATACCCAAACGACTATGTTTATTATAATCCAAAATAAACCAAAAGATATATCCAAAAAATGCTGCCCAAAGTCACTATTCCCCGCGGACGAAGTTGCGGGTACAGCTAGTAAAGAATAAAATTGAAAAAAGCTTTTGACCATTTAAATTTCGAAATACATTTTTTATGTAAGATCTTTACGGGGTGACTGGTGATCATAAATGGCCCCCAAGGTCATTTTACAAGAAGATTTCAAAGAATAAGCACTATATCTACGCAGTCTTACTGATTTTAGAAGTCCACTCTATGAAGTGGCATTTTTCGAAACGAACTTGAGGGAGGTAATTGTTATTATCATCATCAATTAAACCTACTAATTATTCAAAATCATTATTGATGCCAAAGTTGTCATCAGAATGTACACAATTTATAAATTCTAACTTAGTTGATGTCGTTCTCGATTGAGATGGTACGATTATTGCATCCCCGATTTTGTTTACCTGCGGTGAATTACCATGTGAAGTTGGAGTTTCCTCACTATGCTTATCTTCATTCATATTTTTATTTAGGTACTGCGCTTCTATTTACTATATACCAATTGTATGAAATGAAAGTCATTTTGGCGGCTCTTTCCACCTTAAGGCGATTCCGTTTAATGTGTATATTCCCCTTGAACACTAAATGTCCGTTCTGTTGCCGTAGACGTACACGGAACCGTAAGTATTGGCATTGTGACTATGCTTAGCTGTTTTGAACTGCATTTATCCACCACACAACTGGTTCTATTTCGTTATAGGACTGCCAAATAGTTTTCCCCAGAAGCATTCTTTAGCTTTGTAGTGAGCTAGATCGGTAAGTCAAAAATATGCCCAAAGCATATTTTTAGCATTATCCTCTATAAGAACTACAAACTTATTAACACCGTAGGTTTTCATAACCTTTTCTATTTCACTTGCGATATATTCACTGGTAAGCCGGTTAGTTTCTGTGTTCAAGCTTTTAATAATACTGGTTGAGGTTTTGATATTACGAAATTTATTATACCTTGAGTAAGTAAATTACTTCAACTATCGCACTGCCGATAAAGATATCTTGCTGACTGTAACTCTTCTTTCAGTTCTGTTCGCCTCTCACTATAAATTTTATCTAAATATTTGCTAGCAAGTACTTTTCGTGACGGCATCTTACACTGCATTTTTTTTTTTTTTTTTCAAAAAAAAATATCCACCGTGGTAGTCCATAATACCTTTTGTTTATATTAAACAAAAGGATGCGACTCGGCAAGTAGGCGGTAAACAATAAAAGATTTATAAAAAATATCGATATATCAAAAATAAAGTCTTACACTAAAAAAGAATTATGATTTCAACAAATATAGATTAAACACCCAAATAAAAACCTTGCGGGAGGGAATAAATGAGTTTTTATTGGGTTTAAACCTAGTAACTGGGTTTAAACCCGGTTGATTGCCCATCTCTAATGGTGCGTCGTAGGTAACTTGATATCGGGCCAATATATTCGTATTCGATAACTTAAGGTTTGCCAAAATAGATTAAATTCAACATTAGCCTACATTTAAAAGTAAAAAGAAAGTAAAAGATTATTTTATACTCGATGTGAACTTCATTTTCTGTACTTATTATATAAACGGGAAGAGTTTGTTTGTTTGAATGCGCTAATCTCTGGAACTAACATTTTCATGGTATGATAGCCGAGTTCTTGAGAAAGGTTATAGGCTATGTAACATCACGCTGCTGGCGACGGGAGCAGAGAAGTAAGCAAAGACGCGGAAAACTACTGTTTTTATATTCATTCAGATTTCATTTGCAAAATTTGCATGAAGGCTGAAGTATACTAACATTTCATATAAAGGTGGCTTTTCAGCCATATTTATACATAGGTATGTAAAGAAACTTGAGTTTATTCCAAAAAAGTAGTCAAGTTTTGTTGTTTTTTTTTATTATGGTCACAGATGGTGAAAGATAATCGTTGTTTTAAGGTCCATTAAAAACGCTGGCCTCTACTAACACGTAAAGTTAAATGGAAAACGCTGTACTTGCCTCCGACGGCACAAATACTATTCTACTACAACAAATACGGTGTTTTCTTCTTCTTCTACCATAAGTTGCCCTTGATTGCAGTACTCTCCAAGCTGGTAGGTCTTTTGCCTTGCTAATAGAGACTGAAGTTGGGCCCGTGTGACGGATTGCATCAAACCAGCAAGTGGGTTCCAGTGTTTTACTTAAATTCAAATCCACCAATCGCCGACAGAAACACAACTCTGCATAAGTAATGACAAAGGTCCTTTGTAGGGCAGAGGTCCTTCACCAGCCGAGCTACTCTAATTTGACCGAGAAATCGCTGTGCCTTCTCTCAGAAACGTTTTATTCAAATAAATTTTGGCAACTTTGTATTCGTGTGTTTCTTTTCTTGTGTATGACTTATGGCATATGTTTATATTCTTTCGTATTGTCCGACGATTGTTTTAAGTTAAAAGTAGGTTATTAAATTTAACATTTTATTTCTCGTGAAGATTATCCACTCCGAGTGTATGACAAAATACGGGAATGATTAAGATCAATAAGCTGTATGGTATAATCGTTTTATCGCTATGGTACAATACGAATACACATAATTCTGAATCGTATGTAATATTTTTTTATTATTAACACTTGAATGGTAATTATTAGGAAGTGCCATGCTTGTTTAACATTAACATAGCCGCACAATTCGTAGCTTTATGCAACAAACCACCGTTTCAGGGTATTGTTTAGTAGACGCCGTATTTATTAAGAATATAATGTATTTTAAAATATTATTAGTACATAAGTATGTAAGAGAGGTAAATAGAAAATAAATTATTTGGTATCAAATCCAAAACTATTATAAAGCGGCAGTTTGTTTTTAAATACATTATTTTAATATTAAAATAACAGAACATCTTTTTCTATCACACAAGTACCTACTCTGGATTTTATTAAATGTATTTTGTTTGCACGTGAGTATACGGTAAAAAAGATCCCTTGCGACACTTAAACATATCGCACAGCCAGTGATTAAAAGGTTTCAGATAAAACACGTTTGTACGGCAACTTGTCATAATTATTTGACACAAACTGTATATCGCATTTTACGCTTTTATCTGCTTCTTCTTCTTTCGTTTCAATTTTTTCCCTCTACTCAGTTTTGGAGCACAAATTGGCACCCTATTTCTTCTATTTGTTCGGTTAGTAGTGCTATTTAAGACGTTGGAATTTGAATATTTCTACTATTATACCAATTGTTAAAAATTGTTTTTGATAATCATAATTCGCGTTTTTGTTTTTATTCATTTACATTGGTTTTCATTGTTTATATTATTTAAATTTTCCATTTTCTTGTTTCTTGTGTCAATTGCCGTCGGTATAACAAATATTTGTTTTATTTTTTGTCATAATTATATTCTTCATGGAGTCTTGTGATGAAGTTTGTTGATGCAGGAAATGTAATTATTATTCCTGCTACCAGAATCTTGAGTGAAAGCGCATATAATTTACGTTAAGAGAACTGAGAAAGAGCAATAAATAGTAGACATATTAAAAATTAATAAGAGGTGTTTAGTTACAATATCTTGGAATAAAAACGTTTCATTGGTTGCAATCCATGAATGCCTTGCGATATCAATGTGTGCCATGTGTTCGCAGATATGTTCGGAATGTTATTATCATCACTGCTCTTTATCGCATTTATCTGTCGATTTCAAACCTTACAGTGTGTGAAAATGTCTCGATACTATTTTTAGGCTTAAAAGTGACATTTGATACATATAATTAAGATTAAATTAGAGAATTTAGAGACTCGTTTTTAAATAGGTATTTTAATATATAGTGTACATTAGTTACATTAGCACATAGTGTTCGTTAGGTATAATTATGTACATTATTCATGAAAAGGATTCATAAGGTAATAGCGGATATGTAAACAGATGAAAATTATAAAACACATCACGAGATTCAGAGAAATACTGTAAGTTTGATTTAAATTTATAATAAACTAGCTCTATGCTGCGCGGTTTCACCCGCATCTTTGGTTAATGCTCTGCTCCTGTCGTCAGTAGCGTGATGTTACATAACCTATAACCTTCCTCGAGCACTGAGCTATTACACGCAAAAATAATTTTCAAATCCTACTGGTAGTTTCAGAGTTTAGCGCGTTCAAACAAACAAACAAATTCTCCCGCTTTCAATAATAGTATAGATATAGATAAACATGTCGCCTAAATATTTAGCAACTATATTTAACAATAAGGACAGCATTTAGCGAACAGAAATTCAATATTGCTAGAAGTAAATTTCGTAAATTAACATCTGACTCTTAGACCATTTTATAGCGAAGCGAAAAAGCCAAGGTCACACGTAATGGCATCGCCTACCTCAGCACGTGCCGGCCGCTGTGTACCGGGTGTCCAACAATAATCTCTGGATGTTCCTGGTGAAGCTGTCCTCCGCACCGAGAACTTGCTCCGAGAACAAACTGCAGCACAGCCTCAGTTTCACTATGATCAGGTAGAGGAGCGCGAGCCGAATCGCGTCCGCACAGCCCGGCACATCCACTACACACCGACCGATCAAAACATAGCTCTCACGAACCTTTTCGACACACAGACTCGATTTGCAAGATTTATTCATCGCATCCGCCAAAAACACGTATATTTTTATGAGCTGCACTGAAAGTACGCTCGAAACTAAGAATCAACTGAGCTCCCGAATGTTTTCTGTATGTCCAACATGTATTAGCACCAATAAACTGGGAGGAAAACACCATCGACGCTAATGCAGCTCGGCAGCCGCCGGAAAACTCGATTTCGCACGAAACACAGTGTCGAATGCGTGCGCTCGCCGGCCACAGCACCGCGCTGTAAACAGAGAGCGCGCCTCAACAACACACGCACACATCAATACGACATCTATCGCGAGCACACATGCGCACCAGCTACAGCGCGCGCATTCTGGCTTGCGACCAAAATAGATATCGCGTCAACTTCTACCAATCAGAAGCCAGCTCTATCACGCCACAAACACTAGTGATCGGTTGAGACTCCATTGATAGATTGGCTACCACAAGGCGTTTCAATTCGCGATTAACTGAAAGTTTGATAAAAATTAACTGATATGAAATCATAACGGTTGAAAACATTTGTTTTATCTTCAAAATCGTAAGAAATAAATACAGTGAATTGCTTATTGGTGTAGAGACCGCAGAGCACCTGCTCAAATGCTTAACGCAATAAAGTTTGGCGCGAATTCTAATTAAAGTAATCATTGACCAACTGTCTACTTTAACATGACTGAGTTGCTAGAATATGTGTAGGTAATTGAAAAATGCATAATAACTAAATATTGAACTAAAAATACCTTTGACTTCATAAACTAGATGGCCACAAAACTATTTATAGATAGGTACAGTTCTATGTAGATAAATAAAGTTTTAAATGATATATTTACATTTAATTTTGCTACACTCATTTAAACAGGTAATGTATGTAATGCTATTTCTTTTAAAAATACATTTATAGTTAATAGCGTTTTACTTTATTATCAACTAGGTACCTATAGAGTTTGAAATCGAGTTTGTAGAACTACACACGTAGAAACAGTGTTTTGCTTGCATATTGAAATCAGGGGTCACGATCACCGGTCTTTATGTAGCGCTAATGATAAAAAACCAACTCTATCTCAACGTAGTAAAGTTGATATTGAATAATCTAACACCAGAAAAAAACTTATGTAATGGTGCGACTGATAGATTATTACGATGTTTGTGAGTGTGTGTGTACAACTTTAAAATGTTGAAGGACTATTAACTCTTTATGTAGGTAGGTTCCGTGAGCTTTTATAACTAGTTATTATAATTCGTAGTTAGTCTAGTCTGTTTACATTTGAAAAATCTGAGCTTATTCTTTTCGGAACTGTAACAAATATAATTATCTGGTTTACGTAAGGTTTAACTAACAACCTGTTTGAATTAATTACAATGTTAGAGGGGTAGAGAGCAATATAATTTCACTTAAATTTTGAAATTAGGTAGATTTCTCGTTTGAAGACTCAAAATATAACACTTCCGAGAGCTACGTATAGCTGTGTATAAGTAGCTCTCGGCAGTGTTATATTTCGAGTTATGGTTTCTAGTGCTTCTAATAGCAGTATTACTAGCAGTAGAGATAGTGGCAAGAGCAGTGTTCTCGATGGCGCTTCCAAGTTCTATCCTTCTACAAATATAATATTTGGAAGTATTTGCTGTAATAGCCACTTGACAGGCAGATTGGCGATCACATTAGAGGCAGTCATGTGAACTCGTGTCACAGGATGCTGCTGTCCGTCCTGTGTTGGTTGGTTTCGCTATCATTCGGTTGACTGATTATACTAGCAAAATAAGCATATTACAGCTAGGTTATAGATACTTCGCTAGTGGGCAGTTAGATCCTCATTTACTGAAGCAGTAAGTTACTCGTATGATAATTGAGAATATTTTTTGCAGTCGCCTTGACTTATTTTATATCTACTCAAATGCTTAAAGCGGTTTATACAATATCCATAAAATAAGTTGTTCATTTTCGTTTCACAATAGAATATAAATGATCTTTGTCACGCGTAATACAGGTATCCAATGGTCATACCCGATTATCTTCAAGTTAGGTAATGGCTCTATAATTCAATGAAAAAAAACCTAGTGCCCATTCATATCGAATACTAAATTACTTAGAATCCATTAAGTTTATCTTTATCTTCGTTAGATATCATGTAAGTTTGTTAGAATTTAAATATACATAAGATTTCCTACCTAGACCTATTCAGTTTCTTCTCTATTATTGTTAGACTATTATGAAAACCGATTACTTAAATGCTAATGACTATTGCATATATAATAGGTTCCTATGGTTGACACTCACGTAGCACACA
Organism: Parascotia fuliginaria; assembly: GCA_963082885.1. Taxonomy (NCBI): domain Eukaryota; kingdom Metazoa; phylum Arthropoda; class Insecta; order Lepidoptera; family Erebidae; genus Parascotia; species Parascotia fuliginaria. Next base: position 10,131,505 of record OY720186.1, read on the forward strand.
TATAGCATAGGTGCAGATACTTAATAGGACATTTTTAGTGAATCTCAAAATATAATACCACGTTTACTGTAGTAGATCCACGCTGGTTATAGCATGAATGGGCCGGATCGTCCGGGGAAGTACTACCTTCTCATAGAAGATCGACGTAAGAGTAGTATTATCCGTACTACAGCGTTTCGTTCGGTGAGAGAGCGCCGGAGGCCCAATTTCCCCCCTTTCCTCTTTCCTCAGCTCCCTCATTCCTTTTTCCTAACCCCATTCCCAGCCGCCATAGTGGAGGCCACCATACCAGCAGTTTAAGACGACTGCTTATCATCAGGCGGGGTGGAGTCACTTTGGTAGACTAATATAAAAAAAAACCAGAGAAAATAGAAATACATTAAAGCAGGTAAGTAAAAGAAAAAGAATTTGATACCTATATCTATAAGAAGTTCATTATTATGTTTTAGCGTCTCCACCCAACCTCATGATAAATTTTTCGTGTGACATGAGTCTAGTAGCCCGATGTTTTCAAGGATTTCGTCACTGTTAATCTTGGTTTACTGGAGTCACAGTGATGGATGGATGGGAGGGATTGTGCTGTCAGTTATATTGCCGAGAATAGAAAAGTAGCTGATTTATCTAGGTCTGTAAGTATTCTGTAAATGGTGTGAAGTCTGATTGATATGATGTTGCGAATAAAAGTTTCATTATCATGCTAGCACATTTTTAGCCTGAATCTGTTTTTGCTGGCCCTGAAAAGAATTAACTTGTGCTCAAAAAAATCCGATCGGTTGCGAGAAAGTATCTTATTTAAAAGACAAGCTGTTGCTTTATTAAGTGGTAATGCGCATTTTCGTGCCGGCATTACAGTAAATTTAGCTGTCGCTAGGACTTTCTAGTGTCATAACTCGGTGTTTAGATACCGATTTCAATTTTATTCCATTTCATATAAGATGAGAATTATGAAAATTTCCTGAAGCTTAATTTCGTACGCAGTACATTGAATGCAATAGGTAAATTTAAACTGGGGGTGTCAGTTTGTATATTGTATTAAATGGTAGAAAAACTAGATATATGTAACTTGTGTCTAATCTGAAGTTCGGATTTAGGTTCTCAGTTCATCATCCCAGCTTATGTACTATCACTGCGACACCAAAGCAGTTGCTAAGCTTCAATGTACAAAAATATCCGTTGGACGCAATTTATGAGGACGGGCATAATTCTCAGGATTAAGGACATAATAAACTTTTATTAGAATTTGAAGGTTACTTCGCAGTATATCTTCTAAAATGCTGTCAAATATAAATAATAAGCAATTAGTGACGTCTAAGTTTACGACTAATAAATTTAACAGTCACACCGATACATTAAACTGCAATGCGCTCAATATTTTAGTGGATACAATGAGGTCGTAATTCATAAGAGCCCTAATTGAGAATTCCACACCATTGTTAGCTCTAAGCTGAGAATTAGAAGCTTCAAGGTTGCTTGGTTAAAGCGCTTTACAAAGTAAAATTGACGCAATTTGTTACTGTCTGAGCTACGGCAAATTAAATTTTGGTTCAAAATTCGATATTATTTCTTGAACATTTTTTTTTTCTAATGGAAGTGGGATCACGTGTGTTTGTGACCGGTGCTTTTTAAGCACTTTTCTATGCACCGTCTTGATTACACCGAATGTTTTTATATTATGTACCGATAACTGATAGGCCAGTATACAACACAGACTGCAAAACAGATAATGCTGATTTTTGGTTGAAAACATAGATTTAAGACGGAAAAATACAATTTACAAAGAATAGCCACGATCTGCTTGATTTTTTAAAGTAGGCTATAGTAATCATTTTTACACGATTGACAAAGTCAACGATGGTATGTTTCGAGCGTACCTACGTATGTATGTTTTTGTAGACACATATTGATTGAAACTAAGGTCTCAGAAAGAAATGTTTAACTATTTTTTAATTCAGATGACTGGCCTGTTGGTCTAGTGGTTAGTGACCCTGACTGCTAAGCCGGAGGTCGTGGGTTCGATTCCCACCCAGAACAAACCTTTGTGTGATGATCATGATTGTTTGTTCTGTGTCTGGGTGTAATTTATTTATCTATAATATGTATGTATTTACAAAAAAAAAATGTATATAAGTAGTTTATCAGTTGTTTAGTACCCATAACACAAGCAAATATAATTGCTTAATCTGGGGCTAGATAGCGCTGTGTGAATGTGGTAGAATATTATATTATTATTATTATTATTATTTGTATAATATTTAGATACGGTAATAGTTTTTAGTTGTGATATCTAATTATATCTTAATTTTCTCCGTACTAGTTGCTACGAGTAATTAAAGTTACTTATCTCGTAAAAAAATATTTGCCAAGTTTGTAAATGATTTCAGTATTTATAAAGAAACTTACGGTGACTACTTCATTTATATCCCCCTGACCGCTTGGTCCGACCACTACCCAACCTATAGACATTTAATTTTTCTAACTACTACTAGGTACTACCATATTTCTATTATATATTATCTTTGATAAATTGCATTTGTAAGTACCTTATTGTTTGAATCTAGGCACCGACGCATTTAACATTATTCCTCATTTTTACTATTTTTTATCTCTATTCCTAAGTCCTTATTATAGAGGAGATGGCATCGGCGTCTGATAATAAAGTCTAAGTTTATGTGCTTGTACACGGTCAATTAATACATTTTGTCATTGCTTGTTACAAAATTAAACTAATAAAAAATAAACCTCTTCCTTTTTTTGAAGTCGGTTAAAAACGAGACGGCATGAAACTAACTTCAAGTAAATGCTGCTATATTACGGCTTATCTACTCTGTGGTTATATCGAAGAAGCCTAGAATCGTCTGAATGATTAATAAATTTATAGATATCACTATGAATGAAGAATAGATAAAGATAGATTATGTTATTGATAGTATGCCACGTGGTTCTATTTTGTATCATTTTTATTATTATCTATTCTATTGTCTATGTGTGTATTTGTCTTATCTCTGGGTTTTTTTTTAAATTAACACTTTACATGGATTATATAGTAATATAGTTGTAATTTTACTCACATTATCTTTTTAATTATATAATCGTATAAAAAAATTGCCAAACTAGAAAGAAAGGGAGAAGAGAAAATTTATGAAAAAGCATCACAAGAACGAAAACATCTCTACAAAAGATGGTTAGAACGCAGGTATGCATTAATTAAAAAATATAATTATTGAAGAAAATGGGACACTCTGGGTCATCACAATATAAAAACGTCGGTTGCCATCTAGACACTTAAAAAAATATGATAGTAGCTTTTACCTACAGTCTCAATACAGTAGCGGTTTTTCGAAGAAAAGGTAATACTGCTCTATAACGTAGAAATGAAAATTACGTATCAAATTAACATTATTGTGGATGACATAAATATTTGTTTTGTAAGTATGGAAGTTCTATAAATTTGTATACTAGCTTGCCGCGGCGCGGTTTCACCTGCGTCTTTGCTTACTGTTCTGCTCCCGTCGCCAGTAGCGTGATATTACATAGCCCTCCTTTTTCAGGAACTGGGATATCATACTTAAAAAGAATTATTCAAATCCAACTGGTAGTGCCAGAGATTAGCGCGTCCAAACAAACAAGCCAACTCCTCCGCTTTACATAATAGTATTTAGTGGCTTGTGTCACAGTGTTTTTGTAAAAGTTTTGTGCATAGAGCTGTCGTGATCTAGTTCCGAATTGGGTACCTAGAGCCAGTAGAGCCATTTTGTAATTTTCAGTCAAGAGTCAAGCATAAATGATTAAATGCCTCAACCCTTATTTTTGTTTGCATAAAAATGATGAAACTAAAACATTTCTGTTTTTTACATTTTTGAGCAAGAGAAAAGTTTGAATAATTTAAAGATTAATCAGGAGAAAACAAAAGAATGGCCTGACTTTTTATTAGTCCTGGCTATGGAGAAATTATATTTAGTTTTTTTGTGTTTAGTTGTGTTTGACATTCATATGATATATATGAATTAATTTTCAGGTTGAAACTATGTTCATCTTCATCATCATTCCAGGCAAAAAACGACCACTGCTGGACATAGACCTCCCTAAACATCTTCACTTTGATGGATCGTGAGTCGCCCTCATCAGTCGGTTGTCACCATCATTATCAGATCGCGGCTCCACCTTGTAAGAGACCTCCCCAGTGCCCTTGCTTCGTACCTAATATAATTTCACATTCATAAAAAAAAATATATCCTACTTATAGGTACCTACTAAATAAATTATGAATCCGTTATAACAAATTTGGATATTACGTATATTCTTAGGTATTTTTCAAACACAATAAATATGATCGACGAGATAAACGAAGTGCCGGTTTTTTATATAGTTTTTTGTTTGAACTCACTTGAGTGCCTAATTATTACTATGAAAGCAGATAAATGCTTACGTCTACTACTTACTTAAGAATTAGTTAATGATTATTATTGTTTTAACCTATATTAGCTCAAAGTGGCATCTTACCTAGTTAAGGTCTTTAAAGAATTCCTTACAATCCGATCCCAATACTGTTCAGTCGGCCACAAAGCATAACATTTAATGCAGTATCCATTCGTTTCTTTTGAAAAGTGACTACGATTTATAGTTATCAGAATATATGCAAACGTAATATTCTCCTTGTAACCGTGACTATTAGCTGTGCATCGTGTATAAGTCACAGCCAAATTGCATGATTCCACCGTTTACATACTGCCTCGGCATATTACATAACGCCGGATTTATTACCTACCAGCAATGTGTTTGAACATTACAATATTACAAAACATAATTGGGGATGTTGTTTGAACTAGTCTGACTACAAATTTTATACGTTTATAACACTTGCTGGCCTAACCTTTTTTTTTTTTTTTTACTTGGGAAATGCATTACTCATACGCACCCGCCCTGGCAAGGCGGGGTTATGTCGGACTCTCCGACCGCACTCAAAGCGCGGCCAGCATACCGACTAAAACCCACGGTGTTCCTCCAGACGGCCAGAGTGTCGGGGTCACGGGAGTCGCTTGCGCATTCATCCGCGACCCCGACGGGCCCCGTCCGATTTAGGGGCCGAACTAGGGGCACTGCCGTCTCGGGCCCGTGCTGTTCGGGCGGCGACTGCCCGATCGCCGCCCGCAGGCCAACTCGGCCGCAGAGGATAGGGAGAACGGCGCATCGCAATACCGATACTCCTCTTCCCCTGCGGCCCCACCGCGTCCGCAATCTGGCGGTTGCGGCCCCGCCGAGGCCGCGTAAGGTAGGGAGAGCGGCGCACCGTTATACCGACACTCCTCTCCCGCCGCGGCCTCGCCACTCCTCAGCCGCAGTGTCGCCGAAGCAACACTGCAGCCCGACCCAATTGCGGTGCCGCCCAAACAGCACCGCAACCCACCAGAGCCGCTCCATCGTGGGCTTACCGGCAAAGCCCAGAGGAGCGGCGCCTCCTTGGGGTTCCTCTTGGTTCACCGTGGTCCTTGGTAACCACGGCTACTAAGCCCCCCCGCCGCGACAAGGCGAGAACCCCGTTGGGGGGGGGGCTAACCTAACCTAACCTAACCCAATCTGCTTTTGCCATATTACATAACACTGATGACAGCGATCGTTTACAAAATGCCGAAACAGAGTATAAACGGCGGATTCATATAATTTGCCGGCGACATTGTATATTGTAAGTTTTTCTCGTCTCTTACAAGACTGTTTTAAATGACCTTCATCAATAAGGTTAAGAACTTAAAAGCTCGTCATTGATTAACTAGGTAAGTTTTTTTTACAAAATATCCGTAATTCTTGTTAAAAAACTGTTGTTAGGGTTGATAGACGTCATTTTGGTCAAATTCAATTAGATGTTTAAAAATACCTCGTATTTATTAGAGAATTATTAGGTAAGTTGTTCGTCATCTTACCTTTGACTTGTAACTACACTTGTCTCGTAAATTACTCTCTAAATAAACAATCAATCAATCAGTCTACACCAATCAGTACCGTGTGATGTGGTATATGTCTACGGATGGAGTAAAGCAGAGGTATACGTCTCTATGTATATATAAATACAAAAAAAAACAAGTTCGAGGTACTCTAGACTGGTCGGGTCAATCTCAGCCTTGAGATAAGATAAGAGATCCACTATGCTTGCTTGTCCGACATCATAGGCCTTGCAAAAGCTACATTGTAGTTTTTAGGGTTACCTACACATCAAAATAATAACATTAATTCTTATTGCTTCTTACGGCTGAGATACGGTAGTACATAGGTCCTTGCTGCCGGTTGCTGATCTAGCGCTATGTAGCTGTGCTAGCTAGTTATTTTGTTATTATTATTTCCCTATAAATGGGCCTGATCGTCCTGTAAAGTTTCACTCTCTCATAAAATATCGACGTAAAGTCAGTTTTCATACTTACGCATTTCGTCCGGTGAGTGAGAGCGCCCGGAGCACAACACTAAACTCAAGCAGGTCTCTTACTTTTCCCCTCTCATCCTCTTTTCCCTACACGGTTCACAGAGACTTGGTTGTATTTTCTCGGCATTGTTTCTGCGATGCTAGGATAATACAACCTTGTCCATAGGTTACGGTTACCACTTACCATTAGGTGGACCGTATCCTTGTTTGTCTCCGAAGTTGTATAAAAACGTATAAAAAAGGGTATGAACCACCAATTATTATTACCAAATAAATAAATGAGTTCAAAGAATACATTTAATTTTATGTTTCTTTCAAATAGTGTTGAAATCCGGAAATCTGGATCGGAACGGTCTTCATGGACTCAGATGTTTTCAAAAGTAGAATTATCAAATATATCTATCTACTGACAGAACCTTCACCATAAAGTTTAACTAACACTTAACCGGTTGTACCTATCTATAAATTCTTAAATCGTAAAGGTTTAAATAATGTAATTATGTATTTATGTGTGTAGACAGCTTAACGACTAGTTATTACCCTCATCAAACTGCGTCGTGAGGTAGGCTCTATTTACTTCTAGTGGTTGGTAATTACTATAATGTATGGTACGTGCTTAATAATAGTAAAAAAATCTTGTTCTGTACTAAGTACCTTAAGTTCAATTTATTTATATGACTTGTGTTGAGACTAGCACGAACATCTGTATTAGTTCCCGCTTGTTTTATTTATTTATCCTGTGTTAAGTACCTACTTTATTTCTCCTTTTGTTTTTTTTAATCCGTGTCGAGCAGAGGAGATTTTAACGCCCACAAGCGCGAAATAATGTACCTATACAATTTAGGTCGTTTATAATTTACACAAACACAATCAGCCAACAGAAACGGCAGAAGATGAGAAGGTGGCAGCAAAATCATCCAACATAGGATGGGCAGCTGCATCCAGTGATAAGACTGCCGCCATTGCCGATGTTTCAAATTTATATCCTTCAGTGTACATATTTCGTAAATGTGATGATGACGAATGTAGAATTTTAATTAAATGCGCAAAACTTTTTCTTAAAAGTTCGTGCATTCCTCCCCTTTCTACTCCGCTTCTATGAATCGTAAAGGCTTTTTCCTGATGTGCCCATACATAAAAGTAGCCTCCAAAATAATTTCGCTACTGGTATGACAATATTTGATTTCAACAAGTTTGGCACTCAACCGTTTATTTGCTTATTTAATTTTTTGTGTTGTATTTAAAAATAACATTGAAGTCTGTATGGCGTAAAAGTTGGCGTAAAAATATGGCAGTTCAACAATTATTTACTATTTAGGTATGTGAAAAAAGTTGTATACAAAAAAGGTATATACATAATACGAAAACTCGCCACCTGATTCCGATGACCCTTTATAGGTTTCCTTCTCATAATATAAAATACTTATGTAGGTACACAAAATAAAGACGTTAATTCTATAGAATTCTCTGATACCTATAGAAACAAGCGTATACGTGCTACTTTTAGTTTTAGTTATCAATTTATTATGACTGAAAGCGCTGACCACAAGCTAGTTCATTGAATAATCATAGTTAAAAACACCGCAATAATAACTGTTGAACTAAACTATTCTAAAGTCTAGGTAAACAATACACCGCAAAAATGATCATTTAAGTAGATTTTTTTAAAATCTATGTTAACACTATTTATATTATTAATACCTACCATAATTTATATTTTCACGATAGTAGATCCTCGCTAATTTCGCAATGAGCTGAATCGACCGGGAAAGTAGGAAATAGACGTAGGAAGTAGACGTAAGAAGTAGCCCCTCTTATAGAAGATCGACGTAAGCTACTCTTAAGTAGTATCCATACTATTGCGATTCCTTCGGTGAGTGAAAGCGCCGGAAGCCCAATTTTCCCCCTTTCCTTTTTCCTCAGCTCCCTCTATCTTGGACCTACCCCGCTTTCTTCACAGAAAGCAGCTGCTTTGCAGAGGCAGTTCTGATGGCAGACCACTTACCATCAGAGGGCCTAGACAAATGTTAACTTAGGTGGGCTGTTCGCTCGTCTGCCGCAGTATGCAATAAAAAAAATTGTAGCCTAGTTTCAGGAAAGTGCACGAGTATAGAACAATATTATTATAATATGGATAACAATCAGAGGTCTACAAATGTCATTAATTTTGAGTTAATACCCATATTTTCAAACAAAATGTTTGCCGTAAGGTTGTAGATAGAGTCAGCCAGCTTGCGAGACCTTCTTAAGCTAAGCGATGGCGTTTTTCAAAGTAGTGTTGAAGCCAGTAACTAAAAAGTTTAGTAGTTTTAGGTGCTATTTGTTATTATAAGTCAGGAAAGGTTGTATACTGTGGCAATTGAAAAGATTGTCCAGCGTTGTTTTTGTTTTTCTCACGTCTCTATTTTATTAGTCACCAAACTGGCTGCAGGTAAATTTACCTGACATATTCTTTGAGTTATCTTGACATAGTAAGTGGCCACTCATGTGATCTAAATGAGTAACCCTCAAATACTGAAACGTCAATCAATTTTAAGTGGCCCTAGTCTTGTTATATTTGTTACTTTAAGCAACAGAAAGATTAAAAAAATATCTTAAAGTTAACTAGCATTTCAGTATTTAGGCATCATCATCATCATCATCTCACAGCCAGCCAGCAAGAAACTTCCACTGCTGTACATAGATAGGCATCCGCCAATTTTCGCCGCCGTAACCGGTCTTGAGCCGCCCTCATCCATCAGTTGCCATTCTTTTGAGTTTGAGAGTTTAATATTAAGTTTCTTCGTAGACCTCAAATCGTATGTATGTAGATCTATATTTGTAGACAAATCACGCAATAAAAATAATTACCTACTTTTTCGAATTTGCGATTTTGCAATATAAAATTTGGATAAAAGCTATTATGTTCTTCATTTTATTATTCAACTTCTCTAGGGTGACTGTTATATAAATACAGTACATACACAAACTCACGCCAGTCAACCATAAAGGGTGTAAGCAAAGATTATGGGACTGTTTCCGATATTAAACTTATCTACATACTTACCTAATAATTTCATAGTGATGTGAAAAAGCCTTACATTTCTTAAGCGTCTGGAAATACTAGGTACAAAGTCACGTTCCACTAATACTAAGAAACTGCACTCCCAGTCACTAATACAATTATTATTTATTTATCTTTTTGTCATGAACTAGCTGCATTAGATGATTCATTGTTATACAGTAACTAATTTGTGTAACCTTCGATCTTATGCTGGCTTTAGAACTAACTTTGTCCACGACGGAAACATCAAGTCATATGAAGATAACACATTTAGCGGAAAAGTGGCATAACAAAAAGTACACCTACTGAAAGATATAGACCCTGTGCTGGTTGTTACAAAGCTTAAAATTGTCCAATCGTATTTCTCTTTTTACACCACTTTTTTACTGTGATAATGTCATGAAATAATCCACGTTGTGGTAATGAACTGATCTCTGTACACTAAAAGCATGCATTTCTGGTACTTATGTGTTTAGCTATAGCAAACTTATGATTAAAACTAGATAAATGTATGAAAAGTTTGTTTAAAATACCAATAAATAGGTGTGTATTGTTTTCCTCGTAATAGCGAAGCTCTAAACTTCTAATGAGTTTAGTCTATCAAGTAGCTACAATAGGTACTATTCTGTTCTTTCATCTTGTAACTAAAAATAAGTTATCAAATTGCCTCTTTCAAACAAAGCCTCATCAATATTTTTGTTGCACAATTAAACTTGAAGCTTAAAGTAAAAGGAATTGTTATGTCAGCACCACGAAAGTGAGGAGGCCCACACTTGACATATTGACGGGACAAAGACACCGTACGTCCATAATTTATATGGCGAGACGACAACATGAGAATAATGTAGCTATTCTTCCGTATTAAAGATACGTGGGTGGACAAATGTTTGTATGGAAATTATACCCGGTATTGTAATTTAATAGACATTGGATACGAATTGTCTATTACGTTTAAAAAATCTTTCAGCCTCGACTAATACCTTGATGTAATAATCGTAATAGTACGGCATGATGTCCATTTATGTTAATTATAAATGGTTATGAGGTCTTTTATTACAACGACCGTCTAGGGAGTAGTGATAACACTATGTATGTACGTACAACTTAACTCCATGTTTCAAATAAAAAAATGTGTTATATTTTCTGACATAAATATTTGAAGTCAATCTACCCATTTATTGAAAGCACTCGATCTTCTTTTACAAAACGTTTTATCAGAAACTAAGTTGATTAACGCATTTTAAATCCTATTAGTTTAAATTTTAAAGAGACGTGACAAAAACAGAGATAATCGCTGTATAATACCAGCGATTAGAACTGATCGTGTGCAAACGAATACAAAATAACAAGGTTTAATCAGTTCAAAATAATAAAGATTAAATCAGCTTCATTCATAACTGTAATATTTTTCAATAAATCTAATCTTTTTGTTATCTAATTTTAACAGTCCTTTAGGATGAAGTCACGCTGCTCAGGCGCCTTCTTGTCACATATAACGAAATCAGTCGGTATCCCAATGAAAAACATTATTAAATTGATCTATTAATTTATTGGGCGTAAACTTTTCAAATTAAATGATTTAAAAAAGGAGACGTAAGTTTAAATTAAACCTTGTATTCATATGCAAAGTTTAGTTCTTTTTAGAGGTACGATAGTACCTATGTAGGTATCTAGCCTTAAATTATTTTTCCTAAGTAATGTGTCTAGTCTAGCCTACGTACCCGCCCGGGCAAGGCGGGGAAGGGGAGGGGGGTTATGTCGGACCCTCCGAATGCACTCAAAACGCGGGCGGCATACCGACTAAAACCCACGGTGTTCCTCCAGACGGCCAGTGTCGAGGTCACGGGTGACGCTCTCGTAATCATCCGCTACCCCGACGGGTCGCGCACCACTCGTGAGCGAACCTCGACTCATTTAGGGAGCTTAGTACCCCATCCTCCATCTCGGGCCTGTGCTGTTCGGGCAGCTATCGACCAATCGCTGCCCGCAGCCTACCTCTCAGGGTGGCTGAAGATCCCGGAGCGCCCCACTGCGACGTCCGGTACGTGCGCGGCGGGTGGGAAGCATGGTGATCAGATCCCTCTCCAGCTCGGCCTCCTCATTGACGAGCATCACCTCCTCGCTGCGGACCGAATTACAGCCGGCAGCGAGAGTTGGGCCGTCGCGAGTGCCGCGAAAAAGGGCACTCGCGGTCAGCCCACGCTGAACACATCACGAGCGTCTGGAGCGCCGTGTCTCGCAGACCCCGCAATGATGGCAGTCGAACGTCTGCTCCCGACCTATCAGACACAGGTACGTGCCGAAGCATCCGTGACTAGTAAGTACCTGTGTCTGCCGGAACGTGAGAACGCCGTAGCTCCTTTCCAGCCTCTCCTCGAGCACGGGGCTTACCGCCACCACCGTGGCATGTCCTCGTAACCTCTAACCTAACCTACCTACGTATAATGTCAGCTGCCAGTTTCTAAGTTTCGTACGTTTAAACATACTTACTCTTCAAATTTATATTACCTACTGTTTTTATTAATAAGAGAATTTTATATTTACGAAGTTACTAACTCATTATCTGAATCATTCTGTGTGAGTTTATTCTATACCTATGAGTAATTCAAATTAATTATCTTTGATGTTACATAATTTGAGGTAGGTACGATTAAGATAGTGAGACGATATTTTTTATAAATGACTGACACTGAATGTTTTTATTAACAAACTGCCCATTATTATTTATTATGTACTAGGGTACTTTTATGATTTTTAAAACGTTGAAATTCTCGACTTTTCTCTACTATATAATACATGTAACTTTTATACGATCTGAAAAAAAATCCACTAAACAATTGTGAAAACCGTATCAAAGTCCGTTGTTTAGAAGAAGTTAACGAAGAAACTGATAGAAGAAAACTGTGTTCTTATAGTAGGTATGTACTTACTCGCATTTAGAGAATATGTACAACTACATTATATTATTAAACTAAATTTAGAGCTATGTTCGTGTAATATACACTCGATATACACGTCATTATTTTCACCCAACGAAAAAAAACGTTTTTATAGCTCTTTTTAGATGGCGCGTAATGTAAGCTTGAAAAATCGTGATTCCTTTTACATTTTTTTAACTAATATAAATAATATATAATAACTTTATTGTTGTTTCTTTGTTTTCGCTGGCCTTATTAACAGCATTAAGGATGAATTGAGAAATAAGCACTAAATAAAATTAAAATACGACATTTATTTTTATTAGTCCGTTTGATATTGTAAAAAATTTAAATCTTTTTCCTTTTTTTTAGTTTTGATTTCCTTGCCTGTCTCATTTTACTTTTGCGATTTACGCTGCTTAGATAAGTATATCGCAGCAATGGCGAAAACGCTTTGGCTATAAGTTCTTACTAATTTATTTTAGTTACATATAAATAAATTAAAGTAAATGGCTTATCATTCGGCTATGTGTCAAATAAGGAAAACACGGTTACGAGCATTATAATAAGTAACAATAGGAATTTGTGGAGTTTTAGGTTTACGTATATACCTCCTCATAATTATTTTAATTTTGAATTTACCTTGCATGCGTTTGTTTTAATTGCCGAAGTTTACAATAATTATTCATATTCAAATTGTTAAGCATTATATCAGCATATTTAATAAACCAACATAATATTAATTTGTTTACATATGTTTATAACTAATATAGGTATTTATAATGGTTTCCTTCAAATAAAATACCATAATGAGGGTCGTCAAAAGGCCAGTCAAAGGCCACATTGCAATATGAACATTCACTCCTTTTTCTTTTATAATTTGTTTTTTTTTTATTTCTCTATGCTCATTCCTTTCTCTTTGTTATCCCTTCATTCATTCATTCACTTAACTCCGGGATAAATAATTCCTTTTCAAATGTTCTTAGAATTTACTACTTTCTTAAATGTTTTATATAATTTTAAAATAATGTTATCTCTAGCTGTATATAATAATAGGTGTATCTATACTATCCTAACCTACTCTACGATCACCAATGCGTTACCCCACAAAGAATCATATCATTCGTGCCCCATAGTTCACATGTCACTGTAAGAATTGATGTCCTTTGTTCTAAGTTGTAAATCTGGCGCAGACGGAGGGGTTACCCCATCGTTAATAACATGTCGGGCATTTCTCATTGGAAGCTGAAACTATAGTAACACGTGCTGCGTACGATAATGGGAAGACATTAAGATTATTTGGTGTTTGAAATTATTAATGAGCACTGCCATGTTAGAAAAACGATCCGTACAAAAATGTGAGGGTTATAAATGAATTTTATAATGATTTTTGAAGAAACAACTGTGTGATAATTTATTAAAACTGATAGGTAAAATGGTTATGGGGAATGTGTCGGTAAACAATTGCTCATTCATGTTACGTACGATAGAGCTTTGCCAAAATATGTCGCCTGACTTACATTGAGTATTGGATGACTAAACTAATAAAATAGAACAGTTATGGAACATTAACGTACAACTAAAAAATAATATTCTTTTCAAAAATTGGATATAAGTAGGTAGGAACCTACTATTTAGCCTGTGTTACAATTTACTCTGGCATTGTAGTGTATAGTTAATAAATCTAATCATCAAGTCTTGAAAACATTATAGCTAACAAAATTTTTTATTTATTCATCACCATATTGTAGAAGCAGCTGACTTTAACAAAATTATAAATAAAAATAAAATTAAAAACATTTTCACCTGTCATTGCAGCTGCCCTAACTTAGATTTTTTTTAGTAGTTAAATATGCACCTGGCTTAAATATCTCTGCAAGATGCATTGATTGAAGATGTCTTATGTATTATTTCTGTCATTTTCCAAGTCTTGTATCAAGTTGTATAGAGAAATATATTGAACGAATTAGACATAAATTACTATAAAAGTCACACACATCACATATTATATTCATGTGTAATCTTTATAGCAAATATTTTCTGGTGTGGCGACTACGAACTGGAAGCAACAGCGTGGGCAAGTCTCTCACAAGGGGGGGGGGGGGCAATGACCTAACAAAGGTGGCGGACAACAGATGTATGAGGGCGGCTCACGACGACCGGTCAAAGTAGCAACATGAGGAAGCCTATATCCAGCAGTCAATAGCTTTCGGCTGAAATGCTGAAAAACACAGCTATAAATCACTCGAATCAAGCTTGACGTCGCATATAATAGCAATATGCAAATTTTTCGGGGTATTTCCTGCTTTTCATTCAACTTGTTATAGGAGGCATTAACACTTCATTACGATTGTAATTTTATTATCATCAATTAACGCATAGTAACACCTATAATTTCTTATAATTAGATTACAATGGCGAAACGTAGGCAGGCGTCTCACAGGATGACTCGATAAAGGTAGCAACCCGATGGATAAAAGCGGCTTAGGACGAGTTTAGATTTATCAGTCTGCATCAGCAGCCAGCATCATTTCGGCTCGACCTAAATGAAGACGATGGTGATGATATTTCCAATGCGTAACTATTTGTATTCCAAATGCATGCTGGTTTTAATCGCTCCTTTAAAAATCAATGGATGGCCTTTAATGAACAGTGGACGTCTTGTAGTTTGAGACGATGATGAATTTTCTATTTTAGCAGCAGATTAATAAGTTTATGTATAGGTCCTAATTGTATGTATATATTTCTAAAAAAATAATTATGTATATCCGCATTCTAGAACCCATAACATAAGCTATAATATATGCTTACCTTGGGTCTTAAAGACGTTGTGTGCAGTTGTTGTAAAAAAATAATATGGTCGTTATATTTTCCAGAACAAATAGAACAAGTCCTAGGCTAATGTAATGTAATGTAAGGTAATGGAGCAGCTCGTTTTATTTTTAGCGCTTATCCATAAAACAGATAGGTAACCTCTTCACCTTATAAAGTGATAGTTTAACAAAGTCAACACGTCACGAGAGATAAGTTTTATAAGCAGATACAAATTTCTTCAACAACAATTTTATCCGATATTAATAGTAAAATCATATACCTAATTAGTGGATATTTCATAGCTTTATTTACTTTACAGGAGGCTTAATATAGAGGAAGCGTGCTATCTTTGTTTTGCTCGATTAGTAGTGTGTGTGTAAAAGAGTTCAATAAAAAGTGCATCACCTAACTTCATACAACACCTTTTTAACTTTCTTGACTATACCTATCTACGTAGTACGTACTGTCTGTATCACCAATGATTCCTAACATACACCTATATTATACTTTGTCATCATTATCGTCTTGTATATTCTAAACTATATAGTGATCTGTCTTCCGCTGCCCAGGCGGTGCTATAATTATTTGAAGCTGTATTTTTAAAACAAATTTCATGTATTCTCTTAGTTTTGAGTTCCTGGCAATACTGTTTTCCTAATTCAATTTACCTGTTACTTCGATGAGTTTATTTGTCACACTTTTTAAATAGTATAAGAAGACTATACTTTATTCATTCTTACTACGTTATCTGTGTATAGAATCACAGTTTCATCTATGCACCTTCGTACCTAACGATATTCTACGAGCTGAGTTGCACGACGCATCTTTGCATTGCAGTGAGTCATGAGACTGATACAGTCACCATTCAATCGCTATGAGTCTTCAGATCTTGATGCGGTTACAAACACAACAAATGCGGATGTCTTAACATTATGAACTTTAAACTCGTATTTTAATACCTGTACTTACAAGTAAAAAAGTTCTATTGGTTCTGTACAGGTAAGTGTGCGATACTATCTAGGATTGACGAAAATGTTAAGTGAAATCCTGACAGAGAAAGAGTTCATGTCGCAAAATAGAGCTTACGACCTTGTCTAAATGCTTTACAGACTACTGACCAGACCAGCACGAATTCAACTTAGCTTTACCTAGGTAGTCTTGTTTATGCAAATTATTGATGAGTATTACTTCCCCGAGCGCTACAGTATGTTTTACTTCATAATTATACTCTAACTTCTCTGAAGATAGTGACCCGATCGAGCTTCTGTCAGTGCAGGTTTCCACCTACTGTCAGATGGGGCATAATATGTCACCATGCTGTATCATGAATAATGAGTAAGATAAAATATCTTGCAGCACTGCCCTACCTCTTTTTTAATAAAATATATTCATAAAAATTAATTAATTACTAACTTTATTATTAAGATAGCGACAAATTGTTTAACAAAACGTATCGTTTTTCCCAGAACCTTCAAATAAGAAGGTGTTAATTCTTTATCTATTTATCAAGGCTCTCCGTATTTGATTAATAGTGAGTCAATCTATTGAGGAATTTGTTTTCGGTAATGGTAAACAAATTAACACTTATTTGATTGAACGATTCAGTTACGAAATAGATAGAAAGAGACTCTTCTGACATTTTAGCTATTATGTAGTTTGATAAATACCATATACTTACCTAGTGTTCACACCGTTTATGCACTTCTATGTTGTAAGAAAAAGCAAACGTTCAAGCGTACTAAGGTACATATTACAAGGCTTTATCTACAAATTTATCAGTCGTAGCGATAATTGTATTTTATGATAATATTTTCGCACTACAAAATTATTTTTGCAGTTTGCAAAATTGGATACAATATTTTAAACATATCAAATTTTAATACTATGCTATTAATTTAAGTGCCATAACGGGCTCTAACATACCTTAGCGCGTGTATATCTTAAATTAACAGCAGTAATAGTAATAGTATTCACTTCGGAAACTAAATTTTTCCGTAGTGTCAAAATACGGCTGTCACCGATTTTCAAGGGCTTAGACTGAGACCTAGACAAGTGGCAATAGTGGCAATGTAATTAAATTATCTATGGGATTGAAATAAGCTAACGCCAACTGTTTTTAGCTTATGTTAATCCCATAATTCTTTAAATGTAAAAATCCAATACATTATATTTTATTCTGTTCTATTGGCATTAATGCTGACGCTGATGACTGCCTCTGTGATTCGGTGGTGCTATGTACGGATTACCACACAGAGGTCTCGGGTTCGATCTCCGGGTTGGGTAATGCAATATTGGGTTTTCCTGTCAAAAAATTCTGAGTATTAGCTCCGGGCTATCCGGGGTCTGGAATTGTACCCGATTTAAGGCATCGGCTCGACCCCGGTTACATGGCACCTAAAATAAATAATGGAGAAAAGTGGGTAGATAAACACCTCTGCGTACCCCTTTGGGATAAAAGGCGTGAAGCTATATAATATGTGTGTATATATGTATGTAGCATTTATGCCACTTGTCTACGCCCTCTGATGTGATATGCTTATAGTAAGTGAATACTTATCAATTTATCACTATTAAATTAACAACCAGCACTTGGAAGAAAATCTGCAATCTACTCGTAAGTGTACACTTTCGTCACCCACCATCAAACATGAAAATACCCAAGAAGCCTTAGTAGCAGTCTGATCTAAATGTTTTAAACAAACTTACAAAAAAATTAGGTTGAAATATCAATAATTCGATAAAATTTAATCCAATTTCATTTATCTAGCTGATGGTTAGACAATATACTTAGTATAGATAAAATATTTGTTAAGGTACATTATATCATCTAGGTTTATAGATTATGTTCTATATATGTTTATGAATGTACGCAAAATATTAGTATTGCAAAGATAATCTATTTGATTATAGATTTTATTGACGTACACAATCATGCCATCGGTAGATAAGAGAATGTTTCCATTGCAAAGGAAGTGAAGATAACGCCGGAATTAGGAAAAGATAAAGATAATAGACTAATCAGTGTTATAATTGGAAAAATATGTGTTTTTCTTTTCTTCATAGTATACTAACTTTCCGCAACGCGGTTTCATCCGCGTCTTTGCCTATTGCTCTGCTCCCGTAGCCAGTAGCGTGATGTTACATAGCCTAAAACCTTCCTCAAGAACTGGGCTATCATACGCAAAACATAAATAGCTACAAAAGTAGATTAGTGAAAACACAAAGTGGCAAGCAGATAGCAGGAGCACTGTCTGTATGGCTGGTTCTTCAATGTTCCATGTCTTCTAGCCATTCGGTAGGCTGTCTTGTGGCTAACCTAGCTGCCCTAGCAAACAAAAAAAAAACACGCCTACAATTTACTTCGTTGAAAAATTCAATACTATCTCAATATATTTCATCTCCGCCACTATGGAAACACACAATAAAGCGTCGCCGCGTCGATAAATAGATACTGGCCGGGCACAGATCGAGGTTAATAGGAATACCTACTTTAAGTGGCGCTACTTATTGAATTGAAAATTCATTAGACTATCTATATTTTATGATACCAAGTGGTTCTAACGTTAAATGTTTATCTTGAGAAATTAAATCGAGTTAATTAAATTAAAATCGTTTACTTGTATGAAGTTTAAATTTCCTCAGAGCCGACGTTTACCTACGTTTGATGAAATTAAAGTGATTTGTGGATTGCAAAAGAGATTAAAGCAAAGCATTTGCGTGCTATATATTACGCATAGTCTCTGTGAGAATTTCAGCCTTTTCCAATGAGAGATAGTCATGACGCTGCGAACAATTACGTGCTTGCCACTACTTGAAACCCAATACTTAGCAGCCTATTCATGTAATATGTAACGTGTAGGTATATAAACTATGTATCTACACAGTTGCTTCTCTGTATTAACAGTTTAAAGTGTAGCAGGAGTAGATGTCCTTCAGTTGAAATGATGATGGTGATAAAGTAATTGCTTTATTTATTTTTCATCGCTCACGAAATTTGCCAACACTAAGTTAGACTAAATCAAGAATCTGTCACATTTCGAATGCCTTCTTAGGCATACATCAATAATAACGAAGATTATACTGAAACATAGCTACAGTCATTGTCTATTAAGTATAAGTAATAGCAATAAACTGGGTACCTACCGGCTAAGAGCAAAGCAATTAGTTTCGATAATAAAATACGCCGTGAATGAACCATTATCATAATTAATACTAAGTACTCAGCCTTACGTAATGCCGGTGTGATAACTTGTACATCAAGGGAAACCTTGGATTTATATAGGCTCTAACTCATTATTCTAACGCCCGATAGTTTAGCTAAAATCAGTTCTGTTATATAGAACGGAGTTAATAGGCATATACTTCACAATATCATGAGCTGAAAAACAGCAACCAATTCGCCTACGATCAATCTGTTATCAAAGCTAAAGTCCAAGGAACAAGTAATAGCTGACGGCAATTATACTATTTGGTATGAGTTGCAGTTTATGATAAAAGTAGCTTCCCGCAGCGCGGTTTCACCCGCATTAAGTCACATTTTATACGGTAGTAGATCCACGCTGGTTTCAACATGAATGTGCCGGATCGACCGGGTAAGTACTACCCTCTCATAGAAGATCGACATAAGAGTAGTAGTATCCGTACTATTACGTTTCGTTCAGTGAGTGAGCCGGAGTCTCAATCTCCTTCCTGTCCTTTTCCTCACAGCCTTCAATTCCTTAACCTAACCATTCCTTTCATGGTAGACAGCAGCTTCGCAAAGTCCCTAGCATTTTATAGCAATGCCAGGAACTTTGAGTTGTCTATGAGCGACAGATACCACTTACCATCAGGTGGACTGTTTGCTCGTTTCCCAATATCGGCAATAAAAAAAACATATTCGGTTACTGCTCTACTCCCGTCACCAGTAGCGTGATTTTACACCAGCCTTTAACCTTCCCCAAGTACTGGGCTATCAAACAGAAAAAGAATTATTCTAATCCTAGTAGGTCCAAAGATTAGTGCGTTCAAACAAACAAACAAAATATATTTAATAGTTAATATATTATAAATAGATCGAAAAGAACGCGTCCAAAATAAATATAACATACAAATTAAAATATAATGAACTTTTTACTTTACTCAAGTGCAAAGCTTGAAGCCGTTTTCAAGATTTTAATGACAATTTTATGTAGGTCTATTCCACTATGATCACCTGGGTGATATCACCCAATAAGCAAAAAGAACACTGTGACTTTGTTTCGCATTTACGGTTAACATGTTACTCGGGAATATATTTATTTGAAGGTGATCTTAGAAAACTAAATGATAATTTTTTTGAAGCCGCTTATGAGCACCCAGGTGATTATATTTGCGGGTGATCAAAGGACACTTAAAGAGTCGCCTATGAACACCCAGGTGATCAAAGTGGAATAGACCACAATTTAGAGTAGACAAAGTTTAGAACACAAAACCAATTTCACTAACAAAGAAACAGCTCTTAATTGTAATGTAATCATAAAGGCGACAATGACGATTTTAAATTTTCGACAAGAATAAGATCAGTGTACCGCTTTTAATAAACCATTGTCCGTGACCTATTAACTGCCATCACACAGCCTTATCTGAACATCTGGTTTTTCGTTGATTATGTTTATTTTTCTGCCAGTGTCCACTTTTACTTGCAATGTAATAATAATACGGAGCTGAAGTAGGTAGTGACCAAAATAATACAATATAAATATCGTGATTATTGAATGATGCACTGCACTGGTTGGAGAATACCACTGTCTCTTGTGCTACCATTAGGTACATAAGTATCCCTTTAAATATAAATAAGCAGATTATAGCATAAAAATTACAATTTTGCCAATACTATTGTCATCAAGTCACCTTCCTCTTTTGCATAGAATAATCCTGCCTGACAAAACAGACGTATGTTGCAAACAGAACCTGCAGACGCAATAAAAACGAAGACACAACTTTTAATAAGATTGAAATTTACCAATTGCAAGATTTAATAAAGCTACCAAAACCTTTGCCGCGCATAGTACCAGTAGGTACCCAACTAGCAAAATCAGTTCTTAAAACAATCTCAAGACTATTTTTATTGTCACTTATAAGAAACTTGTATCAAGCAGTTATAGGAGCGTTTATTTTTATAACTATCTTATAATCTACTTTTAAAATGTTATTAAGCCCTATAATATATTTGACGAAGCGCAATAGCTTCTATAATGATATGAGACTACACAATTACAAGCACAAATGCTCTTGTTAGTATCTGACATAAGTATCTTACTAAAGCAATCTTATTTATAATGCACTAGTAATGTACTTAGTTATTTTAGTAATAAGTATATTTTAATAGAAGTTATTTTTGTTGTTCCTTCGGCTGGTGGTTGCGATTGTTTTGTGGTAAATCTATACATATAATAAAAATGTAACCGATCGCTGTCTGTACATGGAAGATATATGAGAAAAAATACTATTGGGACCTATATCAACGCAAATAGAACCCAAAACAATGATTTTTAAAATTTTTGTCTGTTTGTCTGTTTGTCTGTGCGTTTGTGCACGCTAATCTCAGAAACGGCTTATCCGATTTAAATATGGTTTTCACTAATATATTGTGGTAAGCTTCACTTAACATTTAGTGTTTGTTTCATGTCAATCGGTTCATAAATAAAAAAGTTATGCCAATTTAAAGAATCACATCGAACATTCGTTAATTTACTACGAAATCTTATAGAAGCAGATATTTTAACAGGTTGCGGAATAGCTGATAGTGTTTTTATTTTTCGGATTCCTGTCATTCTAAACAGTCTTTCATTTAGTTTTAAACGAGTCCAGTTTCCAGTGAGCCTATGTTTTGCGATGACTAATTAAAGTAATTAATTAATTAAGTAATTAAAGTAAAGGTAAGACACTAAAAGTTGTGGGAGTGGATCTAAGTATTAGCTGTTTTTCGGTCAGCTTTATGTGGCTCTATCACGTGTTAGCATTACTAGCAGCCTGTATGCTTTGATCCCTGATGGCTATACGTCTAATCCATACATCCATACATATTATAAAAGGCTTTGTCCTGACTGACTGACTGACTGACAGACAACGTAAAGCCTTAACCGCTGGTCGTAGCGACTTGAAATTTGGAGGGTGTGTTTGTCTTAATGTCTAGAAGTGTACAAAGAAAGGGTTATTAAAAATTCAACCCTTAAGTGTATGAATAAGGATGAAATCGATTGTATGAAACGTCTTTATTTTTTAAGTTACAGCTTTGAAATTTTGTTTTGGAATACTTTTATTTAAATAAAAAATACGCTCATAATTTTTTTTTACTGGGGTGGATTTATAGGAGTGAAATAAGGGATGAAATATTGTATGGAAAGATCTTTGCTTCTGAAGTTGGCGACTTGAAATTTGGAGGGAGGGGGAAGGGAGGGGGAGGAAGAGGAAAGGAAGGGAGAAGTGAGGGGAAAGTGCGGGGGTAGTGAGGGAGAAGTCAGGGGAAAGGGAGGGGAAAGTCAGGGGAAAATCAAGTTTCAAATTCACGCTAATCTCAAGAACGGCTTATCCGATTTAAATATGGTTTTCACTGATACATTGTGGTAAGCTTCACTTAACATTTAGTGTTTGTTTCATGTCAATCGGTTCATAAATAAAAAAGTTATGCCAATTTAAATAATCACGTCATACATGTGGTATGTATTTAGCTTAGGTTAGTGTGTTTTTAAGTTACTAACACGTCTTATTTCTTTATTAAAATGTAAATACTTTATCAGTTAAAATGTAAATAAAAGTTAGATTTATATTTTTCTGGACTTATTTTATTTTTTATGATAAAAACATGTTAACACTCTCATTACGGAATAGGTGGAATTAAAGTGAATTACGAAATAGTAGTAGTCGATTTACGCTGATTTCAGCATGAATGGGTCGGATCGACCAGGGAAGTACTACCCTCTCATGGTCATTGTGTGGGTGGTGTGGGTCAACCCGCTGGCCAGTAAGACCCGTATAAATGGTGGTGCCGCTGGTCGCCCGCGGCATTTTACAGGGGCCCAATTAGACCTAACCGTAGTATTACGGTAGTAGATCCAAGCTGGTTTCAGCATGAATGGGCCGGATCGTCCGGGGAAGTACTACCCTCTCATAAAAGATTGACGTAAGAGTAGCAGTATTCATACTACTGCGTTTCGTTCGGTGAGTGAGAGTGCCAGGAGCCCGATTTCCCCCTTTCCTTTTTCCTCACTTCCCTCACTCCCCTAACCCCATTCCCAGCCACCATAGTGGAGGCCACCATACCAGCAGTTTAAAGCGATGGTTTTTTGTATGGAGGCCACCACTTCTGGATTCCACTGACTGCTTACCATCAGGCGGGATGGAGTCACTTTGGCAGGCTAATATATTTTAAAAAACCTTATAGCGTTTTTATTCCTCGGATTCCTCTCATTCCAAACCATTTCCCGTTTAGTTTAAAACGAGTTCAGTTTCCAGTGAGCCTATGTTTCGCGATGACAATTAATAAAGCCTAAGGTCAGACACTAAATGTTGTGAGTGTGGATCTAAATATTAGCTGTTTTTTGCATGGTCAGCTTTATGTGGATTTGTCACGAGTAAGTAATCTTAGCAACCTGTATGGCTTTGATCCCCGATGGCTATACGTCTAAAATCGTATAAAGAGAAGCATTTACTGTAAAGATTTTTCTTATTCACCTAAACGAAGATGTTTATAATTCTAAACAAACAAAAAGATATATCCAAAAAATGCTGTCCAAAATCACTATTCCACGCGGACGAAGTCGCGGGCACAGCTAGTACTTAATAAAAACGTAATTTCTATTACTATTATTTTGTATTATTGTAAAATATTAATTACCAATAATATATTGTAAATATAGTGTATGAACTCGTGGGGAATTAATTTTTACTGTAAATGTGTACTGCAATTTAGTTAGTTTCACAATCCCCTTCGAAAAATAGCACATTAGTATATTGTTGTAAATGAAATATTTCATCAATTCTTATGAATATCCGCCATGTTTTAAAATTGCTCTTCATTAAGTACTTTTTAGTATCATCTTAAGTAAATTAGTACTTGTAGCAGTTTCAATTCAGATAACTCGCCTCCATTTAAAAACAAATTAGGGTTCCCTTGAAATATGTCTGCTAATACTAAATTTACTTTTTTAAGGATTTAGTTAACAAGATGGTTGTGTTTCTTGATGTCGACTGTTTTTTGACCAAATATTCACTGATTTTACTGACAAATATGAGATGGCCTTGGACTAATACACATTTTGTGTTATCCGATAACTGCAATGGGTGTGGATTTCCAGTTTATTTAAACAATATGTATAGACCTACTAATTTCATTTATAATTAAGAAAACATAATAGATTTGATGCAATAACATCAAATCTATTTTAGGCATTTAATCAATCTGTTGTGCCAATACTGTCCTGGATCCGAGATTGTAATATGCAACGTTTCTTTGTTGGTATGTAATAAAGTCCGAGCATCTTTAGGTAAAATATTACTTAATCTTTTGTTCAAAATAGTAGATAGTTCGTTCGGGGCTAGGTGAGGTATGTTAAATTTTATAGTCCAGCTTTGCATATCTATAAGCAATTCATGATTTTTTAGTAGTCAGCGGTTTTTTCAATATGTAAATCGTTTTCTTCTTTCCAATTTACATCTTCTTGAAGTGAAAAATATTTTCGGTCGCAGAACCCTCATTAACTTCACCTGCGTGTGCACTTGACGCGCTTGATTTACTACCTTATCCTGTTGTTTTTATTCCTGAAGAACCTGGCTTCATTAATTCTTTATACCTATTTCTCAATTTTCTCCTGTAACCATCACTCCTTTTCAATCGGTTCCAGTCGCTTAAATTCATGTTCAACTTATTATCTCAAGACGAAAGGAAACTACTGAATCTCAACAAAATGGCTGATGTTTACTAATAAAGTAATTGATCTAGTAGCTTATAAGCTTTTTTGATCAAATAGCACTCTTATTAAGTACTATTAGATTTAAAAGAGTCTCGAGCAAAACTATAACGGCGCAAACTTATAGTGATCTCAGCTAACTATATTATTATATCTTGTTTTCTCACAAAATGCAACTATAGGATCAAAACGTTATTCTGGATTATTTAGTTTTACTGTAAACAATTATAGGAGACTTATTTCCTAAAAGTGTCCTAAAAGAAAATCTTGTAGCTAACTATAAGACTGAGTTATAAAAGCAAATGCTCTTGAGAATATCTAAGTTAGTGAAAGGCTATTACTAGTAAAAGTGTCCTATAGTTGTTTTATAAGTCAGCCTTGTAGCGAACTATAAGACCGATGTATAAAAACGAATGTACTTAAATATGGTAAGACTTGGCAAATGCTATTATAAGTTAAAAAGTCTGCCGCAATGTCTTTATAAGAACGTTATTAGTAGTGACAGACTTATAATCTTTCTTTATAGGATTACTTTGCTAGTTGGGTAGGCAACCTTATTATTAGGTACGCTATTAGTTACCATTTGCATACCACTACTTATCAGAAATAATAAATACAGACTACCTTTTATTACTACAACAATCGAGTCAAACAGCTGTATTCTAAATTACATAGGTATAAGCACAGTTTAAGTTATAAACAAACTAGAAAGCTCTGCTAGCATTGGAATGCAATTCCTGACAAATATAAATATACATATATCTATATGTATATTTATATTTATTCAATGCTAAGTGATATTGACATTCATTATTGAGATATCGTGATTAATTGAACTAAACAAGTAGACAAAAGATTAGATAAGCAATACATTTACATACCATTTAGGTAGTACGATATATTTATATATATATATATATATATATATACCATATAATATATACATTATATTAGCCTACCAAAGTGGCTCCACTCTGCGTGATGGTAAGCAATCAGTGGAATTCAGAAGTGGTGGACACCATTCCAAAAGCCATACTACTGACATAGTTGCCTCCAGTATGGCGGCTTAATGAGATGCTTTTTCACGCCCCGCTTGGAAGATCCAGGATCATAATTAGATGGGAACACAAGTAAAGTGTTCCAGTCGTTTAACGGAATGTTTTACTGAGCTTTGCTACTATACTTACAACGAGTGTCGAATGCGCGAACAGTGTGATTTCGATGCGATCCCAAATTTGTACAGGACAATTTAAAAAGAAAAGGTCAGTAGTTTCTGCGACTTTTAGTTTTATTATAAACATCAACCTGCAATTCCGTCAAATACTTAACTCGACTCGCACATGCAAATAGTAATCGTATTAGTAATGAGTTGGCACGAACTAAGAAATTAAGCTTTTACTTTCAGTATCCTCACCTTGTGTGTTTTCAACGATAGACCTTGGCATTTAAATGTGAGCGACAAGACGACACATTAGTATTGTAGGCACAGATTGAACAGGATTATATTCACATTGATTTTTATTCGATAAGCCGTTTAAAAGTTTCAAAATCTCAATAAAATCATAAATAAATATCGTAAACTTGTACCTAATAAGCTTATAAAAGTTCAAACCTTGTTAAAGTAAACCGGACCTGTCTAAAAGTATTTATGGTTTGAAAAGATCAAATAGGATTGACATGTCTACCAAATTTTATGATTACTGTCAGCGTCATTTGATTTAATAATACTAACAGGTAAAGAAATTGCTTTTTGATTGCCCTTTTAGAAAAGTCATGGCTCGAGTAATGGTTTTATTATCTTATTTGTGACAACATAAATTTAGATACAACTAATTTACTGTAGACATTAGAAGCAATTTAATTTCATTTAAGAAAGTTATATTTGGTATAATTACAAAACCTATTGCTTCCTGCAGGATATAAAAGTGCTTGGGCATAACCTTTGCCATAAGTATTAGTTGCTTCTTCATTGCTCGATAATACGCCTTGTAATATTTTCGTGAGAGTGAAGAAGAAATAACTTTTTAGAATGCCACGTAAAGAAGTAATACATCATTTGCATTTTTTTTTTTAATTACTGTATATTATGCATATTTCCATTACTTCATTTCTGCTTAGGCGTGTCTTTATATCTTTGATGGGACATGCAGGTAGGAGTGCATGGATGAAATACAACTCATCTTTCGCTTTATTACGAATCATCGTTAGTTACTGCTAATTTGTGAATCTAATAACCCGTGTGCAAGTTTTATAAATTCATTTTCATATATAAGTAAGCTAATTATTTGGTCAATAACTAAAGTATTCCAATGGCAGTTAAATTTAAGCTGAGTACCTACTAAGAAAGTGAGAAAAAAATATTGGAGAGTCACTAAATATTAGACGACATTTTAATACCTAAAGACCTAAGTATGTCTTGCAATTCGAATGCATATTAAAATGTTTAATTTGATATACCTAATATCAAACGCATTAGAAAATATGTAATGAAACAATGATTTAAAAATATATTGCGTTTAATATTCAAAATAAATATTAACCTTTACAAACCATAAACAGATGATATCATGATCATTACGGTAATATCACGAGAGTTAGTTCTTAAGGCCTGCAAACAAATAGATTATATTAATATTATGAGTTATGACGTAACATTTATTAATACTAGTTGTTTCGTCTATTAATAAAATTATGTAAATCATTAACTTGGATGAGTAATTTTGTTATCCTTTAAGAGTTACAAGTTGTAACAAGTGCAAGAAATACACTAAGAGTAGGTAAATAAGATGCACTCATACGGCATCATTGATCAGGAAATTCTCGTCTCTCACTGAAATGTCTCAAAATCTTTCTTTATGTACAAAATTTTAAGAGTTTGTGTCCAATCTTAAATATTCCGTATATTTTAATCAGGTTATTCGACAAAATTTGCAAAAACAAATTCATGTCTTTTTTTCAGCAATTGCAAACCTATAACTGGAAGCCGATAAGAAATTCAGACCTTATGAGGTAATTATTTAATAGACCAGAAGTCAAACTTCTCAGACTATCATATCTGTAATTATTAGCTTTAGCGCCTTAAATAATATGTTACAGATTGTAGATTTCAGTGATTTCAGCAGATATCGTCTTGCACTTGAAATGACGATGGTGATGAAAAGACACATCCCGGCTTAGCTATGGCCGAACTGTAAAAATGCTGATTGTGACTGTAAAGATTTTATATTAATTCAGTGATAGATCTTTTCCTTTTCTTTAAGCTAAAATAGGTACCTAATAATCGAAAACCAGTTACTTATTATTTAAAATGTCGAATATATTGCCACTCGCAAATAATATAGTCAATCAATACATTATGAGCGTGTTTTCACGTGACAATGATAGTCAATAGTCACACGTTTTTTAGTCGTAAAGGAAAAATACTGCGGTTAACTACGCAGTTTCCACATTCATCATGGTTTAAAGCTCTAAAATGCAAACGACTAAGTAAGGTTATTTTTTTTTAAATATGTGTTAAATCAGCTTAATTAGATAATAACTGTTGACAGTATCGACTGGCCACTACTGTTACGCTTTCCTAATAATGTACCTAATTTAAAAATATTTGTTTTAAGAGTCTGTTAACTCTGGACCCGTTAAATCTGACAATTTATTGGAATGCTAATTAAAACAATAGTAAAATTTGCTCTATCACAGTATTACTTGATGTTTTGATGTGTTCTATTTATATCAGCATGATTATGATGGAACAATCTTACCTGGTTTCGAACCCTCAACCTCGTTGCGAAGGCAAATCTATTACATTTGCAAAACCGCATAAAACATTTTGTGTTTAGGACAAATCTGCATTTTAAATAAAAGACTACCTGAATTGGGTAGACAGCTTGCAATAGCAGCAATAGTAGCAGCTTACAAATGCAGTTCAAATTTTCAATTATTTATCACTGCGGACGTCATGTTTACAATATTGCGGTAGCTGGATGTAGGTTCATACCTACATCCAGCTACCGCAATATTGTAAACATGACGTCTTAGTCATCTAAGGACCCAACCCACGGACACAAGGATCAAGCTGAACAGGTCTTGACCATGACTCAATCCTTCGATGATGTAATGCCTCGTAATTATTTAGATGATTCGCGTGTCATAGGGATTGAACAATTATAAACTTTGATATCGATAATTTGTGATGATGATGACTCAATTATGTAAAACATTATAAAATTATTCCATATTTTCAATTTCGTTCATTTTAAAAATGATCACAATTGCGTTTGTATTGTTAAAAAATTATACGCAATATATTTAAAATAATAAATATATTAAAATATCAATTTTATTCATAACATTATAAAAAATTATACGCAATATATTTAAAATAATAAATATATTAAAATATCAATTTTATTCATAACTATAATGTCATAAAAGATGCAAGACCTATATCAGATAATCTGTGTCTGTTGCATCTTTGTAAAGCAATTGACAATTCAACCTAGTGGAATTATCAATGCTGTCAACGTGCTTAATAATATAAGAAATCCAAGAATGGTAGGCATTAAATGTAATGTTTAGCTAGAATATTACTTGTAAGTTGTAAATATATTTTAAACCGTGGATATTTTATGTCATACAATTAATATTACACAATGTTATTCTAATACATAGTTCTTATAAATAATCTTGTAAGTATTCCTAAAGGACACCAATAAAAGTCACTCAATTGGCGCATGCGATAAGTGTTAAACTCGACGCATAAAATAGTACGATCATTCATAATTTAGTTTACGACACTAAACTATAACTCATTTACTCTGTAGTGTTTATTTTATACTTAAGGTTCCAACTTTTAAAAAATCAGTCTGAGATGAACGAGATAAAAAAATACTGAAAACGTGCGTGAGTTAATTTAGAAAAATAAACTACACGAGGAGAACAAGAACAATTCTTTTTTGTAACTTTTAGCACGAGCTGAAATATAAAAGCACAGTTTGTATCCAGTTTATAAAAGATGTCCAGCGAGCATCTGGAGTATCAGAAGGGACAAGTTTGCGACACCATACTTAGCAGGCATCACAAAATGGTAGGTGCCTACTATAAAAATATTTTATACTAAACAATATTTTCAAAGGTTGTGTATCAAGTCTTTTAGATGTTAATGCAGATAGCTGATAAATCAACACACCTGAAACTAGAGAACTGTCGTTACAACTAGTCAGGATGGGCATAAGTGATTACTAACATTATGTAGGTACAGCGAGTGCACATTTTATGACTTGAGTCACATTCAGAACTGCGCATCAAACTCGCTAAAACTCTTGAAGTAAATTGAAAATTGCGAAGCCTGCTAGGATTAAACAAAACTGGTACTATTAAAGATTAAATCTTTACTAAGATAGTAAATACTTTAAAATTAGTCTTCATATTCTTTTGTATTTATCCCCACCAGTAAAACTGTAAGTGTAACTGCAAGTCTTACTGTTCAATATAGTAACTTCATTAAAGGTCGAGATCTAATCAAAAATGCATAAGTGGCAGTTTAAAATCCAGATGACAAGTGAAGTTATGGTTATGAACTCAATAAGTAGATCCGTATTATAATAAACGTCGCGTCGTCGCTCTAGGCTATGGGGATTAAAAGAATAACTCGATATTTAGATATCGAGTACAATAAACTAATTAATTAATATCTCTCAGAAAATATCAATCAAACCGGTTAAGAGTTTTTTAATCATTAATTAGCATTTAAAGAAATATTAATCAAATCAAAACAAAAGATGTAAGTAAACAATGACGAATATTTATTTATAGGCATGAAGATCTATCTGTCAACGGTCGATATCGACATCCAATAAACATGTTGTACATCACTTAGTCATTAAACCGCGAGCGCGTCACATTGTCGACGTCACAGTCATGATGTCATAACTATTGCCGAATGAAGATGACATGGAAAGTGAGTATAATTCTTACATCGGCTGCGTAAATCTGGTTAGTAGAAATATAGGTGAATCTTACGTGAGTAATTCATTAGATTTGTATAACACATTGCATAATGGTGAAGTACGAGATCTACTCGTAGTAATGTTAAGATAGGAAGGAAAAATTTAGGTCGGTATTGTTTCGTCAACAACATTTTATATTTTGATATAGTTCCAATATACGCCTCTCGCATATTTAAAGAGGTTGAATCATCAGCATGAACTCTATAGAAAAGAACAAACTGTTCTGGCAGCCAAACAATCGCTTTTGCATTATTATAAGACGTCTTGAATATCCCACTTAATAACGAGATAATACTTGAATCGTCTCTTTTGTTTTCACGGAAGATGGTTGTCTTTTAATTTCATCCACATTTTTTCTATTTTATCATTGTAATATACCATTAATATCATCAACAAGAATATAATTCTACACTTGACGCTGGCAGAAGTAGCTGACACAATCGTCGGCTCTGTTGCCAAAAAAAAAGGAGAAGAAGAGAGAGATAATACTTAATAATAGATTTTACCCTACCTTAGTGTAATGTGTTTGCTAGGTGTAGGAAGTATCTACCTACATACTTTTACAGTAAATTTCTCTATAAACAATTTCAATTGTTTGATATTGGTCTACTCTATCAAAAAAATCTCCGTCTTGCTCCAAATGGAAAGTTATCTATATACTTATACGCAATTACTATGGCTACCTTGCCTAGATAGAAATTTATCTATGTATAAGCTATCACTGGCTATTCTGGCAACCACGTATTACATAGGTTATTTTCACCTACGCATTATTTTTACACCATTATTTTGCTTATAAATTCAGCTAAATGCCACAACTATACATTATAAGGATTACCATGATTTTAAATCAAGATGCGTGATTAACAGTATACATACACGCGCACCATTAATTCAGAGATCTGAATTGCTCGAGTTGTCACAACCAACGCTACTAAGCTAACTTTATTATATAGGAAGTATTTTTGTTCCTCAGTTACGTTAAAAATTGTTTTTTTTTTTTTGAGAACCGCGTGCAATTACAATCACAAAATTTTGCTAGCTGAATGCTTTAAGGTTTGCACCATGCATGCATGTTAAAGTAGAGGTAGGTCGATCGTATTTGTACACATAGTTTAAGGAGGTATTATAAGACTATTTCACAACAATTTCAAAGTTTGTTAGTCGCATGTGA
The DNA here is from genome assembly GCA_963082885.1 of Parascotia fuliginaria. Lineage (NCBI taxonomy): Eukaryota > Metazoa > Arthropoda > Insecta > Lepidoptera > Erebidae > Parascotia > Parascotia fuliginaria. The sequence continues at coordinate 10,163,797 of OY720186.1, forward strand.
TACGTAGATATAATTTTATATCACTATAAAGCAAGAAAGAAACCATATGTCAAGGTATAAATAAGCTACTTAGTATAACTTTGTTGCTTCTTGTAATTGTCTCGCATACCTACTAAGATATCGTCGCGTTGTCATTACTTAAACCTACATTACTCGTTTATTCTTAGATAAATTATTATCATGACCGTGACCTAATAATACATGGACAGAAAAAAACTAATCCTGAACAGTTTGAACTTATATAAATGTTGCATTTTCTAATTAGGTATGGGTCCATCTATGCGTTTGTTCGTCACGAAAACATTAAAAGCAGAATTACCTACTTGCATGTAATGACTATATGGTGTGTTATTCATTGAGTATATGAGTATTTACTTATTGGTATCATATTTAAATTTTACGATTTTATTGCCTACCGCCAAAAATAAATATGTAATTTATTTAGTTCAGGTTTTAGAAAGGATTGTAAAAAGAGATGGCCAGACACCGAAGAAATCTAGTAAAGTTGCTGTTTCTAAATTTTCTTTTTGTGAAACTGACAAAAAAGAAGACAACTTTTACTTATTTTAAAACTTGAATAATAAATTTGTGATTCGTAGTAGGTCCCTACCCGTTTATGTTTGCCTTTATATTTTTAGAGGCATAATTTGAATTCATCAGTCAACTTTAATCCAGCAATAGAAAGACTTACATTCTACTTATTATAAATATTAAAACATGTCTTAGATATATTTCCATTTACTGCATTTGTAATGAGTTAATAAATTTCAAATGAATCATTGATCCAGAATGAATTATTACTTCCTTACAGCATATGTATATTATGACATACCAAATCATATATTATTTGTTATTTGCCATTTAAAGAAGTCTGCCCACTACACCATATCATACAATGACCGTTCTATGAACGTATTAGAATCGGCAAGCAACAATTATTTTTATTTTTTGATTTGTTTATTTATTGCACACACACACAGAAAGATACATAGGAATGAAGATACAGATAGAATTGATGTACAAAGGTAAGTTTAACTCAGAGCTGAGTTCTCTAACAGCAAACCTTGGAGTGGTAGAGGAAGTAATATTAGTGAGAGTATAATGAAGTGTACAATTAAGTAAGAAGAAATTATCAGAGAAAGACTTAACCTAGACGATACTATAGCTAGTTATAACAACACGATATATATACTATGCCCACTAGAGCATATAATTATATTCTCTTCGACAATTGTTGATGCTCCGTGCATGGCACGCGACGGTGCTGGTTGCTGACGGAACGGTCTAGTGAGCATAGTCTAACACTTTTACGGTCATGGTATGATACGGTGTAGTGAGCAAACTCCTTTAGAAGACGCGTTAATAGATATTTAAAAGTTCCGTATTGTGTTTATTTGCACATAAATATTGAGCAAATAGGTAAAATGCCAAGGTGTGCTAATTAGAAGTCAACCTTCTGACTCACAGAAAATACATGCTATTTTAAATTAATTTTGTTTTCATAGTTAATGTTCAAATATATTAGATTTTCATCCATTTAACTTAACATTTTCATTAATCTATTGAAAAGTTGTACCTAATGTATCTTTTTCTTGTCGTTACCTTTTGATTGGTTATTATCAGTGAAAATTCGACTTATCTATGTTAGGTTCCTCACAATATTTTCCGTTTGGCGTACATTGTGTCGCATTGAGATCTATTAGGTAGACTGCTTCAGGTTTATTAAATAATTAAAAGTTTAGTTTCATGCATCAAAATGTGACTATATGAGAACTATTTCAAGGACCTACGGAGTTGACATTTATAAAAAAAAATATTTAACTTTTAAATAAGTAATAAGTGCACTTTAACTGCCTACACGGAACTGAGTTAAAGTTCACCTGCAACCACAAATTGTGAAAACACGAAACTACTTTTAAAAATGGATATATGCATTAATCACTTACCTACCTACTAGACACAAACCAAACTTCGGACTAAAGGATAGGTATAAAATAAGTAATTACCTATTTGTTACATTTATTTACCTTTTTCATATCAGCCGTAGAATCTATGATAGTTAAAGGTATTGAGGTAATATTGCAGAAAACCGACAAAATGTTCGGATATGTAAAATAAAATAAAATACACAGTAAAATAAGTATACCTATATAAAACACTACATAGATAGAACATTTTATAGTGCACAAGGACAATGTCAGGCAGAGTAAGCTTATGTTCCAGAATACTCTGCGTGCATAACAACACAACTAAATTGCGTAGCTTTAAATATATTTATAGTTCTGATTTCATTGTAATTTGGCATCACTGGCAATAATAACAAAGATTACTAATACACTAATAAATGTAAAGTTACATATTTTACGTAATAAGTACCCCAATACAAGACAAACTTATCTGTAGTATCTGTTGTTTTAAACTTTCAAAATTAAGTAAGTGGGTTAATTGAACAGAAGAAATTCGCTTCTCTATGAATTAAAAATATCTCTGACTCAGTGTCTACATTTAGAAATCCTGCAAAATCTAAAATGGCACGTATGATTTTCTTCATTCCTAAGTGCTTGCTATCAAGATATTGTTGGCAAAGACGTCATACTGATGTCACCTGCAGGGTTGCCAAGTTTAGGTACTAGCATTTCACTCTAAGTAATATTCTATCATAAGGACCTGGACTAAAGCTTCAATACTAGACTAGTAAAGAAGTAGTTGGTAATCATCATCATCATTTCTGCCAAATTACCTCCACTGTTCAGCTGTACTTAAAAGTCCCTCAAGCATTCCCACTTTGATCAGTCGTAAGACGTTCTCATCCATCGGTTGCCTTAGTAATGTAGTCCTAAAATACTTTATATAAAAATATTTCTCTACTTAACATGAAAAATTAACGAAAATGCATGGGTACTCACTCCCTAAATTTTTATCTCTTGAAACTTGGCTTGGTTAAACGTCAGCCTTTCAAAAGCCCATGAGATTACCATTAGCAGTCAGTTGTTTACAAACTTTTTAGTCACGAAACTTGCTACAAAAATAGGTAGTTGATCATTATCATCAGAATCAGGTAAACAACTTATGTACACGTCAGCCGCCAGTAGCGATAAATATTGTTTTTAGTAACTTTAGGATCAGTGAAGAGTCTAATTTTCAAATTCTTACATAATTTGTCGTATTTCGTTATCAATCACACTAGGCTGTCTGCTATGTGGTTCGTCTAGGCTACAATATACTTTGATAATGTGTATAGATCCTTAATAACTAAATTACATACCCACTTATTGAACATTCCATACGCTACACAGTTATAACTTAAGTAAGTTAGTAGTCGTAGTTAGGTAATATTAATTACTTGACTTACTACGTAATCTAGAAAAACCCAACCTTAACAGCTGTAACTTAGCACACTCTGATCGCCTGACGTCATTTATATACAAGAATCCCACCTCCATCATACAACAGCGCCTCGAGCCACTTGACAAAATTCAATTTGCCTAGATAATATTATAATGATAAGGACATTAAACTTAATTGAAAATCAGGATAGTGATTATAAATTTAATAGTTAAGCTGAGTTAAACAGTACTTGCAAAGCTTTGTACAAAGTTCACGCGTCGCTAATGTATGCCACGATTTGTGAGCTCATAGCCTCTATTAGAATTCTCAATCAACAAAATGTTTTGACTGTATTATACATATTAGAGGACGAGAAACTTTCGAACACAACCTAGGGCTAGCATTGACTTCGTAATGAAAGGTGTGTCGGTCAGGAATTTGACTGTGGAAACTATGATTATTATACGCATTGATTAGAACTGTAATAGGTACTACTTATACATAGATGAGGCAAGAATATATTTTATGTAGAATACTTAAGTAGTCGTTGAATTCTGAAAAGATCTGCAACCAGGCGGTTACGTACCTATTAACTTTCTGTCTAGTATTAAGTATATTATCTGCCTCACAATAATTTATAACTTTAATGTGAAAATGTGTTAAGAAATTACTAAGTTTCCCTTGGACATTACTGACTTACAGTGAAGGAAAACATCGTGAGGAAACCTGAACTTTAAAATTGACTGAAATCGCTAATCCGCTTTGAGCAAGTGTAGTAATCAATGCCCATGCCTTCTATTAAGAGGACAGACTTTTCCTGCAGTGATGTGAAATTCAATTTTCATTATTTTGTAAGTAGGTACTTACCTATCTGTTTATTATATTCGATGATTCTGAATGCTATAATGCCGAAACTAACTAAATAAATTTGAAATCTAGAAGTGGACTATTTGTAGAGTACCTATGCTGATTTAAAAATTCAGTACCTAATGGATAGCCCATTGCTGAATTTTTGATTGAATCACGACTCCATATGAAATGAAATGAAGTAGATCGATTCGTACTTGGTCAACCGGCTTTGTCCACGTTTAACGAATAAAAGTGATTTGAATTGTTCACGATATTATAACGGCAAAGCTAGGGTGTGGCGGAGCACGTTCTCATAACTAGGTGTCAACTAATTTTGAGTACAATGACACACGTTTAAAACAGTTTAATATCAAGCTAATTTTATATGTTACACATAAGATACCTACCTATTAATTCAGAACAGGAGTTGGTAGGTAGATACTAGGTAAGTAAGTACCGTTATAATGGGTGTGGCAACTAAACATTTTACAGTCACCATTTTGGATTATAAGGTAGGTAAGGTACCTAGTAGCTACAATATTATGAAGGACAGACAGAGTGATAACGAAAGGTTGCAAAAATGCTTTATTTGGACGGTTTCAATTCGGCTCATTTGGAAATCTATGGGGTTAAATATAAGGAAAGATTATGTTCAGCAGATGACGTCATATGGCCGCGATGATGATGGTGATGATGTACCTATCTAATTATACCTACATCCTTCCTAAGTCTTACTTTAAGTTAATAGTTGAAAGACTAACACTGATAAAATTAGCGCGTTTCTTTTTAATGGGGCAATTTTCACGCGTCGCTTTTTAGTGGAGCAATTTTTTACTACTGCACGACTCAGCGTGTAGGTATTTTGCGTGTGGTAAAAGTAGATATACCTATCTATCTATCTACGAGTGCCTAATTGTTCAAAATGTCTAAAATCTACCAAAGCTACCTTAAGGGATCTCCATGCCTGCAATTTGCGACAATGGCAATTAGAACCATCCCAAACTTCTGGACTCCTTGACTATAGTACCTAGACTATAAACACCTATAAAAAATCACCCTTTTTGTAGTTCTATAAGTAAGGTAGGTAGAAATATAAAATTTGTTTTTTTTTTATCTAGGTACCTAATGACTAAGTATAATATTGATAAATCCGTTTACCAAACCCATCTATGCGCAATTTGTAAATGCAAATTTTATAAATCATAATCTATTCTAAAGCTAATAATAATCATCTAATCTGACATCGTCAAGTTCATGTTTTAATTTTTTGTTCCCAAAGTAAGTGATGTAAGCTCCTTTATGACTAATATAAGCCCTGAGCCGTTAAGTCTAAAATGGCATAATTTGTGACTATCATGGACATATTGGTTAGAACATTTTAATATTTTCAACAGGATGTCAATATCTCAAAATTATGTCTGCATTTTATAACCAGCTGCATGTTTTAAAGTCTCGTCTTCCCGGGGGCGGTAAGTACGATACATATGCAAATGCATTATCTCTCTCCAAAAAAAATTTGAGATGTCCTTCTTCAACCGGTGTTTAAAGAGAGCATTAATATCACAGTAGGAAGCGGCTTTGCAGAGACCCTGGCATTGCAGAAGTGCATGAGCTACTTTCCACCAGGTGGGCTGTTGATTCGTCCTTCACTGCAGGCAATAAAAAAATATTTTAGGTAGATATTTTTTGAAGATTTAAATTTTGACCTCACTAAGGATTTATAAGCATTGATTTAAATATATTTTTGTAGGTATAACAATATAAGTAGGTAGGTACCTACCATTAACCAACAATCATCAGTTCGACACAATCTTTTAATGCGCGTGAAATGAGGCATAGAAGAATTCTAATATTTTTTAATAATCTTGGTAATAAAATTCAACATAATTTTGTTTTTCCGATTATTTTCACAGCCAGTAGTTTGCATTATTGCTTTCAGTGCGTACCTAGGTACCTAAATACCTGGTACGTATGTTACGATTAGAGATGAAATAAATCGCAGCATCGTAGTAGATTATGCAATACATAAGAAGTGTGATCCACAAATATTTGTGTGAATCTCACTTTATTCTACTTATCTACTTTGTGACCGCAAATTTTAGTTGTAGAAATGTTTGTAAAAGCCCCTGCGATACAAAGTATGAGTTATCTCTTTAAAAAAGTCTCTGCTTCACTTTGAAGTTCAAATACCTACGTGCCTACAACGAATAAAATAACAAATCATACTAATAATAACTTGCCTATTACAATCGCAAAACAGGTAGGTAGGTTTCCTATATGTCGTAACTCCAATTATGTATTACATATTTTACTGCACTACGCTGAATTCATGGATGCATTAATTTAGAGAACAATTCTTTCTCTGGCCCAAAAACTGGGGCGATTTCAAATAACTTTTCTGGGAACTGCGTGTGTCTGTGCCAAGTGTTCGCTGTACCGATGTATCTACCACTGTCATTGCCAGACGAAGTTTAGTTATCAATGCCTAATCAGCCGTGTTGTTTAATCAAACAAACATTATTTAATTATTTGTTTTGTTGGTAGATAACCCACCTATACACCCTACGTCGTACTATTTATATTGATAAGTTAGACCGCTGAATCTTTCAAACTATGTCCTATTATCAAATAAGACATGCACTTTGATGATATGTTATTATTTAGGTAGGTACATGTGGATTTGGTTGGGCTTACAATTAAACTATTATGTAGGTACATATTGCAACTGCCTACTATAAAAAAAAAAACTTGTACATAATTAAGATGATAGGTACATATTTTACAGCAATAAAAACAACGACTCCTAAGATTGGAGAATGTGCTTAAAATAATTGAAGCAAACGAGGTTGAAAGTGATCATTCGTTGAATCTAGATAACTCGAATGAACATCGTCAGGGAAGCTTCAACATATCTTGGCGTCCAAATTCGGCACTATAGGCATATCTGAAAAATAAGGTCTTCAAGCAGTATTTGTTGCCAATAAAACAAGGACGTGGTTTCTAACAATGGTTTTCTTAGAAGGCTCAGTCACTCAGAGGGCGACGTGAGCTATCTATAGGTATTACCTTCTTAGCTGATGTCTACTTACAAAATCGTTCCTACAGGAGAACCGAAAGTACTTGACAGCTCTCTAAAACTGAGTTATACAATTCTGTCGTGGTACAACCAGCTCGGCCATATCAGTGCTTTAATCATAATAATTATTATTATTATCAATTGACTGCCTCTGGTTCAGTGGCACTGTGTATGGACTACCACGCAGAGGTCGCGGGTACGATGCCCGCTCGGTGCAAATATTTGTGTGCATGAACATGTCTATTTGCATTAGTCTAGGTGTTTATGTACAATAATGTAAGTATATTACAAAAAAAATAAGTTTTTTTTACACAAGCTATATTATATGTTTACTTTGGGTCTAGATGGCGTTGTGTGTAGTTGTCGAGATATTATTATTACTATTATTAATTATTATTGTAGACAGTTCCCCAAATGTAACAGAAATCTTCATAAAAGTGATGGGCAACAGATGGACCAGGACAGCAGCTGTCTGATCTGTTGCCCTTGCCTACCACTTCTATGAGCACTTTGGTAAGCATTTAATGCTAAAGACCTAAAGTGGATACGTTTAGAGTAAGATGTCTATCGTGCCGCTGATGTAGTTCCGGCGGGCCATCTGGTAAGGCGCGGATCGGGGATAGGTGCACAGAACAGAAGGGTTATAGTCGATAAATCGATAGGTAAGGTAAGCATAAGTGTATTGTTATAACTTTACTGAAAAAGTACACCTGTACTGTAGTCTGTATCTACTTAACACTGGTAAAAATAAAATTGTAATAAAAAGTAAGATGTAGGTAAGTAGGTACAAATACTTTTTTTAGCCTAGATAGCAATATTTTGTAAACGTTACTATAGCTAACAATACATAAACTAGTAATTTTAGAGGTCCGGTCTGTGTAGCTCATTACATATTACATGTACCTACATCATGGTATCGGCTCATTATTATCCCACTGCAGGGAAAGATTTTTCTCATAAAGGAAAGGTATGAGCATCGATCGCCACGCTTGCTCAAGACGGATTGGCGATTTCAGACTTCCTCAGAAGTCCAGTATGCCTACTATGAAACTTAATTACGAAGTTTCGGATCAAAGTTTCGTGCAATTTTTACCATAAAACAAATTTTGTTTCATGGTAAAAAATGCACGTAGAAATTATGTGGTATATGTATAGTAGTGAAATTCCACAATTTTTACCATGAAACAAATTTAGTTTCATGGTAAAAATTGCACGAAACTTTGATCCGAAATTTCGTAATTAAGGTTCATGGTAGGCCCTCAGGTTTCCTTACGTTGTTTTCCTTCACCGTCAGTCAATAATATCCAGATAAACTTAAAAAGTACATATCTTAAGATTTGAAAAATCACACTGGTACATGCCCGAATTCGAACTCCGACCTCGCGTTTACGAAGCGGGTGCCTTCACCACTTGGCTATTACGACTATTGTCATAACTCAGTCATAACGTACCTACCAAGTGCATCATGAGTTCATGACCCACCATAGGCTCATTTCATTTCATGTCAGACATGGTGGTGTTAGTGAGGTACTTAATTAGGTCAGCCCATCTGGTTGGCGAGCGGCTACGAGTTCTCTTGCCCTCTACTATGCCTTGGACTACTCTACAACTCGCTCAATCGAGTCTTCATTTCGGGTTTTATGGCCAAATAACTTATTTATTAGTAATTGCACAGTCAACGATAAGCTCTCTAAATTGTGAAGTTCTTTTAAGATCGACACATTAGTACGATGGGCAGTCCATCATCTATGGAATACGAAGCAAACGTCTCCTGAGTAGGTAGATACCTACATTGTTGATATATTAATATTAAAAACGTTTTAGGTGCATTAGGCATGGTAGATCTTACAAGTTTGACAGTTTTAAGCGAAATAGGTATTAGCAAAATGGGTCATTGATTCAGTTGGTTCGATATTACAATCTTTTGCCAGTAGCAAGTGCTACTTTGTATTAAACTAATTTGAGGTCAGTGGATCAAGCTCAATGCCAAAACCTTAGAGCATTAAACCAACAGGAGTGGACACGCGCTCTATTTCCCTTGCGCAAAAGTCTGCCACTTTCGGCGGGGGACGGGGTAACGCGAGCAACGCACACTAATTACAATGTTAACTACTAATGCATTTTTAAATCGCGTCGTTATACACGCACACAATAAAATTATTACACACTAGCTTAAACTAAACACACACAATCACATTCACACACAGTGACATCTATCAGTTTACGCTTCCTTAGCATAAAACAGTTAGAGCTTGACTCTGTCGATATTTAGTATCGATGTAAACATCGATACTAAATAATTAAATCTTTCCTTTAGGAAATCCTTTAGGATTTCATATTCGCATTCATAAGTACGCGAAATATTTAATTATTTTCATGATTATTATGTTTGCTTATTAAAATGAGCATTATCTTATATTATATAGAACAGTTTTAGGTAATAATAATCTATTATAATTTTAAGGTTTTTTTTTATTTAAGCACTTTGAAATAGATGAAAGTAAAGTAAATAGTTCATAAACATGAATTAACTAGAAGTAATTCTGTTAATTCATGTTTATGTCAATATTACAGGAAGAATAAAACAGTGTTTCTAACTAGCACACTTTTTTGTAATTATTATCAAAAAAGCCCGTCATACGGTCGGGCTAAATTTATTTGTTAAACATTGTTTGACAAACAAATCTGGTTATGCGGTCGGGCTCTCCTACTATGTTTACTAATGTTTATTCAATACTTCCGATCCCTGATAGTACGGAACCCTCGGCGCGCGAGTCCTACTGGCATTTAGCCGTTTTTTTTGAAGTTATACTTTTTTTTGCGCGATTGGGAAAAATGATGAAAGTGAATTTTTACGATGCGCGCGCACACCGACAGAAAAAAGCAACACCCTGAAGTTAGTTGCGAACCTTTTACATACTGAAGTTAGTTGCGGATCTTTGTGTGTCGTATCAGTACAAATAATCTGTGTGAATAAATAAAAAATATATTGGCGTTTATATCAATTCAAATATTTATGTATGTATGCGTTGTATTATTATTTGGTATTTTTGGATTGTTATGCCAAAGAAGTATAACTTCTTACGTGCGTACATGGGTACCCACTCTTTTTTTTTATTTTACTACTGCGCACAAGGATGTATGTTCAATAGCCACCACCTGTTGAAATTTGTTCTAGTGTGGATTAAAGATTGTAATTAATTATTACGTGTCAATTTTACGTGTATTATTCCTAAGTATGTATGTATATTCAAACCAAATAATACTTTGAATTAATTGTCTGTTGCTATTAAATTTCGTTCCAACTAAGCAGAGCTTGTAATTGGAGGATTTTGTTCTGATTACATAATAACAAGACACTGACATGAGAATGTATGAGTAGATTTTTATTAGAGAGATATTTTATCTGTTCAGATAACAAAAAAACAACAGAACATATTTCAGAAAGTCTTTATTAAAGTAGGTATAATAAAATACTGAAAAACTGCAATTTAAATTAACCTTATAAATCTAGTTTAACTAATCCTAGGTAATGCAATAAGAGGAGGTAGCGCACAGCGAGTTTACTTGCTAAGAACTGAGCTCTCCGCCGCTTGGGGGGTAGGGAGGAGGTAGCAGTGCTGGCAGCACAGAAGGCTTTGTCTTTTAAGCTGTTAGTCAGATACTTGTACGCTTAGGAACCCACTTATATGGTTCCTACAATATTGGACCCAAGCGACTCGAGGCGCTGCTTCTTTTGAAAATCTAAAACAAACAAAAAAAAATAATTTAATACTGGAAAACCAATATCGATATTTGTGATTAAACTGTCTCATCTCTAATTATGTTAAAGTGTGACCAGTTTCTTAAAAATAAATACGCTTATTTTTGTAAGAAATGAGCAATTATCTTTCGGAATAAAGTGCACTAATCTTGTATATTTGGATTTATAATCTCATTTTACTTGTTCATTTAATATTATTTTGTGCATTACTTGGTAAAAAAAACGTTGGTTTTAATTAAAAATAAATAAATATGGGAACGGTGACACAATAATGTACATCCAAAATGAAACTTATTAGATATGTCAACAAGGCGAGATATAAAAAAGGAAAGGTTAGTTTTTATGTTAATTCAACTTAAAATATTACCCCAGATTGGAGTATTGATGATAAGCCTGGCAACACTTGTTGATTAGCATTTTATTTGGTTAAATTGCTAATTTAATGCCTTATTTAATAATATTAGAAAAAAATAATACTTACAGGTGGAATGTAATATTATCCTTTTGTAGACTTGATGTCGCTGAACGCTTTTTACACCAAAATACACTGCAATTCGGCATTTCTATTGAGACGCTATTACGCATGCACTGATAGGTGACTTATGATGCGGAACGCGCGTCAACTAGTTTTATATAACGGGTATGACCGGTGGGCTGGTACCTTTGGCAGAGGGGTACGCCTGTCAGTGGCCTCTCCGGTTGGTTTAATGCTCTAAGGCCAAAACTAAATAATTGACTTATCACGTGGTCATAAAGACTTATCTACACCAGAGAAAGAGCAAACTAAAATACTATATTTGTGGTTTAAAAAAATAATTTCAAAATTGTTCAAGTGCGACAAAAACAATCAATGTATGAATTTTCTTTTACAACTGCTTTTTAATCTCAGCGTTCTTAAATAGTTATTTAAATCACATCAAGTCACAAAGAGTACCTAGTTAAGTTAAAAACTGATGCTCTATGGACATGTTTGACATGTGTAACCATAGTGTGTAACACACCTAATGTCACAGCATTGCTGTCATTTTTCTTTGTGAAAAGAAAACATTTCAAATTTTTTAAGACCTATTTTTAGCTTTTAGCTTTTAGTATTCCCACGCTGTAGATATAGTTACTTTTACATTTTAGTTTAATTTACTCGGTGAAAGGTGTGACATACACAAAATGGGCCGGAAATCACAATCAAAACAGAATACTAAGAAGAATGGTGGAAAGGAAAATAATAAGTTCACACAGCAAATAAAGAAAGAACTTGCAATTCTTGTTGAAAAAGTGTTGAGGTTGACCAGCGTATTCCAGGCTTCAACTAATGTAGGTAAAAGTTGGGAGCACCATTTAGAAATCGACGCCTTAATCAAAGAGATAACCAATCTGGAGATATCTCAATATAAAAGTGGTCATAATCAGAGACAGACGAATATCGACAAGTACCTCAAGTGGCTAAGTCAAAATGAGGTCCCTCTTAATGGTAAGACATAAAAAATAATATTTATTATCAGTTACTATAAGTTCTGCTACAAGAAAACATGATGAAAGGTCATAGAAATAAACCTAATAATAATATCAGCCTATTAGTGTCCCACTGCATGTTAATAGTCGCATCTTATACAGAGAAAGCATGATAATTAAACACAAGGCTGACTTCAGGTGGATAATCAATTCGAGACATTTATTATGATAATCTTTTCTTTTGTCTTATATTTGTAAATGCAATTAAATCATTATTTCATTAAAGTACTTGTTATTTTTAATACTTAAATTTTTGTAGTGTGTGTAAATTGTTGTCTTTTTTATTTAATTAATATTCACTATTCTAAATGCTGTCAATTACTTCCAAAATCATAAACCTATAAGATATTTTTAACAATCTAAATCAAAACTTTATTATTTCAGGTATTGAAATTGCCGAGTTTGAGGGTTACGAACTTGGTCTAAAAGCAACAAAAGATTTCAAAGAAGGCTCTCTGATTTTAACAGTACCGGCAAAAGTCATGTTGACTGAAAGGAATGCAAAGGAATCTGAACTTGCTAGTTTTATTAATATTGACCCCTTGCTTCAAAATATGCCAAATATAACACTAGCACTGTTCCTGTTGTTAGAAAAAAATAATCCAGGTATCTGTAATCCTATTTTTGTAGGTTGTTATGTAAAGCAATAGCAAAGATAAAAATGCAAAATTTCAAGATACTATTACTGAAGTAAAAAGGCTGTGTGTATTTAACTTGCTTTATTACATTATCTCTAAATAATAGCCCTAAATGGACATACACAGATTAAATAGGAAATGGTGTTGACAAAGGGCACAATTACAAACACCCGTAACCGACATGTGTGTATGAAAAGATTGATGAATGTTAAAGAGGCAAAGAAGGTATGTTTGGATTGTAGCAAATGGAGTTCTATAGATTCTGCTTACCCCATTAATGGGAAACAGGCATGAAGTTATGTATGTGTGTAAAGTTCCTGTTTTACCTGTCTGTTTCTCCACTAACTTCTTCTAAACCGCAAAACTGATTTTGATACAGTTTACACTACGATTAACAGCATTTCTTTTAGAAAAGAAAGCTAAGAATTTCAGTTGTTTGTAATCATGCCTTAAAAGCCAGTAGTTTCAAATAATGTTGAAAACTTTATTTCTTGACAATAAAACAAATTGTTTATGTACACAAAAGATTGTTTTTACCAGTTCATATAAATACTTTGCTGTCTACATATTAATAAACCCTGTATAGTATAATTATAACATTTACAGGCAATGTGTTATTATAAATCTGTAAATGATATTTTAATGCAAATAATGCTTAGGAATCATAATAATAATATTTTAATAAATATTTATACTATGATTTGATACCTAAACATTCTCTTTTATAAATACTATTAATTGCAAATAGTTTATTTCAAGTCTGGAGTTTTAAATGTATTTCAATATCAGTAGAATAAAAATTTAGATGATCATTATGCAGAGTATTTATAACAAATTATCACGCCTTTTTCGCTGACAGGGTAAGCAGAGTTGTATAACACTAATTTCTCCAGCTATGTTGGGTTGTATGTAACTGGCGGATTGCAACACTTGCAAAAATCGTGTCTGTCATTGTGTATACCAGTTTTACTTATATTGTATAAAAAAGGAGGAAAATAAAGAGTTTATAAGCTTATACTTTGCTATATTCTTGATATATAAAATATTTTAATTAATTTGCAGAATCATTCTGGAAACCATATATTGATATATTGCCAGAGAAATATTCCACTATATTGTACTTCAATACTGAAGAACTAGCTGAACTCAAAGTAAGTATAAAATGCTTTAATCAAAATTTTATTTCAGTGTCTTGTATTCTGGGATTACTTTGCTTTATATTTGGTCTTATTAAACCTTTTAAAACTGGGTATTGCTAATTAAATAATATAAAACTACCGATGCAATAAGATTTAACAGTTAATTTTTTTGCTTTCTGCACCAAATTAATTATTATTGCAATTAGTTCATTTTATTTCAGTTTGCGAATAAAATAAGACAGTTTTTATTTTTAATTAACACAATAAACATCATTATTTTCAGCCTTCACCAGTGTTTGAGTTGTCACTGAAACTCTACAGAAGCATTGCTAGACAATATGCTTACTTTTACAACAAAATTCATTCATTAGACATACCAGTACTGAAGAATCTCCAAGATATATTCACTTACGACAACTACAGGTAAAATAAATACAAATTATAACTTAATCATATTTTATTTTTACAGAAAAACTATAAAATGATGAAAACATAATAGTTTGATATGTCACATTTCACTAAGTACATAATACTGAAATTAATTCCAATAAATAAGTAAATTTATTTATATTAAATATAGTTTACAATAAGTATCATAAAATAAATACGGTTAACTGTCTATGGAAGTTACAATAACTGGAGTAAAGTTTACCTACACATGTCTAATTCAATTGATTTATTTTATATAAGCCTTATTCAAAATCAGGTCACTAGTTTAAACTATAAGGCTAAATTGTAGACTTATGTTAAATCAGAAAATTACTATACCTTTTATATAGTGTGTCTTATTGAAAAAGACGAAAATAGAGAAGAGTTTTCGTCCTAGGATAGCTTTTTCTACCAATCAAGCCGTGGGTTGCTACACTTTTTGCGATCAGTATTATCGCCGGTGATTATTGTCTATAGCGCATTCAGACTGCTTAGTTCCTCGAGGCGGCAAACTGCTATTGTCGCTTGTAAATTTTTGGCAATGCTTATGCGACTAACGCATACCAACTCTGTTGTAGCTGATATAAGGTCCAAAATGGCATGGAGCTTTATTTTTAAAACTTATTTCGTTTAAATAGCAATGTAATTAAACGTAAACTTATTCTGCATTCAGTCTATTACAAATGAATAATTTATTTATTGAAACGGTTTTCTTAAAGAATCCCACATGTAGTCAGGTGAATCTTTACTATTTTGAGACCCTATGGTGTCTAACATGTATATATTTGAGTTTTGAAGCATAGGACTGATACTGCGACTGCTACTATTATTCTTGTGACCCTTTCTATTTTCGAATACAGGAGTAGGTATACGTTGATCACTGAAATTTCGCTTGTTCATTAAAGAATTTTGACGTTTCCATTTGAAAATAACGTACGTTATTAGGAATAATATCATAGCCAAACCGGCAATACTTGCTGTTGCAATTGTCACAGATTTAGTTTGACTCGGTATTTTGTCGAGAATACTGTTGTTAATTAAGTCATCTTGTTCCAATGTGCGTATGTCGATGGTGTCGGTTGATTCAGATTCAGGCAGTTCCGCATTGTTTTCGAAATCTACTAGGTGCTGCAAATCTTCCAACAATATCAAGCCCTCGTCGTCAGCAGCTTCATCAAGGTTAACCATTTTGTAGGGCTGTTGGCCAGATGTCAGGTCTGAAATATTGGTAAAATCATCATTATTTGCTACATAAAATACCACTTAAGCCTACTATTCACATTTCAAACATACATACTTAATTACTTTTGTATATAGAGGAAATACAACTTAAAGCATATCATATTAGGATAATTTGTTATTTAAGAAAGTTAATTTAATTACCATCGGTTTCATTGTTGGTCCTTCCCATCAATGAAAATATTTCATTCCAGCTGACGATGTCGTTCGGAGGCAAAACTCGACTTGCTCGATTGCTGTTATGCGCTTCCGTTACATTTGGAGCAATGTGTAATCCCTTGGCTTTTTCTTCTTCTTCGAGAGCCGATGGTAATGCACGACGAGTTGAGCTTGTCGTGAAATTCTTAAACAGGGCCATTATACCCATGTTTTCAGCGTTCTCATTAATATTATTACGATGATCCATAATTACTGGAATATTGTCGTTAATGTCATGTTCAGGATCAATTGTTGGTACTTTGCCATTTGCCTCGTGTAAATTGGCTTCTAGGATGGCTCTCAATGGGTAAGTCTCTTTAGATATCGGTTCTATAAGAGACTTAGACAAGAAAGGCTCTGGTGGATTCGGCTCTCTCGATGCGTTGTGGAATATATCAGCCAAATGTATATGGCTGGATCCACGTTCTCTGTGTTCTACTAATTCATTTAGTGTCATATTTCTTTCCTTCAATATTTTGGATAGCTTTGCACTAGCTGAAAATAAAGTTTGATAGATATTAGATAAAGACATGGTTATTATGTTGTGCGTTGTCTCGTTTTTATTAGGGAAATTGTAAGCTTTAAATAATACTAAATTTTGTAATAGTATAAACTACGTATCCACAATCATGTCATTGTTTATGAAAAGTTAAGCTTTTATAACTGCAATACTACGACAGATTAGTACTACCTTAAGACCTAAACATATTCTTATTATTTTTATAATGTACAAACATTTTATATCGTTTAATCATCAATAATTATAAACAATATTCATCATAGGACTATAAAAATTAAAAATAAACTTACCTGTAGTGTCTTTAAGAATTTCTTGTATCTCCATTTTGGCTATTTCTTCTGTCGTACTTTGTATTATCGGTTTTGGTGTCGTATGTGTAGTAGATAATTTTACTTGCATAGGCGCGTCATTTTTATTTGGTTTTCGCGTTGTCACTTCATCATTTAGTGTAGTTAGTTCTTTATCATCACCTCTTGTGGTCCTTGGCGCTTCAGTTTTTGCTATAAATTCTGATGATGATACTAAATTACCCATTTCTAAAAGGCCTTTCATCTCATCGTCTGGTGGAGGTTCGGTCGTTAAGTTTTTATGTTTTAGACGTTTTCTTTTAAGTCTGTTATTAAATGCATGTTGTCTTAGACCTGTAGAAATTCCTGACGGTCTCACATGATGTATTCCAGCTGGTAAGTCGTTAATAGTTTTTACGACCTCAGTCGATACTATTGTAACTGCTGTAGATTCTGTCGCTGCTACTGGTTCAATTGTATCCATATCTATGTGGTCAAGTCCAGTATCTAAGTGACTCATAGATTCATGTCCTTCAAACCAGGTATCGTTATTTATAATTTCAATGGGTATAGTGGTTTCTTCTAGCACAATTGTTACAGTAGTTGTTTCATATATCGGAGTGGTAGTTTTTTCTTTTTGTGTATTATTCCTCATAGATGGAATAACATCTCTCCATTCTTTAGATTTACTCATATACCTCCTTTGATTAGAATATCTTCTCGCATTTAACGCTATTAAATCTCTGCTTAGTTGGCCTTTGTGTGTATTAGTAACATTTAACACTGGTCGCATACGCAATTTTTTCCGACGAACAGTTGGAAAACGACGTCTCGTTGATATTGTAGACAAATTTTCTTCTACAGGTTTTGTTGTTGTTGTAGGTTGAGGTTCAGATTCTGTTTTTTTAATTATGACAACTTCTTGTGTTGTATTAAAGTACTCTGTTACCGGTTGTGTGTCAAATTTATCATCGGACTTTATTATTGTTTGTTCTGTTTCTGTCATAGGTCTTACGTTTTGCTCACCATGTTCGTGTTGATCTTCAAGAGAATCTTGTGATTTTAAAATAGATACTGCGTGTTCTTTTCCACTGAGCAAATCCGACAAAGATAAATTGTGTTGTTGCAGTATTTCACTTAGACTGGTACCATTTGACTTCTTTAATATCTCTTTCAAAGTTATTGGATCCATGGGGTAATTAGCCTGTAAATACAGCGCAAAATATATTCAGAATTGTTATAAAATCATAAAAATAAATAAAGATCACGTCCATCTGTGTCAATTGCAGATGGTGTTTCATTTTGTCTGAAAAGACATTTCAATGACGAAAGTGACTGAAATGGATAGTTTTTACACTTAGCTTTGAGTCACATATGGCAGGAATTGGCTAGGGTGAAACTATAAATGCCTGTGTGCTACTAGAGTTTATCGTTTTGAGGCGAGGCGGTACTGACAGTATGCGAGAAATTAATTTATGTTGTGTGCAGATTCAATGAGTCTGATTTAGACTAGTGATATTATCAGAAGTTAAAAGTCAATTGTTCTGATTATAATTACTATTACATTTAGGTCATATACAGTGTAACACGCAAAGTGAAGGCACAGAAACAAAGGTAGGTGACTTCAATATCTATCAATTATATTTAAAGTATCTTTAATGATTTGAAACTTTTAAATTTTGGTGAAAGACAATTTATAGAGCATACAAACTGCTGGGTTTCCCAAATAGTGTTCTTTCTCTGTTATCTACGGTGGTAGAAAATCTTTCATCCTCCGTTGTGGAATGAGCTCCCCGTCGAGATTTTCCCGAAAGACTACAACATGGAGTTCTTCAAGAAAAGAGTTAAAAAGGTTTTTAAAAGGTTCGGTAACGCGCTAGTGATGCTTCTGTCTTCGTCACGTGTGGAATATGTATACCTACGACCGCCTTCTCTGCGCAAAGGACTTTGCTCTCGCTATTACAACATAAACAGTTTCTCAGAGCACTTCTTAGGTATTGGGTAGATCATAGAAGACATATACAGTCAGACTTTCAGTTGCTGCAACGATTCTAGTTTGTTTCTGAGATGGGATCATCTGGGTGCCTCTTTTAAATAAGTCCAATAATTAGTCATTGTTGTTTTTAGTAATGAATAATCTCTAACAAACATGATGCGATATTAATAGATACTGAAGACGTCTATTTCACAATTTCCGAGGGCCTCCTATGAATACAATAAGAAGTTATCCAGCGTCCATCCTATCATAGATCTTTTCTGAATGTGCCGGCCAAAGTAAAATAGTAATAAATTGTTAGAACTGTTAACTGTAAGCAAGTTTTATATTGGCTTAAAAGCTTTGATATTTACCTATTTTTAACAAATCATACCTTGGCCGTGGCACAGCGCTTTTGATATTGGATGAATGCCGATGCAGACATAATGCAGGCAGTTATGCTGGTGTACTCAGATAAACAAATATTGTAACAAAACTGTATTAAAAAATAAATACATTCATCGTGAAAATTATACGCTACATTTGCCTATATAAATAAAGAAATGCCTAAATTTTATATTCTTAAGACTGCAAGACTAAACACTCGTTCATTTATTTCATGATGAAATTGAAATCTCGCTCGCTACATTCGTTTTGTTATTCTTTAGTTTATATCGAGCACACTTTCCACTTCGTATACAAGACTTTAATTACTCTAAACGCGTTTGTTTTCCTACTGTATTTTTGTACTGTGCTACTACATGAGACGCTAGTGCCGGCCAACAAATAGTAATGTCAGTTTTGTGTAATTGTTATACAGAACAATAATTGTTGAAAAAGAACACCGGTCGGTTGATGATACCAAACGGTTGCCGTAGCCAACGGAGGTTAAAATGTTATCAGTTACGCCTGCAATAGATTTTACTTGGGCCGGCACTAAGGCCCCTCGCGCACTAGGCAGTCTCAACATATAAGGGCGTATTAGAGCTTACGTACTAGACAACCAAAATATTATATGTCAAGACTGGCAACCTAGTTCGCAGAGGCAGAGGGGAAGGGCAAAGCCCTTGTTTTGATTAATTCTGTTAATGTCTTTTTATATTTGACTGGTAACAGTAGGTATTAATTACATGGAGATACATATTTCTGACTATGCGTTTGTCAAAAGTATACTTTTGAGCAAGCTTTTAATCTTTAGATTAGTATAATGTACCAAGCAGATACAAAGAGGTGACCAATGCAACTACATGATCGTAAACTAACATGCGTAATACACGCATGTTTAATAATATGTTGATTTATTTTATTATTTAATACGACGGGCAAAAATGCTGTTTGTGTAAAAACTTTTTGGAAACTACATAAATTTCACTTGGAAGTACCTAAATTAATTCGTAATTTAATTGTTCTACAAATTAATTAATTAATCTAAAACATCACATCTCTTTCGTTCCTTTAATTAAAATAACAATACAATTAGTAATTTTTGTGATTGTTTTAAATTATTATTATTGCAATCGAGACGTCACTTTCACACACACGACACGCATCCAGCATAATGCATATTACAAATATCATATTCTAATAACTGTTGAGCAACTTATTAGTAATTCACGGGCATATAATGAAGCGGAAGGCTGATTCTTCACCGCAGCATTTTCACCCATCTAACCTAAAAAAAATTCAACCATGTCTGCTCTTTGTATCTGCTTCTGTTATCATGTACCAAAAGAGCTTCTTCCAACCATGACATAGTCCTTTCATCTACGTCGGCATCCATTTCAGGGGCAACTTCATATACACTACACACTATCTTGGGTTCCGAGAACTTCAATTTTCTGCGTTTATTGGTGTGTCTTACTTTGTTGGTTTTAAATTTGTTATCATACATCAGTTTCATTCTCTTAGTTTTGGGACTGTATGGACGTTTATTTTTTTTCTCATTCTTTTTAGAGGTTACTCCAATAACTTTTGTAACTTTTAGATTGTTATACCACGGTATTTCCTATAACATGTTGATTGCATTAGTTACTAGTAATATTTGAAAATAAAAACCAACCTGGCGATTGCATTATTTTAGTATTTTATATTGTACTTTAGATGCCATAGTCAAAAATATGACGAAGAATTAATTCGACTGAAATCTAAAATGCACAACCCTATAAGTATATTTTCGAAAATATTTTATTATGAAGGTTTAAACGCCAAAGATGGTGATCATGATAAAAATTGCTCTATTGCGCCTTAAATAAGCATGACAGTTTTAGGACGACGGTTAATTATTCATGCTTCTTTTCAGCGTCTGTAATATTTTTTGAAGTTATACTTCTTTTGGCGCGATTGGGAAAAATTATGAGTGAATTTTTACGATGCGCGCGCACACCGACAGAAAAAAGCAACACCCTGAAGTTAGTTGCGAACCTTTTACACCCTGAAGTTAGTTGCGAACCTTTGTGTCGTATCAGTACAAATAATCAGTGTGAATAAATAAAAAATATATTGGCGTTTATATCAATTTAATTATATTTATGACGGTGATAGATATTTTTTATTGATCATTTATCAGTAAAAATAATTATTTTGAATATTAGTGGTAAAAGTGGTTTTAATATACTGTTTTAAGTGCATTTATAGATTTGAGGTTAACTGTCGGTATGTATAATTTATTTACATTGCAAATTATAAATTATTACATTATTATCTAATAAATATTTTTTTTTTGTTTTCTTTTATTTTAATTTTATTTTATGATTTTTCACTATTGTTGCATGCTATTTATGTATGTATGCGTTGCGTTGTGTTATTATTTGGTATTTTTGGATTGTTACGCCAAAGAAGTATAACTTCTTACGTGCGTACATGAGTACACACACTCTTTTTTTTTTATTTAATTTTAATTGTATTAGATCTTACGTAGTTAGTATTAACTTTATTACAATGTAAATAACTTACCTGCTCTTTATCGTATTCCATAACTGGTTCTTGGTTTTCTGTTAATCCTGTATCATAAGTGTCTTTAGCGACCAAATTCGGTTTTGTTGCTCCTATATTAGACACTAATTCCAGCGAAAATTCTGACAAAGACTTATCATCAGCAGGGTTTGTATCAAGCTCGTCCCCTCTTACGTTTGTCGATTCCTCAGGCGGCACTTTTTCTTCTAATTTCGTATTTGTCATTTGTTCGCCTATGTTTTCTACGGCCACTTCCTGTGAATGAAGTATGTCGATTATGTCTATATTATTTTTCTCCTTGTCTTCCTGTAAATGAGCTAAGTTTCCAAATTCACTTAAAACTGGCCATGTTTCCAAAGAAGGCCTCTTTCTTTGTGCATTTCTTTGTCTGATTGGTCTCTCTACCACCATAACGTCATCGTCTGCCCAACGACTGGGTCGTTGTACAGGCTTTTTGCGTCGTCTTTTGGGTTTTTCCGTTATTGGTCGATTATTTTCGTAATCAACATCGTAATAAGGTCGTGGTGGTTCATCAGGGTAAGCAAATCTGTCTCGTAATTCATGATCAACATCAGGTGTATTAAGGCGACGTTTTCGTTTTCGATCAGGTGTTCTGCGTCTAGGTCCATCCCCACGAGCGTTATCATCGCCAGTGTGTCGTGAGTGATGTACCATTGGGGCTTCCTCTATTACTCGCCAAGCCTGTAAAATGCATTTTAAATGATTGAATATGATGTAACTATTAGCGGCCCGCCCTGGCTTCGCACGAGTGGACATTTTTTTTAACATTTTGGGATAAATAAAGATAATTTAACTTATAGGTATGCTATATAAAACTTTCATTACTTTTATAGATGTGCATGCCATTTTTTTTGCCCGACTGACGCAGTCAAAGAGGGTAATGTTTTTCGAGCGTATGTATGTATGTATGTTTATATGTATGTATGTGAGTATGTATGTCTATTTCTTTGGCACGCTCTACAGGCTAAATGGTTTGATGGATTTTAACGTATGAGGTGTCATTAGATTTGTATTGATTGTGAGAGTGACATAGGGTATAAAAATTTTGTTGTAGAAAATAATATTTTTTTCTTTTCACTTTGTTTTAGGCAGGCGGGCTTTTTGTTTTTTATTAATAATATAAATTTCTTGTTGTTAATATTGTCATTTTTAATTTCGTAATATCTTTTAAATGGAATGTCCGATTTCAATAATTCAAAAAGTAGTCAACAGGTATGGGAACAGTCTTAAATACGATATAATTTATTTGGATAAGAATTATTAAAATGGTTAAGATAACATCGTCTGATTATGATCGGTATTTCTTTCAACATTTAAAATGTAATAACGTAGTTGTAGTGACATAACTACAATAGTCAGACATAGGGTCTCGCAAAGTTTTTTGTAGATATTGATATTTAGTTTTTTTGTAGATTGATGTTCTATAATATTGAAGAACATTTTTTGTTTTATCATCAATACTTTTCGCTGCGTATGATAAAAGACGTTGTTACACCTTGGGTTGGTTTTAGTAAGGATTTCTAAAGATCTCTAATTTTTTCCAGTAATAAATATAGTCTATGTTACTCACTGATAATGTAGCTTTCTAATGGTAAAAGAATTTTTGAAATCGGTCTAGTAGTTTTGAGTTTATTCGTTGCATACAAAAATACAAAAGTACAAATCTTTTCTCTTTATAATAGTAGTATAAATTAATGTGTCTATTTTTATAGGTAGGTATTTTTGTAGAATACACACACATACAATGCAGAGAACTTTGGAAAATTTTTAATTTAATTTGATACGAGAATAATGTGGATTGTATGATGGTATTGTGACAAAAATTTAAAGGAGTATGTTAAGGTGGTTTGGACATGTGAAAAGGATGGATGGAAGTAGTATAACGAAAGAGATTTATCGAGCGGAAATGCCTGGGAAAGTTGGTAGGGTCGCCATAGACAGACATAGACGGACCAAATAGGCGATGTGTTAACAAAGGGCACAATTACAAGCACCCGTAACCGACGTGTGTGTATGAATAGGTTAATGAATGTTGAAGAGGCAAACGTGGTATGTTTGGATCGTAGCAAATGGCGTTATATAGATTTTGCTTACCCCATTATTGGGAAACAGCTGTGAAGTTATGTATGTATGTAAAAAGAATATGCAGTTGGAGTGTGTGGTTGTGTACTAAGGAATAAGGCAAGTACATTGCAAGTTCTTGTAAGGGTAAGTACTTCGTTTTACACACAGTGTAATGATCCGACATAAATGTAAACATGTCGATTAACAACGTAGGTTTATTTTTTTGTAAATTATGTATTCAATTATTAAACTGCTATTCCTCATAAATATGCGATAGATTTTGTTCGCATATTTTGTTACTTTAATGTTCTTATTTTTTATAACCGGGCTTGTCCACAATCGATGCGCAATTGAATATCATTTCGGATAGTTCACTGCACCTCAACTAAAAGCTCCGTTCAAATGAGCTTAGAGGACGGCCTCATGGATTATTATTTATTACTTAAATTTTTAGGCTGCTAAGCCGACGAAGCACATTTAATAATTTTACTATCGAGATTCGTACATTATTTGATCTGAGTTACTTATCAAGTTGACTTGAGGAACTTCTGTTGGAAATTTTTGTTTTACACAGGTACGGGTACATATAATTTTTTTAACGTTTCGTAGTTTACAAAATTCTCTCTTTCGAGGTTAGCCAAAATCTGTCGTCATAAAATCGCCATCATCACTCATTTCGAACAAAATAGCTTGACCCTTAAGGGAATTAAACCTGATGCTCAATGTTTTAAGAAATCTTTTTGGCTTCTTCCCTAGTACCTGCGCCAATGTCATTCTATTATCACAAGAAGTAACTTTTTTATTAAAATATTAATAGTTAGTAATTACGTTGGCGAATTGTTAATAAATGAGAGGTGAAAGTTTTGTAATAAAGCGAATGACTGCGTAAGTAATCTTAGCAGTCATTCCAATATTTGGTTCACAACTTGAGTCTGTTTGTCAACCGTTTCGGTTTCAACATTAACAAATTTTTTAAACACATTGTGCGATTACGTAAACATTGATAAGCTTACTTAAATACGGTTTACATCAGGCGACCTGCAGCAACTCATTTTATATTGCAACTAGCTTTCCGTGGCGATGTTTTACCGCATCTTTGCTTACTGCTCTGCTCCCATCGCCAGTAGAGTGATGTTAGCCTATAACCTTCCTCGAGAACTGGGCTATCATACGCAAAAAGAATTTTTCAGATCTGACTGGTATTTCCAGAGATTAGCGCGCACAAACAAACAAACAAATTCTTACGCTTTATATAATAGTACTTATAGATAAACGTAATTGACGTGTTTGTTAAACGAAAAATTATGGACTCCAAAAAAAAAAAATTTTGTGGGCACAAGATATTATGAAGATGCTATGATGTCACGGGTCGAGATAATTTTTTAGCAGGAGCTAGAATTCCAATAGGGATCGGCTATATCCTTTATAGCTCTGGTGTGCCCCTTCTACAATAGTTAGATGTAGTAGGAATCGATATTCGTAAGATTGTATCGATATTCATAAAATTGTCCTTGGCTTCCCTCAATGCAGTGTATTAGGACCACTTTTTTTATTATTCTTACTTTTTTCTTCTTTTACAAAGACATCTTCCGCACTAGAGAACAAGTCCTGTGTCGCGTGGGACTTTACAAACATACAATTAAAGGACACAAAGTACACCCAGACTCGGAACAAATATTTATGGATTACACAAAATTTTGTCCCATGTTGGACCAGACATTTGACAGCGACTCACATGTTTCAATAAAAGTGAACCAAATTGTAGAACATTCTTTAACTTGCCTTGTATTTCAAAAAGGTGTTATTTTCATTGTATATTACTTTTTTTTAATGTATTAAAACAAAATACAATTATTATTATTTGATATCGAAAAAGCGATCATCCTCACTGGTAGGATACACGTGTAGTCAACAATTCTTTATTGTTGTCACAACTTATTTTGAAAGCTAAGTACGTAAAATGGCCGTTAAATTTAAAAGTTACTGCAGTAGTTATAAACTAAACCAAACTTGATTGATGTAAGCGAGCGTGACGCGATTTTTCGCTACGCATTTAACATATTTTCTAGTGAGTGCGCATTATACCAACACGACACCTCTACCGCAACATCCCAAAATGTTATCTGTTATAATGGCACAAGGTTGATTATAAATAAGTCGGTGAACTAAGTTTTGTTAACTGATACATCGTGGACCTGAATTTAATGTAAACAAAGAGTTAGTAATTCTAAAGAGTAATTGCAGTTACCAAACAGCAACGTTGTTAAGATTATGATAATAAATAACATAATTATTATCCCAGAAATATTAGGCTCAGCCACGAAAACTATGAGGACTATCATTATGGAGACCACTTCGCCCCTACTAATCTTTGATTTTGGTATACGCTTCGATACCGATATTCCTAAATTATTGCAGTCATATTTTACATTTCGGATTTAATAAAGTTTACAGTCGGATATGGTTTTTAAACAATACTCTGCATAATTAAGTAAATATTACGTCTCTTACAAAATTACAAGAGACAATAAAAATGTTGAAAACATGTAGTTAAAACTTAATTGTCAATATTTCTTACAAGTTTTTATTATTCATTAAGCTTTTGTGTTACGTAAGTTTGAAACGATGCTACTATCCGTGCTCTATATACGACATATTGTTTGATAATCATGTAAGAAATAGCGAACGAATTCTTAACGAGATTCGTGTGAAAATGTGCACAATATATGGTGCAAAACACACGTTGTGCAATCATGTAAATTTGTAATTGATTGGACAATTTAACGATGTTGCGTGTTCACATCACCCAGCGAAAGTACACTACACCTTAATAAATGAGTTCAGCTACTGTGGTTATCCAAGACATCGATTTACTTAAAACCCGGAACTGATTTTAATCTTTAACCGATAAATAAGTAAACAAGCACTGTAAATTTTGTTTTACATAAAATTCGCTGTGTTTGTGTTAACATGGATATTTGCTTTAAGAAAAGAGTAATTAATGTTTACGATGCCCGAGCGCGCACTGACCGTGAATTCGTTTAATTGCAATTGCGCGCTATCTTTATTGTGCTGTTTTATTTTAATCGTGATATAACTATTTGTGTCATAAACGCCGCTCTTGAACTGCAATCCTCAGGGATACAGAACTTGAGCTGCTGTACATTCAGCTGAATATTAAGCAGTTCTGTTCGATCGAGATAGATCTCTTTATAATAGGTACGTATTGGAGGAGGGTTAGATAGGCTAGTAATAGTTGGCTAGCGATAGTGTTGCGATGACTGCGATCTTCTGCAGGATAAAGGTACTTCCCTTATTTTACTGTATCTTTTGACCTAAAAATCGCCTAAACGAAATCTCTCTGAGCTCCATAGCTCTTTCTCATTCTGTCAAACTGAACTTACCGCACGGAGTTTTAATTGAACTTAAGTAAAATCTGTCCAGTAATTTGGAATTTATTATATATAATATAAATAAGCGTATAATGTATATAAGTCCAATGCTTTCATAAGCCATAATTTAATGTAAGATGATAATAAATGGTAATTTACTTCCGTGAAAAGTGAATGTTGCGATTTACGCGAGAATCTTGCAAATTCAAAAGCAATGAATCTATTTACTTTTTAGTATTACCCAATACCTGGTGAATTGGGTGAGTTCTTTCTTTTTATTAAATAAATTTTGTAATAATATAAAATTTAGTTAGTGCCTAGTCCACATATAAATAAGTATTTATATAAAACTAAATTCACGTTCATGAGTTTTCCATAACGGAAAGTTTAATATATATTTAATATTTTCAAATTTTTTGTTAAAAAGTAGATATGTGTGCTTTGTTCTTAGAGTAAATGCTTTATGGTCTATGTGTAATGGGCGTAACGTTAGTGATTCAATAAATATTACAGAAGAAGAAATTTAAGTAGGTATACGTTTATTTAATTTTTTATAGCTATTCATAGAGTTATATATTACGTAAAATAGAACATTCTTAATAAAGTATGGTTTGACTGGCGGGTCAATAGTCGCTTTTTAACTCTGAGTTTGAACGCACAACTCGGTACACCACAGCAGTCAGTCACTGCCTGCATTGTAAAAATGGACGCTGTATTTTTTTTGTAATTAAATTATTATGGTTCATATGTTTTTTAGTGTGTGAAATCACGAAACCGTTCTTTGACACGTAGAGCGGAATAGTTTGTTTTACGCCTAACATGAAGATTTCTTTTGTATTAAAGGTATGAACAGAAAAGCGCTTTTAAAGACTTAGGGGCTTTTTGGACTAACTTTACATTAGAGTTCAGACGGCGAATTTACTCTGGGAGGATTTGTGGAAATAAGCCTTACGAAAGACTAGTCATTGAATAAAACGATTCTAGAATGCATGTACTTCGGAAGCATAAAATAAATAATATGTGGTATCTATTCTCATTGAAAAAGAGGCTATTTAATTTTTATGAAGATCAGTTTAGTGTCAATAAATTTTTTTTATCAAAATGAAAACCGACTTCAAACAGGAAAGAAACTAAAAAGTAATAAATAAATTTACATAGCACAAAGTAATTTGTATTTTAATTTAGTTAATCAGAAATAATTAAATAAGTATTTTATAATTTTGAACCTGCGACCTAAATCTTACTTAGGTACTTATTATTTTTGTACACACTAAATATTTTGACTTATTGAACCGTATGAAGTAATGTCCATTCCAACTCCAATTTCGTACAATGTAAACATACCGCTATATTGCCATTGTCTATGATTTCATGAATTTACTAGTGATGGGGACAAGGATAATAAAAATAAAATGAATGACATCAATACATTGTTAAATAATAATTTTTCGTCCTTTTTCTTACATTTTTAAATAATATTACGTTTACGAATACTCTATTTGCATAATAGATTATTTCTATTTAATTTATCTCTCCAAATATTTGTATTTATGTTAAATATGGTATTGTATTTTATTGTAACCGTTGATTTATAAACATTAAGATAATAAGACAAACAATGTAGTACCTAATCTAATAAATAAATGTAATTTAAATTAAGCGTTGACCTCTAAATGCAATTATTATAATATATATTAAATGCAATATATTTGACTACGTACTAAAATGGAATACTGACAGAGATACTTTTGAATATTTTCCCGCCCGATGAAAATTTGTGAAATATGGACTACTTAAATGCAATTTGTATATATGTTATGATTTTATTATAGGTACTATAATAAAATCGTAACATACATTTATTCATTTATTTATTTATTGTAAGTTGAAAGGTAGGTATGTAAGGTAGAATATGATTATTGTTTATTGTAAAAATAGGAACCTAGTATTAAGTCTAATATTAATGTAATTAATAATTTTGTTACTGCACTATCGCATTAGGTTAGCCTGTAAGGATAGTTATAAGTTTTTTTTTTCTTTTTTCTTTTTGATAAATGAAAAAAAAAATATATTACAATAAAACAAATGAACAGACCGGCGAGGGCAAACCCAAAATAAATGATGATTTACAAAATATTATGTACCTATGTAGGTATTCGTTAAACTTATTTCTTCTAATAAATTACAACATTGGTTTTCAAAGACAATAGAGAGTACAGAAAAAATTAAACTGTTAATCAATTTGACGTCTTTATTCGACCGCAAAAAGTAATTCGTAATTTTATTAAATAATCTAGATTTGATTATTAACCATTAGTAAAAATAGTTGCACAATGAAGTATATAGTGAACAGAATGTGTATAAATTCATGTGTCATCGGTTATGAAGTTTTTGATAGAAAAATATTGAAAAGACTGTTTGTTTACATTGTCCGAAAATGGATTTGGACAAGACTTTAAGCCCAACATGACTGCTGTTGAGAAATTCCCTCGACTGTCTATGGTCACCTGTAATGGCAAAAATAACCCATATAAATGCAAAGATCTCATCATTAGAAATGAATTCAGTCCAAATACCAAGTAATTGCTGTAAATCGTTGAGAAGTACCCTCTACTGTCTTTGTGCTCCATCATCAGATCGACTCCAAATCTTCACTAAATAGTAGTGCCTTAAAATACTTAATGAAAAAAATAACAAATGCGCCAGTCGTCAGTACTATTTTTGAAAGTTCCCCTTGATTTCTCTGGGATGCCATCATCGGATCCTGGTTTTCTTATCTTGGTACCATCCTTGGGATATTTCCTTTCCAACAAAAAAAAAGTCAGTTAAAAATATTACAGTCGTCGGTAGGATTTATTGAAATGAAACAAATCAGAAGAGCATTTAGCATTACAAGCTTGTTAATTGCGAATGTTACAAAATCTAACGGGTAGTTACATTAAAATTCGTAGGTTTCAATATCAATAAGTTTAAAAACACCTCGATATTATCTCATTGCAAGGTATAGACTTCTTTTCATGATCTTTCTTGCTCAAGAGGGATTAGTACAATTTAAGGCATTTTAGAAAATCCAGAACGCAGGAATTTTCCAATGTTTTCCTGTACTCAATTATAATTCTTGTAAAAAGTTCTTTTGATATGAATCTGATCGATATTTGACAACCACAAACCGTATTAAGCATTCAAATCCAAAGTTAACTAACAAACTGTTTAAAACAAAACCGCAAATCAGATTGACGCTGTTCAAACATAATTTAGTTATCTCATCGCTAAAGAAAGTTACAACGTCGATGTTATGGCATCGCATCACCGAGGAAAGTTGAAAGCCGGGACCGGTCTGCGAACTTGAATCGTCCGAGACGGCGCGATATGACTTATGCTAATAGAGGTCGTAATACGTAACAGCTGATTTTAGTATAATAATAATAATATCGTAGAAAGTCGTACGTGTTTAAAGGATTATGTGTTTTATGTAATATTGTTTTAAATTTTGGTTGGATAATATCTTAGAGCTTTAGTTTAAAGTTTTATTACTATTATTTAGTTTAAGTACTGGGCCAATTGGTACATTTAAACTCATGGGTAACAATGATATACCTAATTCTTTATTTAGGTAATTTACAAAATAACTGAGTCTTAAAAGTTGCTATTTTTTGGTCCAAAACTGTTAAGGGATAGAAAATTGAAACGAAGAAAGAAAAACTAACTAAATACATTAACTAGTAAGGACATCATAATTTGATTTAAATATAAAAAATCAATACCTATTACACCACATTTATTCTTTTCTTCGAAGCTAATTTCTCTACTATCTAGATATATCCATAGATTTACTGGCAAAAATAGCTTTAAAGACCGTCCATTTGTATACCTACCTAAGCTTCAAAATATTAATCAAAACGTTAAGCTTCAGTTATTGTACCATGCAAGTTCTACGTCCTATGTGGTTCATTATTTATTTATTTTTAGTAGATTTATTAAACATAGATATTTGTTTACCAAATCTAGTAAAAATAGTGCTAGGCTTTGTTCAATTAATGTTTGCTACTCATTATATGGATAATGAACAATACCTTATTGTCTCGTTCAGGTCATCTAAACATACAAACTGTAAAGACGACTCGTAAACATTTGTTTGTAAAATTTTAATAAGATGGTTACAAATACGATCGTTACTATATTAATGGCAACAATCATATCTATATTAAAACTTTTAGTACTCTGAATATCATTTAACTCTTGCTTAAATGCAAAAATAAGACTTTAAGCATTCATCCCATAATAATATCCTTTTATATTCCCAAAGGCTAAGTTAGCCTATAAAGCGATTAACCTTTCTGCTTTTTACTTTCAATTGCCGTGGACTCGCAAAAGTCTGTATTGACCTATCCGTAATTACGAGAACTTAAAATCATAAAAAATTTAGTTATAGGTAAATCTAAAGTTTTCATCTATCCTTATACTTACAACACCCATCAGTTGCTCCGTTTAGCTGTGAAAGATGAACCATAGACATGCTTTCACATTTACAATAATTGCTTCTATGTTGCTAGCTACGGAATGTTGATTCTGTTTTTATTGTCAAATGCAGAAAGCATGATCTCTTCTACTGCCAATACAGTGCTTGCTTTAGAAGCACTGGAAACTTCTATTCGACAGTACTAATTTGCTAGAATTATATTATTTTATAGTATAACCTTACTTTTTACCTAGTAAAAGTACATAGGTATAGCATTCGCCCGTACTCTGTGCCCCTTGTGCAAGTAATTCGAATAATTACTCTAGCCTTATTAAATCAGAATGTAAGTAGTAAAAAAGTTTGAATTTTAATTATTAGGTACCGCATAAAATATTACGGGCTGATGCGTTCTCAAACCAGTAGAGCAAGCAAAAAGATAAAAATAAAAAGAACGCCAGCCATAGATTCCAGCTTTTTTATACTGGAACATTATGTAGGTACAATTTAAGTGATGCATAAAAACATTATGTTCTGTAGTTTATTTTTAATGACTTTGTTTAACGTGGTGGCTTGATGGTTGCCCACGCCCATTATTGTTACAAAAGAGATAAGTATTCCAAAGTTAACTTGTAATTCTAATCTCTTTTATAAAATTTAAACACTACTAAATCAAATGTATTCGATAAAATCAATCCCATTTCTCGGTCTCGTATAAATGGCTCGCACTGTTAAAAAATTATCAGATCATGACATCTGATAAATTTTTGACAGTTTCTCTAACATGAGTAAAGCCAAGCTTCTAACTCTACACGCTCTAAATCTACAAGCCCTAACTTCACAACCTAAACCCTAGTCAAATATGGGATTTAGCCGTTATGTTACTACTAGAACTGTTGTATAACAGAAAAATAATGATCAGTTTTACAAACTACTCGTATGTTACGGAGAATCGACACTGTCGTGCCAATACTTACCGAAATATCGCACTGTATTTTTGCGCCGGAATAGGCTTAATACGTCCACTACTGAAAGCATAACAAATGGATCTCCACGCTCGCCATGAAACCATTCATTTGTTTGTTTCCTCGTGTCAAAAAGTAAAATAAGTTGAGGCGATTTAAACATAAATAAGCCGGAGAGCGGACAGAGAGACAGACGGAACCTACCCTAGGTTTTTATCGATATACCCCTCGGGCGCTTCGTAAACTCATGATAAACAAATTTAAAGCCTCTAGCCTGTGTTTTCTATACCCTAGCATCTCATGTTGTAATCATATTATATTATCTGTAAAGATATTGTAAATGTTTTTTGAATAAATAAATATAGGTATACCTAAACTTACTGACAAATTACAACTGCAAAAACGTTGTTACCTTGTAAACTTAGCCGTGACCGTCAAAAACACCTATACTTTATTCATGCCAATAAGGATGTTTTTATTATTAATAGCCTGTCATCGCCCCCTACATTACTCGTTTACGGTATTGGCTTTAATCTTGCCACGTCAATTGTCTAATTGATATACGTATCGACCACGCTCCACTTGTCTAGGCAACTCCCCTAGATTTCTAGACCAGTTTCTAGACTTGTCAACAGTCTCTTTACTCAATGACTTCCTATTTCAATGTTTTTACTTGATTTTACTTTATTGTTGTCAATGATTTTGAAATACCAGTTGTCAGTTATCATTCAGATTAAGGTAACATTGTATAGTTTTAAATGTTTCAATTCTTTAATATTGCTATTGCAGTTGTGTTGCTACTATTTATGATTCGGCGTTCTAATTTCAAAACAGTAATTGCATATTAAAGTGTAAACAGCTTCAGGTTTTGTCATTTAATTTACATTAACTCCAGACCAGTTTCGAACTCAGAACTATATTTGACTGTTCACGCTTCTTTGCGTTTGATTAAATTTTGCATAATTAAATCCAGTTATTAAATATTATGTACGTCTTGTCACGACATGGCTTACATCATTATCATTTCAGCGGCAAGACGTACATTATTGAACATAGATCGGAGAGAATCCTTGACTGATCTTGAGCCGACCTCATGCATCGGTTACCCGCCACCCTTATCAAGTCTAGGTTAACTACACTTAAATGTCTTGCGTTTTTATCAATCTTTACCTATGTACCTACTGTA
Source organism: Parascotia fuliginaria (assembly GCA_963082885.1). Lineage (NCBI taxonomy): Eukaryota > Metazoa > Arthropoda > Insecta > Lepidoptera > Erebidae > Parascotia > Parascotia fuliginaria. The sequence continues at coordinate 10,197,782 of OY720186.1, forward strand.
TTAAGGTGGAACCTTCTCATGGATTTTTACAACGCGTGGCATGTATTTGATATTTATTGGCTTATTCATTGACTTTACCAATAAATAGGCAATTCCAAATCCATTATCATATCCTACATCATTTAAGTCTTGATACAAGGATCAAACTCAACACGGCAATTTTAAATCAAATCAAATCATTTATTTGTTTAAATGTGATATAAACAGTTGGTACATTCATATATTATATTGTAAGATATCCAGCACACTTGCCATCTATATTTTATGCCATACAAATATAAACATAATATATAAATTAATCGTTACAAAAAACTCTTAATATAATATTATACACATACCTACATAACATTAATTTTTTTATCAAAATTAAACCATTGTAAGGTACATATTAAAATAAGTACCTAATTAAGGGTAGAAAGCAATATTATATTCTTATACTTATTTAGCTTACGTTTTTAGTTAAGTATGTTAATTTTAAACCGCGAAGTGAAAGTCGTAAAAATAGAAGGCGTGAATTAACGATTCTATTGTTTTGTATAATAATAGTATTATCAAAGAATGTTAACGTGTTAAACTTTTTTAATCCACTTCAAAAAAAGGAGGCGGTTTCTCAATTCGACTGTATATATATTTTATTTTTTTAATCGACTTAAAAGAAAGGAGGAGGTTTCTCAATTCGACTGTAACGACGTTCGTTATTTATGAACCGATTTCGATGATTCTTTTTTTGTTGGAAAGTAGATATCCCAAGTGTGGTACCATAATAAGGAAACCAGGATCTGATGATGGCATCCCGGAGAAATCGAGGGGAACTTTCGAAAATCGTACTGGCGACTAGTGCATTTGTTACTTTTTTCATTAAGTATTTTAAGGCACTACTATTTAGTATATAGGTTTGGAGTCGATCTGATGATGGAGCTGAAAGACAGTCTAGAGAACTCGACAACGATTTACAGCAATTACTTGGTGTTTGGACTTAAATAATTTCTAATGATGAGAACTTTGCACCCATATGGGTTTTAACTGCCATTACAGGCCTTAACAGCAGTCATGTCGGGCTTACTTCATACGGTTCAATATTTCAAAATGTTTAGTTCGTACAAAAATAATACCCTAAGCAAGATTTTAGGTCTACCCATCACTGAAAATCGTAAAATAAAAGAATTTTAAACAATTAAACTGACTTCAAGCGGGAAGGAAACTAAAAAGTTAAAAATAAATTTACTTAGCAGAAAGTAATTCGTATTTTGATTTAGTTAATCAGAAATGGTATAATAAATATTTTAAATTTTGAAGTTGGTGCCAAGCAAATACTATAAGAACCTTACTTACTACAATAGCAAATTAAGATTGATAATACCTATAGGTACCTAGTTATTGTTTTACTTGGCACCAACTTCAAAATTATATAATATTTATTAAATCATTTCTGATTAACTAAATCAAAATACGAATTACTTTCTGCTAAGTAAACTTATTTTTAAATTTTTTAATTTCCTTCCCGTTTCAAGTCGATTTTTTTTGTTTAAAATTATTTTATTGTATTAGGTAAGCCTTCCTAAGTATTGGGAATGCTTTATACGATCAAAAGACAAGTATCCCTTATAAGACATGACAACACCTGTGTTTTTTATGATTTTGCTCTGTAGACTGTAAGCTATTATGTTCACACCCATCCAGTCACCGTCTGCCCATCTTTTAAACACCGCTGACTTTAATAAGTTAACAACTGACATTTTAACACAGAATTGCATTTTTAAAGGCAACTTCCATCGGCACATGTTAATCTACTTGCTTGTTGTAATTCGCTTGAACTGACATAAAACTCATACAAATATTTACCACAAGTGAAAATCAAGCCCACGATATGATCTGCCTAAAGTCGACGAGTCCACCTGGACCGTTCGACTACAAGTGCAAAGAAAACAACTAAATTAGAACACCGACATACAATCCTAGTTGTTCTTGAAGATACGAGAACGTAAAATGACAAGTAAATAAACGTTTCTGGCCATACATTACTTTTACAATTAGTTTGATTAATAGAACCAATTTGAACACAAATAGAAAAATTTAATTAAAATGTTGATAATTACTTTATAACCTAGGTATTCAAGCACGTAATGGTTATTACTTTTATTATTATGCTTAAACATACTGCCTGTACACGTTCCCTAAAAACTAAAATTGCTTGTATAGCCGGCAATTGATGAAACAATGCTACTAACCCGTTATATAAAATGTATAATTTGTTTTTTATTATACTACTTTTCAATTTTGTCAGCTGCCTTATCGTTGGTAGGCAGAAAATTTCTTTCAGGTCTTAAACCTGCCAACTTTTTCTTTGCTATGTTCGTCGAGTATTTTTGAGTTAATCCGCATCATTTTCTTATGGATATTACGCGCACGTTAATCAATCAATCGGGGAATTTTAGCTGTATTGCCTAGTGAATAGAGCTTATTAACAAGCAAAGTCAAAGTTTATAAACTGCTACTGTCGGCCTAACAGTAGCCACTTATAAACTTTGACTGACATTTGGTCATATCATGTGTTTTAGGTTTTAAAGCAAACCTATGCTTTAATGATATTTAGCTGTCGTCCTCTTAAAAGTTAACAATATAAATCTAGTTACTAATAATAAAATAAAGTTGGTTTACCTCATCATTTGCTGTTTCAGTATCTAAGATCCTCGGACGTAAATCGTGTCGGTATTCAGTTTCCATCTCCTCTTCGACACAATGTACGATAATTACAAGCGCAGCCAACGTGGTCAGTAAAGGCATTGCGGATCTCCAAATCATACTCATAATATGAGTATCAACTGCAATTTCAAAATAGAACGGACTCTGTCACACGAATTGATGCACAATTCTAACACTGCACTTTTAACTAGTTACGATATCGTATGCTGATTTTAGCAGCTATCGCGGCACAATCGTAGGTTAAATATAACGCAGGTGTCATAAACGAGTAAACGAAAGAATAAGGAAATAAGAAAAAAAGAAAAACAGAAAAGGAAAACCGCGAAAATCACGTGCGGTTGTCGCCTTTTTTCTAAATGTGTCCACTATTCTCTAGACTACATTCGATTCTGTTTTATTTTCACATCATGATTGTCTCTATGTAAACAATTCAATTCAGTCCACGACAGCTGATTCCTGAGATAGATAATTGTAATACAGCTTGTTATTATTTAAGAAAAATGTGAGATTTCTTGAGTAAGTTTCCCGCGCTTTTTATTAATTGTGAACGTGAAAGTGATAATGGAGTTCGCGGCGGCACACGTTTGCGCGCGACGACTCTACGCGTTCGAGTGGTAACACAGCTAAGCGGCAATTGTACAGCGCTCCAGCTTAAGCTATGTGCTTCTATAATTTTTACTTTTCTTTTGCACTTCAATAACAACTACGCTTAGTGTTTTACAACATAGTTCGGTGGCGTTTAAAACGTACGATTAAACATCGATAAATGTCATTGGAGCATAACACCTTTATTTTTACCTTGAAGCAGTCTTCTCGAATATGCATATTGCATAAGATTGATATGGATTAGGTCAGATATCAAGTTGTCTTGTCTCTATAATACAGATCAAGGAATAGTTCACACACTAACGACGTATAAAACTGTTTTCTAAATAGGTATCATTTTTGATATTAACATAAACACATACTTACCTTGGACTTCCTGAAAGAAAATATTTGGTGACATATTGCACCATTTTCAATATTTACTTTTTTTATTTTTTATTTAATGCTGACACGCTGAAATCCTATCTGTGAACGATTGAACCTTTAACCACAACGTAAGCAATGAATAACGACCACACCTGCTTACTGTTTCACCGTAATACGATCATTGATCTACTACTTAACCATGGTGCTCATGGCTATGAAAGCAATGGACTTTGATAGGCTCTACCTATGTTATCTTGTCAGTCAACTACAGTCTATTTAATAATTTATTTCCTACACGAGCCATTCCACTATTGCTATCGTAATATTTTCTGCCGTCAAATTTGATTACATCATAAGAAATGGCCACCTTAAATTTAGTTACGGTATTTAAGATGGTTTAAAAACATCATAACAAAGAAGTAAAGTAAGTATAAGGTTACTATTATTTTTTTATTTTGATTAGGTACTGCATCGATGAAACAATAGTGCGTACAACTTTCCTTGCGGGCTATTGTTCGATGCCCAAAGTGATCAGAAAAGAAAGTAGGTGTTATATTTTAATTTTGATGATGATATTCTGTCTTGGGGTTAAAATGAAATTCATTCATTTAGACCATATGCATGATAGATATAACTAAATTCATAATCAAAAGAAGTTGGCCAATTTGACTGACAGAGGTAGCGACATAAGAACTGCCATGAAACTAACTTAGCTACTTTTTGATCGCCCGACATAATTTCTTTTATACGTATGTGTTACAAATTATAAAATATCTAATCAAAGAAATGTAGTTATAGGTGCAGATTATTACCCTAAAACTTTAGTAGATAACGATGAGAATTCAAACTGTTTATAAAGTCGAACGTATCTTATAGGTAATCATATTAAACCCCAAATCTCGTGACGCCAAATTTCTATTAAAGGTCTGCTACGTTCTTATTATCCAATAGAAAGATGATGTATCTGACCATCTCACTTTCGCAACATATTTAACAATAAACAACAACAAAAAAACAGATAATTTGAAAACATAACAAAAATATTGATAAACATCATCTAATAGATTGCGAGCCCCATAATTTCCATGCAAGACGGCAGATCAGAGTATTATGTGAAACGGAATGTGCGCACGAGTCGCACCGCCTCCCTGGCGGAATGTGTGTGCACTCCGTGACGAACATATGCGCAAATTACCCGCGATTATTCGTTAATTACTTGAATGTCGTATAATATCTGTTTAGGCATGTTAAAGTAAACAAAACATACTATAACCACTAAAGGCTAAGTTCTGAAATTGACAGTCAGCTTTATGCAATCGTGAAGCTACTGTAGAAATAAGATTGCTTTTATATATGTAATATCGTATAATGTGATTTACAAAATTTTCACAATGTTACCGAAAAAATAGAAGGAGTAAATCAGATTGACAGTTTTACTTTTTTTAATATTTCTTATCCTGTATACTCTATATTTCTTCATGTAGGTACGCTACATCACTCCCCTCCAGAGACCGTCAAGGGCGATAATAATCTGGAAATCTGACGCAGCGACCAGATCGAGTATTATTAGAAGGTGTATTAGGGTCAACTTTGTCAGCTAATATGTATGCAGGCTTGAGACGGTCTATGGAAACAGTGACCGCTTTGCCTTTTAATAAAATTTTGAAATATTTATCTCCCTTTTCTATAACTTTATGAGGGCCTGTGTAAGCTGGTTGTAGGGATCCACTTGATGCGTCATCTCGTAGGAATACGTGATCAGTGGTCGCAAGGTCTTTGAATATAAATATTTTACCATGAGTGTGGCGAGAGGCTGGAATAGGCTGTAATTTCTGTGCAAAAGCACGAATACGGGCAATAAATTCCGTTGGGTCAGTAGTACCAACAGTACTGGGTGCGAAAAATTCTCCAGGGAGTCTAAGTGGCTCACCGTAAATTAATTCAGCTGACGACGCCTGGAGATCATTTTTAAATGCACTCCTCACACCGAGAAGTACCCACGGCAAGGTTTCGGTCCAACGTTCGCTGGAATGGCAAATAATAGAAGCTTTAAGCTGCCTATGAAAGCGTTCCACAAGACCGTTACATTCTGGATGGTACGCTGTTGTACGTTTGTGCTGGAAACCAGCAATTTTAGATAATTGCTCAAACAAAGACGACTCAAATTGACGACCTCTGTCTGTCACAATGCTGTTAGGGCATCCAAAGCGAGATATCCATCCTGTCACTAAAGCCTTCGCTACTGTTTCAGCAGTGATGTCGACGATAGGTATGACTTCTGGCCATCTTTTAAATCGATCGACTGCTGTTAAACAGTACTTAAAGCCTTGAGACAAGGGTAGTGGACCTACAAGGTCAATATGGATCTCAGTAAATCTGGCACGAGGCAAGTTAAATGATCCCAAAGGAGCGGAAACATGCCGACTTACTTTGGTACGTTGACATGCGAGACAAGCTCGTGCCCATTCTCTACAGTCTTTCCTGATACCCGGCCAAACAAACCGTTCCGCTACTAATTGAGCAGTTGCAGATATGCCAGGATGACTGAGAGAGTGTAAACTGTCGAAAACTTGTTTCCGTAACATTTTAGAAACGAATGGTCTGGGGGACGCTGTGCTGATGTCGCAGTACAAGTATGTACGACTCCCAGGTACCTGTATCTTCTCCAAACGTAATGAGGACCCTTCCAGTATCAATTTTTGCAATTCAGGATCGGAGAGTTGTGATTTCGCTAACCTGTCTGAACTTACTGGCATTTGAAGTTCGTCCACACGAGATAAGGTGTCGGCTACGACATTGTCTTTGCCGGATATGTGCCTTATATCGGTGGTGAACTGAGATATGTAGTCCAGATGACGGAATTGTCTCGGTGTACAGTTGCGTTTCCTGTTATTGAAAGCAAAGGTAAGTGGCTTGTGGTCGGTGTAAATGATAAAGTGCCTTGCCTCTAACATATGGCGAAAGTATTTAATGGCTTCGTAAATGGCCAATAGTTCCCTGTCATACGGCGAGTACTTAGTTTGGGAAGGACTAAGTTTTCGCGAAAAGAAAGCTAATGGCTTCCAGCCATCGTCCTGAAACTGTTGTAATACGGCACCAATTGCTGTGTCCGATGCATCAGTGACTAATGCGAGCTTGGAATTGCAATCAGGGTGTGCCAATAGTGTAGCGTTCGCGAGGCTTTCCTTGCAGTTGTTAAATGCCTGTAAGGTATCGCTACTATGACTAATGGGATAAGAACCTTTTACATTGCCGACTAGCAATTTATGCAACGGTGCCTGAATTTGAGCCGCATGGGGTAGAAATCGCCAATAAAAATTAATCATGCCAATAAAGCGCCTTAATTGACGAACGTCTTTAGGCGGCGGAAAGTCCCTAATGGCTTCAACTTTTGTATCCAGTGGTTTTGTGCCCTTTTCGGAAATGCTGTAACCTCGGAAGGTTACTTCCGGAACACCGAAAACACACTTGGATGTATTTACGACAATGCCGAAATCTCTTAATCTACTAAAGATGGTAAAGAGATGCTCTTCGTGTTCCTTTTCGTTCTTGGAAAACAGTAGGAAATCGTCAATGAAAGAATAACAGAAATCAAGCCCTCTTGTCATTTCATCAACGAAACGCTGAAATGTTTGACTTGCATTTCGTAGACCGAAGGTCATTTAGGGGAATTCATATAACCCAAAAGGTGTTGTTATAGCGGTCTTTGGAATGTCGTCCGGACTGATCGGTATCTGGTTAAATGCCTTTACAAGATCAATTGTGCTGAATACACGGCAACCAGCAATGCTGTGAGCGAAATCGTATATGTGTTTAATCGGATACCGATCAGGCACAGTTCTCGCATTGAGCATTCTATAATCGCCACAGGGCCTCCAGCTGCTATCCTTCTTTTAAGCCAAATGCAAGGGTGACGACCAAGGGCTTTCAGATGGCCGTGCAGTACCATTGTCCAGCATGAGCTGAAATTCCTGCTGAGCGATTTTTAGTTTGTCTGGCGCTAGACGACGAGGGGGACAAGAAACTGGAGGGCCAGGAGTCGTGCGTATGTGGTGTACAGTGTTGTGTGGTGTAGTACGTTAAATGCCAGCTGGTCGAGTGATTTCTGGAAATTGATCTAAAATCCTATGGTACTTAGAATCACCAGTTGTGACCTTTACAGAAGATATAAAAGAGTCTGAGCGATTCGCAGCAGAAATAGAAATGTTTGTATTACTGTCAATTAGTCGTTGATTACGACAGTCAACGATTAATGAGTAAAAAGATAAAAAATCTATACCTATGATAGGTTTACTCACGTCCGCCACTACAAAACGCCACTTAAAGTCTCTACGCAAACCGAGGTTGAGGTTCAAGTCCACGTAACCGTACGTCTTGATAGTCGTCCCGTTTGCAGCACTGAGTTCATAGTTGCTCTGCACGCGATGCTCACGAAGGATGCGACTGGGATAGACGCACAGGTCACTTCCTGTATCCACTAAAAACGGTATCTTCGACGATTGATCTACGACGAACAGGCGACCAGTAGAAGTCGGGCAATCGTTTGTCGCCATTACCGACCGCCCGCTGCGTTTACCGCTTTGAAGTCGCAGGGCTTGACACAACAATTAGCTTTCTCACCAAATTTATTGTGATACCAACACACGGGGAACTTCCTATACCTTGAATTCGAGCGAGACCGACTTCGTTCTCGATTTTCGCTATGCTGACGCTGCCTAGGTCGACCACCACGCTGCGTAGATTGATGGCCTCTGAGCTGCGTCGTTAGGTTTTGCATAGCGCGCTTTAACTCAGCAATCTCACACGCGAGCTCGTTGACACTTGGTTCAGTGCTGGAAGCTGCAGCGATGTGGATAGGCGGTGTTGCGATGTCCTGCACACGGTCAGCCAGTTCTGCCAGCGCTTCAAGAGTGGATGTTGGCTGGGATGCTAGAAGGGGCTGGATATTGCAAGGAAAGCGGCTACTCCAAATAGTACGCAAGAAGTCTTCAGGAACCTTAGGTCCTGCTAGGCTCTGAAGATGACGCAGAAACTGCGATGGCTTTCTGTCTCCTAACTCCTCATGCATCAACAGCTGCTTTACCTTGCGCTCCTGTGATGCTGATAGGCGTTTTACAAGCTCGATCTTCAGCTTGTACCTATTCTGACTAGGCGGTAACATGATAACATCTTTCACTTCCTTAGAGATGTGCGGTTCTAGATGTCCGACCACGTAATTAAATTTTGTGACATCACCAGTCACGCCAGCGTTTGCAAACTGTGCTTCTATTTGCGCAAACCACAAATCTGGTTCATCAGGCCAAAACGGAGGTAATTTTATAGATACACGAAATATCATATCGTGTTTATCCATAAGCACGTGCTCACTAGCACTGTGAAGCGACTCACTATCACTCATATTTTTCGAGTTCACGGGGTCACCAATGTAGAAATAAGATTGCTTTTATATATGTAATATGTAATATTGTGATTTACAAAATTTTCACAATGTTACCGAAAAAATAGAAGGAGTAAATCAGATTGACAGTTTTACTTTTTTTAATATTTCTTATCCTCTATACTCTATATTTCTTCATGTAGGTACGCTACACTACTCTTGTTTCAGTCTAAGAAAAAGCATACCATGTAGTGGCACTGAATGGTCATCAGGTCATCCTGGCATAGATGAGAACAGCTCACGACCAGTCAAAATGGCAATACTTGGGAGGTCTATGTCCAGCATTGGACGTATTTCAGGTGAAATGATGATGAAGTTCGACAAAAAATATTGTGAATACCTGCTTAGATAATTTCAGAAATGCGCCAATTTTGATAGTGAAACATCACTACTACTATTCGCTTCTGCAATGGATTCCAAGTTCCAGTGTATCTTGGATGGTGTATTTTAAAAAAACAAGAAATTGTGAGGCATCTTAAATTTTGGATAAAGTGAATAGGTACCTCCTTTTGAATGTAGGCATGTTTTTGTGTAGAAGGACATGGTACCTATGGATACGTAGATACATTAAATATATATATGGAACTATATAAAGTGACAATTTTGACACCTTCGATATGAGCGTAAAGTACAGGAACATGCAGTTTCAGAACATTACATAAATCACCTGCGTAATATTTAATTCTTTAGGCGATTAGATACGCATATAAAATGGATACCGTTTATTTACAATTAAACTTACGTACATAAATATTTTTTTGTCATTTTAACCATTGCTAACCATTTAGCGCAACGATTTCTGTTTGTCAATGTATGTAATTGAATAATTCATACTGCCATTTGGAAGTTTACTTTTTAGGGTTCCGTATCCAAAGGATAAAACAGGATCCTATTACTAAGACTTCTGTCTGTCTGTCTGTCCGTGATAGTTAGGTCAAATTTTCACAGATGATGTGTTTCTTTTGCCACTATAACAATAAATACTAAAAAAGAGAATAAAATAAATATTTTAGGGTGGCTACCATACAAGAACCGTGATTTTTCCTCGTTTTTGTTCGATATTGACACACCAGGCTGTGTATCTCATGAACCGTGATAGTTAGGCCGTTGAAATTTTTACCGATGATGTATTTCTGTTGCCGCTATAACAATAAATAGTAAAAAGAGAATCAAATAAATATTTAAGGAGGCTCCCATACAAGAAAGGTGATTTTTATAGATAATCTTTTTTTTTCTTTTTTTTTTGTGTTTTAATATAAATAAAATTTATATTAAACCCCAAATGTCGTGACACCAAATTTTTATGAAAATGTTTTTATTATCCAATTAAAAGATACAACAAATGTTTTTTTTTTGTTTGTTTCTGCTAGATATTGATAACAGCAACAGCTAGACGCTTGTGAATTCACACAATATACCTATTCAATTTAAAAATATATTTAAATATAACAAGTATTTAAGGGGGCTCACATACAACAAACATGATTTCTTTGCCGTTTTTATAGATAATGGTACGAAAACCTTTGTGCGCGAGTTCGACTCGCACTTGGCTGGTTTTTTTATGTTCTTATTAACTTAAAAAGTTTATATACTAGAACAGTTCCGTATAACATCGTACATCGTGACAATGTACTAACAGTTCACAGCAATGTTTGTATATTCACGCCCACTTGCCCACAAGCATTTCTCTTCATCTGTTTTCTAGCATTAATCTGCTAAACTTAGTTGTGTAACTACAAACAGATGTAGAATTACACAGCTTATATAATCCATAATAATAGTTACACAATATGTAATTTAAGTTAACTAGTTGTCATGGTTTTACAGCTTTGATTTATTTTACGGAAGTAGATCCACGCTGATTTCAGCATGAATGGGCCGGATCGTCCGGGGAAGTTCTTCCCTCTCATAGAAGATCGACTTAAGAGTAGTAGTATCCGTACTACTGCGTTTCGTTCGGTGAGTGAGAGCGCCGGAGGCCCAATTTCCCCCTTTCCTCATTCCTCACCTCCCTCATTCCCTTCCCCTAACCCCATTCCCAGCCGCCATGGTGGAGGCCACCATACCAGCAGTTTAAGACGATGGCTTTTGGTACAGTGGCCGCCACTTCTGGATTCCACTGACTGCTTAACATCAGGCGGGGTGGAGTCACTTTGGTAGGCTATAATATAAAAAAAAAAAAAAATTATATTATTTTCTTTATTTTTAAGCATAATTATCCGTGTCTTATATCACCCTCAGATAAAATAAGGCTTAGCAATTTAAAATGTATGCTAGCTTACATAGAATTATCGAATCAAAATATTTTATTTTATCTTATGTCGTTATTACTCTGCATACATGATAGTTATGGTATACTTAAAGCAGCTCTAAAAGTTTGTGCTTTAGCAGTAGGGTTAACAAAGATCTGTTAAAAAAAATTCTGCTGATAGATATGTAAAAAAAACTTTTTAAACCTAGTTTATAATAAGAGACTTCCAGTGTACGGTCATAGGTGTAGAGTATGGAATTATCCCATTTGTTTCGGTGGGTTTTTTATTCTAAGGCGCCTAACGCCTAATGAAAAAGCAGGCAACGGGTAGCAGTAACATTACTGCCGTACCTACTAAATAGCTCCGAAGCATAATATTACTTTACTGTGGTCACCAGTTCTAGCAAATCCTTCCTTTGGGATAGATCAATGTCTCGAAGTCAGCTTAATTAGGCTATTGAATAAAAAAGTGCGTAAAATATGAGACTTTCAGTTGTCTAGATTTCGCACGACCACGTATTTGTTAATGCAATGATCCGGCTATATTAGCTAAATGTTTTGACAGTATGTTGACATTTCAACAATGGTTACAATTTTGTTGATTTGTTCCACTGTCTTGCAATACTTGAGGTTTGATGTTTATGTGTTTCAACGTTCATACGTTCACGCTATTTATTAATTATTTTTCTTGGGTTTCTGTTACGAAAATAGTTCTACAAGCACTGCTGCTACCATTTAACATATAAAATAATTAAAGATAACGATATTAATCTTGAGTAGAATAAACAAAATAGTTGTAACTGATGGCTTATAACGTTGTGTTTATATATCATGACATATTGTGTTAAAATGTTTAATAATGCTTCACAAATTTAAAAAGTAATTGAATTTCTCAATTAACTTGAACAATTATTTATTTTCACATAAGTGTTTTAGCAAAAGAAATTAAAATTTGGAAATTACTGGAGAAAATATGCCAGATTGATCACATTATATCGTCATAAACAAAGCAAAAGCCATTTTTAACTGGACAAGATAAATAACAGTCAGGTTTTTGAACTTTGAATTCTTACATTAATATAATTTATTCATAAAACATGCTAAAATTCACAGCAGCTTTCAAGTCGACTAAGTAATACAAACATAATCTAAACCATGTATGGGTCATTGTTAAACGTCATCACTTCTCACGCTTCAACTCTTACTTTTCTATAAGAGTCAGTGCACATTCCAGATATTTTAATATCGGTAAAATCGCAAACATGTTTACGCCTATCATAGAGTGTGTTACTACACTCTATGGTCGGCGTAAACATCTTTCCTATCGGTGCTCATTTGCAAAAAAGAATTCTCTACGGCTATTACTACTTACCAGCAGGAAGACTAGTTAATAGTTAGGCAGTGTTGCATCAGTCATACCAACATATTGGTATGACTGATCCTATAGTTCATTCCGGCTAGCTTGGCAGTACATACAAAGATACTGCCCCATACTTGCTGCAATTCTTTAAACGAGACATTCTCTAAGATAAATCTCGCTGTATCCCATCTCTATGTAGTGCTTTGTTTGACGAAACTTTTCATGAACGAATAGGTAATTAAACTCACTATCAGAAGTCCAGAACGGCCCAGTACCTACTATAAGCTAATATGTTGCCTGGCTTGCGAAGAATAACTTGAGACTTACGATCACGTCATACATTTAAAGAAACTGTGCGCTAGCTCTTATTAGCTTGGCAGTACATACAAAGATACTGCCCCATACTTGCTGCAATTCTTTAAACGAGACATTCTCTAAGATAAATCTCGCTGTATCCCATCTCTATGTAGTGCTTTGTTTGACGAAACTTTTCATGAACGAATAGGTAATTAAACTCACTATCAGAAGAACAGAACGGCCCAGTACCTACTATAAGCTACTATGTTGCCTGGCTTGCAATGAATAACTTGAGATATACGATCACGTCATACATTTGAAGAAACTGTGCGCTAGCTCTTATAGAGCTCTAATAATACCGATTATTCAGTGAGATTGCTGTGTTGACAAAAAGCTCGTTATTCACATCGAGCGTACAGGCCATCTGACGATCATTTTATTGTATTATTAAGTAGTTTGTAGAATTGCGCTCGCTCACGTATTGATAATAACAAATGGGACATGATGATTGTCTTTCTCTTAGCGCAGTAACCAATTGAGAGAAAAATAAACTTTTTATTTTTCTTTGTACATCATTTTAACAAGAAAGTAAGAATAATCTTTTTTGAACTGATTCTTTGTGATTTAGTTATGTAAGTAATAAATACTTCTTTATTTTGGATAGGATTTACTTTGTAGAAAATTAAGTAAGAGAAGGGTAATTCTATGTACATCCGAACAAATCAAATCGGAATCGAGGTTTTAGTAGAAAATTAAGTAAGAGAAGGGTAATTCTATGTACATCCGATCAAAAAATCAAATCAAATCGGAATCGAGGTTTTAACCGTAACATAATTAGAATGACCTACGACAAAACTCTTTACGCCAAAACTCTAGTCATCAATCATGTAACTGTGTGAGATTTCTATTTGACACACTTATTGAGACTTACTGAGGAACACCAATTGTAACGTTGCATCGATCACGATGACATGAGCTTTTAAAATAAACAGACCTTTATTATTTACCTTTACATGTATAACACGTAAGCTCATTGTAACATTTGTCATAATTCGACAAACTAATAAAATTATCTAACACATAGTATATCTAATAGGTATGTAATAGAAATTACTGACATTTTGTGAAGATCGTGAGAAAACCAGGTCTATAACAAAATAAATGTTACAGTTCAAATAATAAAATTAAGATTAAAAATTAATTAATTGATTAAGCTCTTTAAATGCGAATTAAAAATGTTTAACAATGTTGTTTTTAATGGAGTGCTTCAAAATTCTTGTTATTGCAATTCTACGATTGTTCTAAGTTCGAAAATTTTCATGCTTGATACACTGTTTTGAGATGTTTATCAATAAACATTATCATCATCTATATATATAAAAATGAATCCCTATTTCCCTTGGTCATGGCATCACGCGTGAACGGCTAGATCAATTTCGCTAATTCTTATTTTGTTGTGTTTGTTATTGTCAGAAGAAGGTTCTTATGGAAGAAAAACTAAGGAAACTGCTAAACCGATTTCGATGAAAATTGGTATGTAGATAGATTTGGTTTCGGGACATACGCTACTTTTATCCCGAAAATCGCCCTGTTTCCCGAGTTACATTAATGAAACACATAGCAGTTTTCGCGCGGACGAAGCCGCAGGGCGCAGCTAGTTATAATATATAATATATAATAATGCTTACCTATAACCAAAAATAAACGAAATAGGCCGACAATTCGGTCGAATACATTTTTTATACAAGACCGAAGACTTGACATTTACCTACTGGGTATAGTTTACAATATATCTATTGTATATTATTCGCATTAAATCTACATCGATTCGTTTCTGTCTATTTGTTTGCCACCTGATGTCATTTAGTATTGTGCAGATGCAAATCAAACTTTTCAATTGTAAAAGTGTCTATTGTCTTTTACTGTCTTTCAATAATGATAGACAATTACAGAATTGTTTTTACCACTGCGGTTATTAAATAACAGTTTTGTTTCCTACTTCACAAATTAACGCTTGCACAACTAAGTTACAAAATTACTTTGTAGATGATACTTTCATCTCATGTATAATTTTCTATTATGAGAAAACCGCATATTAAATTTGTTATTTTTGTGAAGGTACGCTGTTATAAGACTCGGTTCAGTTTATTTTTGAATAACTTTATTTAATACGACAGTAGATTATTTTTCCAGCACACCCACTACCGCTTAGATCTCTGTATTAACTTTAATCTGATAAGAGTTGATTTAAATGGGTCAGTTAGGTTAGCTTAAACATTATTGCTACCGTAGCTCTAGAAATAGACTTTAATGATAAGGTCGCCGCCTACTGTTCACATAAATATTACTTATATTAAAATGGTATTTTGTGTACAACAAAGAGTTTAATAACCATCTAGATATTTCATTGCAAATGTTATCCAAAGAGGATTTACTGTAATAGTAAACGCAAGAACATCGTATGTAGATATTTTTTTTACTCAGTAGATACTATTGCTCATTTCCGGCTAATTACGGCATTTAATAATAATAACTGTTTATTTCAGAATTTACATGGTCCATATTGCACATTACATTGACAGAACAACATAAAAATAGATAAAAATATTACACAAAAAACAATTTACAGACATTAATACAATACTTAAATAATATGTAATTGTATCCATTTTGACATCAATGGACAATCCATGTCCATTCTAAAGGCAATTAAATGCAGGAAACTGTTGGAACTGCCACGCAACCGCCCTATCAGGGAAGCTGTCCGCTTACGCAGTATAGCCGCAAAGTCATCTACGCTGGCATCCGCGAACATACCCGACGCACTACAGTAGCGTGGCAGCCCCATCAGCGCCCTGAAACTATTATTGTATTGGATACGCAAGGCATTGTAAACTGCTTGCATATACTGGACCCATAGATTGCACGTGTAGAAAGATTGGCAATAAGCTCTAAATAGCGTTATCTTTACTTCAGCGTTGCAACGTGCAAATCTACGGACCAGCATATTTGACCTAACACACAATGCCCTGCGCTCCCTTGCTATATCCACATCGTCTGTGAGATCCTCTGTTACCCAGTGACCCAGGTACCGACTACTCGATCTACTTTCCTTAGAGTATTGCCGTTTAGAGTGATCGCTGGCATAGACCTGTATGTTTTAGTCCCAGCTTTAAAAACCAACACTTCACTCTTTACAGTATTATACCTGAGCCCATGGGCCTCGGCATAGTTCTCACATATTTTTACCAGCTTTCTAAGAGCGCTAATTGATGGGCTCAACGGTACCATGTCATCGGCGTAGCTTAAGTTGTTAATTATCATCCCATCTACTGAACAGCCTATTCCGGTACTGCTGAGCTCACCAATCAAGCTATTCATGTAGAGGTTGAAGAGTTTAGGCGATGTCAGCCCACCCTGCCTCACACCACACTCCAACCGATACATGTCAGATCGCTCACCCGCCCACCTTACATAATTGCTTTGGTGAGCATACCAATATTTAAAAAGTGACAGAAGATCGCTGGGGAGCTCTGTATGATTTGATACTTTCTGCCATAGTTTATCATATCTTACTAGATCGAAAGCCTTTGAAAGGTCTAGAAAGCACGCATAAACTGGTGTCTTCCTACTGGTGTAATATTGAACAGTGTTCTTGAGAGTAAGTACGGCTGATTCAGTACCAAGCCCAGGTCGGAACCCAAACTGAGCGTCGTGAAGCTTTAGATGTTTAGCTAAATGATTATCAAGCACACTGTACAGTACTTTAGCTACTATAGTTGCAAGCGATATAGGTCTGTCTGTAGTTGTTTAAACTAGACGCATCTCCCGTCTTGTTTCTAACAATTGGAACAACTACGGTCCTCATTAAACCTTCAGGTAAGTATGAATGGCCTAGACAGAAAGTGAACAACATGGCGAGAACCCTGGGCAAGTGAAAACCGGCGTACTGTAAATGTTCTATACTAAGTGAATCATGCCCAGGAGATTTTCCACGCTTCATGTTGCACCACCTGTGCTACTTGTTTACTTAAAAACAACACATTATTCTCCCCTTGCTTCTCGCTACTGGTACTTGTGCTCATAGGCACAGCGGGTCCCGCCACTAAAAAGTGTTTTTTAAACAAGTTAGCAATTTGTACCGGTTCACTCAGTCCTTCGACACTTACAGGTAATTACCTGTAATACATTTGCTCTGATGTGCTATGTAAACAAGTACATAATAATATTAAGTACTTAATAATATATTACAAGTACATAGTAATATTGTCAAATCAAACGAAGTAATTGTAAGAAAGAGCTAATTACAATGAATGGCGAAATAGTCCAGCGAGCGGATGGAAATGATACTAAGTGTAAATAATGTTTTCTAATGGTGTTTCAATTATTTTGTTGTTGATAGCAATACTTCACTTTTTAGCCGGTTCATAAATGCAGCCCTTTCTCTACAATTCAACATAATCGAAATGTAGACGTCTTTTGACTAAAATCATGAAATATATAGCAGACAAATACATACTTTTTATAGGTATCTATGAATCGTTTTATTTAACTTTATGTTTGTGAAGTGCGTTATACGTAAAAGGCCGTTTTAGTATGCAGATAATTGTTATCACATAAAGCTCGTAATGTTTCGGGCATTTTATTCAGTTCCGAATGATAGAGACAACGATTAATTCATTACTAATTTTTAGATTAAAAAATCTCGTTTGACACTCTCAGTCTATTACGTATTGCATATCCATTTTAATGTATTCAGATTTCAAATCAATTGATTCTTCACCAGCCAGGGTGTGCCGTTAGACTCCAATAAACGATCTGAGATCTAAGCGGGTCAATCATATACACAACTATTGCATCATCAAGCCATTAAAAGTAAATACATAATATTTTGTATTTACTTACATGAGAGCCTGATATAATAGATCATTTCTTGATAGGGCATTTTCTTTTGAGGTAATTGCTCTATAGTACCAAAATAAATTAAGATAAAATCTCTATAACTACGCAGTGGATGTTATAGCAAAGGTTTCCACATAGTTAGTAGTGGTGTATTTTGCACGTGTTTGAAAATATACCCGTAACAATGTAGTGTACATTGTTACGGGTATATTTTAGTTGTGAAAGTAACGTCAGTTCGTCCGTTCATAAGCCGTAATATGGAAACACGTCCCAGCCTTAATGAATTAAAGATAACATTAGATAACCCGAAAGTCATTCCCATAGAAACAATAGTTAAATTGATAAAAGAGAATATAATTAGAAAAGTAAAAGTCTTATTGATGCTATTGTTTCGAGTTATGTTGCTTACAATAATTATGTGAGTAAGCATTTACATTTTTGGTAATTTAATAATCTTTTAAACCTAGTATACTACTGGCTTTTATATAATAAATAATAAAATACTTTTGACAGAGGCCTTTGTGTATTTATCCTGATAATGCTAAAGTCCCTATTGTTTTTTGTTGTGATTTATTTTGTTACGTTCAGTTTTGCCCTATGTTTTCTTTATTGGTAAATCAGTAAAGTCTAAGGCCGCTATTAAACTATCATAGAAATATGATCAAAGATAATGTTTAAGTCATTTTTCAATTAAGAACATATGACGGTATAATAACTATATGTGATTATCTATGATCATATTTTGAGACTTGTCGAACTATGATCATAGAATTTGACAGATATGAAATCATATTTATATGATAATATAATACCGCTTCAAGATAAACTTGTGAAATAGTACATGTATTAGACATATTTAGCACCTTCCGGTAATATTCAGAATTTAACTGAATATTTCTCCAAGCAATAGATTTATGTCAATGTGAATTGTTATGCATTATTAACTCACATCAATGTGTACAGTGTCTGCCGTTACACGCAGTAGATGCGTCAGAAATAACTTATAATTTTCTCAATCAAGAAAGTTGTGCTGAAATTTATCGATAATTAGCATGTTTTAGATAAAGGTATCCGTTTCGAAATTTGAGACTAAAAGTATCGCCTGACAGGCGAACTGGTAACCGCGAACCGCGAAATATTTAGTATACGGTTGTACGATCAACCCCGAAAAGAGATGGGTGGTTGCATATTTAAGACCGAAGATCAGACATGCAAGAACAATTAATGACTTCAGAACGTTAAGAATTCATTAAGTGTTCTGTCCTCGAAAAAAATTAGATTATATTTTTCTTTCCAGATGGGCGGTCTCGACGGTGATGACTCGGCAGAATAACATACAACTAGCAGACGCAGACGTCACAGCTTTTATCCCATTGTGGGATATGTGCAACCATGAACATGGCAAGGTATAAACATTTATTGTATTTATTTTCATGAACCAAGTGTTAGTTTTTCTATGATTTTTTATTCCAGTAATAAGCAAAGATCTGCTTCATACTCTTTCAAAGTTTTGTGTACATTGTTTTGTTATTCCAATTTCGTAAAATAGATTCTAGGTTTGTTGTTGTTTCAGTGTAACCTTCGTTATGTCTTACAACTGTGATAATGGTCTTCTTCTTTGTCATATTTGAGCTTGCTTGGCCAAAAAGAACCAAGAGAGCTAACACTGTTTTTTTATCAATATTTTTTTTGACGTTTTTCGTTGTTGTTTTCACACCCAAAAACCACTTCAATGCCAAAAAGTATAATAAAATATAAATCAGTTGATAGATAGATAAACAAGTGCCATTATACTTTTACCCATTGCAAATTTCATACTTGCCCGTAAAAACATATTTTTTTATGACTACATAATCAATATACCTACAGCTACACATGTATCACATGATAATAGAAATAGCTCAAGAAGCCGAGATAAAATAGTTTATTTTATAAATTTAAACAGCGGAGAACTAACCACTTAACTTTCCGTCCGCATAAACTTACTGAGAAAACATTAGTTTATGATGAAAATTGCTGTTAAAATATGAGTCTTGATGATTGAAAAATTTCAATCATCATGATGCCTATTTCAAACATAATTTACATACCAGATCTGCTAGGTAGGTATGTACTTAGGTACTCTCAGTGAGATCTAAAGTCACCCACCGGTAAACTAAGTAACTGCCGCACGAAGGTGTTCGTGTAGTCTCAAATACTTCGCGATCCAACCTAAAATAATTGTAATAAATCGCTTTATAAATAATTTGCCTTCTATCTTCAATTAAATGTGTTGTATTTTGTTTTGTTAGCACGTGTCGGTTACTTTACTTGCATTTTTTTAATAGTAGATTTTAGAATCCATTTGTTTCAGCGGTCATCTGTCCCTTTGACAGTATTATCAATCCTTTGCGTCGACTATTTTTGTCAATGTCACGAAAAAAAAATAGGTACTGTTATTTACCTATTACCTACAGTTTTTTTTATACATTGGACCTTTCTTCGTATTGTTTCAGATAACAACAGACTTCAACAAAGAACTTAACCGCGGTGAATGTTTCGCTCTACGCGATTTCAAGGCAGGCGAACAAATATTCATCTTTTACGGCGCGAGACCCAACTCGGACCTCTTCCTACACAATGGGTAAATTGGTAAACATTACTATGCTTTTTATGCTATATTGATAGTAAAAACCCAATGTTAAAAGATGTGAACCCTCGCAAAACACCTAAAAATTTGTATAAAGCGGAGTTTTTTTGTTTGTTTGTTTGAACGCGCTAATCTGAAATGGATGCTTTAAATGATAGTGAAAACCGTATCAAAATTCGTTGCGTGGCTTAGAAGAAGTTAGCAAATAAACAGACAGGAAAAACAGCGTCATTATACTATTTAGTGATTAGAAATATTGGCTTTCTACAAAGTAACCCCGAATTAATTAATATTAATAGCTTATTAATTTGGAATTATATTTTTAAATCATTTTATACTATAATAAAAATTGTAATTAACAGCATAATATCAATAATTTTAACTATAGATATATTATGTAAGTATATAAACAATATTGTATAACATAAGAATAAATACATATTTATTGTTTTATTTTAATCCTGATAAGCGAATTTGTGAATAACAGTGAGGAGTATTATCATAAAGTGTATCATTGCTTAATCAATGCATATTAAATTGTTTGTTATTAGTCTAGATCCATACAGTTCCTGGTTGATGTAACAGTCGTAGTTATATCACTCATTAGAAGCAAGTCATTAGTGAACTGTGTGATGGTTCACATAATTCATAACTTACCTTTTCTGTAGGGTACTTACAGCACTCGCTTTTTGCTTGAATCGACATTCTTGACTATAAATTTATATCGATCTTGTACTTCTCTAGTCGATCCGGCCCATTCGTTCTCAAACCAGGAAGGATCTACTACCATAATATATTTTTTATAGTATAATATTTGATTTTAGGACCCTTTTTATATAAAAAACTTACATCTGTTTAGAATTAGTATTTCAGAGAAGACATCCACTGCAGCGGTCGTCTTCAGGGTGATGATAATAATATTTCTTGAGACTTTACAAAAAAATACGAAAAGTTAGCCACAAACACCTAAGGCTCTTTTAATTTCGTCGGACGTTCTCCGTCCTGCTGTCGTGCGTGTGCCGTTCTGCACGTTTAGTGCATACATTTTATGGAAAAATGCGCAGTACGACAACCGCACTGCTAAGGCACCGCTACAGTCCGACACCAAACGCCTAAATTAAAAGAGTCCTTAGAAAAACGTACATTCAAAACGTTCGTAAATTTAATTTCAGATTTGTATATCCAAACAATCAACACGACAGTCTGTCTCTTTCTCTCGGTGTTTCATCGGGTGATCCACTACGTGAGATCAAGTTGTCTTTACTGAACAAGCTAGGGTTAGCCGGCGTCACACACTTCAATCTGTATACGGGAGACAATCCTATAAGTGCAGAGCTACTGGCTTTCATCAGGATATTTAATATGAATGAAGGTGAGAAAGTTATTAGACATTCCAGTAATAGAACTGCAACACAAAATGTCATTATTTATGCAACTTATGTAACAAACAAACATGCTCCTGATGGTAGGTAGCTAACATAGCCTATGGAAACTTACAACATCAAGAGTAGAAGTTACGCGTTGCTGATCCACTAGGACCCTTAAATGCTTTTCTTGAGAAACCTTATTTACTGACACGAAAGGTAAGGTCTCTTCTCATACAGAGAAGTAATGACCATGCTTGCTAAAAGCAGATTGACGATTTAATTTTTTTGTATTATTACTTTTATTTCTCTATAGATATCAGGTACAATCTTCATTTTAAGATCCTAAAGTCGAAAATATCTTATTGCAGGTGAGCTAACAAAATGGTCGAAGCAAGGTTTACCGGGAGACCTGGTATCGTCGGACACGTCAAGCGCCGAAGTGGTAGGCGCTAATATAGATCGGCGCGCGTATACCTACTTGCTTACGAGATGCAAACTCATCGCCGCCTCATATAAGAAGAGCAATGATGACGTTCAATCTTTACATAGGTCAGTTTTATTCCATCATTCATTCAATCATACAGCTAAAAGTACCTACCATTAGTACCTAGACCATTTAATTATAGTTTAACCAACGGGTAACACATTTTTCTATAGTGCAACAGAATAGCTTAGTCCCTTTAGGCAGCGTTTGCAGGTAGTTTGAACGGTAGTTAAAATTTCGACTATCAGCAGATGTAGCTCAGATTCATTGCATAACATGCATTATTACTTGTTTTCCTCGAACCATATCCGAGTTATACGTGGTTATTATTCTTGTAAGCTAAGTATTTAATATACTTACTATAACAGCGCTATTGTTAGATAGACTGCATATGTAACTTAATCTTCGTTTCCAGGAAAAACATAAAGCTGTTAAAGGAATGTGAAGTACAAATATTAGAAGGTGCCATCAAGCATTTAGAACAAACTATAAGTAAACTACCCACCGTCGACGAAAACAAATAAGTATTTATTATAAATAATAAATATTATTTACAATGTTTTAATATGAATAAGTACTTCGTAATCGACGCTGAACAAATCATGACAGTATTTTTGTTACAACCTCATGAATCATTTTTATTATTTTACTTTATACAACGAATTACAAATCACTGGGATTTTTGTTATAATATGAGTGTTATTTGTTTTATAGTTTGTACTTAAGTTTGTGTGCAATTTATTTAATATACATGTGTTCTTACTAAATTGTTTTATTCGTTGTATACACATATATATTAGCTTCATGCTTCTCCTAAGGCAGCAATAAAGTTGGTCCTTATTATAATGTTTTCTCATGGTTCGATCGTAAATCCATTTGCAAGGCAAAAACTTGTGACGAAACACATAACTAAATAAAATATTTTTCCAACGTAACTAATTAGTGTAATTGATAGTTTTTTAACATATTGCCACTAAATTAATTATCACGCAAATACATTTTTCATACTAAGCGCCTACTGTTAACTAGCAAGCAAAACATCGTAAGGAGTTTTTACATTGGGATCTATCAAACACATCTCAACTATCCAGGACCCTGGGGAAAAAGACAAGATGCTATCTATTGTGTGTGTGTGTGAAACGTTAAAGAAAAATAAATCTTCCATCTCTATTAAAGACAAATTGGTAGCTAAGTACTCATGATTCTAGTAAACTAGTCTAGGAGATAGAACGAAAGGCTATCAAGATACGCACCTTATTCGCTCTTCGTTTTACTATCTGCTTATATTAAGGGGAACCGAAAGTTTATCAAGAACATTTCTAATGTAGTTTTATATTCTCACAGAGTGGCTAGCTCATAGTCAAAGTTGTAATAATAATAATAATATAATAATATAATTTATTTCTCTTCCACAAAGGTGTCTTAATGCTAAAATACATGTAAAAATGGTTAGGTTACTAATCCTTTGTGGGAGACTGGTATCCGTACTAGGAAAACCTGTCACACGGATTACCAGGCCCCCTCCATACAGACTGAGTTGACTTAACTTATTTTAAACAATTGTAAGACCCTTATTATTGTAAGAGAACATTAAACTAAATTAAATGAAAAGGGAAACAAAAAAAAAAAAAAAACCCGTAAGGAAAAAACAAGTAAACAAAAACAGTAAGAACACAATTTCAATCGACACACTTATTTTTAAACTTTTAATAGGTTTTCAGAGGCAATATAGTCCAGGCTTAATAGGTATGAGGTAATAGTTTGCTTACACTGCATTCTAGTTAATGGGTATATGTTTAAGATTGCATTAAGTTTATTGTAAAGGTAATTACTTAGGAAACAGAAGCTACGGTGTGAATGACTATTACGATATAATTTAGTGTCGCAAACTTTTCTTTTATTACGTTTATCAGTGTTTAATGTGGGATTAAAAGTGAGACTGGAATGTTTGCGTAACACTGTGTGTATAATAAAAAGTTGGCGAACTGTAGGAAGCTGACATTTTAAATATAGTTCAGTGGTAGGGTAGTAGAAGGGTAAGTAATGGGCCACCTTAAGCACTGCTCTTTGCGCTCTTTCTATTTTTAACATTTGAGATTTCGAAGCACCACCCCATGTAGTAATGCAATATGTTAGCAAGGATTGGGCTAATGCGTAATAAACAGATTTTATAATTTTAGTATCACCTACAGATCTTAGGTTTTTAAATATGAAAATGAGCTTTCTTACTCGTTTGGACAGTTGCTCAATGTGTTCATTAAAGTTCAAATTTTTATCTATTATGACTCCCAGATATTTAATGGAATCAACTTTTTGTAAATTTGGACATGTACATAAATTTGGTAGGGAATTGGTGCATGAGTGTGCTGTCAGGTGTAGAGAAGAATTGTGAATGGAGTGAGTGTTTGATAGTGTGAATGTTATGTACTTGGTCTTGTCTGTGTTGAGTGTGAGTGCATTAAGATTCAACCAATTAGAAACAATTGAGAAACCAACCTGTGCAAAGTTATATGTTTCTTCCCAGGTATCACCATAAAAGAGTAAGGCTGTATCGTCAGCAAAAGCAACGATATTGCCGTTTGCAAGTTTAGGTGTACAAAGGTCATTGATAAATATTAAAAACAATGTAGGACCTAGATTACTTCCTTGAGGAATACCGATTTTAACCTCGCAGTCATCACTAATCCAATTATCGACAATTACACGTTGAAATCTACCAGTTAAGTATGATCGAAATAATTCGAGCTGTGTACCACGGATACCAATATGTTCCAGCTTTTTAAGCAAGAGTGGAGCAGAAACTGTGTCGAATGCTTTCGCTAAATCAAGAAATATTGTTAGGACTTTTTTATTTTTTCTAATTTTGTCACAATAGTGTCAGTCAGTCGGTGAACGGCGTCATTAGTAGAGATACTCTTTCGAAATCCAAATTGATTATCTGATAGTATATTTTTTGTTTCTAAGTATTTAGTGAGTTGAATGTTTAAAGCTTTTTCCAGAATTTTTGATAGTACCGGCAAGATTGAAATTGGACGGTAGTTGTTGACACAGTCCCTGCTACCACTCTTGTGAATTGGATGAATGAGAGACTTTTTGAATTCCGTAGGAAAAATCCCCGTCGAGAAAGAAGTGTTACATATGTACATTATAGGCTCTGATAGTATATCCGAGTATCTCTTAATTATACTACTGGGAATATCGTGAGAACTTTGCGCACTGCTAATTTTCAAAGAAGATATTATAGTCTTTATCTCTCCTGCATCAAGGGGAAGAAGTACAAAGGAGAATTGAATAGATGATAATTTTGGTAGTTGGTATGTGTTAGGAATTTGGCTTATAATGGATGCCGCTAATTTGTTACCTATGTTGATAAAGAATTTATTAATTTCATTAACTGATTTCAATGGGTTATTATAATTGATGAGACTTGTCGATGGTGTGCTCTGAGTTTCTGTGTATGTTATAGCTTTAATTGTCCTCCACAGCTTCCTCGTGTTACCGTTACAATTAGCCAATTCATTTTTGTCATAATTTTGTTTTGCCTTTTTTAATATGTCGTTACAAAAATTACGATAGCGAGTATATGTTATCTTGATAGTCATATCATGGGGATGTTTTTTACATTTCAAATGTAAATTGTCACGGTTTCGCATGCACCTTAATAATCCAGGAGTAACCCATGGCTTTATTAGGCGCTTCCGTCGAGGGACAATCTTATTTATTGAGCAACTATCTACCTTAGCAGATAGAGTCTCAACAAAATATAAGACAGCCTCGTTCACGTTGCCCATAGAATAAATAGCGTCAAATGATAATTCTTTTATTTTATCATCGAGACATTTGTACTGGATAAATTTAATTTTTTTAAGTAATAATCCTCAGGCGTAAGAAAAATGAATTACCTACAGATAACACGTTGAACGCCACGCTAAAATAATACTACTTTTCATTGAAGCCCCGTGGCCAACAGAAATAACCTGTTTGAACCTTTTTTACAGGCCACTACGCGCTGATAACAAAAATGCTAGGAGCATAGGCCGCGTGGCCTCCTGCAGCACTCCATTCAACTTAGTTCCAATGTCTTGCAAAAGTCTTATATCTTCTATTTTGTGGGGTGATTCCCTACTCTATCAAATCAAATACATAAAGTTCAGATAAAATAGATATTTTGCAACAAAAACTAATAAATTATTAGCTTTTAATGTACATTTACCAAAAAGGAATTAAAATTGGGTAAGAACTTACTAACATCATCACATAGATTTTTAATAGATAATTTTCTTTTCTGGCCTTTCTTTAAAATTGTATTCAACATTATTTTGAATATCAACATTTATTAACGAGCTAATTAAATTAATAATAAATGACAATATGTATTAAAAATTATTTAATTATTTTTTTTTAAATACATAATTCTGTATGCTTATTTCGCTGTATAAACAATAGGAAGTAAATAGAACCTAATACATGTAACAAAATATTATTAGAGAACTTAGGTAATTAATTATTAATAGACCTTATTTTAATATTTACAGGGTACAAATGAGTATTGCAGACATTTTTAACACAAGTAATGTTATTCTATTAAAATTCCAATCACGGAGTCTCACTATCAACAATATGTCATTTGTAAATTGTTTTGATCTCAGCCACACCAGCTCATAGAACTTTTTTTGAACTTAATTTAATAAAAATCTTATTTGTTGATGTCACACATATTTAGGTGCCATTGATTCGCACTTGATAACATACTCTTAACAACAATTTCCAAAGGCTGGCAACATAAAGATAATCTTAAAAATTAAAAAGCATAGTTCGATGTATTACACTATGTTTAATTCTATTTAATACTTATTTTATCACAACTTTGAGAACTGCATGTATAAATAGTGCAAGACAAACGGAGGAGGGATATTTTAATAATAAAAATATAGATCCTCTCAATTTGTCCGAATATAATAGTAACTTTAAATTAAATATGTTACTAAGTTAATATCTACCTACCTTCTTAACCTACATCTATGATTATTTCTAACACAAGTCTTAATTATCATAATTATTGAGTCGAAACTGTAATCTTTAAAAGGCTTTGTCACAAGTATAAACCTAACTCAAAGATCCTATGCTTTAACTACGTGTACCTACGTTCCAAATACGGATAGAACAACTAAATCAATGTCGTATATCTGCGAACTATCACTAGGAAAAGTATCGTTTGCAAGCATTTGCAAGTAAAATGATGAATATTTTTTAAGTAGGTGGTAATAAGTATTGAAAAATTAATAACATCTCTCCTATTTTCTTTTATAGTACCTACTTACTTCTCAAGTGACATTTGGTAGATAGACATCATTTACCTACGCTATTAGGCTGTTCCGTTCTAATCTATAGTTCCTAATCACAGATGGATTGCGTAATACCACAATATCTTTCAGATCTGTCATAAAATTGATATCGAAAATTAATGTCTAAAAACTACACATCTATTTAAAATAATTCCTTTAGATTTTATTTAACCTTGTGCAGATGAACCTTTAAAGCTTGGTCAATAAGTTTATTTCAAGGTATTTATTGTGTTTAATGTATAGATGATAACGTGCAAATTATCGTAGCTACCTAATACAAATTTGGCTGCAAACATGAACCTATTAAACCTAGCTAGACTTACTAAAAATCTTTTGACGGCACGATTCAATCAACTTCAAAAATACATTCGTGAAACCAGTTCAGTTATAATAACTTAAGAAATAAAGTCTTATGATCTATTTTATACGTCCTTTATGGGGCACGTACGCGTGATGAGGCGACCTTGATTCGCGTCGACAGCCTCTCGCAGCCGCCAAAACGCCGCCGCATAATGCCGCGATCAACACCCCACATGACGCCATCATGGCCGACAACGCTGATGTTTTCATACATGTTTGACCTTCAGGAACCCCTATAGAGAACACAAATATGAGGCACATGTAATATATCTTACAAGTAACAACTTCCGACGAGAGATTGTCAAATTGTTACGATATCTATTTTTTTTTTTTTTCAAATCGAATCATTTACCTTTTGACTGCCTCTGTGGTTCGGTGGTACTGTCTATGGACTGCAAAGCAGAGGTCGCGGGTTCGATTACCGCTCAGTGCAAATATTTGTGTGCATGAACATGTCTATTTACATTGGTCTGGGTGTTTCTATGTATAATATGTATGTATTTACAAAAAAGGTATGTAGGTATATCCGCATTCTAGAACCCATAACACAAGCATATAATATGCTTACTTTGGGTCTAGATGGCGTTGTGTGTAGTTGTTGAAATATTATTATTATTATTTATCTACTCACTAAAAATGGGTAGACAATTAGACATGTTGTCCTATAGTGTGTAACAATTTTATTATAAGATCCACTTATTAACCATTATTTTTGATACTATTAGTGTACTATAATGACTCCACTTGTCCTAAGTGTAAGCAGTCAGCAGGGTCTGGAAATGGCGGACACTACCACAAAAGTACCTAATCATGTCAAGCTGCTAACTTATTGGTCTAGATGCTTTTTCACTTAGGTTTAAATAGCTGATTGGAAAGTCACCTGTACTAGCAGCTAGTTCCGAGTCTTCCTCACCTTCCTGCAATACCCGAAGTGATTGGAACAGTGAGATATTCTCAGAAAGCCGCGGTGCAACGCTCGCTGTTGGGTCTGCTCCATTTTGAGCTGATTCAATAGAACGACGCTTCACGCTCTTCATGTTACGCCAATGGCATGGTTGCGACTGAAAGCAGAAAATAATTTCATATAATAAAGTTACTTACTACCTATTTTAATTTTTACCTACATTTACCATTTTAAACCAATGATATTATTTTTCGAAGTTGACGAAGGGCCAGCAATTAGATAGACTAGATGTATGAAGAATCAAAAGGTGATTGAATCGTAGCAAATGACTATACAGGTGACTACACTGGTCTGGACATACAGGCGTGACGCGTTTTGCATGTATGTATTTCAAGTTTGAGAATTCAACCTATAAGTTTATCCAACTCGTTATCACACGATATTTAAAAAAATCCATTATTCTCATTAAATTAGTAAAAAAATAATTACAATAAAAGCTTGTAACAGTGGAGCGAAGAAATATAGTCTTCTTCTTCTTCTTCTCCTTTTTTTTTGGCAACAGAGTTGACGATTGTGTCAGCTATTTCTGCCAGCGTCAAGTTTAGAATAATATTCTAGTTGATGATATTAATGGTATATTACAATGATAAAAAATAGAAAAAATGTGGATGAAATTAAATGACAACCATCTTCCGTGAAAACAAAAGATGGACTCAAAATATAGTCATGTTGATAGGTACTTACTGGACATCTTCCATGACACATTCTGACGTCACATTCAATGTACAGCGCTGGTGAGCCAGTGAATCGGAACGTCTTCATATACGCGTAAACTTGGGTTTCGAACACTCCGGACTCTGACCAGGAACCACGGAATCGAGAGATCAGCTTGTCATCTACTGGACATCTGTAAATGAGTTGAAAAAAATTAATGCGTCAGAAATGCATTCCACTAGTTCATTCGCACATGCTACCATTTTGATTACAACAGGTGGTTCGCTGGCTCGTCTGACACCATGAGATGGCCACCGGTACAGATCAGTACAGTTGGCATATTATTTGTTTGAAGTAGAATTACTTATTTAAATTTAACTGCCCCTTTTATAAAAAACATATCAAATTTCTAAAATATATAATATAAATTTTAATATAACTTACCCGTATTCGTCAATAAGTTGTATCCGTTTTGTAGCACCATTATGAGCAAAACAATCATTTACCACTATATCGAAGCCGTCTGAAATTAAACAATACAAAGTAAGTAACTATATTATCATTATCATTTCACACATATATATATATACCTATGTGTGAAATGGATCTTGATCATTACCATTGTGTTGTTATTGGAATAATAATGTAAGTACTTAACCTAATCCTTTTATCTTATATAATGCGTAGTGTACGTAACCCTATATTAATGTTCCTAATTAATATTAATTATGCTATTGTGAATGTGACGACGGACACCACAATTTTTCTTTGTACAAATAATGTTATCACGTAAGTGACGATTTGTTTTGTCTTATGTGATAATAAAGATCTTTAAACCTTAAACCTTATCTACACATAGGTACAACAAATATAGTAAGTAATTAATTTTGCTACAATCCTAGGATCTCTAGACATAGAAAAGAGTCTAATTTCTTAACTATTTGTGTGGGACTGGGAAATACTCTTATCCAAATCTATCACAGTACATGCCTTTAGGTGCAGAATCGGCCCTCGCTGCCTCAAAGAAACCACAGCCTTTCTACCCTCATCCAACAACATAGCCGTTAGTAAGAGAGTTACTAACATACCAACCCGTAACTAAAATGCCGTAATCTCGCCCACATCCCATTAAATGACTCCATAACGCAATATCTTGATTGGAATGCCTGTATTTCGGGATCCGCATTGCACTTAGACATGCAATGTTAACAATTAAACCGTTAAATGTTGCCCTTTAAGTTACGGTATTTAATTGTTATCGGAATATTTGGTTCACTCGAACTATACGGTAAAAGTAATCGGTAATTTATTTAATGACAAAAACCTGTTAGTTTCCTAGAATGTTGATTCGTTTACAACAATTATATTGTAATGCTGTATTTTTGTTCCATATGTTACACAAGCGATGGTTAATTTTTCAAAAATGTGTCTTATGTGGAACGATCGAACAATTATTTATTAAGACTGTTTTCTATGTCAGTAGGTATCTGCCCACGTACGTCAGATGTACCTATCTACTTTCCGAGATGTGCCAAGATTAAACACATAACTGACATAGTTACGGTGAAGGAAACCATCGTAAAGAAACCAAAATTATAAACAAACTTATTATAAACAAACACTAAAGAGAGTTGTTCCGGTCGCAATCCCCAGATCTGGATCTTTATTAGAATCTACATCGATTTTAATATAGTTAGTTGAAAATTACGAGACTTACGCTTTGATTGGTTGTGATTGTGACTAAATATCAGTATTTTAATCAAAATCTACGCGATTATTATACTGGTAGTACCTAGACCTACACGACCCTGGCTGGGCAACATCATCTAGACCAGTAGTCAGACTTCTCAGTCTTCTTATTATCCATGACATTTTCAAAACTATACTAACAATGACCTAGATTGACCACTTACTAAGCTCGCCGAGCCACAAAAGCATCTTCTAAGTGTTTTAGAAAAGGTATCCTGATCCACGATACGACCACAACAAGTGCACATTAACTCGCAGACCTGAGGCCCTAGACAAGTGTCAAACATTTCTATTCTATTCATAGAATAGATAAAAAAATGTAGGAGATTGAGATAAGCGTTGGCGTTAGCTTATGTCAATCCAATACATTTTTTAATCTATTCTATGAATAGAATAGAAATCTTTGCCACTTGTCTAGGGCCTCTGTTGTTTCACATGAATACAAGAACCTACTTAAACGAACTAGCTTTATAAATCACAAATAGCGTCGGTTAATAGAATTTATTTGTTTAGATTAGGTAATTCAATAAAACTACTTTAATTCATGATGACAAATTATGTTAAATAGGTACCTACAGTTTTTAATGTCAGTCTTATAACTTTACGTCTTTATCGATCGGCGTAGCTACAAATTGGTTTAAAAAAGAGAGGTTGATACCAAAAATATACAATCCCTCCTCGTTTTCGTGCATTAAATTTTGTCAAGGCATACTTTCACTGATCACGTACAGAGCCCAGTGACGCCTAAAAGGTTAAGTGATAGGCAATGCAGTCACATCATAGCTACCTATTATAGGTACTTATAGAAATAATACAAAACAAATCTGAAGTATGAAAGTTGGAATTATTAGAAAGTTAATTGATCTACTTTAATTCAGGCGAATCTCTACGAAGAACCTACCAAGCAAATAAACAAATTATTATAATCTATTAATATCACTTCGACTTCTCTAAGTCGGTACCTAACTCAAGTTTGAAAGCTTACACAGCAAGCTATAACATTTCGGAGTGTCGTGATTGCTAAACTCTCCAAAATCCTATAATGAATTTATGAAGGAGTCAAATACAGTCAAAATAAGTATAAAACCGGGGACAAAATTAATATGACCTAATAAAGGACATTACAGACACATATATTATTTGTAATTAGATTACCTTGGAAAACCTTATAACAAAACCTGGATTTAAGAAAAAAACTGAAAATCGTCTATTCACAATAAGCAAGCGTGAGGATAATGCTCATGCCTTCTCTGTACAAAGAGACGCCTTTCCCTGCAGTTAGATAATAACGAGCTTGTCTGATTATGTAGAAAAAAGAAATAAACCGTTACTCACCATAAGCGCTCCTCATATAAATAAGTAGGGTGAGTGGATCGCCAACACGCACAGGGCCAGAGACTCTCGCGCCGCTAGCGCCGTATCCTGAACGAATCTCCATGTAGCACTCGGGCGGTTGTAGAGTGAAGACTACCGGGTTACCTGTCGCTACCCTGGATAGAAAGAAAGGAAATTTTAAGTACTTAAGTATTTAATTATAATCACCTATATAAGACGTACGTACTTAGATTATTCTCTAAGCCCACGTGAACTATTATGCTCTGTAATCGTTTGCATGGGCTGTATTTACCTACTTTTAAAATTTGTTAAACTGTTTTATGTGTAAAAAAATCATAAAAATGACTGACTCAAATCAAGTTATAATAGATATTGGACATCGCAAATTAGTTTTATAAAAATATTATGGAATAGAATATGTAGAAAACTTGTTATTAATCACCAAGTATTTTTCGTATACCATTCACTTATAATAATATTAAGGGGAAAGTTTTATTTTGTCGAAAAGAATTAAACTTATTTTAAAAATAAATTTTAAGTGGCTTAATAGTATATTAAGTTGTTGAATGGCGGCCACCGGTAATCGTCAAACGATAGTATTTGTATTGTTTGCTTGCATAGAGTTCAAAGTATTCACATAATATTGGTCAAAAGCGTAGTAATGGTTTATTGTACTAGAAATCTTTAAATAAATCTTTGAACTTAATGTGTCCTAGTCACGACTGGTAACTGTTGAATTTTAAACTTTAACAGGTTGATATATTATATCAATTTTTCTTTTTTAAATTTTACCTACGTAGGTGTATGTGGCACCGTTTGTACAAGATTTTGAAACAACTAAATTACAAGATTACCTAAATACCAGAACATTAAATACATATTCATAATTTACTTTCGGCAGTTAAAATTACCTTAAATGCAAAATTGTAGGTTTAATTAATTAATAAGAAATCTAAATTACTGGGAATGTGTCCAGAAATATTTTGTTAACCAACACAAACAAATTCACATCTATCAGATTTTGGAAAAGATTGCGATTTCTCGGAAGCATCGAAACAAAATCGATGTTCGCTTATCGATTAATCTTTGTTGATCGTCGGTATCTGTGTCAACAGAATCATGCGTGCGAGACGCCTAGCGACAAGCACAACAACTGATCTGCTATGGTTTACTAACAGTCGAACCTACCTATTGTTGCTTGTGACAAAAAATAAAAAATAATCACTTAAATGTTTCGCTTTTTCAATAAAATAAAGGGATTCGATAATTAAAAACACTTTAAACGAGCTACTATTTACACAATTAGATTTTATTTTAATTTTTCATATTCTTCTTCAACCTTTTCAATCATGTATTAGATATGACTTTACTATTGACTGCGTTTCTAATTCTTTGGACCTACAATTTGGAGCAACTCGAGTGGAAACTTTCTCCCTACAGAAGACTCAAAATATTCCTAAAGAAAGCACAGCACTATCAGTGGTGGCATTGGTGTATTTGGCTACAAAAGGAAAATTTTCCTTTTCTATACTGTGATGGTGACAGACAGAGGCTTCAAGCAGGTAGGTAAAACTACCTAATACTTATCAAATAAACAGAACATTATGATGAATTTATAAATAGTTCACTTACTCGACGTCAAGGAACGGAAAGGTGACGGTCTTCCAGAAATCGTAGCCATACTCGCAAGTGACCTTAAAGTGTTCGTCCAACTCCTCTTCAATCAGCGAATTGTACTGCACTGTGATCGTGTTCCACATCAGATTCTTCTGTCACACAGAAAGCACTGTTTTAAGTTAAGTAGGTATATAAAAAAAAAAAAAAAAAAAATGGATCAAAAAGTGACGCAACTAACTTTAGACCGATTTCCATATTGCCAGCTATTAGCAAAGTGTTTGAGAAAATAATTTTGCAGTAATTAGAAAGTCACTTTGTCTCAAATAAATTGTTACACAAAGAGCAATATGGCTTTACTAAAGGTCGTTCTACAATAGATGCAGGTATTACATTGATTAAGCATATTTATAGTGCCTGGGAAAATTCGATGGATGCTATTGGTGTCTTCTGTGACCTTTCAAAAGCCTTTGATTGCGTCGAACACAATACGCTTCTACGAAAACTCAGTCATTATGGTATTAGGGATGCTGCACTCAATCTAGTTGCCACTTACTTAAGCAATAGAATACAATATGTTGATATAAACGGAAGTAGGTCTACCGGATTACCTGTAGCTATGGGCGTGCCACAGGGTTCCATTTTAGGCCCTTTTCTTTTTCTGATTTATATCAATGATTTGCCATTCCATATTCAGAATTTTTGCGACATTGTACTGTTCGCTGATGACACATCACTTTTGTTTAAAGTGGATCGTAAGGAAACTAACATAAAAATATAAATAAATAAAAAAATATAAATACATATAAAGTGAATAGCTCACTAGTGAAAGTTCTGGACTGGTTTAGTGCGAATAACCTACTGCTTAATTCAAAGAAAACTAAATGTGTTAAATTTACTATGCCCAATACTAAAAGCCTAGCTATTAATATAAGTTTAAATAATGAAACTTTGAGCTTTGTTGAGTCTACAGTTTTTTTGGGTTTAACTTTAGATAACAAGCTTCAATGGGGTACCCAAATATTGTGTCTTGCTGGTAAACTCAGTTCCGCAGCCTTTGCGATAAGAAAGGTAAGACAGTTTACCGACATAGAAACAGCTAGACTTGTCTATTTCAGCTATTTCCATAGCGTGATGTCATACGGTATACTACTCTGGGGCAAGTCTGCGGATATTGAGTCAATTTTTATAATTCAAAAACGAGCAGTGCGATCTATTTACAATTTGGGCCCTAGGGTTTCACTAAGAGAGATTTTTAAAGAAATAGGTATTCTGAAGGTGGCGTCTCAGTATATCTTCGCCAATATTATGTTTATCAAGAAAAATATAGACTTGTATTCCAGAAACTGTGACATGCACTCTGTGAATACTCGAGGTAAACATAAATTAGTTGGTACATATTATCGCCTACATAAAGTAAACAACTCATTTGCGGGTCTAGGTGTACGTTTCTATAACAAATTACCTATTGACATTATGAATCGACCCCTACAAAAATTCAAACAAGCTGTTAAAAACCGCCTTATTCTAAAGGGTTATTATACTATTAATGATTATTTAAATGATAAAGCAGCATGGGTATAGTTGCTCGTTTAATGCAAGATTAATGTTATATTGATTATTATTGTTGTAGCTATATTGACTATTATTATCATTAAGTATATTGATATTTTTATTATTGTACTTATATTGACTATTATTATCATTCAGTATATTGATTATTATTATAGTAATTATATTGACTATTATTGTAATTATGTTGACTATTGTAGTAAAAGTTTAATGTGAAGTGGATGCATATCATGATCATTACGAGTTCGTAAGGCATAATACATTTTATTAGGGTTCTTTTACCACCCATGCCCTGCAT
Organism: Parascotia fuliginaria; assembly: GCA_963082885.1. Taxonomy (NCBI): domain Eukaryota; kingdom Metazoa; phylum Arthropoda; class Insecta; order Lepidoptera; family Erebidae; genus Parascotia; species Parascotia fuliginaria. Next base: position 10,234,075 of record OY720186.1, read on the forward strand.
TGTCATGCTCACTAAAATGTCATTGCTTGTGGTGTCGTATTGGCCGGGTCATCACCTTCCCTCTAATATGGCGAGGGTGATGATGGCTGGCCCGTGCGTCATGCTCGTGAACAGGTGCTACTTGGGATGACTGGTCAATCTTGGCATGGCTTACATTTAATATTCAATCCAGTATTACCTTGTCGTTCAATGTGACCAGGGGGTGCATTTACCAGTTTAATTAAAATACGTAGTCAAATTACCATACTAGTTGAAACTAAATAATTGAATTCCTTGTTTTCTTTCTTTAATCTTAGTATTATATTAATTAGTTAATTTGTAATAATTACTTTGTATGGTTCTTTGGTTGCGTTGAGTGTTAAAATTGTAACTCATTCAAATAACTGTAATTATCTGGCGATTGAAAAGAGTGGCGTGAGTTTCTTGCCAGTTCTTCTCACAGCTCTACCTCGTCAGCGAACTGGCTGTAGGTCAATTGGCTGACAAAATGTAATGTTGACTTTTCATAAGCATCATACTTTATGATCTAAATGAAATAAATGCTTTGACTTTGACTTTGACTTTGACTTTGATACTTACCTACTTAGAATGCAATGTTATGGATAAGTGCCAATGTGACTTTTCGAATTCATGAAGTATTTTCTAAGATTACCTATTTTAAACGATTCTAACATAATTATTTTAAACGATCGTAAGTCTGAATTTGTTTATCCACTATGAGAATATCCAGCCTGTGGTGCATTGATCATCGCACTTGGTGCATTCTCGTAGTGGAGAAGAGGCTTTTCCTCTGCAATCGGTAAAACAAAAAAGATTTGCATATTACTATTTTGTTACGCTTACGACATGCAAAACGTAGGTACAGGCTGTTGTTTGTTTTGGATTAAAAGTATTGGTGTACCTAATAAATTGATTTGGACCATAGGATTGGGTACACAGTAAATTGTTTTTTTTTATTTACTTGGTTAGCAAATAACGGCCCATCTAATGCTAAATGGTGAACGCTCCGAACAAAGCCGAGACTGATCTTGAAAAAGAAGGCAGTTAAGAGAAAAGTAAAAAGAGAGAGGAGAGAGAAAAACTAAAGAGTGACTTACAGTAGGATGTTTCCTGCTGTCGTCATGTTGTCCGTTTCGTCCGAGAGTGCCGCATCTGTTCAGTTGGATATAGAACTCGTAGTAGTCGCGACCGGTACCGTTAATGTACATACAGTCCGGATCATATGAGTAGCCTGAAAGGATTCTATATTATAATGATATAATATTACAGGCATTATAAAGGTGACAAATAGTGAAAACCACAAGATTTGAGAGGAAAAATTCAAACGCACTTGCTAATAAATAACAGTGATTTGCTTTAAACTTGCTGCCGTGCAAAATGCATGCATAAATGCGCTCGAATCTCTTTTTATAATTCCTTACGGCAAAAGAGATTCGGACGACGCAAACGTGACGAAATAAAATTCATATCTTGTTTGTACGTAGTAAAATTGTCTAATTTTCTCAAGTCACTTCAAGTAACTTGAAATAAAGATATCTAAATTTATTTTTATCTCTCAAGTCAATCCAATTTATGATGCATTTTAATGTTGATTATATTTTTATTTGTTTATACTAATTTTTTGAAAATTAAATACCTAATATAGTGTAAGATTTACAAAATTCGTAATCGTACCAATCATAGGGCAGCCACATTGCACTCTTAGTTAAAATTAAATAATTATTAGACATTTACTGTTTTCTTGTAATTCAAAGAATTAGGTTATTCTTATCATAATTAACCAGTCTGGTTAGTCAGACTACAAAGTACTTTCTATTTACAGTAATGTATACTAATTAATTAGTACGAGTAATCAAAAATATCTGAAATTAGGACGAAGTCACGTATCACACTAAAAAAAAATTATTTCACCACTTAGTTTAACAAAATTGCTAACCACACCATAGAAAGTGTTTAGAAACTGAAACCGTCAACCTAAGTTATTTAGGTAAAAAAGTTATAATACTAAAACAAGGTCAAACTTACAACTAATTGCTTTTAACTAGGTACGTGTTTATTTAATATGGCTGTAATTTGTACTAACGGTTAAGTTCATTAAATGCTTGTCTCACGAATGGTTAAACAATGAATCTAATCTCACAGTAAAAGGTAATACTAGTAAATTGTATATACTTAATACTGTACGCTTAATGCTTAGTAGTCTGATTAAAAAGATTACTAGGCCGAGTTTGTATTGGCGGTTCATTGCGAGTCAGGTCGCATAGATAAATTAATTATCACATGCACAATGTATTCTGCTACCACTGTATAGTCGACTACGAATACATATTTGCTTTACAACTTTTAGGAAAATAAATCCATCAAAAATAAAATTCATTAAGACTCATTATTATACTATTAAACTGGGGATACTTGCAAGCCAAAATAAACATTATTGCTTTGTGATATTTAAACGACATTTACTCTAAGGGTGGTAAAGCAATTTTATGGTCGACTGTACATTCTTTATTTTATCAATAGGACCACAACATTACTTTGTTGGTATTGTTAGACTATGGTCTTCTTTAGGGCATATATACTAGCTGAGCTGGTCTATTTTGAGCAAAATCTCTATTAAAAGAAAATCTGTCGTGTTCGTTGGTTGTTCATCTAAAAAATGGTTATAGGTACACAGAGCGCAGAACCATCTCTTGAAGTTTCCGAATTTGAGGAGAAACTTCGAATCAATTAATTTTAAATCAAATTTCAAAAACAAATTAGAACAAACTATTTAATAATCTGCTTATGTTCATCTAATAATCTGCTTATGTTCATCAAACTATGAGAACAAAACCTGCCACATTGCAAAATTATCAAATGACAACATCCAACATGCTCACGCACGCCCTTGAAAACCTTGTGATAGGCCATCACAAGCCGAGTCATACGGAACGGAGATAAAAACAATCCTTCTATGATACACGGTACAATGTGGGAGTTGCGTAGGGCCACGAGACTAACAATAATGGTGTAATGAAACTTGTCTACTCGTAGTTTAATTGTTTTACTTATCTAAAGGGTATCAACCCTTCTCTAGTGTCATAATCATCAGATTATGACACTAGAGATTGATGTGCTGTTGATTAATGCGGTTTACACTTCCTACTTTCCTAGAATGCGCGTGTGACATCATAAGGAAACTAAGGTGCATGGTTTATCTTTATGTTATCATCAACACAGCGATTTTTCTCTTCTAATACATATAGCTGTTAAACGTTTAGCAGCTTTGTATTCGTCTGTATTTTTGATAAGCCCTCCGGAGCACAAAGATTGTTCGCAATTACACATAACTTTATACAATAATAAAGGTACTAATACACACTCAATGCTACAACCTGGCTTTCTATTGTATAGATTTAATCTGTTTCTTTAGAATTGTATCTAGTTCTGTAAGTCAATAAATAAATAATAGTATAATGTATTATTGGCTATATTTGTATTCTCTCCGGAATTGATAAAGACAAATAATAAACAATGTATTTTTACCTGCTGAATAGACCAATCCTGCAAAAGACCCGTTGAATCCGACTCTTATCTTCATAAAGTCATCCTGACACTCCGCCTCGATATCTGGCAAAACAATAATGAGTTACATTATGTAAAGGTATTCTGAAAACCATCGCATTCTGTCATACACGGACAATAGTATCAGGAAGATCAACCATTATAATCCTGTCGGTTTGAATGGTTCAATAAAAACTTATAAAAAGGGAAACAAAGGGTTGCGCAAGCTCGGCGCCACGCGCGTATGATAACATCTCAATTTGTTAGCTTGCTCAACTTTTGTTATTCAGAAGGTAAATGATACATTTGTATCTATCATAATTGCCGTTTAGTATATTTGATTGTTTTAATACTTATAGTTTTTGACTTTAAGTTGAGCATAGCTTTGAACTTAAATCTTTTGATTCTAGTATTTTTTTTGATAATCTACAAAATCTTTAAGTTTTACCTGCAAATACAATTATTTGTTTAACATAATGTCAACAATTTTTAAAAGAAAAACGCTACTGAAGAGGACATTGCGGGCGATTCAGGGTTTGCATTAAATGCAGCCACTTAGGTACTATTTTTTCTGAAACAAATTTCAATTACAGTCCTATAATTAGAACAGCTTATGAAAAGCTATTAAGTTCATAGCTGATTTCTGTCCAATTATGTTTCAATGTTGCACACATTCGTGCACTATAAGTTAACGTATATTTGTCTAGTCACCATTGTTATAACAGACACTGCAATTGAAATTCGGCCAACTGAAAATTGTAATATAACAAAGCAATAAGTTGATCATGGTAAACCAAAAAAAAATACGTCATTCGAGCTTTAGTTATTTTATAACTTTTCTTCTATAGACTAGTCGTGACGGTCGACCGGCAAGCTGAATCTTGAACAATAAAATGGAGCTCGACTTCTAATCTATAGTAGACTCATAATTAAATACAATACCAATTGCTTGATCACCGTAATAAATGTCTATTATCAATAATGTACAAGTCTATAGTATTTATAGTGCAGTCATATTGATGGCTAGGATGACCCAAATTTGATAAATACTGGCTGTACATATTTATCAAATTTTTACCTCTAACATATACATAAAGTGACTTACATTGTACTCTACTGCCATTGGTCCGATGTCGTCTATACTCCCGCTCCCAGGCAGGCGGCTCCCGCCACGCTGTGTCCACCTGTGGCGAGCGAGGCTTTATGCTTACTGGGATATAGCTGTTCTTATCTGACAGGAACACCACCTGAACAGATATATTTTAGGTAATTAATTGCAAGCGTTTACTAGTTAGTTTTTCATAACAAAGTGAAACGATAAAATATCATGTAGTTACCAGGTATGACCTCAACTAATTTCCAAGACTATCTACATACTTGGAATTGGATATGCTATACCTAATGTTTAAAAATTTTATTTCGAAAAGATCGTTGCCTTATCGTTTCATTTGATAATATTATAAAATCATTCATTGTTGTACTCTACAGATCTATATCAGATTTAATTATGCATAGTTGTGAAACTCGCCCTTACAAACATTAAATGCTGTAATAGTGAAACAACATACCTATACATTGTTATTAAATCTAAATTACCTACTTATTTTTATAAACATTTTATACATAAAGAACAAGCTACCGAGCAGGTGGAAGCTACGGAGGTGGTGCAACATCAGATAGCCCTGAGATAAGATGAGCCTAACTACTAAGTTCCGGCACATACATGCGACTTTTGACTACCTTCGAGGCATTTTACAACCTCCGCCAATTAACTACATAAACGACTACTAACGAACAAAACAAATAAACTACCGACAGAATAACCGTTACCGCACTATACAGTGTGCTTAAGCGTTCTTAAATCGCATCAATAAATTCAAAACAAACTATCAAATAACTAGGCGGTAATGCACCATTTCACAGTCACGACCCCTTGAAAGTTTTGCACAAAAAAGTCATAAACGACTCTAAGTATGTCAGGGCGGTTCGCACGGCAGCGACTGCTTACGCATTATCAAATTGGGCCAGTGGAGTGATGGAATGATGCGCGGTAACACCGGCGCTTACGCTTACCGCGCTACCCGTCGCCACATCACTTTAACAAATTGATTCCAAAACAACAAATACGATATTGGGGCCACATTAAAGCCATGGCTTATCCGTAGAAATAGAAATTACTTGAATTGAGAGCACTTCACTTTCATAACAAATAAAACAAAAAATGCTAGCACTTTTCATGTGACTTATTTACGCCTACGCTGATCGTGTGATGTACTGTATTATTGAATTTGGTACACCCGTACAATAAAATTATACTTTATTTTGTAACTGTTATACAAATTGAAAAAGTTTAATCTAACTGGAACAACTCGGTATTTCACGGCACGTTTACAATTCAATAAAGGTTTTACATTGTCATGTAGATACTTGTTGGTCATTTAGTCAAAGATCGTGACCGCTCACTAAATGTACCTACAAATTTGAATAATTTTGTCATCGTCACCGTACTATAACAAATAGGTATAGAAGTCATCACCAAAGAATATTTCAGCATGAAAAAATAAAAATAATATTACGTCTCTTTATCACTAAATTAATAATTAATAAATTATGAGATCGTTGAGGTTCGAGGATACTAATACTTTTAATTATTTTAATCAATTCAATGAAAAACAAACATTACCTAAGTTCTCTTTCTGTTTAATCGGTATGTCTACAAAAACAATAGAGTATGCTTGTAAAAACAATAGAGCAACTATTTATTTAGGCTACTCCAATGAAATGGAATTGTAGTGCCTAGATTTTAGACTTTTTCTGCATCAAGCGAAAAATATAGCACAAACACGACGTATAGGACCTTCTTACATTCGCCATTTTTATAACCAAAACAAACAATTCACTCAGTGCAAACAAATCTGCTGATGTGCAGAAAACGTAAAGCAACACTCAATAATCAATTTCTCTAATCAGATCTAATCCGATATCTCAATAAACTAAACTATATAACTACAAAGAGAAGTTTAATGTAGGGCACTCTACTTACTGTCTTTTATGGTTTAAATACAATGTGAGGCAAGTAACTGGTATTTTGCTAGCATTATGGCGACACACGCGGGTCAAAGATGGCTATCTGCACACGTTTCTTAGTATCTCAAGTATAACAGTAGTGCGGTAGTGTTGTAGTGACATTCTCACGATGTAATTCGATTACGTTAATTTGTTTACACCTGGTAACTGTTGAGAAGTGGTTATGAGTCTCCCAGGCGATATTAACCTGGGTCAATGGAAACCTACGTAGGTATTGTACTTGATGTTTGACAGTTGTTTTTGCAAAATTGAATGTTCTGTTTGGTCTATTTACTACTTAATCTTCAGTACTCTTTACCAGATATAGGTCTCTTTCAAAGGAAGGAGTTCGCTATAATCAGCCTTAACAGGCGGATTGGTGTCTCAATAACTTACTTACTTTCTACTCAAAATACAGGATTTTCCTAGTTTGAGTAACAGAGGAAACACAATTTTTTTTTGTTCTGCCTTCATACAACTTAACTACATATGAAACTTAATACTTACTAATATTATTATATTATAAAACCCAAATTAAACTAGCACTAGTACAATATCTGAACTTTCATTTGAAAAGTATGAAATTATTAATTTTAACCTCGTGATAAGCGGCAAATTTTGTATAATAGATAGGGGTCCAGACAAAAGACGAAAACATATAACATGAATAAACAAACAAATTGATGAGAAGTTATCCACGTGCATTACACTTTATAAATCTAGAACGGAACTACAGATGATAACTTAATCAGATTAGAAAAGCCCTTCGCAACTCCAATATTGTATTGCACAAGTCCTCTGTGAGGCTATGGTGTGGCCTCCTACATTCCGTGGAACACTGCACTAGAGTTAAGCAACCATCGAGCCTCCTATATGTACAGCCCAAGAGTACTCACGCGTGTAAAATAAATAATAGCATTTTCATCTATTGTATTTGATATTACAATTTAAAAACATTCATTTCATGTTTTTTTCATGCCTTTTAAAAGGAACACTTTTCTTCTAAGATTTTAGTTTGAAATTACATTGAATATTAAATTCGCGACCTCTACATATTGATTCTAAATTTTAGCCGCACTATTTAAAAGTAGGTCCGATTACCTGACAAATAAAGTCACATACCAATCGCGTTCACCACAAATTGACCGTAAAACCAATGTTATAAATAAGTGCAGCAATCCCGCAAAACGAAAGGAAAAGATCACACTGAATCGAATCGTGCATTCAGAGAATTCTTTCAATCAATCGATCAATAGTTGTACAAATGCGTGTAGATTGGTCTATTATGTGGCACCTTTCACCTATTTTTATGTTTAAGCCCATGGGTAATTGTGTGATCATAGTAATGATTTTGAACAGTGGTTTATTTACTTCATAGCCCAAAAGGAATGGCTATGTAGTCCAATTTGTGATCATGACTACAAATAATGTAAAAAGACATAATTAATAAGATGGCAGAATCGTGCCTTTCAGCATTTACATTGTGCTATAGAAACTATTATGTTGAACCTTTTCCAATTAAAAAGAAACAAATTTACATTCAGACAACACAAAGAATCTGGCAATCTAAAAATCTTGGTATAATTGAGTTATAAATTGTACTATGTAGTTAACAAATCTGGCTATTTTCAGAACCATTAAGCACGATGTAAGAGACAGGACTGAACTGTGGCGTATTCTTTTATACCTAGAGATGGTTCATTGTTTGTATGGTTGTACGCTTCTATATATATGTTTGTATCACTACTTGCAGCTTTATGTACCTATCTACTAGGAATATGACGTATCTACAATTTGTTTCAACGTCGTTTTATGAATGCAAGAAAGTGAATTTTAATGTTCTTAGGCACATAATATATTTCGTCGTCCCTTTCTTTGCACAATTTGTGCGAACATTTCAATCACAATGTAATTCAGATTCAAATTTTCATCAGTGAATTGTAAGAGACTGATTGATTGATTCGATTTTAAAAAGGCACCTTTACATGTATAAAATATGTATAGAATACCTATTTAAGAAAACTATATTAACTATTCTGCAATGTAAATTATTTAATAGATTTGACGTTTTCGATGGTTTCAAAGTAAACAAAACCAATTTGACCATGAAACGGTCAACTTAACCTACGTCAACAGATCTGTGCTTGTTTATAAAAATTGTTTTTCCCTGATAATGTACCAATTTAAGATTAGATTAATAAGTAACCATACTTCTTGACCTTTCACAAATTGTTGTGAATTAAGTGTTTCACTGGCAGAACAGGTATTATTATGTTTTTACTCACCGGATCTTGTTCACTGCCATCTGATTTTAGAGCCTCCCGTGTTTCATTTTGCTGAAATAAAAGTTTGTTTGTTAATTATAGTATATATTATACACTAGCTGCGCCCCAAGGCTGCGCCGGCGCGTAAAATATGTTTCGTTGTATCTCTCGGAAACTAAACAGATTTTTGGTATAAAAAGTAGCCTATATTAGTCCCTGACACCGAATCTATCTACATACCAATTTTCTGAGTGGCAGAGATCGCTTTCAGCGGTAAAACCAACCAATAACACTTCTGTTTGTAAAAAATATTTTTCTATCTACAGATACAGGTAAGGTATAATGGAAGTCTGTACCTTAGAACTGGAAGCCACTGGGTCAGGTGGATCATCGCCAGACCCCTCGTGGACTTCTGTCGATGCTGAAGAAGACGAACTAGATGACACCACGGATATCTCCGTAGACTCTGCCGAGTACTCTGCCGAGTCTATGTGTTGTGCTGCCGAGTCTACATGCTATAGAAACAATTAATTAAGTATATTTCATTTATACATAACTCCTTAATCATAATTTTTTTTTTCTTACTTCACAAAGACAATAGAGATAGAGAGGCTACATGTCCCAACGCATATTGTGCAGCTATACTACTACGCAGCGCTACACTGCGTGTGGCCTGACACGCACTTGACCGGTTTTTCTTTTTACTAAACATGCAATTTTAATTTTAAACAGGAACTAGGAAAGTATTTCTATCGTTAACATAATTATTTTCTAAAAAAATATTAACACTTGCCGGGACTGTTAACTTATGTGGCCGTGATAACAATATTGTACCTATTGTGTCTACAGTAGTGTCCATGAAAGAATTAAGCGTTGATATGTTATCCATACTTTTTTTATTTTGTTTTAAAAATGTAAATATTCGCTGCGGGACGAGTCAGGAATGTATTTGGGTTAAAATAAGCAAATATATTAATATTTGCTGCGGGATGAGTTAGGAATACTGGTTTAGGGTAAGTGAAGAAATGGAATGAGACGTCGTAGGATGAGTATGAAACAACCCCAGTAAAAACATTAATTTGATCTTCAATAAGTATCACAAATGCAAATATTCAACAAAGTTGATTTAGAATAGAAATAGGGTGAGTGCATTGCCAATGTCTATAATATCCCTACTAAAAACTAATGCGATAACTTACTCTCGACATAATAAGATAACAGCACACGATGATAAATCTGAAACAAAATTATTAAAATTATACCTTACCATCCATATACATAAACAATTTCACCACATACATTATCTCGCACTATATTTATTAACCACAGATAAAATAAAGAAATTGTTTCAATAACATGTTGTAAGAAGAATGAAATTGAATCGTGATACATTCTAATGATTACTTATATCGGCAAACAAATGTAAGTAAACGTGGCTAAACTTGATATCGTGATGGTGAATACTGGCGGGCTCATTGTTCTCGACAACGGCTTCTATCTAATGATGGGTCAAAAGACACGGCAGGCTAATGACAGACCATGGGATTGAATTGATCCTTCGAATCAATATCAATCATACCTACAAAATTGTTGAATCACGTATAAACCTTAAATATGATATTATACTATTTCAATTGATATTTTATTCGTTCTATTTGTAATGTTCTGAGTTAAAGGTGAACGAATCTTGCGTGTCATGTAATGAACTTTATGCATAAAAAGTCAATTAGATGACGTAGTGAGCATTTTACTTGGCAAATAAAATTTTGTTTCGACTGAACTGATTGAGCTATGTCTAGACTCGCTTAAGACTACACATTAAGTAGGTAATAAAAACTATTTGTATATGATTTTTCAAAATCAATTTCACGCTGAAGAAAATTACAGGTTTATGTTAATACTACTGACGAAACATCAGATATAGTCAGAATTATTAAGGAATATTTAGGAGATGAGCGTAGTAATAACCAAACATTTTCTACATCTTTTGATTCCATACTGCTTAGTTTATGATAACTATGATGACGGCTTAAGAAGAGAATATGAAATGACAGCAACAACTTGTAGCACGGTGAAAACTTCAAGAGTATCAGTGAAAAATAAAGTAGGCAACTTATAATTTTATTTTGTGATTGAGGTATTTGAGAATTTCGACCCTTAAAATCTTTTACGAAATATATTTTTAAATTGGAGATATGGTAAAAGCTTTAACATTATTAGTCTTAATTTAAAAATAAAATACTGCTCCCATGCACTTGTTATTCAAATAACAATGTTGTTCAATGATAAAAAGTCATTAATGACTAATGTTACACATCGTTAAAGCTTACAATGTCGAAATCACGAAAAATACATTTTGAGGCTCTGGATAAGTAGATTAATTACTAAACGAGGACTCCATGGCGTTTCTGGACGACTTCTTTACGGTAGTAGCTCCACGCTGGTTTCAACATGAATGGCCGGATCGGCCGGGAAAGTACTACCCTTTCATATAAGATCGACGTAAGAATATTAGTTTTCATGCTAATGTGTTTCGCTCGGTGAGTGAGAGCGCCTGAAGCACAAATACCCCTTCGGTCCTCTTCCGATTCCCTTTTCCTTCCTCGACCCCTTCTCCGTGGTTGTCAACGGCTTAGTTGTGTTTTCTAAGCATTACTACTTCTGCGATGCTTGGAAAACGCAGCCATGTCTATAGGTTACGGTTGCCACTTACGATCAGGTGGATCGTATCCTTTTTTGCCACCAAAGTTGTATAAAAAAAACTTTTAGCTGATTCCAAGAAGGAACTCAACACTGCTGAGGATGAATCTACTTAGATCCTTAGTGAGAATCTTTTCACGTTTTAATTGAAATATTGAAATGTTTCTTTCTAACTATCTGTGTGGTCAAACTGGAATATATAAAGGCACTGGAAAGGTGCCTTCATACTATTTTATTACCGTAGTAATATAAACTATGAAAATTTTATGTTTCCTCTATTTTTTACCATGTTAAGATCTAGCTAAATTGTTGAAAGCAATACGACTCTTGCAGGGGAAACCGTTTTAACTTTTAAGTAAAAATGTTATGTGTTATGGTTCAATGTATACAGCCGTGTGAAAGATGAAAGACGAACGGATAGGCAGAGACACGGAAAATTATACATTGCAAAATTATATACCCTATGACACTCCCACAATCAATACGAATCTAATAACACCTCTTATGTTAAAATTCATTAAGCCATTTAGGCTGTAGAGCGTGCTAAAGAAATAGACATGCATACATACATAGATACATACATACATACATACATATGCTCGAAAAACATTATCCTCCTTGACTTCGGCAGTCGGGCAAAAATGACCTTACTGTACCAATTTGCCTGCCTGTCTGTAGTAACTATGGTAAACACCTCTCTTGGGCGATATACTTTGTTTGCCGGCACTAATGTTGTACCAGCTTCTAGTTATACACAAATTGTTTTGCAGAGATATTATTTACATTATACCTATTGTAGTCGGTCCTCACTAGTCAGAAAATCAATGTAAAGTATACCACAGCTTAGGGACTTAAGGTTTACTTTTATTTATACTGTGGTAATAGTGTCCGTACTTGTGCGTTTCGCTTGTGGACAACCTTCTTCTTCGTGGTCGACCACGGCTTCGTAGTATTCTTTATCGTTGTTGCCGAGTTATTATTTTTTAACCGAAAGGTTTTTTGAACCTTGGTAGGCAAAGTTCTTTATCGTATCTTAGTAATAGAACTTCGTTGACACTCGTTGATTACAGAATCCTAAAAGCGATCCATTAAGTTTACTTTGTGTTAAATTAAATTTATATAGAATAAATAACTTTATCAAAAAAACAAACTTATGTCACAAAAATATCTTATTTCATTGAATATAATATTATTTCAACAATCCGTTATGTGTTTACTCATCTTTTCCTATTGGCAATGTCCATTGTTTCAGTGAATGGTATATTTGTTATAATATAATATTTGGTAGCCGTGTCAGTGACCCCGGCGGTAGACCGTAACCTCGGTATCCTTCAAATAACGACTAATCGAACCGAAACGGACTAATCATTGAACAAATAATGTAAATCGGCCGTTCGTAACTAAATATAAGATGTCAGCCAATTTGCCATCGTGAATTAAAATGCTGACAATGGTCTAAGGATAGAACTGCGCAAAAAAATAGCTGGTATTTCAGCATATTTTTTTTTTCGCCACATAATTGAAAATTTTGTATGAGTTACATTTAATGGTGACACAAATGAAGCCAAAATACGGAATTATATGCATTTAAATTAAGGAAATGATTAGTACACTCTACATAAAAGAGACGAGCGATTTTAGAACTCAAATTTCATAAAATAGTTAAAAAGAAACACCAAACGAATGACGAATCTCTTGTTTAGGCTATCTTGATCTGAGCAATACTTACGTATGTCATCAAAACGAATGTATTAAAACAGGTGAAAGCCTAGCATGGATACAATAACAAAGTTCGAGCGTGCAAAACAATAACAAAACACTAAATTAAATATAATCGTTACCTTCTTTCAGTAATAAAATTATGTAATTAATTGAAATAAACATAATTACTTAATAAGTATAATTTATTTGTTTTTATAAAGGATAAATCAATAAAGATAGATACGTAGTGCTGTTAAAATAAAATCTTAAAGGTTATTTAATCTGCATCGATAAAGGAAGGCTAGTGAAAATTTGGCAATGCTCAAAAAGGTATTAGGTTATTCTACGGTAGGCCAAAACGTAGAGCCCGCTGTCTAAATATGTATCAGTACTCTTTTATGTAATCTAGCATAGACGACGAATGATGAGTGTAACACAACCATATCTAATCGCTCTAGGAGAAAAAGCTATGCCATCATAGTAATTCATAGTCGCTAATATATTATCAAACAAAGACGCTTCCCGCTGTCTGTCTTACTGTCCCTATTTATGCTTAGATCTTTAAAACTACGCAACGGATTTTGATGCGGACAAATAAAGTGATTCAAGGGAAAGGTTTATATGTATAATACATGCATAATATAGTAGAGAAACACTGATAATTTAAGAGATTTCTAATGTGATGTCGTAAATAATTTTTTTTTGCGCTTACATTGAAAACGCTGACTGAACTTTACGAGGTAGATCAAAATAATGTACTACAGTATTCTACAAAACGTCTGCGATGGTATAATATTTAGTATCAGCCGTGTGAAGCTGGTCAGGTCGCTAGTAATACCTAAATATGCATCTACTCTACTCGTACTAAAAACCAGTTTAACTTAAATAGTAATTAATAGTTCCTTCACTAACAAACCTGGTGCTATTGAAAAACTTTCCTGTAGAGGTCTTTATTTGTCCTGCTGTAGACTTCTTACTTACAGATAATAATGTGAAGACTTAAAAGTCTTTCTGTTCCTAAGTCAAAATTATGCACGTAATTAAATTTTGAGATATGTGGCATAGAAATTCCTAACTATCACTGTATAATTATTTGCATTTATCGAATACCAAGTTTAAAACCTAATATTTTTCTTAATAAATTTGAGATATTAATGCATCAATTAAAGAAAAACTTTAAGAAGAAAATAATAATCACTGGTGATTTTAATATCGACCTATTTAAACCCTGTGCAGCACTGACAGAGTTTTCTAGAATTGTAGAAAACTACAACTATTAATTAATTCATATAAATGAACCCACTAGGATGAATGCCTGCATTGATCAAATTTTAAGTAATATATGCAATGCAGAAGGTAGCGTCTTGCAATTAGGACTGTCCGATCATGACACTGGACAATTACTTCAGATCTCTATAGATAAAAAGGAGTCAGCATCGGTACTAGCATACAAATATACAAGAGATTTGAGTGAACCTAATCTGCTTATATATTTAAACTGTCTAAAAGCACTTTCGTGGTCAGAAGTTTACGCCGAGGACAATGTAAATTCATCATTCACGGTTTTTCACGATATTCTAATTTTATTTTATAATCTTTGCTTCCCAATCCGCAAAGTAAAGATACGCGCTTTTGATAACAAGATATCGTGGATAACTAAAGGTTTAAGGAAAGCTTCAAAAAACAAACGTCAACTTAGGTTTAAGTATTATAGGACGAAAACTCCACAAGACAAAGCCCATTATAATAAATATAATAAATTATTTAAGAAATGTGTCACAATGGCGCAGAAAATTAGTAATGAAGCATATATATATAGCTCCAAAAACATGTGCAAGGCTTCTTGGCAAGTAATAAAAAACAATATCAATGCCAAACATCCTATGGACAACATTCAACACCTCCTTAAAAATAGAACTAGTGATGACCCAGCTGACGTAGCCAATATGTTAAATAATTATTATATAAATATAAATTTGACCAAAGGTGACGCTAATAGTAATACTTATAATTTTAAGAAAAATAATGACATATTAAGTGGTAATAAACATAATTCTAGTATATTTATATTCCCGGTCGATTCCGAAGAAATTGTGAGAACCATACAATCTCTAAAAAATACAACATCGGTAGGATATGATCTCTTGCCTACAAAACTTTTAAAGATTTGCAGTCCTTATATATCTGAACCACTGGCTCATATAGTAAATTTATCCTTTCTTCACGGCGAGTTTCCAAATAGACTTAAAACTACGGTGATTAAACCGATTTACAAAAAAGGTGTCAAGGATGATATAAAAAATTATCGGCCAATAGCCTTGATACCTATCATCTCAAAGGTTTTTGAAAAGATAATGCATAAGCGTCTCATGTCGTTCATAACAAGATTCAAAATATTATGCCCAGAACAATATGGGTTTCAAAAAGGCAAATCCACTTCATTGGCTGCCTTTAAATTGATAGATAGTATTGTGCAATATGTCAATGTAAAAGTACAAATAACAACTATCTTCTTTGACATGAGCCGTGCTTTTGACTGTGTGTCTCATGACATACTTTTACGCAAGTGTGAAGCCTACGAAACACGTGGTGCTGCTCATAAGTGGCTCCAGAGTTATCTGCATAGCAGAACCCAATATGTAGAAATAACTAGTCTTAACGCAAATAACGAAGAGGTAAAGTTGCACTCACAGGGTAAGGTTAATAGCGTTGGCGTGCCTCAGGGTAGTATTTTAGGTCCACTACTATTCCTGTTGTATATAAACGATTTACCTTTGGTCACCAAGTACCAATGTATTCTCTACGCAGATGATATTTCAGTTATAATACCAAAACAAAAAAATCTAAATTTTTATAATAATATTCTACCACATTCACACAGCGCCATCTAGTCCCAAATTAAGCAATTATATTTGCTTGTGTTATGGGTACTAAACAACTGATATACTACTTATATACATTTTTTTTTTTTGTAAATACATACATATTATAGATAAATTACACCCAGACACAGAACAAACAATCATGCTCATCACACAAAGGTTTGTCCTGGGTGGGAATCGAACCCACGACCTCCGGCTTAGCAGTCAGGGTCACTAACCACTAGACCAACAGGCCAGCCAAAATTACACAGAAGAACTCAATAGAGTTATATGTGATATTGTAGGCTGGATGAATAATAATAATCTTAGCGTCAATATATCTAAAACTAAATATATCTAAAACTAAATATATCCAATTTTGCAACAGAGGTAAAATAAGGCAAGACATCGTTTTAAAATACAATGATCAAAATCTGACTCAAGTAGATGAGGCACGTTTCTTAGGCATAACATTTGATGCAATGTGTACGTGGAAACCACATATTGACACACTTTGCAGCAAAATTAATCGATTTGTGTATGCACTTTGGCGACTCTCAAATATTACGAATAAAAAAACAGCATTACAGGCGTACCACGCATATGTGGCCTCAAATATTAGATATGGTATTATATTGTGGGGAAACTCGGTAAAGACAGGTGCAATTTTTATAACACAGAAGCAATGTGTAAGAGCTATCTGTTATGTTGCTCCATGGGAAAGTTGTAAGCCACTGTTTCGTAAGCTATCGCTACTAACTGTTCCCTGTATGTATGTATTTGAAATGTGTGTTCTTGTTAAAACGAATCCTGATTTTTATACTCTCAAAAAAACGGTCTGCAATTTTAATACTAGATACCCTAACAAACTGGTCCTGCCGCCCATAAGAACGGAGATCTGTAGTAGAAATAGTTACGCTATGTCGATAAGATTATATAATCACCTACCACAAAGTGTCAAGGATCTCAGCATCACTAAATTTAAAAGCCAACTGTTCAGGTGGTTAAATGAACAATGCTTTTATTCGGTACAGGAGTATCTAGATTTCAAAATGTAGGTAATTGATGCCAGAAATAATATCTTATAAAATGACATTGTAATGTAGGTATGTACTTTGTGTAAATGTAAGTCAAATAGTGATTCCTTGAGACATTTTCGATGTTTTATTGTAATTATTTTTTGACTCTCCGTGACATTCTGTATTTATTGTAATTGATTTGACTATTCGTGACATTGTTTATTTTGATTGAATTAATCTTTGACTTCTCTTGACATCAGTTTAATAAATCATAATATTTATACATTAATAGACAATAGCAATGTAAAAACAATTTATTATAAGTAATTTTTATTTTTATTACAAATTGCAGTAATATGTAGGATTACATAGGATATGATGTTGACATAAAAATAAGTTAATTATGTATTCAATTATATAAAATATTTGTATGCCATGTAAATGGTAAATGTGCTGGACTATACTATTTGTTATAACGCCGACATGTATCCACATTTAAACAAATAAATTCATTTCATTTCATTTCATTTCATTTCATTTCATATAAAAATGACAGATATAGCAAATTTATAGATAATTTAAAAAAAAAACAGTATTTTTAGTGTTTGGCGTTGAGTATACTAACCAAGGGCCATATCAATACAGGTGAGTTCTCTAGTGCAAGAGTTGTCTTAAAAACAGCGTATTTCGGGATTCTCTTATTCGGGAATTGTTTTCTAAATCACAAGATAGAAGTACGTTATGTAAGTATTAGTCACCACACAACAATGTTCGTGATCGCGATCGTTAATGACCAATCATTCGATCATCGTTAGTTATAATCGATATTCGTTTCGTGATCGAACAACTACCCGTTATTCGTGTGTCCAGAGGGCGCCATGGCGTAATCTTCGTAAAGACTTGTCCAACAAATCGTTTTCAATCTATTTGCGGTACAGTATCGATTGTTTCGCAAAAAAATATTTGAGGTTTTATGCATAAATTGTAATAAGTGTTGCAACATATTACAACCTAAGAAGACTAAAATGAAATTTTTTAAGCTCAAGTTATGTGCCTACATAAATGCCAATAATAGACAAAATTAGCTAAAGATTTAGGTTACCGATGTAAAATAAAATAGTTGATACTAATCCTTATTAATATTATCTATAAATGTGAAAGTAACTCTGTCTGTCTATCTGTCTGTTACGCTTGCATTTCTAAACCGCTTAACCGATTTTGATGAAATTGATATAAAGATAGACTAGACCTTGAAGAACAACATAGGCTCTTTTATTGCGAAAAAATGGCATGAAGGGGTTGAAATAGGATATGAAAGTTTACATAAAAAATTGTCAATGTAAAAGATTAAAATTTTATGCGATAACCGACATTCACGCGGGTGGAGCTTCGAGCAACAGCTAGTTAATCGATATAATTTTAGTATTTTTTTATTGTATTATCATATATAATAATGTTGGTAAGCACTGTAGAACAATGTAACGTATTGGGTTGGGTCCGAGTCTTAAAGTTCACAATGTTCCGTTTATAAGCCCGCGGGAGACATCGAGATGACTGAAGTGCACGATAGGTCTCAGATCTGATGTGGTTGAATACTAGTTTATTACGAATGAATGACAAAGAGTTCAGATTGTTGCTGTATATAGTTACTATAGATCCGCCCTCGCTTCGCTTTGGTATCAAAAAATTCATTGGATCTCGCAACAAACTCCTACGCATAATACCATAGCAATAGTGACGCATTGCATTATTCGGATTTACAAAAGCGCTTAAAATATTGAAATTTAAAAAATGACTGAATATGTTAAGCATAATAAATATAGCCTATGTTACCTGTCCTATTTGTAGCTTTCTAAAAGTAAAATATTTTTTTAAATCGGTTACGTAGAACTTTAGTTAAATTGGCATAAACAAACAAACAAACATACAAAAAATTAAATATTTTCTCTTTATAATATTAGTATAGATTAAAGTGCGAGTTTTTTTATACAACCTTGCTCAGTATTTTGATAAAAGTAAGTATCATTTCTTTATGCACACACTAATTTAAAACAAATATTTATGGATCAGAAAGTTTTTCCCGTTTGGGTATCGAGCAGACAACCTATTGCAGAGACACAAGTAAATACAATTTAAATTAATTATCTAACAACAATATACTGTTTACAAACTATAGAATTAAATAACTTTATATACAAAATTAGTTGTAATACTCAATAACAATAAAAAATATATTTATTATTATAACATAATTCACGAAGAAAATACGTAACGGTTTATTATAATAATATTATCGTAATAAGACAAGCTCGTAGCGCTTACGTAGAAACTCGTTTATGTCTTTTGTTCATGCGCCATCGGCGTAGAACCACACGATGCTAACCTTAAATTGTAATGGTCAACCTCTACGCTTATTTAATTTTATAGTAGAGTTCATTTCGTTTAGTATTTTAATGAGTATTTTGCATGGAGCGACTGTCATCTGATTACCTAATTCCAGAGAAACACGAAACTGTGACACTAAATATATCAGTTGCTATTATCAAAAATTGGTATCGTGGCCTGGAATTATGAGATTTTTCACGACTCGCTAAGATCGAATATATAAATCTTAATTGTTTCTCGATACAATTTTAGTAACCCCGCCAGAAAATCCTTCATAGAGCCGCAGCTATGATCAACAAACTGACAAGACTTAAAAGTTTATGGTGTTTTAAAGGACTACAGATATCTGAATAGATCATATTGTAATCATTGTGTATTTTTGCCGTTTTTTTACATACATATGTATAGCTGCAGCATAGCGCAAGTAATGTCGCTCCTTCCCATCAGATAGTTCGCTTTTTAAACTACTCTTAGCAACAAATATACTACGATAGCATTCAAGAACCAAAACATAATTAAATAATTTATGTAATGGTTACAGTGTTGAACTTGTAATATGAATCATAACTATAATAAAAACCAACAAAATACAAACTACAAAGCATAAATTATTTTCTTTTTCACGCTCCTCGAATAACATTACAACAAAGGTGACGGTCAAATTGCAACAAAACGGAAACTTATTATATCATATGAAATAGTTCCTCTATAAAATTAATTCTACTGCATAATATTTATTAAGTGAATCTCCCGAGTGCGTTCGGGGCTCTTCGGTAATGGTCGGAAACGTTCGGCCTCGGCGCCGTTTCCTACATCTCCGTATCGCTCGGCCTCATTACCACTTCCTCACAAATATTCCACATGCATGCTCACTTAATTCGGTATAACTAGGTCAAAATATACGCTCAAGGACGTTCATCCCGGCTCATTGTGGCGAAATGAATGAGTATGAGCTTTGCCCGTCGGTTTATTGTGACCGCTATTGGAAGTGGACACCACTGCAGGAAAAAGTCCTCTTCTCATATAGAGAAGGCATGAGCATTAATCACTACGCTTGATGATTTCCTTCACTGTCAGTCAGAAATGTTAAAGATAAACTTAAAAAGTGTATATGATTTGAAAAATCACATTGATACTTGCCCGGATTCGAACTTACGATCTCGTGTTTACGAATCGGGTGCCTTATCCACTGAACCATTTCGACTATTAGAGTATTTATTCACTTATTTTCACAGAGATCTGTGAAAATAAGTGTGTCTTTCGTAAATTAGACTAAGATGGTATCTTTCACTGCTATGAGATAGATAAAATGGAATGGCTGGATTCTGGACACGTGTTTTTAATTAAATAAAGGACTATTTTAATTAGGATAATGTATTTATGAGCTCGTAGAACCGACGGCCGTAGGGGCAGAAAGGTTCTGGAGTGTCGACCGCGAACCAGAAGACGCAGCGTGGGGAGACATCTCACAAGGTGGACCGACGACCTTATAAGGGTGGCGGGCAACCGACGGATGAGGGCGGCGAACGATCGGCCACGGTGGCGAAAATTGGGGGAGGCCTGTGTCCAGCAGTGAACGTCTTTTAGCTGATAATAATATGATGATGATGATTTATAAAGACTATTTTTAAAACAGTTTACTGATTGTGCACTAATTAATATCATTAGTAATTATTTAGTTAAAATGTATTTATGTCAGATTTTCATAATTTATTTGATATTGCAAGGTAATGAATGTAATCCGTAATAAATATTATTTACCTTTTGGGAAGTGACCAACGTAAAATTTCTGTTTAAAAATAATCAAATCAATTATATTTTTGCGTAGCTAAAATTGCAGTCCGAATGGGTAAGTAGGTACTTTACATACGACAGTAGTGTGTAGTAACGATATCTTGGTAATCAATTAAAAAGAGTGGCCTGAGTTTCTTGCCAGTTCTTCTCATGGCCCTACCCTACGACATCGAACTGGCTGGAGGTTAATTGGCTGACATTTTGTAATGTTTAACGTTCTTAAGTGTTAATTTAATTACCCCAAATAAATAAATATATTTGACTTTAAAATCCGTGTTCCAGGCGGTAAGTGGATTCGCATCTCATCTCTTTAAATTTATTTTATGACTTAGTAGGAGTGTAAATGAGTAGGTACAGCAAGATGACTTTAAGTTTCATTCGTCAAGAGTGAAACGACTGTGAATAAGACTAATGATAAGGAAATGTAAAAAATACCGTGATAAACAGAAGAACAAAGGTATGTATTTAGAACACTTGCGTTTAATTTTAATGGATTCATCCATTTATTCATCCTCAGTTGTTTAACCATCCTTAGTTGTTTATAAGAAACAACTAAGTATCAATTAAAATAGAAGAATTCATCAGAATATTCAGTGTGTGTAGGAGAAACGGTTTTTCGAAAACAAATAATAATGGTTACCTACTTAACTTACGTAGTAAAATTCAAAGTAGCCACCACCAATAGGCATCTCAAGAGAAGCGGGTTCAGACTTGCTACGAATTCGACTTTTACACATTTATTTACAGATTTCCTTACATGCACCTATAACAAGCCATTCTAGGAGAAATTTTGTGCCACAAATTTAGTGTTCAACCCTTTTGCTGCCATCCCCTACTGTATGTCTCTCACTTTATAAACTAGTAAATCTCTTACTAGGGGTATTGCACTCTTTATTACTAATTTAAGCAGCCACTTATGAAACGTCATACGTCGCAGGGTAGTCCCAACTTTTAACACATTGTCTAGTTAAGTGGGAGCGGCGGGCGGAACGTACCGTTACTGCACGGGTGGCATGACAAGCGGCTCACACCTCGACACCGCACAACACTAACCTCGCTCTGTGACCTGATGAGTGACGTCATCGAAAATCACCTGCTTCCCTTTTATTTTTTTCTTAAGACGAAAGCTATTCCCAAGTTAATACACACCTTCAGTAGAAAAGAGCCTTAAAAAGGGATACATATACAAAGATGCCTATCTGGTGTTAATTGCTACAAAGATTTAAAATAATTATATAGCATTTCATATTTTATATCTCTTTGCCACAAATTAAGCGATGTATCCAACCAGCTGACAGCTGTAATCTTGACGACTTTTCTCTACGAAATCTAAAACGATTATCGATTTATCTCTAACTGTCAATTGTAAAATTCGTTGCAGAAACCAAAACAGTAAGTTTAGCCGAAGCTACCAAATAGATTGCCTATTCCAATGCTTACAGTTAGTCACAGCTACAGGCAAGAAGGTGAAATTGTTCGTCTACGAGTATATCTTTTAACCCCTCTCTACTTTATACGTAATGCAGAATATTCAGAGATGTAATAGTCATTTTGATATCAGGATTGGCCGTGACGCCTCCAGTTGAGAAGGAGAACCATCCTATTTCCTTACCGTGATTATACGAGGTAAGGGGCATCAGCGTTATTTGTAAAAATCAAGTAAAATTATAAAGCCTTTTTCTACTGTTATCTCAGTATCAGTAACATGGATTGGTGAAGAGTAAAACTAAATTTCTCTTTGCCTTCAAACAACTCGCAAAACACGAAATTGCTACGCCTAGGCACTCTTTTATGATGCGTATTGTATCACTATAACATCAAAATAACAGTATTTTTTACAAAACAAAAATCTATGATTTGACAAAAATGCTATATAAAATATTTGTTATGTAGATATCGTGAAGAAAAGCCTCTGTAATTTGTTCCGTGAAACGTCTTGTAAAATATTAATTAGTATCGAGAGTAAATAATAGCGGTATGGGGTTTTCAGGATAATGAAATCACTAGGTATAAGGTAACACTCGGTTCGTTGACATTATTTTAATTGAAAGCTACAAATTTACGACAAATATTATTAGCATAGGTACTTAATTAATTTGACATTCTACATAACATTGACATTTAGTAGGTACCTATTTCATCTAAAAATGATGACAATTTTTTTTTATTTATTAAAAGAAATCATCATTATTAAAAAAATTGATTAATAGCCTCAATTTGTAGTAGGACATCGATTTATTTATAATTAATAATAGATTATAGATGACGCCAAGAGCATTTTAACCACTAGGTACGGTTAAAACATTGGCTATCACAGTCATATAAACATATGATAACAAAATCATAAAAGTTGATCAAAAACTAACAGGACGTATCAATAACTTGACTGCACCTCAAGAACTACAAAAAATCCTATTAATATTATAAATGCGAAAGTTTGTATGTGTGTGTGTGTGTGTGTGTGTGTGTGTGTGTGTGTGTGTGTGTGTGTGTGTGTTTGTGTGTGTATGTGTGTGTTTGTTACCACTCAGTGCCTTATCGGCTGAACCGGTTTCAAAGAAAATTGGTATGTAGTAAATTCGGTGCCGCAGACGGACAAAGCCTCTTTTTATCCCGAAAATCGGTCTGGTTCCCGATGGATACAAGAAACCATATTTTACGCGCTACACGCGGAAAGCTAGTAAGATTATAAATTATTTCGTGTTTCATCAATGAGTAATTACTACAAAACGACAGGTGCTAAACGGTCCGTAGTATCTAGTTTCCATTACAAGAATCTTCAATTTTAACCGACTTAAATCAAGCAATGCTTCGTTACATTGGAAAAGTAACACAGGCCCTGAATAAATGCACTATAGCTTTGAGAAATGAGAACAATAGTACAATAAATTATCTTGCGGTAAATTGTCAAATCTATAGACGAAAATATAGTTCGGCAGCTGTTCAAATTGTTGTCTTGGCAGGCTTCGATGCAAATAAGCTATGCTTTTTATTCCGTTCAAGCGTAGCGGGGTCACAGAACTAGTACAAATATAATTTTGTTGAACCGACTTAAATTATCTTATTTCTATTGATTTATTTTTCCACTGTATAAGTATTTAAATCGATTAAGAGGTCGTCGGTGTTGTATGAAAAGTATGAGTGTATGAAGTCTAGTGTACGACCTACACGCTTTGCTACAAGGTCCTGTTAGTAATACTTATATTTAAAAATAAAATAGGAAATTTGTTATATAATTAATTATGCACTTATTGTATTTTACGTTAGGAGTTCAAATTAATGTTTTAGATACGTACGAATAGCTGCAGATTCGAATCACACTCATTTATTGACTAAGAACCTAAGTAAGGCTGTCTTCATTTTGTAAAATAGCAGAGACATTGGAACAATTTCACCATAATTATAAAATAATTTTGCGTTGATCCTTTATTATAAGTACTATTTTTCTAGAAAGAGCACCTATATATTAAACCCGGGGCATTGATTTTGGGCAGGTTGCAAAGCCACTCGTTGCTAGACCAGTATAAAAAAAATATCTTATTACAGGCGTAAATTTGGTTTTAATGTTTTATAAACTCCTTAACAGAATTAATAATGCTCATCTATAAAACCTAGGCTAGTTTTATTTACACATTATGTATGCGAGAATGTAAAAAGGCGGGAATTTTCTTTGAAACATTGAAGAAAGTAGATAGATCGTTTAATATAATGCCAATATAGCTGACATTGTTTGCCATTATTCATAAGTATCCATCATTCCATTATCCACATTTATTCGGTACAAAATAAAGTCAACGTTTTACAAACGCTGAAACCCATTTCACGCATCATATTTCCATACTGTACTCACCTCAATGTTAGCACCATTTTGCACTAAGCGAACCACAACAACACTGGCTCATTCAATAACACTACCACTAAAAATCTAATCACTACACGCGATTGCTCAAGCCTCAAGAGCGTGCGTAAGTTCTCGGGGTATTGTACAAAGGTTACACGCGGCCGTCTCTCACGGCGCACGATCATCAAGTGTTGAAGTTGGAACTGCTGGGCCGTGGTCCACCGTGCCTCTTCATCCGCGTAACACTTTACTCGAGAGGGGCTAATCACTTCCAAAACTATTTAAAAGAAACAATGTCCAGGTGCGCTTTGCCCGCCGTCACGCTCAATCCGTTGCGACTAATGCCAGTTCAAGCAATTAGCCTGTTAATGAAATCACAGTCAAGTAAGCAACGCAGAGCTCGCTATGTACTTTTTAAATGTGTACCTACTGGACAAAGAGATTAAATTAGTTAAATGTATTTGGTACTGAAAATTGGATTTTGTGACTCCTAAATGAAGTGTGCGACAATTTTGACTTAATATTGTGTCCATTTGTATTTATTATTTAAAAATCAATTCGATTTTACCAAATACAAAATTAATAAAACCTATTTCTGGAGATATTACGTTATCTTAGTAACTGTAGGTACTAAGCGACACCGTTTAAGGACCTAGCTAACGAGCAAAATGCCGATTATGACCTTACAGTGCAAGGGTTTAGTTATTAATAATATAAATTAAATGTAATACAAAACTAAAAACTGAAATGGCTCTATTGTATTTGTATTTCTTTGGTGATTATATTATTTTAAACCTTCTTTTTTGAAAAATTTACTAATTTTCCTAGTGTTTTTGTTAGAAACACTATAGATCCTCTGTCATTGTCTCCATTGGCAGTTCATACGTTTATACCCTCGTGTTTGGCTTGCTAAGTGTGATAGGCACTCTCTACATGTGCGTGCGAGTACCTAATGTACCTATTGTGAAAGAGTTTGTATATTCTATTCCCAACTTTATAATCTACGTGCCAAGTTTGTCTGTGTTTTTAAAATCTATCGCGACTAAAACTCGACTTCACACAAACAGAGCTAATGATGATTGATTTGTATTTTAGATATTGTTTTTATAAGAACAAAATTAATAAATTGATACTTGTTTAAGAAAACATAAGGATCATACATAACAGTTACTTTATCAAGACGGTATAAAAAAGGCTGGCTGAACCTTAGCGGCCTTTTCCAGTAGTATAGATAACTATTATAGTAGTATACTATTTCCAGTAGTATAGATAACTTTTGCAGTCCTATAGATAACGCAAATACAATCTAGTACAATAATAAGGAAGAAGATGTACTATTGTCATAGCTTAGCCGCCATAGTGATGAATGACCAGAAAATAAAATAAGATGCTTACAGATTTTGGTATTTCATTTTATTATCATCTTTTCAAAATAACAAACAAAACAGTTAAAAAAAACATACGACCCGAATTGATAACCTCCTCCTTTTTGAAGTCGGTTAAAAATTATAGAAGTACCTCATACAATGTATATCTGCCATCGCACGTAAGGTACTGGTTTTACAACTGACACTTTTTAAAGTCACTTTTTATTTTGTAATGTTTAATGACAAGATGTTAATACATGGTTTTACATCATCTCTTGTTTTGTATGTGTACACAGATGTTTCAATAGAATACTCCGAAGATTTTCTCCATGCGCAGCAGTAGGTTAAATCCTACCACCAATGATGTCACCGTTACTACACCAATTGTAATTTTCATTGGCCTGCAAAGATTAATTAATAATATACTTTTGATGTTAAGTTCGAGAGTGCTCTTGACGCGTGTTAGAAACGACCATCTTTTTAAAGATTTACTGCAAAAGCTGCGGATAACCTTATGCTCACGGAGAAGCGTTCCGCACATGTGTTTGTATGATAGACGCGCTTACTAAAAACCCGCAGTATACCTACCGCAGTCTCATGTTTTTGGACGACTCTGAGGTGGAACCTGATCAGAGCACGCAGGTGTATCGTATTTCTCCAAAACGCGTTGATGGAATCATCATCATCATTTTATCAGAAAGACGTCCACTGCCATCTCCTTCAAGTGTCACTTTAACTGATCCTAAGCTACCCACATCCATTGGTTGTCCGCCAGCTTTATCAGTAATTTTCTTTTTTTGTCGTTTCAATTTAATACGGACTGATACTCACATGTCAGCATTGTGGAAGTATATAGCACTTCTGAGCGTATAGTAGACGAGCTGCATATAGCAGTAGATGATGTAGTACAGCGCCAGTGCCGTTGCAGTCACCGACAGCTGCACCAATTGCACTACTTCTGCGATTACTTGCCAGGTCGTGCTGCATATCTGTAATACACAAACAACATTTATCATTGACCGTGTAATAGCCGTTCTAGAATATGAAAGAGCACAACACCTTTCCTGAGTTTCGCAAGAGGCGACTAAGAGAATACCAGGAAGGGTACAGGTACAGCCTGCATAGCGTGATGACTGCGGTCAGCACCTTCTCTATGTGATGAGTAGTCTTCTGTGCTATATTTTGTTATAACTAGGTACTTTGGAAACATGTCATTAGGACCACCACAATTTTTTTTTATAAAACAACACCAAGGAGCTAAATATAATTTGGTTAGAAACAACGCATGCAAGATGAAACTTGCTAAATTGTGTATGTCGAACCATATTCTCTTTAACAAAATCATATACGTACTTGCGTATTGACTCTAAAAAACCGGTTAAGTGTGGGGCGAACTCGCGTAACGAGGGTTCCGTACAAACTTGTAGTTATAAAAAACATGGACGACATACAATATCTTTTGATTGCGTTGACAAATTATATCTTTGACTTTTGCACAGCTTCAAGCGGTAGAGTATTCGATATAAATTACAGCTTGATAACTCCACGCGTTACTGAGAAAAAGGTCTTGTCAGACAGACAGACAGGGAGGGAAAAATACATTCAGGTTTGTTTCCGATGTAACCGGCTGATATTTAATACCCTTTTTTTTTTTTTTTTTTTTTTTTTTTTTTATACGTGGGAAATGCATTACGCATACGCACCCGCCCGGGCAAGGCGGGGGTTATGTCGGACTCTCCGACCGCACTCAAAGCGCGGCCAGCATACCGACTAAAACCCACGGTGTTCCTCCAGACGGCCAGAGTGTCGGGGTCACGGGAGTCGCTTGCGCATTCATCCGCGACCCCGACGGGCCATGGCCCGCTCACCGCGAGCGGGCCCCGTCCGATTTAGGGGCCTAGCCCCCCCTCCTTCGAGAGGCGCGTGCGGAACACGCGCACTGCCGTCTCGGGCCCGTGCTGTTCGGGCGGCGACTGCCCGATCGCCGCCCGCAGGCCAACTCGGCCGCAGAGGATAGGGAGAACGGCGCATCGCAATACCGACACTCCTCTTCCCCTGCGGCCCCACCGCGTCCGCAATCTGGCGGTTGCGGCCCCGCCGAGGCCGCGGAAGGTAGGGAGAGCGGCGCACCGTTATACCGGCACTCCTCTCCCGCCGCGGCCCCGCCACTCCTCAGCCGCAGTGTCGCCGAAGCAACACTGCAGCCCGACCCAGTTGCGGTGCCGCCCAAACAGCACCGCAACCCACCAGAGCCACTCCATCGTGGGCTTACTGGCAAAGCCCAGAGGAGCGGCGCCTCCTTGGGGTTCCTCTTGGTTCACCGTGGTCCTTGGTAACCACGGCTACTAAGCCCCCCCGCCGCGACAAGGCGAGAACCCCGTTGGGGGGGTGATATTTAATACCCTTATTTAACATAAAGCAACTGCGGATTGATTTTCACAACTACAGAACAGCACTAGACTAGAAGTCAGACTTGTCAGGCTTCTGAGAACTGAAACAAGTGAACGTATTTCCAAGACACGAAGACAACAGGTAAGAGAGAAAGAGACCTCAACGTCAACTGATTGCGACAAATGTGCTAAACCTCTGAGATATATCGATCCACGCGTCTATTACTTAGTTACGAGACGACACAAAAAACATTAGTAGTACTAAGCCAGCCCTTTCAAAAAATCTTACCGTATAAAACTGACACCAATTTTATTCGTATTGACAAAACGAGAGCATACGGTTTTCTTTAATAAACTAACAGCTTTGAAGGACCACAAGATTATTAGGTCACAAACACATTATCCACACAATAGATATTCTTCAATCACATTACTTTGGTTTGAATCAGTTTTTATTATCAATGCTATCAATACCTACATGCGTTGGTCGTGTGTCGAAGAAAATACCCGTGACACCCACAATGATCGTGGTAAATTGACTGTAAGTGCCATTTATACAATACCTCATACCAATTCCACCTATCTAATGTCTGAGCGAGTAACACAGTTAGTATGCCTTAAAGGCATGTAAGTAAAAAGAATAAACGGTTTTGGTACAGTAGTACAACTAGTACATCATTGCTAGTTTAAGCGTTAATGAATCGGATTGACTGGAAAAGTGGTTTTCCTCTGAAATGTCAACATAAAGTACCTATATGAAATTAATAATACTAATATTTTGTATTTAGTTCAGTGAGTGAGAGCACCGGAAACTTTATCTTTCTCCTCTGTCATTACGTTCTCCATCATAGTCGACAACGTGACCGTGTTTCCTTAGCATTGCTTTTGCGATAGAGTATGCTTGAATTTTGCCACCTAAGTTGAATAAAAAAGTATCTGAAATTCTGACAAATTCTTTCAACAAACTTGTTCTACTAACAAAAGATAGTCGCACGCAACTTTGTCGATACAGATAGTCTTCATAAAGCTGTTCAGCTTTAATGGCAAACAATAGAGTGCATCTGATGGTAACCGTAACGTATGAACATGGCTGTGCGATTGAAGAAATAATGCTAAAAAGCACAACCCAATCATTCTCAAGCGGAGGAGGGGATGAGTGACATTTTTCGGTCGAATCGGCTCATACATGCAAAAATCGAACTAGTTGCACGCTATGATTTCCGCTTAGGTCTCCCATTAAAAAAAAACACTTAGGACCGTAGCTACGAAAAACATGTATCTAAGATATTTGTTTTTTAAAACGTTTTATCGAAGTTTGTCTAGCATGCGGTTTACAAGCCTAAAAATTTCTCTTTTTAAAAAATTTGACATGCAATTAAACAGTGCTACATTTACCCATCACTAACTGTCCCTAAACAACTCATTGTGCTATTGTTACTTGTTTGGCCAAAGCCAGCAATTGGGCACAGCACCGATATGCTCATTATTTAGTCTTTATAACTGTCTAGAACTTAAATTGGCTAAAATCTCTTAACAATTTACACAGACACAGAATAACACAATCTTTCATGAAAGCTTCTATTTCTAAAGATGTTCATGATAGAATTACACAAAAAGATAATGGCAGTTTACTTACTTATTCAAAAGGTCTAAGAAATTAAGTAGTGGCAAATGCGATATAATCATCCAAGATAATATTTTACAACAAATGTCATCAACAAACATATGTAATTGATTTTTCCTAAAACAAATGTTACTCCAAGGAACACGATTACGGTACAGTCCAATTCAGCTTACCTCATTTTACTGTACCTACTTGGTCTTAACCTAGAGAGATCCATATCTACTTTGTTAAATTAAACATTAACAAACATTAAACAGCGCAACCTCAATTGAGTTCATCAAACAAGGTTTCATTTAGTAAATAAAACAATTAATAACAACATACTTCCTTTTCCTTTACCATTCGTATATCGTGTAGTTGGATTCTTTAATGTTGATTTTCTAAACCTTTTACTTATTCAATTTACTAAAACAATTTTTCTTTGTAATTTTTTTTTATTCTATTAATTTGTTTCCTGGGGCTTTTAGCCACATAATAAAATCATGTAATTAATTATCTTTTACAATTATAGAAACTCAAGATATTTTGGTCATATCATAGTATGGTTGTCTCATGGTGGAAGCACGCATGTCTTAGGTTGCGTTTCCATTGACGCGGAACTGGGCGGAGTGGAGAGAAGAAGAGCAGTGAAAAGTGGCAAGTGTTTCCATTGAAGCGGAGTG
Source organism: Parascotia fuliginaria (assembly GCA_963082885.1). NCBI lineage: Eukaryota > Metazoa > Arthropoda > Insecta > Lepidoptera > Erebidae > Parascotia > Parascotia fuliginaria. The sequence continues at coordinate 10,265,292 of OY720186.1, forward strand.
GAGTGATCTACCTGAGTAGACCAAAGCTGGATACAGTCGCGTTCCGATCAGTTAAATTTATTCAAGTCCACCCTTGGTCCAACGCTTCATATACCACCACTACAGTCCGCTCGACTTTGTTTTGTCCAGCTCGGGGCCGCGTATTTACATATATCATTTGAAAGCCTACTCAGCTCGCTCGGCTCCGCTAATACTGATTCCACTGACGCGGAGTGGAGATTTTGAGCCCTGTGATTGGTCAATTCAAGGTCCGCTCCTTTCCACTCCGTTTAACTCCGAGTCAGTGGGTACGCACCCTTACGCACGTGGAAGGGTTTGCAAACACGGTATTAAGCAACTACCAAATGTGAGTGAGAAAATTCTAAGATAACCTCTTGCTTATTAGTTATTTATTTATTAGTAGAATTTTAGTAAAAATTTATCAAATCGGTAACGTAAATTTTTACTTAAATCGTTGCAAACAAACACACAAACATACAAAAACTCAAATCTTTTCTCTATATAATATTAGTTTAGAAAAGACTATCATTTAAACGGGAAGTTTGCTCCGTAAATGTTAGGTAGACTTACATGGTGGTAAAGATTTAAACAGCACACAGTGTAGGACAGGTATAACAATATACACATAACAACAATACCCCAACTATTTAAACAGATTTTACTAATGCATAATAAAATCTAAACAACTAAGATATAATTTATAAAAAAGATAATCTTTAATTTAAATTAAGTAAGTACCTAGTAAAAAAACCTTCGTACCATCCGTAGTATCATCCGGCTTATCATACCTACCTACTTATTGTTTTTAAAATACTTAATTCACGTATTTTAGTTATTTAATAAAACTAAACGTGTCTTGAAATTCCTTTCATAGTTTACGTCACGAGGCTTTCAAGGGTTTCGCGAATTGAAAGGTAATTTCGTAGCAATTTAAACAATGCTACTTATTAAATAATTCTAAATCTGTATAGGTTCGCTAAAGTTTGAATAAACTCTGAAACTTTGTTCCTTTTTAAGATAAATAGCAGTAATTATGGTGGATAGATGGATAAGTCATATTAATGAAAACAGAATGAAGCCATTATGAAACCGTGTATTGAAAAACTACCACATTAGCTAAGTTTTATATTTTCATGAAAAATCCTGGAAAATTTGACTACGAATTGTCTGCTTTATACTATCAGAATTTACAATATTTTGTCGCTAATTATAGGTACAATCAAAAGATATTAATATTAGTATTCCAATTATTTTACATTCATAATAATTTAGTTATTTTTAAACAAAAGTCTCAAGCAGAACAAGCTGTTCATAATTCATATACCTATCCTTAAACTAACAAATTAAACAAACTATTACGTAAACATTAAAAAATGTACATTTAGAATGTAGCATTGCGCAGGCGTGGCCGCGTCACGATCCTAGTATCGATGGTATCATACTTCACGAGCATCCATTACCTAAGCCTTATTCCTACGCCGGCAAGCACAATCGCCACGTTCAACCACATTATCGCTAAATTCTTACTTTACGATATTCATAACCAACTGATTATCTCAAAGCTCAAAGGACTTGTTTTAAGCTTCATAAGACAGTAGTAAGTACTGTTGCAAAGGTGCGACATACGTGCAACACGTTTTGTAGCTGTGATATGTAAGCCTTAGGTAGCAATGTTAAGATACCTATAGTCAGATATTTCTTTGACACATTATGACATTAGGTAAGTCCTAATAAAATAAATAACTCCATAAGTACGTAGTGTATATGAACAATATTGTACATAGTATCATCATCCTACCAGCCCGCTATTATTCGACTGCAAGAAAAGGCCTCTTCTCATAATAATAATAATAATAATAATAAAAATGTAATGCAACACAAGTGTAAGCACGAGCATTTTTTTATCTCTTTAAATTTAATTAATTTTTCCAATATTTTTTGATATACAGTGCACATAATTGAATACAAAAACAATATAAAAGTAAAATATCGCCCTTTTTGAAGAAATCCTTTTTAAGATGATCAAAAAACGTAAAGAAATGATAAAATTAAGTGAAATAGCTCCTGACAGCTGACAGATACAAAAAGAATAATGCTAAGCTGCTAATACCTATGATAACAAGATCGAAACGAGCAAAATTAGCACAAATACCACCTTGCGACGTCGCCAACACCTGTGCATCGGCGGGGGAGAGGCCGACCACCAGCGTGCCTGGGATCCCGCGGCCCACCTGCTGCGAACAGGGTCCCCGCTGATAGCGGTAATGTGCAGCGTATGCGATGGTCCGACATGGGCGACAACAAATAAGAACGTCATGCGCGCATATTTTGCGGCAATAGAGGGAGGAACCAACCTCACTGCGTATCGCTATAGAATGCTTGCTCTGTTTCAGGATCTTGAACCATCTACCAATGTTACAGCTCAACGGTTATCGGATCAGGTACGAGCCATCCAACGCTGTCGGATGTTGGATGATGCTGTACTTGATCGGCAGCGCTCAGAGTGTGTACAATCTACCGCTGCCATCTCCATCCAAGAATGTCAGATTGAGACTAATACTTCACGGACTACGCCACAAATGCAGAGTGTTGTTAGCCTGGATGGAGGTGACAGAACGCCTATTGTAGACACTCAATGCAATGAGGAGGTATGGGACACTTTTAAATGTGCGATTGATGAATATCGATACACACCTCTAGAATTTAGACCTCGTCTTCCTCGGTTACCGATGCATAGAAGAAACCTAGCGCTAGTAAGTACCCTTGACTCACTTCTACCGGACTACTTTGATCATAGTCAAAATCTAAGTGATACGCATTCAAATCTGTATTGTGCAGCTGTCGCGGTATGTCGATTGGCGGGTGTCAACTTTCCAACTTCTGACACCCCTATGCCACGCAGGACTGCTGCGCCAGTCTGGCAGTGCAGGATTGAACAGCGTATTGCTAGAGCAAGGGTGCTTATTGGCAAGCTAATCTGCTTTAGGAATGGAAATATACGTCCGAGAGTGATGCGCTTTGTGAACCAAGCATTCTCGGGGACGGGAGTTAGTCCCCACGACTACTTATCTCGGGTCACAGAGCGCATCGACTTCCCAAAGCAGAAGGTATATGCATGGGCTAACCGAATTGGCAGATACAGAAAACGAGTGGATCGATATATGATCAACCGCATATTTCAAAAGGACCAAAGGTGGGTATATAGGAGCTGGGAGCAATCAAATTCTGAGACCCATGATGGTAAGCTGCCGGATGCTACTGCCACAAGAGAGTTTTGGAGTAGCGTCTGGTCGGTACCAGTTAATCACTCTGAAGGTGACTGGATGCGAGATGTCAAGCAAACATGTGAGCAAGTTACAGAAATGGATAGCGTAGTCATCACAGCTGAAGACGTAACTAATTCAGTCCGTCCTATGGCTAACTGGAAGTCACCGGGACTGGACGGACTGCACAACTTCTGGCTGAGATGGCTACGCAGCTCGCATGTTCGATTGGCATCTCAATTTCAATCTACACTGAAGAGTGGATTGCTACCAGACTTTCTAACGACAGGTTATACTCACCTGCTCTATAAGACAGGTTGTACTACGGAACCCGGTAATTATAGACCGATTACGTGTTTACCATCGGTCTATAAACTTCTTACGTCCATTCTGCGAACCAAAATTACTAAGCATTTAGAATTTAATTCAGCTATGTCTATCTCTCAGAATGGATGTAGGAAAGGGGCCCGTGGTACTAAGGAGCTCCTCCTTATCGATGCGACCATTAGCCAGCAGGTTCGCCGCAACCGAAAGGATTTGGCGACATGCTGGATAGATTATAAGAAGGCATTTGATTCCGTGCCGCATTCATGGCTCCTGAGGGTGCTGGAGTTATATAAAGTAGACCCTAAAATACGCACCTTCTTGGAGGCATGCATGCGGCAATGGAAAACAGTTCTTATCTATCCAGGATGTCGACAAAACCCGGGTATTAGCGAACCGTTATGGATTAGGCGTATCTTCCAGGGTGACAGTCTGAGTCCCTTATGGTTTTGCCTAGCACTGAACCCTCTTAGCTCAATACTGGAGAGTTCAGGGTTAGGTTATAGGCTGCGTAGAGGTGGTCAGATAATATACCACCTGCTATATATGGATGATCTTAAATTATTTGCGCCAACTGAACCCCAGCTGAAAGAGTTACTGAAGTTAACTGAAGACTTTAGTAAATCTATCAACATGGCTTTCGGAGTGGACAAGTGTGCAATCATGCATGTAAAGTGAGGCAGGGTAGTAGAATCTGATGGAATTCAACTATCTGATTTTACTCATCTTAGGTCACTTCTAATCGCTGACGCCTATAAATACTTGGGTATGTCGCAGTCAATGGGCATTAAAGAGACAGATATGAAACAATCATTACAGGAGCGCTTTTTCAGCCGCCTTAAAAAAGTATTAAAAAGTCACTTGTCAGGCGGCAACAAGGTGCGCGCCTGAGAGTACTTGCACAGACATAACCAAGTAGCTAGGATCATCCACCAGCAAATTGCTCTGCGATACAATCTTTTGAATGTCGAGGTGCCGTACTACAGGTACGACCCAGAGCCAGTTCTCGAGAATGGTCGCGCGACATTGTACTGGGATCGCTCCATCATCACAGACAGGACTATTATAGCTAACAAGCCTGACATTGTGGTGGTGGATCGATCTGAACGCCTTGCAATGATAGTTGATATTACCGTCCCTCATGACGAGAATCTCATGAAGGCTGAGAAAGACAAGCAAATAAAATATCTTGATTTAGCCCATGAGATTGTTGACATGCGGAATGTGGACTCTGCTGTCATTGTGCCGATAGTCATTACTGTAAATGGTTTAATAGCAAAGAGCCTCGACCAACACCTAAAGAGGCTCGCATTAGGTGGATGGGTCAAGGGCCAGATCCAGAAGGCAGTGCTTCTCGACACGGCACGTATTGTTAGGAGGTTCCTCTCTCTAGAACCCTAACCGCCGGTAGCTTGAACTCTAGTTGCCGGTGGTAATCTATTTTTTATATTTTTAAATGTGTATTTTTTTATGTATAAATATATATTTGTTTAATTTTTTTTTTTTTTTTTTTTTTTTTTTTAATAATAATAATAACTTTATTTGTCCAAAGTGCATTACAAAAAATACCACATATTATATTATACATAGATATACACAATAGTACAATTTGATGTCCACATGCAGATCACAGGCGCAACAAAACCAGACTCCCGAGCTAGGATTAAACCTGTGTTACGGGTAGTCAAAGGATTATTGCGTCAGCGCTATTAACACGAAATACATTTGCATAGGTATATCTATGCCTAATAGTGGCATTGAATACCAGTCCCTAAACTAGGCATGCCTGTTTACTAGGGACCAGTGGAATAAAGAGAAATAAAAAATGAAAAAAGATCCATGAGAAATAAGCAACTTACTACTAAAAGTATGTTGTCACCTACTATTTGTATGTAGTTAGTGTCTTGTGTGAGTATGTATGTGTATGCGAGTTGTGGCAGTTTGACTAAGAGATGTATGTTGATCTGTATTAGGTAAATGGATAAACTCGTATCATGTCACGACTTTGGTTAAACTGGGGTTACTTAACCACTTGTAGAAGTTGTTCCGTTTCAGAGTAACTAAGACTTTTGAGCCATGTTTGAAGTTTATTTTTGCATTCAAACCTATTAAGGGGGTAAATATATAGAATTTTGTTGATTTTATTATACAAAAAATTGCTAATAAATTGATTGTGTCTGCTTGCCATTGAAGTTTTGTGTCTGACTGTGGGACATACTTTGTCTGATCTACATTTTTGTTTGGAGAGGTTGGGGTTGTACGTTATTGAAGTGTGCTTTTTATGTACTGTCTGTAGAACAAAAAGCTGTCTCACTGTTAAAACTGGTATATCAGTATATAGTCTTGCAGTGGGATACCGAAATGGCTTTTTCAACATCACTTTAAGTACTGCTCTCTGAGCTCTTTCCAGAGGTAAAAGTAGGGTTTTTCCTGCTCCACCCCAGGAAGTGATGCAGTAGGATATTATAGATTGGCATAGCGCATAGTAGGTCATTAAGAGCGTATTGTGATCTGCTGAATTGCGTAGGAGTTTGAACACATATATTAGTTTTCTGGTACGACTTGTTAGCTTACTTATGTGGTGTTGCCATCTTAAATTTTGATCTATATGTATGCCAAGATATTTAACTTCAGAGGCTTTGGTAAGTGGCACACAATCGCAGTTAGTATTAAGATATTGCATGTGGCATTTATGTGCTTTTATTTCAAATGTATGTGGTGGTGGAATCGTTGCGGTATTATGAGTAAAAGTAATATAGTTGGTTTTACTCAGGTTTAGGGTAAGTAGATTAAGTGACATCCAGGATATGACCTTTGCAAGTGCCGTTTCAGCGTTGGTTTTAACTGCGTTCCAAGATGTTCTCCGTATTATAAGGGCAGTGTCATCAGCATATGTTACTATACTGCAATTAGGTATTTGGAGTTCACATAGGTCGTTTATGTATAGTATAAAGAGGGTGGGACCTAGGATGCTGCCCTGGGGTACACCGAAGCTAAGTACCTCGTCTGCACTAATATAGCTACCAATTTTGACTGCCTGTGTTCAATTAGAAAGGTAATCTTTAAATAATTGCAGTGCCGTTCCTCTTACTCCAGCTTTTTCAAGCTTTTTAACTAGGATAGGTGTAGAGACCGTGTCAAAGGCCTTAGAGATGTCTAAAAACATCCCCAAGCACCTTTCCTTTCTATCCAGACTCTCCACTACTCCATTGACGAACGTTAGGATTGCTGCTTCAGTTGACATATTCTTTCTGAAACCGAATTGGTTCGGTGATATAATGTTTTTACATTCTAAGTAGTTTACTAAACGGTTGTTTAGAGCTTTTTCTATTAGCTTGGACATAGCCGGCAAGACAGAAATAGGTCTATAGTTACTAATAGTGTCTGCATCACCATTTTTATGGAGTACTATTGCTCTTTTGAAAATATTTGGAAAGACTCCTGTGGAGAAAGACAGCTGACAGATATGTGTGAGTAGAGGAGCAAATATTGAAGAAGATTTCTTTAGAATGGCAGAGGAAATGCCATCCAGACCAACAGCACAATCCTGGCGTAAGCTTTTAATTAGTGCCTCCATCTCTTTACAATCTACGTCTAATAAAACTAAGGAATCGCATTGGGCTGTTTGAGTATTATGTGAATAAAGAAGAGTTGATGCATCGTTGGTAGTTTGGCAGTTGTTGATTTTATTACTAAATCTCTTCCAACACTACTAAAGAACACATTAACGTCATTAACAGACTGTGAAGGGTTTTCCCTGATTTTCAAGAGAGCCATTGAGGGTGATGAATTAGTCTTAGAGTGTGTTATAGTTTTAATTGCATTCCAGGTAGCCCTGATATTGTTTTTTGCACTTAATAGTAAATTTTGTTCATAATTTCTTTTTAACTTTTTAAGCAGTTTATTTATAAAATTCCTATAGCGTGTATATGTAACTCTCAAAGTAATATTAGTAGGATCCTTTTTTTGCGCTATGTGTAATTTATCGCGGTTACGAATACAGCGTATTAGACCTGATGTGATCCATGGTTTAATGTTTAATTTTTTACAAGATATTCTATATATTATATATATTAAATAAAGAGAATAATAATAATAATATTCTACCACATTCACACAGCGCCATCTAGCCCCAAATTAAGCAATTATGTTTGCTTGTGTTATGGGTACTAAACAACTGATATACTACTTATACACTTTTTTTTTTTGTAAATACATACATATTATAGATAAATTACACCCAGACACAGAACAAACAATCATGCTCACCACACAACGGTTTGTCCTGGGTGGGAATCGAACCCACGACCTCCGGCTTAGCAGTCAGGGTCACTAACCACTAGACCAACAGGCCAGTCATAGTTCACTAAAATCAGATTCTGATTAAATCTGAGCCAGACAGTATCTTCTTTCTTTCCGAAAAAGGTACTCAATGCGTTCGGAGTGCAACGCGAATGAATGATTTCATATAATTTCAACTGTATTATTGAAAAAAATATAGGTAGGTAAAACAAAACTAAAACTACCACCATACTTGTACCAATGTCACGAACGACTAATCAGATATAGCATCATTTACTAAATACTGCCTCGTAGGTATTATGTTATCGATGGTATCCTGCATATGCCTGTGGTAAAGAGATTTCCCTCTTAACCCAGTTTTTTTTTTTTTTTTTTTTTATACGACTAAGGTGAAAAACAAGCATACGGCCCGCCTGATGGTAAGCAGTTACCGTAGCCTATGGACGCTTGCAACACCAGGAGCATCACTAGCGTGTTGTCGACCCTGTTAAAAACCTTTTAACTCCTTTCTTGAAGAACTCCATGTTGTAGTCTCTCGGGAAAACCTCGACGGGGAGCTCATTCCACAACCTTATCGTACGAGGGAGAAAGTTTCTCTGAAACCTCACTGTACGGGACCTAAGAGGTTCTAAGGTGTGAGGATGAACTCCCAGCCGATGGCGGGAGGTGCGATGATAAAAAGTGGCCGTTGGCACCATCCTAAACAATTCCTCAGAACACAGCCCATTATACAGGCGATAGAATACGCATAAGGAGGCAACGTCTCTCCTTAAGCCTAGTGATTCAATACCGCCTGTTAGCTTGGGATTGTCGACAACTCTTACAGCACGCCTTTGGACCGCGTCAAGCGGTCATTATTATTTCATGTAATCGGATCGAGATTCAGTTTCAGATTCACGACCACATGTTACTTATAAGGAGGTCTTAACCACTAGGCCATCAGAAATAAATAACACCTCATATTCCGTGTTATAATTTGTTAAATTATTTTCAATTCTATCGATCTAAACTACTTAATCAAAAATTTGTTGAAGTTTAAGTTGAAATAACTAGAATGAAGTATGAAATACCTTTTAATAGAATCGGTACCTACCATAAAAACCGCAAGAAATAAAACGAAGATATTTAAGGCGGAATTTAAAGACCTTTCGCCTCTAGCCACTGCCCTTAGTTCCTGGTTCCTTGCTAAAGGACAGGTCACAGCGTGTCCGAAACATAGTAACAAGACAAGGGTTGGAATGCCTGAGTAACGACAGCGAAGCTTCTAGCGCCAGGAGCGATGGCCGATAGCCGGTGCACGACCACTGCCCACCTCGATCACGACGAGTCAGCGCCGCGCATTGCGATATACTAACACATAAGATATAGTTTTTAACATTTACTAATTAGTAGCGAACGGCGCGGCGGCACTCCTGTTTCATATGGTTACGATTTGTCGTTGAAAAAGACTAAGTATTTTAATGTCGATTCCCTTGAGCCATTTATTCATAGCATAAATTAATCTTTGAATAAAACCTTCCTAAATTTTTAAGAGGTATTGATAGTTACTGAGATATATTTTATCTGTCAGTTTGACGCAAGTATTATAACTAATTTGCGCACGTGCGAGAATATAAATCAAAACATGCGTGTGCCGTTACTTTAAATTCTGGTGGTACTTTGTTGTTGAGTGTTTAAAAGGAAGAGATGAAGTTTGATTTGGTTTTAGAAATATACATATTGAATAATTTCAAGGTGAATGGGTAGTCGAATCCGTGCCTTTTGGGATATCGTTCCAGAGCACTATCAACTACTAGATATGCTTAGCGAGTTTTAAGAGAGTCGATATAATTTAATATATAGCTTTGCACGTGTTGCTATAACGTCATGCTTAATGCCTAATCATTACAGATACGTCAACACAATGTTATTATGTAAGATTCAAGTGACGCGTTTGCATCAAAATTACTGAACTTGGATCTTTTTTTTAATACTGACAGTCGATCGTTGACGCGACGTCAACGATCGACTGTCAGACATAGCTTAAATAATAAGTTTATCTTGTTTAGAAGTCAAAGCTAAACGGAACTCATTCAATCAAATGAATGTAGTTTAAGCAGACCCAGAGCAGAGCTGCCACTATTCTGGATCTTAGGGATCCAGATTAGTGGCATTTAATAAAGGTTGTAATAAAGGCCTACCAAAGTGACACCACTCTGCCTGATGGTAAGCAGTCAGGGACATCCAGTGGCGACTGGTGAAGTGGTGACCACCATTTCAAAAGCAACTGCTGGTATGATGGCCTCTACTATGGCGGCTTTGCGAAATGTTTTTATACGCCTCACTTATAAGATCCAGCATCAAAATTAGATAGGCACGCATACGCTAGTAAAGAAATCCAGGTTTAAATTGAGCGACAAATATAAAAAAAATAATAAAATAAATGCCATTGTGAAAGGATGAAACGCCGCACGCGCCGTCGTTCTGGATAAAAAGGGAGAGGGAGAGATAATTTAAAGAGCTCTTTAGAACACTCGCTTAACGCTTTCAAATACATATTAATCGCATTGAAAATGTTAAGAAAAAGTTTCTTAAATCACTAAATTACCGTATAAACATTCGTGATGAATCGTATGAAGATGCATTGCGTAGGCATAATTTAGTAACTCTTCACAATAGACGTAACATGTTTGATATCACTCAATTATTCAAGATTTTAAGCTCCCTTACAGATTCACCGACATTATTAACAAAAATATCTTTTAAAGCTCAAGCTCGTCAACCTATTCTTATACTTCACGAATCAAACCACTTTTTGTACCCCCAAGACTTTGTAAAACTTACACTCGTAACTCATTCTTATACCGTTCCACTTACAATCATAACAAGGACTTCACAGACATAGAGCTTTTTGATAACTCACTCAAAAATCTAAAATCAAAATTAAAACAAAAATTTAATGTTATTTAAGATTATATATTATATATCTTATTTATTCTATTTCTTACTTTGTATCCTTTATGCTACGTACCCTTACTATGTATTGTAACCTTTATCTTTTCTTAATCTTGTTATACGCGTCTTTCCAAATTAAGAGTTAATATTGTTACTGTTCCTTTAATTTTCTTTTCGGCACTGTAGGCTTTTTGTAAAAACCACATATTATCTTATAAGCATTATATTTACCAAAATAAATAAAAAAAAAACTGCGTGGTAAGCTTGATGATTAACTAACGTTTTATTATTACCGCCGTAAAACTATTTAGTTTTTTTACATTGTTACAGTTAGTAGTTAATCAGTCTAACAAGAAGATAAGAGTCTAACAAGAAGATAAGTGGAGAGGGTTAGTGTTTTGTTACCTTTTTCTCTTCTAGTGTATTCATCGGAGTTCCCAAATGCTTAAATTCGAATCCGTCAGAGTGACATTTTATAACACACTGAAAGAAAAATATTTTTTTTTTATATTAAAAGCGCTGTACCTAGTAACAGAGCAGGGAAATGCAGAGCTTTAATTCCAGACATCTTACCTAATCTGCAAATTACCTAACTACTAGTACCTACTTATGATTCAACTTTATATTCAGCAGAAGGTACACCTAATTTAATAAGTTACCTTTGTCCTCGATAACAGTTCAGCTATACGTTTCACATCTCTGCCTTATCCACTCACGTGCCCGCGCTTCGAAAAAAACACTTGCAAAGTGCTCACGAAAAAATGTCATCGGGCGCCGGCGCGCATGACCGTAATAAAACTTAATTTACGATCGTTTGAAGAGGTTATCCGTAAAACTAATGACTGATTTGAATAGTTAAAGGAATAAATCATTTATTTTAAGTAGTTTCTGAGAATACCACTTAATATAATAATTTGTAAAAATGCAGGAAGTTAAAACACAAGTTGAACTAAGAAGTTATTAAGAAAAATTTTTTTTTTTACGAAATCTAAATCGATAACATATGTTTTTTTTGTGATAATTATGACAAATATTAATTAAACTTTCCACCTATTTTTTATTACGTACATAACTTAAATAAAATAGGTTAAAATAAATGTTGAATACGACCACTATTTTCCCAAACACCGCATTCCGATATTAAACATTACGCAATCTTCATGCTTATTCTATGGCAAATATAGTACCCGTAGGACAAAAATATATACTGGGTTAAAACGGTGCATTTCTTGGCATAAGGATTCAGTAAAAACATATATTACTTTTTAGAAATATATTATTGTGATAATAAAAAAACAAAAACGCACCCAATTGTTCTAGCACAATAGTGACATCTTTGTAAACAGATTTTGAGCAACCAGAGTTATTCATATCTTTGAAAAATATAGTTAATACAAAGAACACATTCCCTAGTTAGTAACAACATGCTTATTATGACAATAATTAATTATATTTTTTATAAATTATTAAAAACAACTACGTTCAGAAAACCAAAATTTCGCTCCTTACACTTCTGGTGTCCTTGAACGCGCGGCGCGGAGAGCAATATGGCTGCCACCTAAGGGCCACCTACACACTAGACTCTACTAACTAACACTATTATTTTGCAAATTAGCGTAACAGAATGTTTAAGTAATCGGATTTAATAAAACATATTGTTTGTAAAAAAATATTTATTAAGTAATACATTTTCTACTTAAAAATATTATTTAATAGTAAAACGACATTTTTTATAGAAATAATATTTTAATGGATTTATATCTGAATAAACAATTATTATTATTATTATTATTAATATATTATTATTACTTATTATAGTAGGTACCTACTATAATAAGTAATAATAATAATTACCTACATACTTACGATTAAACATAGTTGTAGGTACGTATTATATATTAAAATATTTAATTTAAATTAACATTTTTTTTAAAAATTAAGACCACCTTATATAAAAACTAAGTAGTAGGATAGCAGTCCGTAAACAGAGGCAATTAAAAAACAATAATAATACATAAAAATAAATTGTAAAATGAATTATGCTTAAATCATCTTACCTTAAAATGATTTAAGAAGATAAATACAAAGATTTGAAGGGTAATAGTTATACTCGTAATAAAATAAAACTCACTATTAAAATTAATAAAATAAAACATACAAATTAAATATAACATTCACCTTATCATTCTACCGTGTGAGATTCCTCGAAAACTAGTTGCAAACAGAGCGCCACATGGCACTGTTTGCAAATATATTTTGCGACTTTTCTTACACCAAAACGCACCCGGTGTTTTTGGTTTTGCCTTCTCCAATAAAATGGTAAGCATTCCCTTGGCTTCCATTTTCCTGCAAAGGATAGTTAAAATAAGATACGTATGTCTTTTTTTCAAAAAAGTATATATAATAATAAAGTGCATATAATTTACATGATTTCCCTGCAGCTGCAGTTAGAAGGTAGTGAGGTAATTGGCGTGCCTTCTTACAACCGATAGTCGACTCGGATTGGCATATATTTTCTAAAACAATGACATTACCTAAGTGAAATCATTCAAATTTTTATGATATTAAATAGGTAGTAAAATATTTCTTACCGAGACGCTTACTGGGAGGCGCATATGGTAGAAGTGAGCGCTGAATTTCTTTTAGGCGTTTCCATTTTCCCCGCCTCCCTACCCGTCGCCTAGGTTGGCCCCTACTTTGTCCTTTCTTTTGTTGTCTATTACTGAAAATAACATAAAAATAAGCAAACCAAAATAATATATATATATACGCTTACTAGAACTGATCACCATTTAATTGGCACCCATCAATAAATAACACAATCACCAACCATCATTAACCCATATTCTACTCAACTCACCTAATCTTAACGGATAAAAATGAAAAAGAGAAAAATCCTCAAGTATCAGAGAGAAAAAAAATTACTAATTTTTATTACTATTGTAAAAAAAATAATTATGTTATCCTAAATAAAAAAATTAAACAAAAACATAAAAATGGAACGACGCTAAAACGGTAGAATGAAATATGATACTATATAACAAAACAAGTATTATGAAAAAAGCATGACCCAGTTGCCTTTAAGTCATCGTAAAAAAACTTAAAACAATTAAAACAAATAAAAAAATAAGTTTGTAGAGGGCCTTATACCATACAAAACTAAAGTGCTTCTGGTAACCACAGCGACACACATGAACTATAGGTTTGTTTACTTACGAGTACGCGTCCTAATTTGCTCATCCTATGTAAAAACATAAGGATTTCTCTATAATATTATGTTTTAATTAAATATTAATAACTATATTATAACATTTCATACAAAAAAAAACTATTTTATTTAATAATATTACGATTAAGCCGCTTCAAAACTGTCACTCGTGATCAGAACTAGCGTATAATAATTTGGAAATATTTTGTTTTATATAAATTTACCAATTTCATTTTATATTAATGTAAAATTAAATAGAGCAATAAACAGAGATTATTTTGATGTATTTCACTTACAAAAATATAAAGTACAAAGTACTTACGGCATTTTTCCAAATATAGGTCACGACGAAATCAATGGCGTCCAAACACCAAACTTTAAAACACTTGTCATAAAAAATGTGCCCACAGATAACGTTCAAATTCACACTCACGGCGTTGCCTAACTAACGAACTTTAAATTAACCATACTTTGGTCCACAGAACGATACTTAAAATCTACATAGAGCCGAAAAACGGAACGCAATCCTCTTGGTAGCCACAGTTACCACAAGCAATACAAGCGAAATTCGCTTGGTAACAATAGCTACCAAAAGCACGTGAGTGGTTATAGCAACCTGAGCCTTGATCAATTTTGTAATAACTCAAAATAACTAACATTTACAGCCTCTTCTTTATGAGGCAAGGGTGTTGGTGGCGGCGGAGGCGGGAATGAAGTGAGAATCTTCTTCAACTTCTCGCTGGTCCTGATACATCCACACTGTCGCCTCCAGCTAAGAATATCTTTTCCAGCTGCAGGATCCTTAACCACACTCACTTTGTCGTTCATGTAGTAGTTTAATTGTCAGCCAATTACCTACTATTTAATTGACAAAAATCTTTGAAAAGTTTGGTTTCTGAAAAGATTTCAAAAAGGTTATTCCCAAAATGTTTTATTTACAAAAAGTAGTTTTTATTTCAAATATAGGCCTAGGCTTGTCATTTAAAACCTGAATCGCTTTACTATGGCCAGCGGATGTGTTCTCTTTCAATTTTCATCCCCGGAATAAGAATTTTTGGCAGATGAAATTCAACACATAAGTAGTTATTTTATATACCTATCTAAACATCTGTCCCGAATCTGGACGCTCGCCAGTTGAGAGGAAGGTGAAATGTGCTCTTATCTTCCCTACCTATCTACTTAGGAATTTGATTAAGCCTTGTATTTTGATATAATTCGTACAGAAGGCATAATCAAGCCAAGATAATACGATCATACCTGTAGTGTTTTTACCTACGGTAATTGCGCTTTACCTACTGTAAACATTAATTATTACCTACCTACTTTAATAAAGGACATTAGGTACCTTACTACTAGGCATTTTCTGAAATATACGTTTATAGATTGTCAAAAAAAAGTAATAAGTACCTAGGTAGCCACCGTAAATAGGTGCTCAACTTGACTTTTTATGGCTGAAATATATTTAAGAATTAGATAGGTCTTATACTTAATAATTGGACATGAGAATATGACTGAATTTAAATATCGTAGGTTTACTGTATTGTTTGGTTCACGTTACATGTTAATTTTTTTGTAAAACACAAACAAAATACAAACATAAAATCATAAATTATTGTGACAGACAGCTTGTGACAAAATCTGAAAAAGTCTACACTTTTTCCATAGCGACCAAAGAGCATCAAACTATTTTTTCTAATGATTAGAAACCTTTTTCCAGTATCCCACATTAAAAATATTCAATTTAGGTTGTATTATTTCTTTTTTAGACCCATTCTTACTAATAAAGTAAAATGAGTTCTTAACTAAACTGTAAGAATGTAAGCCGTCGTGCTATTTATTTAGGTATTAATAAGGACCTCCAACAAAGGTTAGTTATACAAAAACAAAACTATTACAATAACACAAATACCTACATAAATCGCTGCACTCTCTCAATCAGTGGCGGATCCAAGATTTTTGTTTGGATGGGCTTGATAGACGGATTTGGATTTGGGGATGGATCTTAACTCTACCTGCGGTAGGATTTTACCACGGTAAACACTATAAGCATATACATTTGCGAATGCGTTTGAGGAGGGGGGAGGGATTGAGCCCCCTAGCTTGCCTACATATAGTATTTAAATAAAAATAGACCTCAGTAAAAAATTGATACAGACTTCTTTTACTTTTATAGTAAAATGTTAAAATTGAAAGTTAATAAAAGATGTGCTGTTGACAAATTATTAAAGAACAGTCTATTTACGGTGTGTTAAACTGCGGTTCTATCGCAGTATACCTGCCGGCGACTGGCCTAGTCACCGCATTGACTGGACACGTACCACGTAAGGCACCGTGCGAAACAACGCCAAATGCATTTCACACTCCATGCATATCTAATTATATTATTTATTGGACCAACGGAATTAAAATAAAAACAAGATACCAAATCGAAATCTGCCGAAAATTATTTAATTAAAATCGTTCTAGCTAAAATGTTAAGTTTCTAAAAAAAATATAGGCACAAGCGCTCCAACTATGCATATTCCTCGTATACCTACTGCCTGATAATCTGTGCAATTGTGTATCCTCTAAGCATCACTGAAACAATATTACGAAAACACAACCAAGCTGTTGTCGACCGAGCCGTGCAGTGAAGAAGATGAGGGAGGCAAAAGACTGAAAAGGAAAGGCGCTCTCAAAGAAACTTGCTGTAGTCATATCGTTGGCTTAAGTCCACCCGTGGCTCTAGGACGTGACAAGTTTTCTAATTCAAAATAAGGTACTGCGAGCAATGTGGCCGCCAAGAAGCAGATAATAGAACCAAAGAAAATACTGCACATAGTTATCGAAGGGAAATATTTTGCGAAAATAAATAAATACACCTAAATTTTGATGATTACCGCTGTGGCAGCCAACAATTCAATAATTACGGTTTAAGCTTCCACTAAAATAGCATTTATTTTCGAACTCGTTATCTCAATGCAAACCTCTAATGTTAATTTATCTGGGCGATAATCATTATGTCAAATGGCCCTAATTCATTGTACCTACTGAGCCATACCGTTCCACTATTGTGTCAGGCTCCTATGGACCTTACATGTTCTGTGTTTCTTTGTAAAGTGTACGTTTCCATTGTACCATACGGTTTGCATGACATATATATAGGTATGCTACGTGATTTCGCGATATTATTAAGTACTGTATTAACGTTATAAAACTCGCTAAAGAAAATCAATTTAGGCCCTATTTTTGAAATGCATTGAATGCAAAGTCCATCAAACCAGACCTTTTGCGAAACTACGCGCTCAAATCCAACCATGATTCAACATCCAACCAATTTACATGATTGTCAAGCTCTGTCAGCGTTACTTGAGATTCTACTGAAAGTTACTGTTCTCTCAGTTTAATATATTGCTACCACTGATCTGATCCCAAGAGTCGGCGACGTTTGTCTTAGGTACCTACGTAACGCATCCTGCAATAGGTTCAAACACTTATGGTACTAGCCGATTATCATTTGCACTGCGTGCGTGTTTTCGACAGTGTGAACTCGACTAACTCATATTACCACGGTAGACAGTTACCTGTAGCGTAACGGTAAATAACAATTCCTTACTTTCCTTATTGTCACTGCATAAGATGCTAAAATATATACCAAAGAAGGTCGCCCGATCTTCTGCATGATGCATCGCCTGAGTGTTGCTAGAATACAACGTTGCAAAGCTCACAAAATTGTATTCAAAACGTTCTAACTGTAAAATATTTAACGACCTTCCCAAATTGATCGTATGAGCGAAGTCATGCAACAATGTGTACGTAAACTTAGACGTCTGAAACATTTAGTTTTTTTGGACGATTTATAGTAGATGTACTTAGACGTTAAAGTACCGTTGAATTTGAGTACGTATGTCACGTTTTTAGTTAATAAGTATTAATCACAAATTCTCCCTACATGATATGATGCAAACATCATCCAACTAGATCGAAAACTAAAATTAACTACCTAAAAGTTATCGCCCTGGTCTTCATCCTAAAAAGAAACATGTATACCGTAGGTATCGTATTAGGGAACTAAGGGAATAACGTAACGAGCAACAGCGTTACATGAAATAAACCTAAATGATAGGTAGGTAAGCATTTTGCTTCAAAATTTAATGGTAAGCAGACACTGCCTATGATGAGAATAGAATAGTATATCCGTGAAAATTTTGACTTTATTGATTGTGAAATAGTTGTGTTTAGTATTCGGTCAAGTAGTTTCAAACAAAAAGATAAATTAAACGGCTTGCGCCATCATTTGTTCCAATTCATTGTTCAAAATAAATTGCTTTCTTTAAGAACTGTACTATTGAATTTGAAACAGGAATCAAATAATTTATCCGTAAATTTAATTGAAAGGACAGATACATATATATACATAAGGGTAGGTCGCAGGTGCTTTTGTGCCTGACTAACTGCCGTAGGCTACAAGCACGCGACAGTAAAATTATGATGTTACCTGGCAACTGCCAATACTAGATCTCGAAAAGCTTTTAGTTATTGTAAAAGTTAAGCTAGAAGTTTCCTAAGAGAAGACGGTGTATGTACCTTCTTACTAAATTTTATACGGTAGTAGATCCACGCTGATTTCAGCATGAATGGGCTGGATTAACCGGGGAAGTGCTATCCTCTCATAAAAGGTTGACGAAGGATATTAGTATTCATACTAATGTGTTTCGCTCGGTGAGTGACAGCGCCGTCAGCCCAAATACCCCCTCGGTTCTCTTCCGTTTCCCTTTTCCTCCCTCTTCCCCTTTTTCATGGGCGGCAACAGCTTTGTTGTGTTTTCTAAGCATCATACTTCTGCGATGCTTTGAAAACACAGGCATCTCTATAGGTTACGGTTACCACTTAACATCAGGTGGGCCGTATGCTTGTTTGCCAACAAAAGTTGTATGAAAAATAAATTGTAGTAGGCACCCTAAGTATTTTCAGGGCAAGTCTACAACAAGTAATGCAAATATGTGGTTAATCATCAGAGCTGGAATGATGTAAGTGATATTTCTGATATTAGGTACGAGCATTCATGAGTTCCAGTAATAGATTACGCCGCCGGTACAAATAAATGAAAACATCTGCTAGTCACAACACTATAATATAATTCATCATAATCAATCAAAGCTCCAGGAAGAGATACAAAGAAGGTAGCTACACAGTAGGTAGGTAAGTACGTTGACTGAGCAGGTATCTGTGATTTCCTCCGTTCCTCAACATTAGGAGTGACCGCCTGGCGCGTGGCGCGAATCGCACGGTCGTTCACATCAATATTACGATCGCTATTACATCTGCCATGGCAATGCGGATCAAGTAAAAT
Organism: Parascotia fuliginaria; assembly: GCA_963082885.1. Lineage (NCBI taxonomy): Eukaryota > Metazoa > Arthropoda > Insecta > Lepidoptera > Erebidae > Parascotia > Parascotia fuliginaria. Next base: position 10,284,655 of record OY720186.1, read on the forward strand.
ACTGTGGAAGGCTTTTTCTATGATAATAATGACTTGCTAAGGAATAATTTCTTCTAGAAATAACCAAAGTAAAGTCGCGCTTTCGTTTCCCATCGAAGACAAAAAAAATGTTGGCTTGTGAATGTGTGAATCATAAATTAGTTTAAAGAATCTGGGTACCTACATAAGTATTTTATGCGTGCATTGTTCGTAGAAGTTGCTGGCTTTAGGTACATGACTTTTTCTATTTCTCTAACTAGATATTTTGGGCACCTAGTTTTAGCAGAACCATCGATTGTTGAAAGTAACTAGATGTTCTGCCTCAATGGGTGAGCATCTGTGTGAATAATCAGGGTTTAAAGGCCGCCGTTTCCAAGTTATATAGTTGTTTAAAATAGAAACTGGCGCTCTTTGGTCCTTATAACCACCGATAGTGTAGCGTTCTTATATACTAATTACCTAATGCCTATCTACCTATTGTTCAACTATCTCGTTTGAATGCATAATCCAGAGTTATGCAAGTGCTATTATAACTTGGTGCCTGCGACGTCTGTCAGTGACATATGTGCTAGTGATGAGGACAATCTACCCGTGATTATCGATAAATTTTGATATTAAAAATATATAACCGAATATTTTTTTAATGGCTTATAATATAATAGATGCAATCAAACGAGAAGAATTAGTTCTTAATTTAGACTTTTATTGCCTTGAAGGGGTACAACACAAATTTTATTATCATCGTTGTCAAGATCAGATTCATTTATTTATTTCATCTCTGGAGCAGTCTTATAAATGAATAAAAACGGGATTATTTTGAACGCATTAGCATTAATTCTTTCTAAATAAATTCATAATTTATCTAATAATACATTCAAATTTATAATTAGCATGGATTTATTTTATCGATATTGTTTATGTCAGTTGATTACGCATCTCTAACCCAGTCTTCAAAAAGCGTTTATAGGGTTAGCTACCGTAAATTTTTAATTTCGGCAAAATAATAATTATTTTATAATACCGTAATTATTCTGCAAATTATTATTAGATATAGCTATATTAACATGTTTTTGTAATAAAACTTATCTTAACAATAAAAAAAAAGTCTTAATATTAATTTTAAACTCGAACTTTTTTAACAGGAAATTTATGAAAGCTGTCCTAAACGAAGTGGCTAATGTCACAGGCACCAAGCTATATTTTAAGCAATATATAACGTCGCCTTTCTCTGCAGTAATAAGTACTTAGGGATTTGTTATCTTTTCAGTATTCCATTTACAAATTTAAGTACCTAATATTCCATATCTGTAGGTATTTTTATGGCGTATAAAAAGAAATAAAACAAGATACCTACTTACTTACAACTACTAGGTACTTAAGTGTTAAAAAATATTGCAAAGTAACTAGGTCACTTACATAATTATTAAAAACCAACATCCTGAGATAAAACAACAACAATTACGGCTGTTAATCATTCAAGGTGAAATTGTATGTTAAAGCGAAAATTGAAGACGGTACTATGAACAATGGCTTAAGCTCTGTACAAGGTCGCAAACACAATGGACTTGCCCGGAGTATTTTGGAAATGTGAAGGTCAGGCGTGTCGTGATCCATGATAAGCCCTTCCTTCTTGTTAGCAACGATAACCTATTTCACGCTACCGTGATCACGCACAACCCCATGTTCACAATATTCATATAAAAAAATGACACATTTTATGGAGTTTGATGTTTTGTTCTATGGTGGTGGTCCTACGCTCGCGAAAATGAATGTCGCCAACGCCAACGCAGAATGCTAATTTTGCATGACAACTTCTCAGAACGCCAACTTCGCATGACAACTTGACATGTTGATTGTTGACATTTTGAGAACTTGTCATTCTGAGAGAGAGCAGTCAGCGGCATTGGCGTGTAATTACAAACGTTGGGCCGTCGGACCTCACTGGCCGGGTCTCCCCTCGAAAAATAGACTAAATAATAATAATAATAATAATAATATAATAATATGTGGACACTATCACACACCGTCATCTAGTCCCCAAGCTAAGCAGAGCTTGTGTTATGGGTACTAGATAATTGAAATATAATACATATACATACTTTTTTTTTGTAAATACATACTTAGAGTACATAGAAAACACCCAAACTGAAGACAAATACAAATGTTCATCACACAAATATTTGCCTTCCGCGGGAAACGAACCCACGACACCCGGCGTCGCAGTCAGTTACACTAACCACTAGACCAACGGTGCAGTCAATACGCCAATGGTCACTAGTCATCTGTCAATGATGATACTTTATTAAACATTGGTTTATGATAATATTGCATTGAACGTAGATATAGTACCAGGATATAAATTAAACTCTAGAATGTTCACCATATTTTTTTAATAAATAACACATATTACAATTACGGCGCTGAAGCTAGTCAGTGGGAACAGCCCTAGCATGTCTGATATATCTTGGAAAGCATACAACTATATCTAATTTAACACTAGGGCACCAACAAGCTTTACGATACCTAGTAGAATCAAAGTAATGAGACCACAGATAGGTAAGTCCTCTAATAGTATTCCGCGTACAGGGCAACAGATCCGCACAACTTATACGGGTATTTGTAAGCATAAGAACTCACTACGAACACTACGATTGGTGCATTTCATTGAATGCCCTGAAATAAGTCAATCACAGCGCAGCTTTTACGTTCCGCGCATCCCGCTCCCGCCACTTATTTTTGTTAGCTCGAGTCAGAACAAAGAACAAACCAATGTTAATGCGGTATATCTATTAGAGGTTACTCTATAATTGAGATTGAGACCAATCGAATTAAATCTTAAGTGTCGGTGTACATAAAAATGTTTTTAATGTATTTAGGGATGGTAGTTACAACAGCGGTGATTGAAAGCTCTTATGTTGAAGGATATTAGCTAACTAATAAATGACACTTATGGTACATACATCACAGATACTTTAAAGTAAACAATGTATTGGGTAAAACAACGTGAATAGAAATGACGAGTGCAATAGAACAAGTTGTAGGGACTAATAAACGCATACGCGTTAATGCTAAATTAATTATTATTATTATGTTATTGTTAAATTTGTTTATTACCATTTTCAGCCATTACCAACAATATCTTGTCGATTGCCTTTAATTGAAAGATTAATTTTAAAACAATTTACTTCCAGTTTTCTATTCACCTTGGTTTACTTATAGGTACCAACAATATTAATGTCTTAATAAGTTTGTTAAACACGCAAGGAATGTTTGCTGACAATCGGGTTGCTTGACACATCACTAACACATGACAACACTAAATTGTGCTCAATATATTAAACATTATCCCCATCACCGTCGTGACCTCTACATTCTAACATTTCATATCCTAGCTAATGTATACAGTTCACATAACTAATTTAAAAATATATAATTTCCATTGTTATAGGAAAATATGCATACAACACACGCATTCAGATATACTTTTTATATAAAACTTGTACATATGTAAGCGGAGGCAAGATAATACATTGTGAATTTGAATTGGTATTTATGTGTAAGAATTACATTTCAATATTTTGTAAAGCATTGTAATGTAACTCCTAAACAGTTTTGAACTATAAAAGGATTATAATAAGTATTTGTAATACGATTATAGGGGGTATTTATATTAGGGTGAATGAAAAATATGTCTGGTGCAAAAGTCAAGCGGTGAATGAAAATGCGTGTACAAAATAATATTTTTTTTGAAACATAGCTTATTTTTAACTTTGTGTACTTTTTTGAAACTGGATATATAATATGAATGTGATTTAACCAGAAATTAATTACGTGTAATTAAACTAAAGCAAACTTAATTCGACATTACATCGAAGACATCACGGACTTCAGCCTGTGCGAGATTGGTAAGGCACTCAGACAGCTCAAAAACAACAAGGCACCGGGTGAGGACAGCATTACAGCTAAGCTACTGAAGGCAAGCGGTAATCCTGTCCCGAAGGCCCTTCAGAGGCTCTTTTGTGCCGTCCTCCTCGAGGGGCAAAACGCCACAGGCATGGCACAGAGATGTAGTGGAGCTGTTTTTCAAGAAAGGCGACAAAACTCTTCTGAAGCGCTACAGACCTATCACACTTCTGAGTCACGTCTTTAAGCTGTTCTCGAGAATCATAATTAATAGTCTCGCAAACAGGTTTGACGACTTCCAGAACAAGCCGGTTTCCGAAAAGCACATACACACGCTGCGGCAGGTTATACATAAGTCCGCAGAGTATAACCGGCCCCTATGCTTATCAGGTCTCTCCAACGGTGCCATATTGACTATCGATACTTTGAGATGCTGAAATTTTTGTATGAAAGAGCCACTACGTCAGTACGAATTAACGGTCAGAGCTCAAAACCTATCCAGTTGCAGCGAGCAGTATGACAGGGAGATGTTATATCACTGAAACTGTTCACCGCTGCACTGGATGACGTGTTTAAGAGTACATAACTCACCTTCGATTCGCTAACGATATGGTTGTCATGGCTGGGACCGTGGAGGACCTCAGTGCAATGCTCGATAACCTCAGTAGAGCCTCTCAACATGTGGGCCTAAAAATGAACATGGACAAGACTAAAGTTATGACTAATGTCCATGTTACATCCACTCCTATTACGGTCGGAGGCTCGATGCTCAAATTCATCGACGAATACATATACCTGGGACAAACAGTCCGATTAGGTAAGTCCGATTTCGAGAAAGAGGTCACTCGTCGAATTTAACTCGGCTGGGCAGCGTTTGGGAAGCTACAACGTATATTCTCGTCCGCTTTACCGCAATGTCTCAAGACCAAGGTCTTTAACCAGTGTGTGTTGCCAGTGAGACATACGGAGCAAAGACGTGGTTGCTAACTATCTGTTTTATTGGAAGTCTGAAAGTCGCTCAGAGGGCGATGGAGCGAGCTATGTTAGGCGTCTCCCTGCGCAATCGTGTAAGAAACAAAGAAATCCGCAGGACAACTAAGATAACCGATGTGGCTCGCAAAGTTGCTTCTCTGAAGTGGCATTGGGCAGAACACACAGCCCGTAGAACTGACGGCCGTTGGGGCAGAAAGGTTTTAGAGTGGCGACCACGAACCGGAAGACGCAGCGTGGACAGACCCCTCACAAGGTGGACCGACGACCTTATAAGGGTGGCGGGCAACCGATGGATGAGAGCGGCTCACGACCGCCAAGGTGATGAAAATTAGGGAAGGCCTATGTCCAGCTGTGGGCGTCTTTCGGCTGATATGATGTAGATGAGATTAAATGTCCGAATTGAATGTCGAATAAGTGATTGATTGAATGCCGAATACAAATAAAAACCTCACAGAGTGGATACAAGATAACTGAATGATGAATTGTTATAATCAAGGATGCTACTCTTCTGCGTTTTCAAACTTTGGTTATTTGGAAATATTATAGATTTCTTTGTACCGGCTGACTTTTGCAACTGATGTTTAATTAGTTTGAATAAAAAATATATGTGCCACAAAGGAACATTAGACACATTATGTATATGTAATACTTTTAGTTGCATTGAACACAAAAGACGAAAACAACTATAAACTATAAAATTGTCAAACATACCAATAAGAATAACTTGAAATGGCCATTCGGTAATCTCATTTAATCCGCAAGGTGTATTTACAAAAAGGAAGGAACACGAATTACAAAAATAAAATCGTTATTTTTACCACTATTTTTGTAGAACATAAAATGAAACAACACGTATTACATAGTATATAGTCATAATGTTTTCTAGTAACATCAATGAGTAGTAAGAAAATAATTTCTGCGCCAATATTAGTTATAGTTTTGAGTAAATCGAGTGTTAGAATATTTTGTACGTTAGGCGAATTTTATCTATATTTTATACTTTGCATTTATCACATTTATTTGAAAGCGTTCTAATATTGTGATAGTAAAAATCTGAGATGATAATATCAAACTATAATACTACGACACGAAACAGACGGTCTTATTGAGTGAACGATTGCCGCACAGTCGGACGCTTGGTAAAGTGATGCCAAATATTAACAAATAGCATTTATTACTATTCTTATCACTTCAATATTGGCGATGCTTTATTTCTATACTATTCTAGCAAACGACAGCCTTGTTTTATCAGTATCGCCTCTCAATCAACTAACACTGAAGACTGGACTACCCAACACGAAACAAATTCAAAACTTACTACGCTACGAAAAAAAATATGTGCGCCAACATTTCATACAACTCCGTTTTTTAATCATTACGCTTGTGGTCATCCTCCACACTTGCTCAGTAAAGTGTATAAATAAATAAATGCCTTACAAAACACGAAACTTTATACATTATAATTCTTATATTAAAAATCTTTAATGAGCTATGTAATTAAAACACACGTATGAGACTAGTTTCAATAATTCATAAATATGAGCAGTAAATAATCTTCACTATACCTAATACATGACAGAAACAAGATATATCTACAATTAGGAACATATTGCGAAACTATTTCATAAGTCATAAATCCGATCAATGATATTCTAAAAAAGGAAATAGTATATTGGTCGCTTTGTTTTAAAAATAAAGTAAATGATACTCTTATTTTTGTAACCGAGGTAAAGTAAAACTATCCTTCTATAGTCAATGATAAAATTTAATAAACAGATATTATGATAATAAGAGTTGTACGTGGGCTGTTTGCGCGTCTGCCACTGTGGGCAATAAAAAATAAATAAATAAATAACAAATTCTTACTTAAACATGTCTATTGTCGTATACTTACGTAAATAACCTAATACATTTTATTTTACAATATCATTGATTTCAGTAGTTTAGACGTCATACAAATGAAAAAAAAGGCATTTCACAGAAGCTGCAAAATGAATAAGAGCGAGACTGCCATACATGTCGACGTATGCTTTGAAATGGAATGCATTTTGATTCAACTATCGTAGCTACCTACTGTGGAATTATACATCAGTCTCAGTTTTACTGCTTGTGTGTCGGCTCCTGCCTACCGACTCTGGGTTCACCCAATGTGGTCCGCTCAACAAAAACTTCTTCACGTTGTACTCCATTCGCGCCAAATCCTCCGCCGTAATCTCTGAATCAGCTTTCACTCTTAAACCTTCAGGGATCTTAAACTCTTCAGCATTTGCTCTACTCTTTGGGTTATCGCTTATTTCAGTGACTGTCGCATCTGTACTATTCACAGGGAAAATAGTTTCTTTGATTACGTGATTGGTAATTTTCGGTACCGGAATGTTTTGTTTCACTTTCTCTTGATTCTGTGCAGGCACGTTATTATGCACCAAAGTATGTCCATCCATGCCGTACACCTTTGAATATTTGCTAACAGGATGAGGCATATTAAGAGCCAGCTCATTGAGAGTCTCTGTAAGCCTCGACAGTTTACTGTGTCTTCTTAAAGCTCTGTTGGCAAAGCTGACGTCCTCGTCTAAAGGGTCGTTGAAACTATTCTGCTGCTCTAAATTTTTCTCCACCCACTCGGCGACTCTAAGCAACTGCTGTTTCTGCAGTAAGGCCGCACTATCATCACTCGACAAAGAACTTGTGCTCTGTTCATTTGTGAATACTTTAGTAGTCTCATTCACTTTCAAATGTGTTTGTGTAAGGTTTGGATAAACATTAACTATGGGCGGCAAAGAAGGCTTTGTTAGTTCTGGTTTTTTCTCTACCTTTAGTACATCACCTAGAGGTGGAAAATCTTTTGAAATCCTCGTGTTTTCGAGAGAGTGAAGTTGCGACATGTCGATTTTTCTAAGTGGCTTATTGTATTGATCAATCATTTTGTTCTGTTCATAGCGATCAAAGTTAAATATTTTCACATCGTGGCTGTCAGTGGAAGTGATTACGTCAGTTTTTTTTGTCCCATCGTTATTTGACATGTTATTATTTTGCGTGTTGTTTATATCCGCATTGAAATCGTTCAGCAAGTTATCAATTTCAGTCGCATTTGGCTGACTTTCAATGCTTTGGGATTTATTGTTATTATTTTCTGAGCTATTGGAAAATGTATGAGTCTTTAAGGGTTGCAGTGGGGAAGACGAAACATTTAACAAAACTGGATTGATGGGTGTATTTTTGGCAGCTACTGTAGTATCTTTGACATTATTATCAACGTGGACGTCAATCAAAGTGGTCTCTACAACAATATTATCATTTTTAATGTCGTCTTTAATAGTGTCATCGTCAGTTTTGTCTAAGTCAATAAAATTGTCGACATCATCATTGAGGTCTTTGAATATAGAGTTTTCATTGCATTTACTTTGGCGCCGGTACAATACCGGCGGTACATCGGGTTCAGCGTTATCTAGGAGTATGTTTTTCGAGCCAGCCTGCATGCGCAAATGGCAGAACCTAGGACCTGGCCCTACTTGTGTGTTAGACTTATGTGTGCTTACCGTGGACTTGGCTACTGAAGACGTCCTGCTCACCGCATCCATTGAATTGTGAGAATTCTTCCTTTGAGTTGAATGATCACCTATCTTTTCGACTATAGGCAGAACATCTTTACTGTTCATCATATTGTCTTTGGCAAGAAACATTTCTTCATTTGCTGTGCTGTGTATGCTACTTTTCTTACTAGAAATTGAACTTTTTGTACGATCACAAAGTTTGTGATGTACAGCCGGTTCCATATTCATACTATTAGTCTTTCTGAATTGCTTTAGATCTTCAATTTTAGATGGAGTATCTTTTTGTATCTTTATTTCCAAAGCACTTGTTTCAATCGTTTTAGTTTTATCGGTCACTACGCCATTATTCTTGGTGTTATCAGGAACCGGTTGTTGAATGTCTTTGATGGGTTCATTGCTTTGTGGTAATATGTACAGAGGGCTTACGATTGCGTGATTAAGACTTTTTTCGTTAATGACTTTGATGACATGCGGTGAGCTACTTCTAATACTGAGATTTGAATGAATGGATTTTATATCGGCATTGCAATTTAAGCAGAGGGAATTTTTCATTTCACCACCTAATATGGTTTGGGTAGCAACAGAATAATAGCTTTCATTGTAACAGAAAGGCTTATTTTGAGTTTTAGTGCACGTGCAAGTATCACAATGTTTAGTTACAGTGTCTTGGATGCTGTCTTCTAAAATCTTCGACATGAGTGACGCAGAGATGTTAAACTCGTATTCACTGGCGTCGAACGTATCAAGGTCATTACCGTTTTTAGATTGAGCTGACGAGCCAGACGGTTTGGAAGTTTTGGACATGACGTACTGTGATACGCGAGCTTGAGTATCGACAGGCAGCTGTGGAAGACAAAAGCGGTATCAGTGATAGGCAACAGATAAGTTGGACATTTTTACAACACTTGAATATCTTCAGAGCAATAATAATTACATTTCTTAAGGATTGTCATATGTCTTTACCTGTACTAATTGAAATAATCAAATGATTACTTACATTATCCAATTTTTGCGACACAAAGTTATCGGGCTTGCATTGTAACAACTGAATTGCTAGATTCATATCATTTTTGTATCTTTCCTGTAAGCAAACAATAAACATTCTTATTATACCTACAATAAACCAAGACAAGGGTTTACAATTTATTTATTTATCACACATCGAACCCAGTAAGGACTAACTAGACCTGTAGGTATCTACTAATATATTGTCCCATAAAAAAGGTACTAAAATATGAACACCAATAAGTTCAACTAAAATATTAACTTCAATACAGTGCAGGCGTTGAAATTTCTTAACCCACTTGTTCCTGAAGCAATAGGAAGCAAATTTATTTGATTTCGACGCGAGATGAATACTCGTAAGTATGTATACCTACTTTAATAAAATTATGTTTGTTAATTTTTTGAAATAAAGCTTATTAGATGTGCAATATAATAATAATATCATAATAACTACACACAACGCAATCTTGACCCAAAGTAAGCATATATTATTATTATAGCTTGTGTTATGGGTTCTAGAAAATAAAGTATTTAAGTATGTATCCACATACTTAAATACTTTATTTCTGTAAACACATACATAATATTTACATAGAAACACCCAGACCAAAGAAAATATTCATGTTCATGGACACAAATATTTGCACTGAGCGAGAATCGAACCCGCGACCTCTGTGTGGCAGTCCCTACGCAGTATCACGGAACCACAAGGGCAGTCAGACAGCTTTGTTATAAAAATACCGCTATAGTACCATGATAAGAACTTAATTGATAACACTAACAACACACTAGCGTACAAAAAAACTATTAAAACAAATAGATAACAAAACATACGTTTTCCTTTTGTAGCATGCTATAGTTGTGCTTTGACTCAGCTAATCTCACTGATAAAGTGGCAATGTCCTTGGTCAGTTGACTTTTTTCACCCTTCATCTTGTCAACCATTTGCAACAATTTATCTTCAAGAACTTGATTTAGTTTCTGTACTCGCTTGTGTGAATCATATATTCTGTAAAAATATATTTTATATTTTAATAGTTAATAACTTTTATTTGCGGAAGACGCACTGAGGCAGCTTAGGCAGACAAAGTGTACCGTTGACCTGATAAGGGTGGCGGGCAACCGATGGATGAGGGCGGCGAGCCACCGGCCAAGGAGGCGAAAATTGTGAAAGGCCTATGTCCAGCAGTGGGCGTCTTTCGGCTGATATGATGATGATGACTTTTATTTATTTTGTAATTATGAGTAGAGATCAGCAGCCTTTCTCTTAGGAGAGTTCTCGCTTAAATTGACGCAGTCCGGTTTATAAAGAGCCCTGCAGAAGACGGCAGCAAAACTATCTAGGTAATGTTGTTATCCTGCTGATAAGTACTGGTTTCCGGGCAAATACCTATAGTAATTACCGTACGCCTTGCTGTAGGTAAAATACGTCTTTTTTTCCGGGATATGTAAAATCTATCCTATTTTAATAGACGAATTTTAAGCTATCGGCCCACACCCGTGCTGTTAGCACACATTAAAAAAGGCTTATTCCACAAATCCCCCCTGAGCAAATCCCCCTTAGGGGGGAAAACTGAACTTTAATGTAAAGTTAGTCCAAAAACCCCCTTGTCATTTTCGATTATTCCATTTATCCCCCCTGACTGAATTCCGCTAAGGGGGAAAACTGAACTCTAATATAAAATTAATCCAGAATTCCCCCTTATCATTTTTCCCCCTGTATGAGAATAAATGTACCTACCTATGCATTTGCTCTTTTGTTAAATAACAAAAATATTTAGGTAAAGTATGTTGGTTACGTAATAAACTGAACTGAATATGGTGTAGCTATAAAAAACTAAATATATCTAAGTATAATCAGAGTTTATTATTAACAGATTTCAAAGGCAATAGTGATACAGATTTGGAAATAAATCCAATTGAATACTAATGTAAATTACTTGTATTTTTTTACACAGTAAATATTTAACTAAAACATTGAATGTGGTACAAAAAACATTTATCGATGTATCATTATCTAGTTATTGGAACGTTTACTAATTAATTAACTTCAGCAGTTTGCGAAAACTAAAAATCAAGTATAGTTACAAGTAAAAATTAAAAAAAAAATTATAAAATAATACACATTTTGAACAGCAATTGACGAGGTTAATCAGTTAGTTAAAGTTCAGCAATTTAAAGTTCAAAGTTAAATTAAGTATAAAATATAACAAAAACAATCATTTTTATACAACAAATCAAGTTCAACAATTTTCTGAAAGTTAAATTCTAGTATGTTTATATGAAGCTTATGAAATCACTACATAGCATAAATTAAAGTCGCTTACCGCTGTCTGTCTGTCTGTCTGTCTGTCCCTATGTCTGCTTAGATTTTAAAACTACGCAATGAATTTTGATGCGGGTTTTTTTAGTAGATAGGGTGATTCAAGAGAACGGTTTATATCTATATATCATGCACAATATAGTAGAGAAATACTGATAATTTTAGAGGTTTCTAAAATGATGTCGTAAATAAACACTTTTTTTGCGCTTACATTGTAAACGCAGGCTGAACCCTACAAGATAGATCAAAATAATGTATAATGTAATTAGCTTAAAAAGGTCTACAAAAAAGTCCGCGATGGTATATGTCTATCTCTTAGGGATAAGCCACAATAAATATTTTTATCCTTTACTTTTTATTCATTCAATTAAGTACATTACTTAAATAAATGAAGCACTTAATATAGATCAATATGGCACTTTACAGCATGTAATTTAAATGAATATTTTCGAAGATAGTACAGATTTAAAATGCGGGAACATAGCGCTTGAGGCGGTACCGGCCGGGGGCCGACATTCTGTAGTAAATAAGTGGGTCCGGGGCAGTGGTCCAACTGCTCTGTCCAACTAGTTGGACCATGGGTCTTTACTAGGGGCAGTTGTCCAACTTTCAAAATAGTTGGACCACAGCATCTTTTGAGAGTTTCCTTGGTCCAATTCATTTAAGAAATAACTTGCCAACTCTAAAAACCTCAACTGTTTCTTTGTGTGTATGGTACCTATTCGTTTACGGTTATATTGAACCTCTTTGCAGTAAATAACAAAATTTCTTTGAAATGTCTATTCTGAACAGCATTAAAGAATTTTGTATGACAGTTAAATTTGTAGGCTGTAATTGTATTATGACCAATGATAATATTGATAATAATAATTTGGAGAATAGCCAATCAATTAGGTATCACAAAAACTAAATCAAAAAGAATCATAAGAACTATTTTATTATGCTCATGCTTTTGCCACTATTGCAGAGTGTTAAATTTGGAGAATGCTGGGATTACATAAAAAAAGAAAGTGGTGTTGAAGTTAACAAACTGATACAATATATAGAGCGTTATTGAATTAAACGAAATTTCGATGAATTTTCTCAGCTTATAAGTGTATTTAGCCAGAGGCATAGGACTAATATAACATTTCAGAAAGCTTACATGCAAAACTAAACCGGCGCATTAATGCAAAAAATGTTACAATGTTACGTCTATTAAATGTTTTAGAAAATTTTACAACTTTATCAAGCGAAATCACACACAAAAGACGTAAGGTCCATATTGAGAATGACGTTTATATACGAGAAATTCAGCTACAACTGATTTCGGGTGTAATTACTGTAGGTCATGCTTTAGATCAATTTTGTTGAATGTCGTAAAACTATGTAAAAAATTAAGTTTAAAAATTAGTCACCCGACTTTAATTTTGTTATTTTACTGCAAAGAGGTTCAATATAACCGTAAACGAATAGGTACCATACACACATAAAGAAACAGTTGAGGTTTTTAGAGTTGGCAAGTTATTTCTTAAATGAATTGGACCAAGGAAACTCTCAAAAGATGCTGTGGTCCAACTATTTTGAAAGTTGGACAACTGCCCCTAGTAAAGACCCATGGTCCAACTAGTTGGACAGAGCAGTTGGACCACTGCCCCGGACTCAAATAAGTATACTACAGAATGTATATAGATAATGTGCAACGTTCACCGCTTTTTTCTTTGCACGGGTGCATTGCTAATGATTTATTTAGTACTAGCTGTTGCCCGCAGTTCCACCCGCGTAAATTTCGATTACATCGCATATTATTATTATTTATAAAAGAATTATTCTAAAATAAACGTAATCTAAGTTACTCCTTATTACATCAGCAACCTGCCAATAAGAGTCCTGTCAAAATCGGTCTAGCCATTTCAGAGATAAGCCGGAACATACATACAGACAGATAGACAGACAGACAGACAGACAGACAAAAATTGAAAAAAATGTTATTTTGGTGTATGTGCCGTATATATATTCATATACATGTAGTAAGAAACGGTTTTTCAATATTACAAACAGACACTCCAATTTTATTATACCTATGTATAGATCAGCATTGCACCCGTGCGAAGCCGGGGCGGGTCGCTAGTATAATATAAAACAAAACACAATCATATTAATACAACGATTGACTAGTATTTGGCATTTGACTAAAAGGTATCTTAAAAATGAGGTGATCGATTTAACCCGTTCTTACTTTATTAGTACAAAATATAAGAATAATACATTCATATAAGTTAAGTACCTTTAATATTGGTGAATTGGTTTAGCCGTGATAGTGGAACAAACTCTTTCAACATCATCATCATCATATCAGCTAAAAGACGTCCACTACTGGATATAGGCCTACCCTAATTTTGGCCACCTTGGTCGAACTAACTCTTTGCTTTTATAAAATTCGTATGATACTTATCTAAGAAATAAGTAACATGTCACCATTCAAGTCCATAAAACACTTCGGCTTATGTGTTTATTACCTGAAGGGGGATTTTTGAACGTTTACTTTTTAGAATCCAGTTTTACCCCCTAAGGGGAATTATCTAGGGAGGATTTCTAGACTCTTATTTTTTTCATTCCATTTTTCCCCCCTACAGGTGGATTTCAAGGGGGATAAGTGGAATAGTAAATTTTTCAATTCCAGTATTCCCCCTTAAGGGGGATTCCTAAGGGGGATTTCTAGACTCTTGCAATTGGATTCCAGTTTTCTCCCTTAGGGGGGATTTTCAGGGGGGATTTGTGGAATAAGCCATTAAAAAAGCATACCTAAGTGCATCTTAGCCAATATTGGCTCATCAGATTTTCTATCTCAGAGCCTTTGTTAGGGTTAAAAAACCAATACTATGCGGTTCATTTCGTCTAATTGAGCTACTAGGTCAAACGCATATTAATAAGCCTAATTTATATACAAAAAATTACATAAAAATATTTAAAATGCGTCGCATTCTTGGCTATAAATAAGAACGTGACGTACATTCATTAGCAACCACAGCGTCAATGTAACAAATTGGAAAGTCGTTTCATAACAGCAGTTTAAGGTTGAATGGATTTAGAAAACAAAGTATCTCGCCTACCCAAAGGGGTAGGTAGGCAAGTTGTATAACCGAATTCAACCTCTTCTTATATAGAGAAAGCATGATCTTTTTAAGACAGATTGGCGATTTTTAACTAAATTTCATTTATTTAAATAAATCCAGGTTCCCTTGGTAATGTCAAAGTAAGAAAGGGTAGAACATACATAATATGATTTTAAAATGTGCCATAAGTACTTGTTTGGTTTTAAATTTGGGGTAGGAAGTGGAAGGATTTGTAACTACTATGCCATCACAATTATTTCAATTCAGACTAAAAATGAACAGCCTTAGGTTTAAAATAATATTAAATTTATATATCCTACACAATTTATTAGAAAGTATCTGTTAAGTCACTATCAGAATGTTTATCCTCTTAGTTTATGAGAAGCATTATACTTATTGTATTAAGCAATGTGTACTTATTTGAGAATTGATTGGTCTGGTTATCAATATTTACAGTACATTAAAATCTGGTCAGATCAAAAATAATGATTAATGATGTATTACTGTTTACCCTCTCACAAAATAATGATGTAAAATATTAGTTTCAATACTAATGCATTTCATCATTTCTTATACCTTTCTCCCAATACTTTTAAAACTTGGCTTGATTGGTTTTTCTTAGCATTTTTCTGTGATGCATAGAGGACAGAACCATGTCCTTAAGTTATCAGGTGGACTATTTACTTTTGGTCACTGTAGTTGTATAAAAAGATAAAGTAGTAAGACAAAAGTAAATAAGATAAGCACTGACCTTTCATATTTCTCCCTCCAAGTGCTAAGTTGTTCTTCAAGATCTGTAGCCCTAGTATTGCACTTGATGTATGTCGCCTCTAGAGCTACAATATGTGCATCTCTCTCTGCTAAATGCTGCCTCAGATGTTCCACCTCAGCATGTAGCTGCAGCTCTGCACCATCACACTCCTAGCAAGTTTGTGCAACATCAAAAAAACAAGCGAGTGTAGACATAAACATTCCAATTTTGAAACTATGTTTTAAATTTAGAGGAACATAAGTTGTTTATGAATATTTTCAAAAACATCTAGAGCATTATCATGAAAAGCATATATACTTCTATGAAGTTATGAGCAGGGCAAAGGAAAATGATTGTATCGTGTCATGGCCACTACATGTTTAATGTCAATGTTTATATATTTTAAAAAGATTCAAAGAACATGTTATCCGACAGCCAGTTAAGATTTGCAGGTAAACTAAAAAGTTCATGTTATAAGCCACCTTGATATGGACTACATAAAACAATATGTTTCATAGAAGTCATTTAAAATTAAATAAAAACAGTAGCAACATAAGATGTAATTTGGAGTTATCCGCATTTATTATATTAAGTAGCCGTAACTCACTATTATGGTGCTGGGAAATAACTACTACTGAAGCAAAACAAATACAATTTACTACTACTACTAATTTACAGAGCCGATCAGAGCATTAGTTCTGGCATTTACAGCTATCATAAGAAAATTGCAAGAAAACATCCAATCTGATCACTAGTTCACTCAAAACCATACATACTTTTCAAGCTTACTTTAGACATTACTGACTGTTTAGGAAAACATTGCAAGAAACATTGTAGTTGTGTAGCTGTTGTGATATTATTATTAATAATTAAATATGTCACAACTCCCAAGATATGGGTGCTCTCAGGTATTTAAATCTTTATATGCACCCATACCATATTTAAGGCGCACGAAAACATGTTAATGTTAGGAAGAGTGAGTTCACTTTTACTGTTGTAGTCACTTGTTAGCAGCAGTGAACTGTGCGCGTAGTTCACATTTCTTTGTTTTTGCTAATTAAGCCACTAAGTGTATTAATTATGCCTTTAAAAAATGTTCTAATAATACTAGAAACAAACAAATCCAAGGGAATTACATTTCATGTGTAAGTACTGAATTATTAACTATTTTCACAATAAAATCTTGCATACAATTCTACTCTAAAAAATGGTGTCTGACTCGTTTTCGTGTGAAAGAGAGGGGATGATTACAACTACAATATGCAGGAGCGAGAAATTTCACTGTGTCATTTTTTGTTATCAGTCATTGCTGTTCGCGCATTTTCGATGTCATGTGCGCGGACGTCTCACGCATTTTACACATGCAGATTTTGAAAGCACAGGGCACATCTCACAATTTAAATCTCTGGGTGTGCTGGTCAATTAGGCACCCTAAAAGGGCAAAAGTACTGGCCAACTATACATTTCTAATGCTAAAATAACTATGTTCAACACATTTATGTTCCGCTAAATACATA
This sequence comes from Parascotia fuliginaria, assembly GCA_963082885.1. Classification (NCBI taxonomy): domain Eukaryota; kingdom Metazoa; phylum Arthropoda; class Insecta; order Lepidoptera; family Erebidae; genus Parascotia; species Parascotia fuliginaria. The sequence goes on from OY720186.1 coordinate 10,301,772, forward strand.
GTTTATACAATGAATAAAATTCACACTACTGATCAAAACTAATAATTTTAAGTCTTATTAGATAATAATGAGACAAAATTTACTGTGTTATAAATGCAAATAAACAAAGAGAAGCAATGTGCATTCTATTTTAATTACTTGAACCATGTCCAATTACATTAGAATATTAAAAATTTTACCAATATAATTAAATTTGGCACATTAAATCTAGTTTATTAACAATGTACCACCTTTCTAAGCAAATAAATTATAACTTATCATTTAAAGTACAATCAAATTATGTCTTTTTTACAGTTCAGCTAAGAACCATAATAAATTATTTAAGGGATTCAAATATACCTAGCCATTATCACATTCTAAAAAAAATGTATGCACTAATGGCATAGGTAACTAATTAAAGCAAAATGAATTAATACTTAATTAATCAAAATAAGTAAAGTCAGCTTAGAGCTTTCTACAGTTAGAAGAGGACTAAACAGCAAAACATTGGTAAAGTTTACCTTACAAGGGGAATTCTTAGTACTCTCATCCATAGTTCAACAAGCGTTAATTCTACTTCACATTTCAGAATATTATTTGTCCAATTTGTCGAATAAATAGAACGACGTCACACACAAAGTGATTTTATTAGCTATTAGTACCAATAAGCCACTGTTTCAACAAAATAAAATAAAATCAATCCTGACACACAACGTGAAATATTTACTTATTTTTTAAGCTATTGCCAGCTGCCAATATTTAGTGATTCATTAAAGGAAGTACGTATCACGACAAAACTGGAAAACTATTGAACATTTAGATTTACTATGCCTCAAAATTGGATTTTCCCAAAAATGGATGTGAATTGTGGTTTATCCAACTCACTTCAACTCGGTCAGATCCACTGACAGCTTTGACAATTAACAACTTTTTTTAATGTGCACAATACTAATTTGAAACACTGCATTTTGGAACTTAATATTTTTCTGGCGGAAATGTCAACCATAAATTTAGGTTAGGTTTAGGTTTAAAGATCTTTATTATCACTTAAGACAAAACACACCGTACCTTCGCGGTGGCAGACCATGTATGGTCATGGCAATGGCCAAATAATTAATAGAGGCTCGACCACCACTCTCTAACCATCTAGATTTGAAGCCAACAGAATGTTCAATAAAGAGTCGAGATAGCAAATACTGGTAGGTTATTAAATAAGTTCCTTTAAATTATTTATTTAGGTCATACCTAATAGGTATCGCCAGCTGTGAATTTTCGAGGTAGATTGAAGGCAACGATACCCATTAATTGCCGACGGTGGCAAACGAGCCAACAGCCCATCTGATGGTAAGTGGTAGGTAACTGACGCTCATGGACTTCTATGCCAGGGATTCTGCGAAGCCGCTGCCTACCGGAAAGGAAGTGGGGTAGTTAAAGGAAATGGGGTAAGTGAAGGGAGTTGGGTAGGTGATGGGAGTGGGGTTGGTGAAGGAAATGAAAAGGTGAAAAAAATAGAAAGGAGGGAAATTGGGCCTCCGGCGCTCTCACGCACCGATCGAAACAATAGAATGAATACTACCACTCTTACGTCGATTATTCTAGGAAAGATGAAATTTTGTCTCTTTATCAGAAACTTACCGAAGTATGAGCGACAGTTGCCACTTGCCATCAGGTGGGCTGTTGGCTCGTCTACCACTTTAGGCAATAAAAAAAAGTAAATAGATAGAATCTCCAGGAATCTTTACTTCAGTATCTCTATTATCATGAGCCACCCTCATCCATCGGTTGCTTGCCGTTTTAGTCAAATAAATGGTCCACCTTATAAAGATCAAAGATCTAGTTTAATTCTTAAATTGTAATAGAATGTGTGTGTACCTAATTATAATTTGCGACTGATGAGTACCTATTGACTTAACATAAATGAATATTTGCAAACACTATAAACACGTAGGCACAACGCCGGCGTTATCTAAGAAATAAGGAGAAAGCTCTACCTATATTGCGGGCGGCTTATAAACATACAATAACTCGTACCTACACCCCTAAACTCGTCACAAGTATTCACGAATCACACAAAATAGTGTCTTTTGTAGGAATCTAATCCTCAACCTCTTGCACAACACTGCGCCACTAAATTAGATAACTACCTATAAATTACCAACTAATTCACTTTCTTTAAAACGTTACACTAGGTTAGTTTAATTGTGTCTCGCATTCCTTACGAGTTCGAAACTTTGCTCGTACTATTCTATTACAATAATGTCATATACTTAACAATAAATTATCTATTTACAGCATACTTATGTACGAAACTAACTCGTCGTAGGTATCTTCCAAAATATGCTTTACCAAGGTCAACTTTCCCCCGTGCATAATAATAGGTAAGTATAATATTTATTAATGTGATAGTAGGTAGTAACGCTGGAAATACCTACCATGTTAAAAATAAAACATCGACGACGATTCGTCAGAAAAAATCGCCGAGTACCTACCTATACTTACACAAGAGAAGCTACTATACGTGTGCGCGGCTAATGTCTGGAGCTGACGAGGGATCTATTTCGGGAAACGCTTGCTTCGTCGAACGTATACGTATGAGTCCAACGAGTCGACAGTCCTTTGTCTGATTAAAAACGTACCGGTCGTTGCGTCTTATAAAAACACATTCTCGATCTGTACATGCGCGAATCAAAGTAAGTACTACTTGTTTATAAAAGTATTCCAAAATGGGAAATTTAGTCAGTAGTGCCCCAACAAGGGAACGCAACACAGAACACGTCAGAAGTGAAAGTGAAACAATGAACAACACAGACGATTCCAGTGATGACGGAAAACAGGAAAATATTGATATCGCCAACGAAGATGAAGTTCGAGCTAAAGCTAAAGAGGAAGAAATGAAAGAATTCAAAAAGCAGCTTAATTTAAAACGTGTACAGAGAAGAGAGATATTGGCACGTCATAGAAGTGAAAAAGAAGAATTAGAGAAATCATTGCAGAGAGTGAAAGCTGAGAAATTAGAACTATATGAAAGCAATAAACAACTTTGTGAATTATTGACTAACAACAATATTGAAATTCCTGAAAATCTTATGTCTAACAAAGGAACTTCAGAACTCACAGATACATTAATGCAAATGAGGAAAGAGTTCACCCTTCTAAAATCAAATAACACAAAACTGAGAAAGGATTTAGCAGAAGCGAATAGTGCTTTACAAAGTGCTAATTCGGATATTGCAGATCTGAGTGCCCAAAACACAGAATCTATAAAACAAATACGAGCTTTAAAGGAGGTAGTTTCAGTCAGTAAAACTATGATTGGTCTTCGTGAACAACAATTAAATCAGGTAAATATTTATAGATTTATAATTAATATAAATAATTTTAGGCCGCTTCAGTCAAAGCTAACAGTTTATTTTAACAATCATTAAAGAAGAGATAGATGGTTAAGCCTGTAGGAAGATTATGAGTAGCAGTGCCTTAGTCCAGAAATTGAATAGTTCTTGTTTAAAATTAATTAACAAATCAACAAGGGATGTCACCTGTTTTAGCTCAAAGTAAAAATAAGATAGACAGAAAATAATATTAGGTACTAGTAGTTTAAAAAAACTATAACTCATTTTATGCGATGTAGCATGACTGATAGAGCGTGATAAAAAAATTAAAATGCTTACATAATTTCATGAAACGTTGCGAGTTCAGACACTACGTCTTTCAATGTCAATTCCTCACCTATAACATGAACTACGGTAAGGAGAAATATACACTTTGCAGTAAATTTCCAATGCCATGTTGACGTGCCAACGACCTGGAGTCATGATGGCTTTACCAGGTCAGGGACCTACGGCTACGTAGATAGATAGGTACTTAAAGCACGCGAACGCATCATGGTACTTGGTATATTCGCTCATTTTGATAAGTAGCCAACTACGGCAATACTATGAGCAGGTGGACGAAAACCTTTAGTAAACATGATTTAAAACCATTTACGATATTACGTTAGGTATACCTACTGTTAAATCTGGCTCTTTTTTTTTTCCCTCCAACTACCTAATACCTTAAATATAATATACTAATCGTGTTAAGTGCCTTCCTGAATTGTTTGGTAGAAAATACGAAATAGATTTCTTAAATTTAAGTAGTTTTTATGCACTATTATACAATCTATCGGTCATATATGATTCAGTAGCACAATAGTTACTGAATGATAGCAATCTTTAACTGTTTTGCTAGAGAAGGCTTTTGTTCACCAAAGTACGTACTACTTACATCTTTCGGATGAATTGATGATGATTCATGACTCAAAAACACAAGAAATAATACAACATACAACAATAAAATATGATACGACGTATATAAAAATGATGTAGCTATTACTATGAAATGACGAGACGTGCTAAGATTAGGTAACATTATAATCCAACTTTTGACGTGATAAAAATCTCATCATAACTTTAAACAATTGTTTTGATAGATTAGGTTAAGATTCGAGAATTGGAGCTGACATATTCAATGTGGATGAAAGTCCCTGATTAAATAAAGAAAAAAAATTAAGAACTATAAGCAATACTATAAAAACCGTATTGTAAAAACCTAGTTATGGCAATGTAGTAGTAAGTAGGTAGTTTCTAATTACATACACAATTTGAATTTAGCTAACATTTTATTTTACAGCTAAAGAACAAATTGAATGAAATAGAAAATACATTAGGGGATAGAGAAACGAATTTGCTATCTGCTGATTTAAGACAAGAGTATGCCCGACAATTACAAAACATTCGTACATTGAGAGCCCTGTATGAGGAAAGAGCCCGCCTAGCAGAAGTTACTAGACAGGGTTTAGTTAGAGACCTTGATGAACACAAAGTATTGTATCAATCCGAAGTCAAAAAGTAAGTACTTAGCGTTACATAATTTATTCTTAACACTTCTAACATTATCATTACATAGTATAAAACAAAGTCGCTTCTCGCTGTCTATCCCTATGTATGCTTAGATCTTTAAAACTACGCAACGTATTTTGATGCGGTTTTTTTAATAGATAGAGTGATTCGAGAGGAAGGTTTATATGTATAATACGTGCAAAATATAGTAGAGAAACACTGGTAATTTTAGAGGTCTCTAATGTAATGCATGAACATACCGGTTGCGGCGGTATATACCGGCTGGGAGCCGCCGGCCTCTAAAGAAAACATGTTTGTATTGTCTAAGAGTCAATATCAAAATTTCTTCATCGTTCCTTTCTTGGGCGAATAATCACAATGCCAGATGCACTAGCTGCCATTTTTTATTTTATATAAGGCATAATGTAGTAAGCCTATCATATATATATATAAAAGCGAAAAGTCACTCACTCACTCATGACGAAATCTCAGAAACCACAAGTGTAGGAGTCTCAAATTTTGCATAAGGATTTTGCGAAATTCATTCTCTAAGGGGTAAAAAGGGATGGCTTCTTTAGTTTTGATAGTAGGATTGCCAAATTACTAGAAAATACTCATTATTTAAATAAATTGAAATTTAGTCAATTATTTTTTTAAGCAACCCTTACAAAGGGGTAAAAAAGGGGATTTAAGATTGTATGAAAAATATTTTATTTTTAAATCTATCGACTTGAAACTTAAATAATTTTATAATTTACTAAAATGGTAGCGGGTGAATTTAAATGGGATTCGCCAGAGAAACGCATTATACTGATTATTACTGATAAAATGTACGATTGCCGTAGATCACGCAGGCAATAAAATTCTCATACAGGCACACACCCCACACACCTGAATTTTCACATGCACGAAGTCGCGGGTAACAGCTAGTTCATAATAAGCCTTAAATTAAGAATCTAACCTAACCACTGATATTTTAATGTTCAATATTTCAGATGTAAAGATCTCACAGATAAAGTTGAAGAACTCGAAACAAAAATAGACTCTCTAATTGAAACTATCGATAATAAAAATTCCCAAATTATTTTACTCCAAGAAGAAACGAATAGATTGAAAGCAGAAATGACTGTCGTTAATAAAGTCAGTAAACAAATTACAAATTCTTTATGTTATATGATTGTTTTTACAATGATTCTTTCAGCCTCTAAACATTTTTGTTTTCTTTCAGCTTTTCTCTCAAGTTTTACTTGGTTATAAAACCAAGCACGATTTGGATACACTAGTTTCTAGGCTTGAAGAAAATCATGGTATTCTTACACAGATGGCAGAAAGGGAGAACGGATCAGAAATATCCTCTGCATTACCTAAACTGCTGTTGGAGTTAGTAAGCCAGGTCGATGAAAGCGATAATCAACCTGCTGAAGAGCAACCAAAAGCTGGAGAGGAGTTATTGAATCAAGAAGTAGAAAAGAACCAAGAGCCAGGTAAATATATATGTCTCTTTATAGTATAAGTGTATGTGTGGTACACATAAGGCAAGAGTTTAGTTCTAAATATTTATTTCTATTTCAGATGCTCAAAAATCCGCAACTACAGCTGAAGATATAGTTGAGAACCTTCCAAAGGTCTGGAAAGTACTTATAGAGCTTTTGAGTCATCAAAATTCCAACGAAGTGGACTCCCCAGAAAAAGTTACGACATGTTACAAATCCGTTGAAACAGCGTCAGGACCAGTCTTAGTGCCAAGTGTTAGTCAGACGTACATCAGATTAAAGGTAAGCGATGAACTCATTACTATAAAAATTACTTGACAGAAATGTACAAAATGGTTTTAAAAAAGCATTTAAATACAAAATGCAAAATACTTTTCAGATTTACTATTTCATATGCAAAATACCAAATAGTTTTGCGTTTTGTATTTCAAATGCTAAATGCAAAATGGGTATTTTTATTTATTTTAGGTATTTATCATGATAAGTAGAGACACAATGCTGAGCCGAACAAAAACGTCTAATAACATGGCACCTTATGCATTTTGGTCATATTTATCAGTACGCGTATCAATAAATTCTGTTATGATATCAATAATAATACTCAGGGCCTGTTCACATCACCACGGCACGACGTCGTCGCCGTAGAACGGTGCGGTGCCGCGGCGCGATGCCGTGCCGTGCACTAGCACGGTACGGCAACGTCGCCGTGGAACGGTGCATCGAAAAGCGTCGTAAGCCGGCGACGCGGATACGATGCGCTCGATCAGTTGATGTGTTATTGTCTTAGCGATTAGTTGTACTTGTGAATAAAAGATGTCGGAGAACATAGATGTTTTAATAACAACAGCAGTAGATATCTATTACGAGAGTGATGAATGTACCGAAAAATTAAAAGGCACGGCGTCGTGACGTACATTTTTACGGTACGGCAACGTAAATTTCCACGTCACGGCAACGCGCCGCGCTACGGCACTGCACCGTTCCACGGCGACGACGTCGTGACGTGGTGATGTGAACAGGCCCTTCAATCTATTAAATAATGTTCGTCGTTTTCGTTTGACATTCACACTAGTCAGGCGCGAACTCTGACCAAAGAAGAAAAAAGGGCGCGCACGGCTAGCAGGTCAAATTCGGCAATACAAGCGTTATTCGTTCATTTCATTTTGTTTGACTGGTAATGTTGCCAATGCTGGCTAAACTTAATCACAAAGTATTTTGCATTTTGAAATGAATATTAAAAATGCAAAATACATCTCGAAAGGTATTTCAAATAAAATACAAAATCTTTTTTACTAAAAGGCATTTAAATACAAAATACGAAATGGGTATTTTTCATTTTGTATTTGCATTTTAAATAGAAGTTTTATTACGGTAGTAGATCCACGCTGATTTCAGCATGAATGGGCCGGATTGTCCGGGGAAGTAATACCCTCTCATAGAAGATCGACTTAAGAGTAGTAGTATCCGTACTACTGCGTTTCGTTCGGTGAGTGAGAGCGCCGGAGGCCCAATTTCCCCCCTATCCTCTTTCCTCATCTCCCTCATTCCCTTCCTCTAAGCCCATTTCCAGGCGCCATAGTGGAGGCCACCATACCAGCAGTTTAAGACGATGGCTTTTGGTATAGTGGCCGCCACTTTTGGATTCCACTGACTGCTTACCATCAGACAGGGTGGAGTTACTTTGGTAGGCTATAATATAAAAAAAAAAAAAAGTATTTCAAATAAATCGCATCTCTGCCTATTAAATTACAAGGTAATGCAAAATTATGCGTCACAATCAACTGACTAAAAATAGAAAGCTTCATGATCAATATTTTGCTGCAGAAAAATACGCAGTTAGGTAGAATTTTGGTGCTGAGCCAATTAGTGTATTCAGAGAAAACAAAAACATTTGACATTGTAATTAACAATATAATTAGGTAAAGATAGCTTGTACACAAGACACTTTATTTTATATCAAAGATTGATGCTAATTGTTTATTTTTTCAGGATCTAATAATAGAAAAATTAGGTCTCGTTAAAGAAGTCAATCGTATGAAACAGCTTAATACTCATCTAGAAACACGATTAGAAGAACAAGAACGTAGACTATGTCTTGTCACAAGTGAATTAAGCAAGACATGGCATGTTGTAGGTAGATTGCGAAGACATCATCATCAACTACATACTCATGAAAAAATCCTTAAATATGAGTTACAACAAAAAAGAAAACTATTAAATGAGCTCAAAGAAGAGCTCGAATACTGTCGAGAAAAATGGGAACAAGCGCGAGAAAAGAACACGCAATCAGAAAGAGACTGGAAGAAACTTCGAGCTGAATTCTCTAGTAGAAAAACTAAATTAGGATCTCCATCATTAAATAATTCTGCAGAAAGTGGATACAGCGATGAAAGACCCTCAGATGAATCGTCTGAATCGAATGACGAAAGTGAATATGTCGCAGAACCTCTAGTGCGATGCAAGAAAAAAGTTAAGAAGTCTTTCGAGACTATTGTAGATTCTAGCACAGACTTTAATTTGGCAGCAGAAAGAGAAGATCCTGCCAGTGACATGCTGGATGTAGCTGATTTGCCTTTAGACACACAAGATAGTGAAGGCAATCACCGGTTATTATTATCAGAACCAAGTAGAAGCGAAACCTTTTCTAAGAATGAAAAAATATGTGAAGAGACTGAAGATGAGGTAGCAGATATTACTCATGATGATTCTTGTCCAGAGGAAGCATGTACTGAAGAACTTTTAGATGATCAAGCAACGATAACTATTATCAGTGCGAATAACAGTAAAATTTCAACAATAAGTTCTTCTAATGAACCATCACCGGTTGTTGCGTTATTTGATTCAGCAGAAATTTTAAAAAATGTAAGGCTCCAAAATGAAAGATTAGCTAAAAAGGACGAAAGATTGAAACTTCTAGAAAGTAGTAGTGCCGCCTTATTAGAGAAAACACGCACAACTGCCGAAATTGGAGAACAGTTAAATAGTACATTAGATCATCTCATAAATCGACCTGCTCTAAGTTTATCTACCACTTATGACAACGATAATGCTGCCAATGACAAAAGGTTTGCATTAAATTGTACAGAAACGGCACACACTGAATTACCTAGTGCAGTTATTACTGAAGGTTATGGTCAAAGTGACAATACGAACGAGGCAATATTAGAAAATGTTAGAAACCAAAACGATAGACTAGCTGAGGAAGAACAAGGATCTGAAAACCTAGACAACAATTTTTCTGAGGAAACAAGAGATATATCCAATACTTTAAATTCAGAGAATAAACTTGTTGAAGAATTGGACAATTTACAAGATGATTATCAAACCGCAAGTAGTAGCAAGGAACAATTTTCAGAAGAGGAGAACTCATGTTCAGAAAAAGAAGACTCCGGACCGTCAACGTCAAGCGAGATTGATCACGAAGCTCGATTCGCTGCACGTGACCTACGGTTGGCTAGATTGGAAGAACAAACGAAATCTTTGGTAAACAAAGTCAACAAGACGACATCTAAAGGCGTCAAAATACATTACAAATTAGAAGAATTACACAACATTTACGGTTCTGAAAGTTCTAGAGCTGGCACGCCTTCCGAAGATCCCGAAGATAAAAACAATGAAAATGATTCACTGAACGAATAACTATTATTAGAATTACTCAAAGTTGTGCATATATATTTCTGTACTAAACATTGCACAGGATCCTATATTTGTTTAGGTATTTATAATTATTGTAAAAAAACTTCATCAATAAAATCAATGATTAAACATTTATTTTAAATATGTATGTTTATCACAAAATGGTCAAAAATATTAACATACCTATTCAGGTACATTTCTTTCGCCAGGTGCAACACATAATAATATCTCATTTAATGTTAACAACACCACAGTCATGGATATATTTATTAGAATTTAAAATCATTGGAGCATTACTACATGGAGTATTAATAGAAAAGACTTATTAAACAACCTATCGGTATTCCCAGAGCCGTCCATAATACTCAATCTTTCTCAGTTAATTACTACACATATATTAACAAAAGTTGGTATTTGTGAAATTAATAAAGTTCTATTAAGTACTTTTTGCCGTATCGTCTTCTATTTAGAGTATGGTAATACTCCATTTCGTCCCGCCACCCACAAGAATAAAGGAATACCAGAAATTAGCAGCAGTATCACCTACTCTTGGAGCTAACTATGGCTACTTTCTTAGGTATAGGCCTATATCCAGCAGTGAACCTTTACTGGCAATAAATCTGTTCTGCTTTATACCTCTCCAAGTGGTAGAAACACCGATCAAACGGATATGGAGGTTTGTTTTTTTTATTTGTTTTATCAAACAAACACAAAAACAATACCTTCCGTAATAATGTGTGGGTGTCAATCATTACAATATAATGTTCGTACCTCTTTCTCATCATCTACGTATACGTATAGGTACTTTAGCAGAATCTATACCTACTTAGGTGGGTAATAGAAGTAGAGTATTTTATAGGGTTGCTAGCTTTCCGCGGCGCGGTTTCACCCGCTTCTTTGCTTACTGCTCTGCTCCCATCGCCAGTAGTGTGATGTTACATAGCCTATAACTTTACTTGAGAATTTGGGCTATCATACGGAAAAAGAATTATTCAGATTCGACTGGTAGTGCCAGAGATTAGCGCGTTCAAACAAACAAACATAGAAACTCTTCCGCCTTATATTATAGTATTACGTATTGCAAGACGGATTATGAGCAACTTCATTTGGTCTTGTCCAAATAAGTAAGAGCTAAAGCAAAGTTGCAACTGCTAATATTTTCGGCATTTCTTAAACATACGAGTATCTTATTCCTACAATAAGTAGTAATGCGTCAATGGTTTAAATTCATATAGAGCTAACACTAAAAATTAAATTACTGGGGATGACAAAATTGATTACAACAATATCCTTATTAAAAAAATACCACTTTATACAGCTACGCATACATTAAAGCGGGGTTGAAAGCACTGAACCACGAATTAAATCTCAATAACACCAATTCTTCTCTTCACGTCGAAGAGGAAAATTGGTCTACAAGTAATGCGATGATGGGTCCAAGAAGGTTCTAGAAAGTATGAAACTACAGTACAAGAACAACTTAGCGAATAAACTTTTAAATGTAACGTCACCAAACCATTCTAGGCGTTCCTGTACGGAATCGTTTGTTTCTTATCTAATTCGTCTGGCCCACCTTAATGTACACGAACCTTATATTTTTTACGCACTATACAATAATATGTAATGCCTATATCTACTATACACCAACACTGAGAATGACACTTTAAGCACTATCGTTCACATTATTATTGAAGGTTTTGTTATCAATGCCTTCTATACTTTTCACTTCTATGCTTCTTATGTTGTCATCTATTGTTGATACTGATTTTTCTTTCTCCGGATTGTTCAATTGTTTGCCTGGAGGAACTCTATATAGTCGCCAGGCCCATATTGAGATCAGTAACATTTCCACCATCATTACGATGTTTTGTATCACTGGAAAAAAAAGGAATAGATTGGTATACACAAAATAAAAGTCTTTTGAATGAATACTTTAGTTGTCCCCGTGGGTTTTGTGTGCCACTCTCGTAAAATATTTGAATGATTCACAAATATTTCAGGGCATGTAAAATGTTCTTAGTAGGTACCTAATTCTATGATGCGTATTACCTACTACACAGTTTTTAATTTATTTTAGTCATGGACGACTTTATAAACGTTTTAAAGGACACAATATATCTACACCTAAAGAATATTCGTTAATATAGATTTGAGCTGAAATCGACACCACCACTCTCAACATAAAAGACAAACACACGACACGCGTTGTTAGTTAATTAAGGTAAGGTTATATATAAGGGGATAAATTAAGTTTATTTTCCTTTTTTATGACTTCCGCATTAGTTCCTTAATAGATTTTTCGTTTACATAACAGACACAAAACAGAGTCAACGAAATGATTTGATGACGCTCAAACTATAAATCAAAGTTGACAACTATTCTGAATGCGATGCCAAAATAAATTGATTTAGTTCCTATTACTCGTTGACAAGAACAAACTGTTTAATTTTATTAATAAACTTGGCATTAATGATGAGAACCGGATACAAAAGAGATAATTAGACATGCTTAGTATTTAAACAATTATCGCTATGTTGCTGGGGTTTATGGCGACAATTGTTATATGACATTCAATCCGTATCTTTAAACTTTACACAAAAACGGGCCTTTGTTTTACCGGTGACATTAACATACTGTTAAAAAAAAATCTTAGAGAAAATACCAGGGGCGTTGTCCATTTTTACGTAGAAACCTATCACGTTGTCAATGCCACTCAAACTCAAACTCAAAGCATTTATTTCATTTTGATTATAAACTATGATGCTTATGAAAAGTCAATTGACCTACAGCCAGTTTGCTGACGAGGTAGGGCTGTGAGAAGAACTGGCAAGAAACTCACGCCACTCTTTTCAATCGCCAGATAATTACAGTTATTTGTATGAGTTACAATTTAAACACAATCAAAGAACCATACAAAGTAATTATTACAAATTAACCAATTAATATAATTACTAAGATTAAAGAAAGAAAAGAGAGGTTTTCAATTATTTAGTTTCATCTAGTATGGTAAATTTGATTACGTATTTTAGTTAAACCGGTAAATGCACCTCCTGGTCACATTGCACGACAAGGTAATACTGGATTGAATATTAAATGTATGCCAGTAGATTTACCAGTCATCCCAAGTAGGACCCGTTCACGAGCATGACGCACAGGTCAGACATCATCATCCTCGCCATATTAGAGGGAAGGTGATGACCCAGCCAATACGACACCACAAGCAATGACATTTTAGTGACCATGACAATGCAGGGCATGGGTGGTAAAAGAACCATAATAAAATGTATTATGCCTTACGAATTCATAATGAAAACGATAAAACGAAGTCATGGTAAAATACAGACTACCTACGCGTTTTGATAGCTTTATGTTTCATGTCATTGGTACATAATATATTCTATTAGTGCCTTTAACATAACGTAACGTGACCATGCGTCCTCCAGCTTTCAGGCTATTTAACATTCGTGGTTTTGAAAACCCGCACCATTATTTAAATTTTAGAAAATATTGAATTTGAGTATACCGTTGCACGTATTGTATGTAGAAAAATTATCATAATTAATTATAGAAACTTACTACTGGCAAACACGACGGGATGTAGAGGCACAACGCAAGGTCCATCGATGACCTCCGAGAGGGTCTTAGTTAGTCCTACTTGCACCTTTGTAATGACGACTACTAGCTGAATGACGATGAACCTTGGTCTGGGGTTGTGTCCCAAGGAGATGGCCATACGAACACACATGACGACACCCCACATAGCTGGCAGAATCGATCCAGCGACAAATGGTTGGAAGTATATGAAGTTGCGGTTGTATAAATTCTGAAAATTAAGAAAAAAAGGTCTTAATCGTGTTACATCGACAAGACTATCAGACTAATCTCTAAACTCTGAAACATCACTCAATCTACTTCATTAATTTTTCTATGAATTTTAGCGATAGAATAGAGTAAATTAGTATTTTTTTTTAGTGGAATAGATAGGTACTGTGCTATGCTATAAAACTTCAGGTTTCATCTTTTTTGTTAGACTTGGAGAATATTAAATTACGAAGTGCCACGGAAAGGTAGTACAAATAGTAGCCAAGTGTCCGGACTGAGTGTAAGGACTACTAGACTTCGGACTTTTGACCGCAAAATTTTGTAAAGAGATACTTACAATATCTTCCACCCATAACGTAAGTAGTAATACATAAATGATAGCTTGAATGATTGGCATCTGTAGTACTAAGTAATGCAGTCCTGCCAAGCTCCTCCTGAAAAATAAAGTCTATTTTTTTATTTTTTTTTATAATAGCCCACCAAAGTGACTCTACAGCGCCTGATGGTAAGCAGCCAGTGGAATCCAGAAGTGGTGGCCACCATACCAAAAGCCATCGTCTTAAACTGCTGGTATGGTGGCCTCCACTATGGCTGCTGGGAATGGGGTAGGGTAAGGGAATGAGGGAAAGAGGAAAGAGGAAAGGGACGAAATTGAGCCTCCTACATTCTCACTCACCGAACGAAACGCAGTAGTACGGATACTACTACTCGTACGTCGATCTTCTATGAGAGGGTAGTACTTCCCCGGTCGATCCAGCCCATTCATGTTGAAACCAGCGTGGATCTACTACCATAAGAATTATTTTTGCAGACGGACGGACAAGGCGGATTGGTGATTGCAGGCTTTATTTAATTTACCTCTGTATATGCTAAGTTTATAGTTTTGTTTTAATAATTCTTTTGAATGTTAAGTACTTATTTATTATTTTCGCTTGATTAATAGATTCATTAATATATTTTACGATAATAGTAGGTAGTACCTACTATTGTGCCTATAATTATGTTATTATAATTTAACACTTTCTATTCTGTGCTTAATTTCAAGCTTATTTACATATTATTCATACTAACTTAATATAATTAAGCATAGTTTCTGCTGATATAAAGACTTTAGTGTGAAATAATAGGCTAGAATAATGTGACTATGTAAAATATTATCAAATTAATTGAAAACGCCTGTAATTATGAATTAAATGACAATTGAGAATATGGTGAAGGACAACATCGTGAGAAAACCTGGACTTAAAAGTCTGAAATTGCCAATCCGCCTTGAGCAAGCGTGGTGATTATTGCTCATTCCTTCTCTATATATGAGAAGAGGCCTTTGTCCTGCAGTGGGACAGTAAATAGGCTGGTATTATTATTATATTATTATTAGAATATGGAATAACCTCATCGTAAGAGGTAATTAGATTGCCAGACTGTAGCATACCTATCTATTGTTATTATTAGTATTTAATATATTTTATTGATACTTATTTATTTAAACACCTATTTACATATATTTATATTAAACTATAGGTACTAAACAACTTAGAATGTAGGTTGGTCTGCGTGGTATAGGAACTACATGAAGAAGTATAAAGTTAAAGGTTAAGCAATATTTAAAAAAGAAAACTGTCTCTCGTACCTACTCCTTCTATTTTTTCGTGTAACATTGTGAAGATTTTTGAAATCACAATATAGGATAATACATGCATGTAGCAATCTTATTTCCACAAGACAATATGTTCTACGGTAATCATTCTGCCTGCCAAGCGTGGAGACAATGCAAATTCCCTTAAATAAGTGAGGGTTAAAACAATCTTTTCGGGTCCTTTGATCTAAATAACGAATCCCGTCCGGTTCCCGAAATATCTATACATATAATAAAAATGTAACCGAACGCTGTCTGTACATGGAAGATATATGAGAAAAAAAATATTGGGACCTTTATCAACGCAAGTAGAACCCAAAACAATGATTGTTACAATTTTTGTCTGTTTGTCTGTTTGTCTGTTTGTCTGTTTGTCTGTGCGTTTGTTCACGCTAATCTCAGAAACGGCTTATCCGATTTAAATATGGTTTTCACTAATATATTGTGGTAAGCTTCACTTAACATTTAGTGTTTGTTTCATGTCAATCGGTTCATAAATAAAAAAGTTATGCCAATTTAAAGAATCACATCGAATATTCGTTAATTTACTACGAAATCTTTTAGAAGCAGAGATTTTAACCCAAGGTAAGACACTAAAAGTTGTGGGTGTGGGTCTAAGTATTAGCTGTTTTTCGCACGGTCAGCTTTATGTGGCTCTATCACGTGTTAGCATTCCTAGCAGCCTGTATGCTTTGATCCCTGATGGCTATACGTCTAATCCATACATCCATACATATTATAAAAGGCTTTGTCCTGACTGACAGACAACGTACAGCCTAAACCACTGGTCGTAGCGACTTGAAATTTGGAGGGTGTGTTTGTCTTAATGTCTAGAAGTGTACAAAGAAAGGGTTATTAAAAATTCAACCCTTAAGTGTATGAAAAGGGATGAAATCGATTGTATGAAACGTCTTCATTTTTTAAGTTACAGCTTTGAAATTTTGTTTTGGAATACTTTTATTTAAATAAAAAATACGCTCATAATTTTTTTTTCACTGGGGTGGATTTATAGGAGTGAAATAAGGGATGAAATATTGTATGGAAAAATCTTTGCTTTTGAAGTTGGCGACTTGAAATTTGGAGGGTGGGGGAAGGGAGGGGGAGGAAGAGGCAAGGAAGGGAGAAGTGAGGGGAAGGTGCGGGGGTAGTGAGGGAGAAGTCAGGGGAAAGGGAGGGGAAAGTCGGGGGAAATCGACTGCCTCTGTATTTCGGTGGTACTGTGTATGGACTGTGAGGTCGCGGGTTCGATTCCCGCTCAGTGCAAATATTTGTAGCATGAACATGCCTATTTGCATTGGTCTGGGTGTTTCTATGTTTAATATGTATGTATTTACAAAAATAAAAGTATTTAAGTATGTTTATCCGTATTCTAGAACCCATAAGCAAGCATATAATATGCTTACTTTGGGTCTAGATAGCGTTGTGTAAAAAAAAGGAAAAAGAAAAAGGGAACTCAGGAGGATGTGAGGAGGCAGTGAAGGGCAAGTGAGGGGCAAGTGAAGGGCAAGTGAGAGGTAAGTGAGGGGGAAGTGAGGGGGACGTAAGGGAAAGTGAGGGAAGTGAGGAGTCAGTGAGTGGTAAGTGAGGGGTGAGTGAGTGGAAAGTGAGGGAAAGTGAGGGAAAGTGATGGGAAGTGTGGGGAAAGTGAGGGAGATGGGAGGGAGACGGGAGGGAAAGGGAGGGGAATGGGAAAAAGGGGGAGAGGAAATGAGGGAAAGGGGAAAGTTATTGTAGTGGAAATTTGCCTTAGTGTATTGTATATTGTTTTACGGGTGATATCTTTAGGTAGGTGAAAGAGGGTTTGTACGAATGGTGATGATGAGATTAGAAATAGTATGCAAAACAGTATTTAAACAATATAAAAATGTCTATTGGAAAAACTCACTCATCACGAAATCTCAGAAACTACAAATGCTGGGCGTTTCAAATTTTGGAAATAGGTGCTCTCTAAGACGGGGTTTTCGAAATTCATTTCCCTGTAGTATAAAGGGGAACAAAATTTGTATAAAGCTTCTATAGTTTTTAAACGGGAGTTTTGATAATACGATTTCCAAACTAGGAACTATTCTTATTAAGTGGGAAAATAGGAGTGGCAAGTTTCGTTAAATATCGCAAAATTTCGTCTGTTATAGGGGTAGCGGGTGAATAGATTTAAATAGGATTCGCCTTAGAGACGGATTATACTGATATTTATTACTAATACAATGTACGATTGCCGTAAGATTAGGTAAGAACTTGGTAAGAAATATTCTCATACAGGCACACATCTGAATTTTCACGCGAACGAAGTCGCGGGCAACAGCTAGTCAAAAATAAACTTGAAACCCGATCGGGACGCCAATTCCAATAGTGAATGTAAACGATCTATTAGCCCTTTCTAGCCCAAAAAAGTAATTAAAATCCATCCAGGAGTTTAGTGGTATACACAGAACTAATAGTTCTGCGGTGGCATACAAACGCGCAGAAGATATAGGTACCTACCTGTGTATAAAGATTACCCCCGTATAATAAAAGCTATAGCACTCATATAATAAACGACGCGACGGTGTAAAAACTTGCCATTCACGCATGTCAACATTCTATTATAATAATAATTCAATTGCTTTGAAAATTACTCTAGGGGTATCATATTTTGTTATCCATAATACAATCAGTAAATTTCTTTGGCTCAAAGCAATTTTCTCCTATTCACATTCGTATTAATTTACATACAAGCTGTACATTTGACAATTTGCTCTACGTGCAAAATAATTGCATTTCGTTGTATGTGATAATAATACAAATTGGTGAGTTAGAAAATAACTGTGATACGACTTAAAGAAATCACAATTATTGTATTAGTTTTTATTTGTTATTTAAACGTAAAAAATAATACACTATAACAAAAAATCTATTGCTCTATAGATTTAGGTATATTATATATAGTATATAGGTATATTCAGAAATTATTTTTTTGCTACTACAATTTATAATCAATAATAATTTCTCATGAATATGCTTGGACACGATGATTAAAAAGTGAC
The DNA here is from genome assembly GCA_963082885.1 of Parascotia fuliginaria. NCBI lineage: Eukaryota > Metazoa > Arthropoda > Insecta > Lepidoptera > Erebidae > Parascotia > Parascotia fuliginaria. The sequence goes on from OY720186.1 coordinate 10,320,238, forward strand.
AGTACCTACCTAGTTTGCTTTTTATTACTAATTTAAGAATATTGAAACTGAATAAGATTATATATATATATATATATATAACTGCTATATCTCCCTGTATCCAGCAAAATGAGTAAATCGTTTAATATAATATGTGCAAATTTATGGGCAATCTTGATTAACAATGTTAAGCAACAAAAGATATCTAGTACAGTTTTAGAGTAATCAATATTGCGTGCTGTTAATTTGTATACATTTAATGTATACCTACTTTGTAAGTATTCTATGATAATTAAGTAAATAAAACGATAAATTAGGTCACCCCTATCATCCCCACTGACCCAGGCATTCGGCTGGTTATACGGTCCACCTATGTTGGGGTCAGTTCACGCTGCTTCTTAGTTATCACTCCAGGTCTTTACTTACGATCCACTTTAGATGCATTCGCTTATTGACTCTTAATTGCCCATACACATAACTACTAATTACCTATATTTGTGTGAATTATAAATCTTTATTTTCGACTTGACATGTCTATTAAGCTATTAACTAATCGCTGACTGTTATATTTGATCGAGTTAGGTACCTAGCAATCAATAATCATAGCATGCAATTATCCTAAGCTTTACGAATCAATCTATGAAGCCTGACATGGAATAAACCACAATATCGAGAGGATAAATAAAGTTTTGTAAACAAATATTTTTTTAATTACACTGACTAGAAGTTGATAATAATTGATTATTTGTAAAGCCCTATTATATCTAAAGCTGGAAATGGTCCAGTGCATAAGGCACCCGCTTCGTAAACACGAGGTAGTGGGTTCAAATCTGGGCAAGTACCAATGTGATTTTTCAAATCATATGTACTTTCTAAGTTTATCTTGGACGTTTCTGACTGACAGTGAAGAAAAACATCGTGAGGAAACCTGGACTTAAAAGTCTGAAATTGCCAATCCGCCTTGAGCAAGCGTGGTCATTAATACTCATACCTTCTCTAGAGAAGAGGCTTTTGCCCTGCAGTGGGACAGAAAACAGGCTGGTATTATTATTAATAAAGTCCTATTTAAATAAATAATAATAGTTATTTTGAACTAGTGACGACTACCATGACTAGCAAGTAATCGCAATTCCACTATATATTCAATAACATATTATGTATGTATTCCGTATTGATATTCAGAGTATATAATTTATAGTCATAAGTAAAATCATAATAAAGCCATCTGTGATATTCAATGAAGCACTTAATGGTAAATTTATCATTTCCTGCGTCTAGCAATTATTATTGATATCATTATTCAGCCATAAATTAAAATTGTATTTATTTCAATATTCTACCGCAACAGATTAATACTGTGAGTTGACGTCCCTAAGACCACGTGTGGTGAAGTCTAAGTTAAACTTGAACCTACCTGATGCCGATATTTCAATAGTAATTTTAATATCTGCTAAGTCATTGTCGTGTCCATTATAAAACGATTTCTATTTACATAGAAATTATATCGATATTGAAAATTTTATCATGACAAATCACGTCATGAAATTAATTTTATTGGCAGCGATACTGGGGAATAATATTAGCACATAATTAATTATTTCCTTTATTTTAGAAATGATTTAGGCTGTAATCTGTGTCTTATCTTAAGATCTGGGCAGATCCTATTGGGACAGAGCACTTCTACCCTCTAAAATGTTTTGTACTGTACTCTTCAGCATCACTCATCCCTCGGACTTGTCATTATCATGTTTGCGAACATGCCTAATGTTTATGGATTAAACTCGTTGGGATTTAACATACTTCGGCTAAAATGGATGACCTTTCTCGTCATACACTATTACTGGAAATAGTGCCTGAGGAAAGGGATGGTAGTAGCACTGGTTCCACTATAAACAAACGACCATTTGAAACAATCTGGCACACGTATTGTTAGGTGAACATGAAAATAAACACGTTTTAGGTAAAATGGCTGAAGAATATAAGTAACATTCTTTCAAATTGAATTAGGTACAGGTACAGATAATAGAAAGTATAGCTATAATAAATTATTATAAAGATTAGTCATAATGATACCAGCCAAATAATGTCCCACTGCAGTGCAAGGACTACTTCTCAGAAATTTTCAAGGTAAACTTAGAAAGTAGGTACATGATTTAAAGCTACCTTTATTGATTTTGATACTACAACTTCGAACGTAATACAAAATCAGTAGGTAGCTGTAGCATGATTTAGGAGTAACGTGCGTCAAATGTCAAACTAATAATAATTAATACTGAGAGTAAATACTAGGGACGCTTCATGTTTCATACAAAATATTTTTTATTGTCACCAATATGACAAAATGTGCATTAACTCATGTGAAGATTACAGAAAATAATGTGCATAAATAAGATATTTTATTAAAGAATCATAAATCAGACACATAATGTAGTAGTTAACCAGATCAAAGCATTAATTTTCGGTAAAAATATTGTTTTATTTAGTTTGAGTGAACACACATTTGTCTTATTTAGTGACAGTGTGAAATATGTATATATTTTGTATTTAACATGAAAAGCGTCCCTGGTACCTATTTATTCTGAGAACTACGATTATGATAGTCGGTTTTTAAATTGTTTGTGTAATTGTCTCCTTGATCTTGTAATTGCTCAATATGTGAGGTCAGGGTCTTACCCGGGTTGGATTAAAAAGTTTGGGTTTTACTGATAATTATTTAATATTTAAGACTTCGAGTTATATGGATCATGTTTGCTGTTCACGGTATAATGTGAAAAGGATTAGGAAAGTAGTGGTAGAGCCAAGAAAATATTGCTTTTAAAGTGAGTTAACGTAGAGTTCACGTCTTATAAAAATATATGGAAGAAAAACTATGTTCCTGGACTGCACCGGTGGTATTACGGTTAAGGCGGTCACTACTAATGTTATTGTACCCGCACCAGAAACAAATGTTCATGTGATTCACCAATATAATTACGTGAATCGTAAGTGTACTAATCGTAGTCAAAGTCCCAATATACAAAAAATTTTTCTAGTGCAACCGTTGTCAATAAAAAAAACAAATAGATATTATTAGGTGGACCCCATACAATTGAGATACAAGGCTGGATGACGAAGAAAGATAATAGGAAGTTGTCGGTGTTTACACACCCGTTTCTGTATCTGTCCTTTCACCGGTTGTAAAAAGTAAAGGACCACGAGAATGAAGCAATAAAGTATCATTCTATGTTGACGTACACACTTGGATTGTATCGAATATCTTAAACGCAGATGGTTAGTATCCGTTAAAATTAGCCGCAGTGTTCGAAATTACGTTAGAATTATTATGTAAAACTTCCTATTTACCACCATAGGACTGGATGCGATAAATTGTATGTTATGCATATATCCGCATGTAAAATTAAAGAAGACGAGGATTTTCTTCAATAAGCATCAACCAATTCCACCACTGGCAGCCACAAAGACATACTTAATATGTGATCTTAGCGAAGCACTTATCTGTGTTTGTAGTGGTCATAGCCTCTGCGAATCTATTTAGTAATCAGCGTAAGCACTTACTTTCGTATCTTTGGCCTTGGTATGATGCAACATGGCCAACAACAGCACGGCATAACGCGGGTCTCCAAGTTTGTCCCGCCTATAGTACTGTAAACATAGAAACAATAGTGTTAATACTATCATGAATTGCTTTAGCTCCTCTTTAAACCACTATATTGACGGACAAGCATAGTAAGCACTTACTTAGAACCTATGAACGAGGCTTACGGTAAGTGCTTCCTGGTTCGTACCAGTAAGTAAGCGCCACATGATGGACCACATTATAAGACCATCGTTCATACTCCCTATGTCATAACTGTGGCGGTAGTCTAATTGACAAATTCCCACTAGCTGTTAAGCTAACGCTTTTCCGAAGAATAAAGAAAATATCAAAAGAAACCTTTTGTGTTTTGTCCGCATACGTAACTAAGTTTTGTAACTTGCCAAGTAAAAACCTTATAAGATAAACATAAAACAAATTACGGTACATATGAATTAAGTAATTAAGGTAAATATTATTTTGCCACAGCATTCTATAAAATGGATCCTCAACTTTATAGAGTGTTGTAGCAAAAAAGAACATATTATTTTCTGAATTCTCAAGCAAGCTCGCAATACTTTGAGTCTAGATAGCGCTGTGTAGTTGTGTTACTATTATAATTACATCCTACATTCTTTAATCCAGGATTTACATAAAGCCACATATCAAAGGTTGATATAAAAACAGAAATACAGTCATTAGTTGCTTGTCGTGCTTCACATTATTTTTACTCTGACGTCAGAGCCCAATCTTAACGTCATTATTATAGTCAAGGGTGTAATTTACCTTGTAGCCGCCACTGAATATGAATTAGATAAAAATTTCCTTCAGAAATTTTCATATATAGACTAGACATAATATTATAGTTAATAATCTACGTAGGAGAACGTTATATTTAGATTTACTTATTTATATATGTTTGTATACATATATTAGATAACATCACCTATAGTTTGTACTATAGTGGCATCTTATGCACTCCCTTTAGGTAACAAGCTAAATAAAAATAATAACACAACAACTACACAAATAATAGCTGGGGAGACAGGGCAACGTTGTATTTATTTTAGGAATTTCATACCGAATGAATTTAATTGTAAGCAGTTAATTTTGATGTTCAATAATCACTAAAGTAAGCGTCAGTCGCATCACCCGCAGTGGAGTCAAAAGTTTATAGCATGTAAAAGTAGGTAAAAAAATATTTTTAAGGACTTTCATCCGGACGAAACAGTAGTAAGACAGCTACTTAGATCATTTTAAACTAAAAAGTAACCGTCAGCTGCTTGAAAGTGGGTGGGTTAAACGTGTTATGGCCAACGGCTTGGATGTGTTTTCCAAGCATAGCAGAAGTAAACATGCTTATAAAACACAACCAAGCCGTTGCCGACTACGGAGAAGGGGATGAAGACAAAAAAGGGAAACGGAAGACGACCGAGGGGCTATTTGGGCTGCGGGCGCTCTTACTCACTGAGCGAAACATGACAACTAATATTCTTACATCGATCTTCTATGAAAGGGTAGTACTTCCCCAGTCGATCCGTCCCATTCATGCTGAAGAAACCAGCGTGGATCTACTACCGAAACTTGGCGCCCTTGGTAATAACCTAATCCTGAGAACTAAATTTTGACTATAACTTTTGACTCCAACGCTAAATGTACAGCTGACGTTCAAAGGTCTTAAGTATAAAGGTAAAGCTATGTATTGTTATGATTTTCAGTCGGCATGAAATGACTTGTTCGAATACAACGAACTCTTATCTTAGCTACAAGAGAGATAGGGTGCGATTTCTCACTCATTATATTGACTCTAACCCTTCAAAAGGTTCCAGTTATAGTAGCATTATAATATGCTGAGCGTTAGTTATTCAGTTAGGCTGCTCCATTAGCTCGGTGCTAAAATGACGGTAAATAATAAGAGAGAAAACTTTTATTGTCGCCATCGTATGGGCAGGTACAACTCGTAACGTAGAACGACAACAAATCAAATAACGATAAAATTTAATGGTTCCAGAGGGAGAAAGAAAACATGTGTAGATTAATTATAACTTGTTTTTCATGTATGTAGGTGATTATCTTATGAGGTCTTTTACCGCTATGACAGACGATGATAATTATCAGATCAAATAAAAAAAAATATTTGACTTTTGGATTAAAAGCTATGTAAAGGACGTGAGTAATAGGCAATGAGTGATAAAATAGCTAATTTTATTAAATTTTTTTGTACACATAACCTATTTAGTTTATTGGCTCTACAAAATTTATGTGAAACATCTATACGCGATAAAATTCCCAACATACTTAGAAAAAAACATAGTAACGATATTTATAAGCATTAAGTATGTAGACTCGGGTAGTTATAGTGGGAATATAAACCTAGCTAAGTACGTAATTAAAGTATCGGTACATTAATTCCCAGAACATTAACAAAACGAAGAGCATTCATCAGCACCTTGAGAATGAAACCGTGAGTATTGTGCCTTATTCTCATACAGGTATTCATTATCATCACGATATCATAGAACGCCACAAATTTGCCAATTCGTGTATAAACATAAATAAGTGTTACGTAAATCGTAACAGTTATATGAAAAGAAATCGTACGTCAATACTACTTAACCTATCGTTGACACCGTTTATATTCAGCATTAAGAATTAATTTTAGAAGAATTTGTTGAAGTTTGCTTGTTAAATAATGAGTTTTTGTCATATGAATGTCTTAAACAAATATTAACGTTTGGCGGCAGACAAGTGAATGACCGTAAATCGTAACCGACATCTTTGCATCTCAAAATTGTTAAGGACATAGTTAAATGTATTTCTAGACACTTCTCTACTGCTTTTACGACATAAAATAAAAGCAAAGGCAGGCTGCAGCGAGACACAATTTCTTAGAAGCACTGAGATCGTTAGTCAACGGTTGTGTGACGATTCCAGTGCAACTCTTCAGTAAACATAGGTATTAGGTACCTATATTAAAGACTAAAGACAATGTCCATCTATCCGTCGCGTCGTTCGTTAAAGTTATTTTCACACCAGTAACAAAACGTACAAAAAGTAACTACGAGTTTTTACGTTTTTACGTTAGTTTCGGTGCGTGATTGACCGCTTGACCGGTTTTTACTATAAACAGACAACAAATTACACAGCACCTTTGTTTATAGATTAAAAGATTAGTGGTGTAGATTAGACCATTTTTATTTCAGTACGACTACTAGTTTTATATTATTGAACTACATATTTTGTAAATGCTAGCGATAGCGTTGTTACAATAATTATGTTTTAAATACGATAGCCTCTGAGACGCCAGTTTTTTCTTTTCAGGTATTTGGAAAAACAAAAATCGAAAGTACTGTGGAATGAACCTTGCGATCAAAAGATGTGTTCGATATTATTGACCAAGTAAATGGCTAACATTCTATTTTATTTTACCAATGTATATTTTCTTAGTGTCAGCACATTTTTTCGGTGATTTTCGTTAGACGAAATTTTCTATTCAATTATTCTGTGACGGTACATCAAAGTCAAAGGAGAGTCACATGTTCACCTTCACTAGACTTATTTATGACATATCGTATACAATCTTTTTGATCTACTTAATCTTTATTATAGTTGCCTTGGTACTATTACTCATAAATCTTAACTCAGTATTGTTAACAGTCTTTTGGGTAAATAAATTAAGTACGTCGTACTCGCCTACGCTGTGATTTTAAAGTGGTACATAAATTTGTTTTACTTTACCTTTTGTATTCGTGATTGGCACATTTATACACTAACAAAAACACCCGGAAATATGATTTAATATGTGTACAAATTGATTGTTGATGAATTTGATTGATTTTATGGGTAATAGGAAACATACGACATATATATATATATATACTCGTTTAAATACGTAATGCAATTATAGTAAATTGATGAGAATTATTATCTCTCAAAGTTGAAAAACTACCGGTATTTGGTGGTAGCGCTGCAATACCAAATCAGCAAATAATTTAAAATATTATAAACTGGTAAGTATATTATGCTCTGTAAGATTTACCAATTACATACCTGACTTATTTTCTGGTCTAACTAATATATTATTCTTACAAAGAGTCAAACGTTATCCTTCCATAATGTGTTAAGAAGCAAGTGTGTCTAATTTATTACCTATCTTAGATAATCTGTTTTAGTCTACTAACCTGATGATCTGTTCTACTCCTCCACATTCAGCAATCACAAGACAGAAGAAGTGATACAACGCTATTGTAACCATCTGCTGTGATATTGCTTCAGCCGGGATCCGAAACCGCGGCACTATTATCGCTATGTAGGCTGCTCCAGCTACGATCTAAAACAAAACAAAACAAATTAAAATGTAGTCTGACTAGAGTATGTAGAGTACTTGTTGATACATCGAGACTTTAGATTTAGGAGGACACACTTAGAAGGTTCCTAAAATTCATTGGAGTCTCTAGACTTGGAAAGTAGGCACTGCCACCTAACAATAAATAGCAAATGCAAAGCATTTGGTATCAAACGCTGTCAGTGTATGTCAATAGTTGAAACGATTGTCCTTTCGACTGCAAGTACCTAGTCGTTTTTGTTTTCATGAGGTTTCGAGCAATATAAACCTCTTGACCTGTTTGCGATCACAAACCTTCAAGTAGAGCCTAATATCCAGCATAATCTTTAGACTGATGCTGTGATAACTAATGACAAACAGACAACATGTTCCTATCACAGTAGCAATATTACTTATTAAGAACTAAATAACTGACCATTATCTTTTTTATTATTAATGAGATATCGTAAGTGCTTCGTAGTTTTTATTTTTCGTATTATGGCCACAATAAATCACTTATTAAAGAATATGTTTTGGGACTACAAACTAGTAAATCTCATTGTAAAATTACGCTAGTTTTTAATTTTGAGATGAAACTTTTACTGGTCCACCCACCGAAAGAGTCATTTCATCTAAATAAGTAGTTAATTGATACTGATACCTAACCATTCACTAGATCGTGTAATTTCGTTATTTTTGACCGAATGTTCATTACTGATCCGAATATTAATTTATAATACATCAATCAATCTAATTGAGTAATAATATTATTTACACTATTATTTACACTACTCACGAAATTAATGTAAATATTTAAATTTTATTATTATATGGAAAAATATTCTCTATGGCAAATATAACAAAATTTAATCTATAAGATAAAAATTTAAATAAATATTTTTTTATAATTTGGACATTTTAAAAATGCAAAGGTCATTTATTATATTGGTAGTAGTCATATAGACATAAGTACAGCTAAAAAGAGAAACGCTCAATAATCGGGACTAAACTAGGACACCGTTTTTTTTTTTATATTAGCCTACCAAAGTGACTGCACCCCACCTGATGGTAAGCAGTCAGTGAAATGCAGAAGGCGGCTGGGAATGGGATTAGGGGAAGGGGATCAGGGAAGCGAGGAAAGAGGGAAAATTGAGCCTCCGGCACTCTCACTCACCGAACGAAACACAGTAAGTAGTACAGATACTACTACTCTTACGTCGATCTTCTATGAGAGGGTAGTACTTCCCCAGACGATCCGGCCCATTCATGTACATTTATAAAGGGGAGTAACAAGACAGAGCTTGCTTTAGCATATATTTATACTGAGATTTTTAGAAAAATATTGATAAAATGGCAATATTTTGCAGCTAAACAGTAATGTTGATGACATTGACTTTTATTTGCATTATAATATTTTTGACATTTTAAATTATTATCATTAAAATTTCAGCAATCTGAAAATAGACGATGTAGGTATACTTACGTTACATCAGTTGCCATCATTAAACAATATTAGATTACTTTCAAGTTTAGAAGAAAGTATTTCATATCAGGTGGTCCGAATGTAACCTCTATAGAAATAATGAAACGGCTAATCATCGCTTCGCGTGACCAAAGGGGTTGATTTATGGGGCTTGTTTCTAGCACAGCAAATCTACATTACCAGTCACATATTTTCACTTGTCGACATCATTGAGAATTTGCGAAATATCATGACGTATATAAACCAGTCTTGCCAATTTTATTTTTCTTTTAAGTTATGAAAATACAGAATGCAACTTTAACAGTATAAATATTATCTATTAGATACTGTCTAGATTTTAGTGCAGGATATTAAAATAAAATCAATCGATTTACTTCGTGGAAGTTGTAAGATGCCGGACATAATAGCAAAAAAATATTTCACGAAAGGCCCTAGCTGCATACTTAATACTTTACTGTGTCCGATAACGTGATAAATGATAATATATATTTAAGTAGGCTATGTCTACATGACAATCTCTGTCATGTACCTATAGGTACACATAATATTAAATTTTTATACTTGTAGCTAGTAGCTAGTACTTAGTTATTGTCAGATATTTTGTTTACTTGTTTACTTGTACAATGATTGTTGTCAATGAACTCTGTAAAGATTTCTCACGGTTAGCCTCATTAATTATAATTTAAACACGGTCAAGTACAATGCATTGCCGTTTGCAGAATTAATATTCAGCGTATAATTTTAAAAATAGTTATCATCTTTTGATTATTTTCCCCTAAAAGTTAAAGATAAAATTAAAAATAGGTTTATGCAATAATTGGCACCTATTACCATAAATATACGAGTTAGGTTAAACATATACCGAAATATTTAAGAATAATATTTACATAATCTATATAAATAAAAGCGAAAGGTCACTCACTGACTTACTCATCACGAAATATCAGAAACTAGGTACAAGTGCCAGAAGTCTCAAACTTTGCATGGGGGTTCTATTTAGGACGTAGGTGCTCACTAAGACGGGATTTTGCATAATTCGATCCCTAAGGGGGTGAAAAGAAGGGGTATAGTTAGTATGGGACAGTGCCCAAATAGCATTTTACTCCATAAGAGTACACATTTAGTTCCCAGGTGTACTTGAAGCATTATTACAGTTCACTCGTGATGTATAAGCTGCATTATTGCGATTAATAACACCTATACCTGTCTACGGGACTTATAGGAGTGTAGAGTTATACTTTTGTACGATTGTTGGTGTTATAATACTCTAACAACTATCCTGTAGTCAGAGGTTTGACTAAGAGCACTATAGGAGGGTAGATATACGGCAATCGCTGTTTAACGGCCTATTTGTACGATGTTATAGAGCTAGAATTATAATTAAACACACGTGGTCATTTATAAAGCCAAAGGCTGTTATGTTTACTTGTTTTAGACTGTTATACAGCTAGTAGCTGTAGTAGGACCTGTTTGAGATGATTAAAATAACCTTTTTTTACTATCTGTACAGAAGTGTTTAAATGGTTCGCATGTGCACTGTAGGCTGTTAAAAGGACTATATGACTGTGTTGTCCATTAACATCAATAGCAGTTTATTTGTCCACAAGTACTACGCTTATTTGCTGTAAGCTGAACATGAATGTGAATGTGATATTCTATTACACTTATCCCACAAGCTGTGTGTTTATACGTCGCGTGCAAAAAAAATTGAAAATGAATAAAAAATCTTGGAAAATAAGAGCGAGAACCGGTGGAATTAGAAGAAAAATTGCGAAAGAATATTCGCGGACTGTAAAAATAAACAGTCGATTGACAACGACGCCCCAAAATGAGCCCGTAGATACGGCTTCAACCGTTGTTCATGGTGGTTCTGTACATAATGCAGAGGAAAATGTGGCTGAACCTGAAAGTTCCCTTACAGATATCAGAGTGTGGTGATTGCAGTTCTAGTAATAGTAAATACAATTTTGATTTGTACAATAATTTAATCTTTCGCACAAAAATAAAAACATCGGCTATTATTAATTAATAATTTTGCACCATATTTTCAAAATGGTTGGTATTACCGCTGGTCTTACAAGTGTTGGGCTAGGGCGCGATGCACGTGTTTCATTGTCTGTGTCTGTATAATTTTCCATAATACGTAGTTCAGTTTGCGCTTCGGCGTACGTTGCAATATTACTTCGTTTTACCTAGTTTAGAATTTTAACAGATAAATATCACAAATAACAGTTATTTATCACATAAATAACAGGAATAACAGTTATTTATCTGATAAATTCTGCAAAATATGGTTACACTATTACACTTGCTGACTCAGCGCTTACTGTGTACAATCTTATATAGGTGTATATTCACCTATATAAGATTGTAAACAGTGTTTGTTTATGGCTGAGTGACAACTATTATTTTCTGTCCTTTTCTGTCGCAGGGCATTATGTTGTCCCTCTTTATCTATTTTCTTTACATTTTTTTAAATACCTCCTTGAACAGAGTAGTGTTTTTTGTAAGTGTAAATACTCTGATACCAAACTGTGTGTCTCACACGAAAACAAAAAGTGATTTTTGTTAGTTTGTTACAAAATTTGTACTTTAGGCATTCATACTTGACTTAATACCTGGGCCAGACGATTTAACGGACAATAATTATTATTGCGGATCTCTAAATTTTCAGTATATTGAAAGAATTAAACGATGATACACAATTGACCTGAACTACATCTTAAAGCTGCACATAAGTTCACATTAGAATAAATTTATAGACATTGGCTCTGTAGTAGTACAAATGTGGGACTTCATATAGATAACAACATTCTAACAGAACACATGTGAACCTATATACGCTTACCGCATTAAATTGGAGTTATAACAGTTCACATAGCCGTATTTCATTTCCATCATTTTGTGTTCTACGTAACTTAAAATATTTACCAAATAAATCTCAAAAATTATCATGCAGATTTATCACAAAATATGCAAATAGAGCGATTGAGTTTTGGTTTCATGTTATAGTTAATTACTGTAGTATAATTATAATGTCAATATAATATCAAAACTGAAAATTGAAGATTTCCCCTCAGCCAGTTTTAAATATTTTAAAATGAATATCGCGTTTTTACAGAGGCGCGTGAATATTTTAGCTGTAAATATGTATACATTTCACTATAAAGTTTCATTCCCATGGCATTAACATTGTTAAGTATTTAAAACAGGTACTGACCGCGTGTTATCATTAATTTTTATCCAATTGATATCCGCCGGAGTTAAGTGTTACTGAGGATAATTAATAAAATAAAGAAATAATTTAGGACACTCGTGAATTTTAGGTAGCACTGAAGTACTTTTGTCGGATTTTATAACTGTGAAGGCTGTGTATTTAGCCACTTGTTATACTCTTTATTACACTCATGTACGTTGTATGGTTCACACTGCGTCCCATATAGTCCCGTAAGTCAGCCTTAAGTCCGATGTTACTACTTAAACTGCTATTATAATGCTATTATACTGCTAATGTACAGCCATAGTGAACTTAAGGCTGTCTAATTTGTGCCCAAACTGGTTCTATAAGAGCATTATAGCAAGCTATACAGCTTTTATACAGCTTATTTACACAGCTTGTGGAGTACATGTGAACGACTTGATATCTTATACAGAGCCCCGAATGCTACTTGGGTGTGATTCCGTTGTCCAATCTACTTCAAATTTTGCATAATCTTTCTATAACAGAATTGATGGCAGACATGTTTCGTATTTTATTGAAACTTAACAATTAACGGGGTTAAAAAGGGAAAAGAAAGAAATTTTAGCAGTTATTCGAATTTGATATCAATACTCCTTAGTGCTTTGATTTAAAAATATTTTATTTTGACATATGTTTGAAAACTCAATCAACCTACGTTAAATAATTAATTTGTTGTAGTAAACCCTGTCGCTCTACTTCTTCACTCTTACAAAAAATTCCTCCTCACACTTCTAGCCGCTATGGCGGCAGTACAGGCAGTAAGGCTATGGAATTCTCTTCCTCATGGCATTCGTGACAGCCCTTCTGTTGAAGTTTTCAAGAAAAGAACTAAAGAGCATTTCTTGTCTATCGTTTATATGTAATTATATATATTTATTGTATGTATTTATGTATATATAAAATTGTATATTTTCTGTATGTAAGTATATTTAACTTTATATATCATTCATTATATTATTTAAGTATTCTTAGTATGTATGTTTATATTAAAAGGTATACATTGTGATATACTATAAATACTTCTGTGTAATCTAGGTTAAATTGGTTTCTTCTTTACTTTTCTCTGCTATTTTTCTTTCTTAATTGTACACTTCATATACTCTCACTAATGTTACTTCCTCTTCCACTCTTAAGGTATGCTGTTAGAGAACTCAGTTCTGAGTTAAGCTCGGCTTTGTACATAATTTTTATTTATATGTTTTCCTTGTTATGTATCTATTTGTGTGCAATAAATAAATAAATATATAAATATAAAGGCCACAACAGACGGATCTATAATTTTATATTAATGTGAATCATAGCAAGGCGTATTACGATATATTTTCTATATAAATTTTTCAGTGACTGCACACGCAGATATAATATATTATATAGGTATTATAGTTGCGTGTGTCGTCACTCGCCGATAGTTTGGAAAATATACAGTAACATACCTTGCGATGATTTATAATAAAATATATTAAGCTCCGTCTGTTGTGGCCTTTATTGATGGACAGCAATTTTTTAAGCGAGATATTGAGAGCTATGATAACACAATCATTGCATAGAATAAGGGAATTCCATCGCTCATACGATGCATTACAGTACATTACACTTTTGTTTTGCTACGGCGAGGTTGGATACTTTATTGTTATACCCCAGTGCGATCCTAAGACCAAACAACCGCATAAAAAATGGTTGCAGCAAGTTTTTATTCTTAACGTATAATGATTAGGAAAGGAGAAGATAATCATCTGCTAACTATTTTTTTCCGAAATCAGAAATTACAAGTGCTAGGCATCGCAAATTTTGAACATAGGTGCTCTCTAAGGCAGGATTTTGCGAAAAACATTTTTTTGTTTTTTTTTTAATTAAAAAAATCCTTTAAAAACACTTCTATATTCCCATACAAAGTGAAGAGAAAATGTTCACCCGTGCAAAGCCGGAGCGAGCCGCTAGTTAATAAATAAAAAAAAAACAAAATAACCGTTATAGTCTGGTTTTATTTCATAACATTATTTAAATAAAATAAAGTACATTTTTCTTAACGACGGCAGGGCCGTCAACTCAATTCATTCAGTGTAAATCATTGTAGCGCAACTCTTGACTGTTGTTATTATTTAGCCCATGAGTTTGTTCTTGTTATTTTAATTATAAACTTTTTTAGATAAACATGAATCTTGATAAAATTTACTCACTATACCTATCCCTTCTTCTCTCATGTGTAACGACACGACTATAACGGCGGCTTAAAATATCCTGTGTTGTTTCGAAAAAAGATAAGGACATGTAACTCAACTCACCTTGAGCATTTTAAAAAAATTTAGCTATATAAAATTAATTATACAAAATTAACTTGTTTTTTTGAATCCACGTTATTTTTTTATTTTTACGCTAAATTGCCTATAATCAATTTAGTTTAAAGTCACCACGAATAAAAATTAAAAATAGCTTTTAAAGATCATAACAACTAAGTAACTTAAATTTGACACACATAAGTAAAGACCGCTTTTTAAAAGTAAAAAAAATATAAATATTACGTAGCGTCGCCCCGGGGATAGAAAATAGCTCAGTAAACAAACACAAGCCTTAGACAAGTGTCAAAGATTTCTACTCTATTCATAGAATAGATAAAAAAATGTATGGGATTGACATAAGCGTTGGCGTTAGCTTATGTCAATCCAATACATTTTTTAATCTATTCTATGAATAGAATAGAAATCTTTGACACTTGTCTAGGGCCTCAGCATACGTATACTTACAGCTTGTATAAATTAGTGAACTATGGTACTACTTTGATTGCACGAGAGTACAGCTCTCAGCTACTTAAAAGTCTATTTTGTAGATCGACTCAAAGTGTTTCAAGGTTCAATAAATTAAATTTAACTACTCGTATTTCTTTTTACAGAACCTCGCGGTATTTTTTACCCAAATTTCATTACTATAAACTTTAAAAATGCTGCAGTTATTGAAAATATAGACCGGTTTCTTATGAAATTAACTCTTCGATACGTATTCATTATGGTCAAGTTTAATCTCTTAACACATATTACAAGATAGGTAGGTACTTTTAGTTACAATGAAACTGCTAAAATATTTAGGCCTTAAATCTCAAATTAACAAAGATTTTACACAGATTTATGTTATTTCCAATAGTGTTCATGTTTCTGGTGGTACTCTACCGTTGTGCTAATAACCGCAAATACAAATTGCTCAAGAGTTATTTAGCCGAACAATACAATATTCGGTGAGTGAGGACATAACTTGGAATTACTAAAGACTTATGAAACTTAAGATATGTAAGTATAAACAAAACAAACCTACAATTCCTTGAAAGTTTCTTGCTGCCTATAACCTGATTTTTATCTGAGGTCATGAATGAAAGTAAGATAGCGATCAAACGAAAGTACCTGGGAAGGTCGGCAAGGGTCAAACTAAGTGAACATAATATCGATCAGATAGGTGATATGTTGAAAAAGGAGTATAGAACAATCGCTCGTTGTGGGTGGGTATGTGCGTGCGTGCTTGCGTGTGTGCGTGCGTGCGTGCGTGCTTGCGTGCGTGCGTGCGTGCGTGCGTGTGTGTGGGTGAGTTTTTAAATTTTAAAATTTTAGTTTATTGTGTTTCAGAAGATACCACATTTATAGGCTCTAAACTACATCATCATCATCATTATATCAGCCAAATGACGTCAAGCCTTTGACGTTGACGTACAAACGTCAACGTCAAAGGAAAAATTGCCCAGCGCGCCTTATACCATAACGACTCACCCATATTCTCCCTGTTGGAGCATTACGCGTGGTCCACGCACGGTCCACCTGACAAGTTCAACTGGGTGGACTACGGAAACTGTCAATGATCTTGACGCAAAATTTTGAACGAATTTTAAATTAATTTTTTAAAGATGATTTCTAATTACCACAACAGTGCGGGTAGAACACATAAGTAAACAGATAGGTCCCAAGAAGGTTAGGAGTTTTCAGCACTGCGTTTCCCATAAAGTATTAGTAGATATAATAGTACGTGTGTTTTAGTAACGCATCTTAAAGTATCCTCTACGTCTACGTTATGCGCCGAAAATAGATATTTGATAACTTGTATTAAACAATCAAATTTAATTATATAGTTATCATCATTCATCCATATAGGTTTTTCTAATACAACAACGCGATTCTAGTTTAAATATAGCATATAAATTTATTCTTGAGATTTTAATCAGGGAACGTGAAAATAAATTAATTTTACTACTCGATTGGCACTGTTTGACGAATAAATTTATTCAATCCGCAGCTCGGGTAGGTAACAGCTGCGTTTGCTGCCGCCTTCCTACGTAGTAATGCGGAACAATATAGGTTCATTTGTCTCATAATATCCGGATTATACTTACTCGTAAATTTTACTACGCAACGGTTTAAATACATACCGATTTCGATTTTCGTCGATTTTCAACCATGTCTAGTGCAATAAATTATAAGATAGGAGTACATCAATGCAAAGAAAGCTTGAAAGTTATCAAGATTAACCAACAAACTATTGGAAGCACATAGTACACTGTTTGTCAAATTGAAAAGCTAGTTTAGCGAGCATATCTTTATTTAGGTTTTAATAATCTTAAAAATAATACTTAAATATTTTTAGTAAACCAAATGAACTAAGCCTTGTAAAGGATATTTATCAATTCTAAGTCGGGTTTCAGTTTATGTACTCTACCTAAGCAATTTTTTGTATAAAACACGCCGAGTCATTGCCTTTTGTTGGCGTAACATTCAATTTGAACTGTTAGACTAAACTTGACTCATGAGTGGCTTACTCATGACTCATGAGTCAAGTTTAGTCTAGCAGTGCGAACATTAATTTGATTGTATAACATCGTACAATAGGTTCATACCTACTTAAATACTTACGTTCAGCACTCAGCTATTACTTTCGGTCCTTGCCCTTGTACTTTTTGTAAATGTTGTAGATTTGTGCCTTTACATTAAAAAAAAATAAACCATATACCTATCCATTATAGAAATAAATGTAAATTTCCACAGAATCCAAATTAAATAATAACTAACATTTTAACAATCTAAAAATAATGTATATTTTATTATAGATCTTGCTTGCGTCTTGCGTAATTTGTGGTAAGTACCTACCTACTTATTGCAATACCATGTATTATGTATTTGTATTATTGTAATAGTTCTGTTTTTGCATATCCTTTGTTGAACGTCCATGTAAATAAATAAATAAATATCTAAACTAAATGTGATTAAAATGTAAATACTGTTCTGTGCTGGCTACAAAACGATTTAATTAGTTAAGTTACACTTAATTTTGCGTATTTTATTTCCATCGTTTTAATTTTTCATTAATTTTTGATAAATGTTTTACTCAAGTTTATAATAATTTTTTTAAAGGCATCGACTCAAAAAATAAAAGAAAAAGAGACTTATCAACGAAAAATTTTTACAAAATGAAGAAGTTGCTGTTACACGGGTCACACGTCTTCAAATTTGCTCTGTCATCTTAGGGTCATGGTAAAAATTTAGTAAATAGTAGGTAGGTTGCAAAACCACAAAATATAGTGATTTGTTTTTTCTGCGATACATAATTATGTATGCTTTTGACATCGGAAACGCCAAAAACACAACTGTATTTTCGGCGTTTCCGACGTCCATGAACGACGCGGTTACCTCTTCACAACCATCATATTGTCGATTACTTTCTTATATCAAGTGAATTAAAGGTAATGATTTGGTGTGCTTTGTACAAAATACCTAGTTATAAGTATCGAAACGCAAAAATCCACGAAAGTTTTCTAGGAAATCTATATCAGCTTATATTGTCCAGGAGTAATCAGACGACTCTACCTACCTACTATATTTAAAGCGCTGGAACGCTCAAGAAAATCAATGATATTTTGTGTAACTGACAGACTGCTTGAGGGTTTACGCGTCATGAGTGGCAACGTTGCAATTTATGGACAATTATAAAAATAAATAAAGCGAAAAAAAAACGGTTTCTTAGTTATTTACGTGTTCCGTTAACCATCATGGTCGCGTGTTGAACTCATGGAATTCGTCACTGGTAGTTACACAATGTTTATGCAATAATGACTCACGGTCATAAACCACAGACATACAGTTTTACCCTACTTGTAGCAATTAGCTTATATATCTGAATCTAATTGTATTCGCATGAAAATGCTTGAATTAACTATAGTTCAAATACTTATTTCAGATAGAAGATAGATATCTTTCATTGTAGCCTGTTGAAATTCACAGAAGCAGCATATAGAGTAATAGAAAAAAAAAATTTTTACTGTGTATTGTTTCAGCCTGTCATTAGGTATAATGAGGTATGTATTATAACATCGCATTGGTTGCATTACTGTTAGGATGTTATATTATAATTATCTTGTAAATAAATAAATAAATAAATTTTAAGAAGCCTATTATATGAATAATATTATTATTAATTCGTCCCCACACAAGTTTTGGATAATTATTTATTAATTAAAATTTGGCAAAGAATTTTTTATTGGTAGGTAGGTACCTATATAAAGTGACATCGACAAAATTCAGGTAAGTAGGTACCAATGTAGAAAGTTTTATAAATATTTGCATTACAAACATTATCTAGTAAAAGCTTTTTAAAAATTATTCTTTCACATAGGTATCAAATCTTCATTTTTGTCACGCTTAGATCTCGGAAGCTCCAGTGTCTCACAATGACACAAGTGATCGTAATCATTTGTTTCATCGTAATTATGTATATATTTACTTACTTGGTATCTCTTTGTTATCAGATAATCTTACTATAGTGGAAAATCATAATTCCTTTGTAAGATTAATTAATAATAATTATCTTGACTACTGGTATTTTATTTTTTCCGTTTAAGATTATGTTAAGTTTTCGAATTCGAAATAGATACATAAGTAGATAATTTTTAGGTCTTATCCTGTCATAATTCTAAGAAAGGTTTAAAAGAATTGGAATATTATTGTATCAATAATAATGCTATCAACACCACCGAAAACGCTTATTGCTGTGGTCAGCTACTGACCTGGTAGAACTATTTGGATTGAAAAGAAGATACTCAGATTTGATTCGACCAGGTGTCTAAAAAGCTTCACGCTTATCAAAACATCAAAACGTCATAGGATTATATTATATATCTACATAATTATTATGTTTTACAAAGCTTAGGTAACTTTCGTTGACCATCTTTATTTAGATACGAGAACGCTAAAGATAAGGACTTGCAGCAAAATGAATCATTTGCGTATCTCCATATATAGTTACCCTAAAATACTTAATAAAAGTGTACTTACATCGTTTTTAACGATAAGACCGCCATTGTCAAAGTCATATTGTTTGTTTTCTTTATTTGTGTAACACAATAACTCAAGCAATAGGTAAACAAAATTCTCTGTACCCGCCTATCTGCTTACCTAGTTGACCTCTAGTGACTGTCTCAATTTAATATGGTATAAATAGGTAAGGGAAACATTTTCTATGTAGTACAATATAGGTACAGTAATGTGCTTAGATAACAAAAGTCAAAGTTACTAAAATTCAACAATACATTTGCTTTTTTTTCCGCTTTGGGGTACAGCCAGCAAAAGCAACTTAATGTGCCTTCAACGCGCGAAAAACTACATTCTTCGAACAATTCTTAATGCTCCATGGTTCACTAAAACTGAGAAAATCCATCATTATCTCGACGTTCTAAAAATTTACGATGAAATTGAGAAGCAAAGACTGGCTCTATATTTCAACCCGCTCGCGAACCAACTTTTGGACTCTTCTAGCTTAGTAAGAAGGCTAAAGAGAAAGGATGACCTTTGAATGAGAAGTTGTGGCACTGGCTGCTCTTCTCCATGTTATGTTACATCACTCAACAAACTAGCTTAGGGGAAAATAAAATTCACTAGGTACCTACTCAATGTAAGTAGGCCATATAATAATGTAAACAGTAGGTAGGTATATTTTAAGAGAGCTAGGTAGTAGGTACCTATAAAGTATATTTTTAATTAAAATGTTAAATTGTTAATTGAAATGTAAAATAGTAATGTTGTATTATTTATATTGTAACTTCAAAGATAGCCTCAATTATATATTATCGTAGTTGTCACCTATACAAAACGCAACATATTTTATTAGATTAACATTTTATGACCTATTTCGTCCTTCTGTCCATAAAATGTACTGTTTTATTGATCTGATACAATTAATTATAATAATAATAATAATTAATCATTGTTCCGATAGTGGTTACTGTGAATGGACTTATTGCTAAGAGCCTCGATCAACATCTTAAGAGGCTCGCGTTAGCTGGTTGGGTCAAGGGCCAGATACAGAAGGCGGTGTTGCTTGACACGGCCCGCATTGTGAGGAGGTTCCTATCTCTGGAGCCCTAACCGCTGGCGCCGGTAGCTTGGTCCCTGTACCCGATGCCGGTAGGTCTCCAATTTTTAAATTTTTAAATCTATGTGTTATTTTTATATACTTATATTTAAAAATGTAATTTTGAGAATTAATTTAAATAAAGGAAATAATAATAATAATAATAGCTTTATTCACATAATTTTTGTACAATATCTTAAAGTATAACCTGTCTCTTGGGCTAGTTTAAAACTGTATTACAATTATCACTCACTAAATTGCTGCTATATTTAGGTACCTACAGGTATATATATATTTTATCGTAACAAGTTCTTAATATTTTATCTACTTACGTGTTATCTATAAAAGTTTTAATAAAACCACAGAATATAATAGTATGGTAGAGGGTTATGGTTTTCTAAAATGGCGCCCACGAGGTGACAGCACAGAGGCGTCAGGTCCAAGCACCTGTCAAAGCGCTTTCAACCAACCAATCAACCGTGATCGATTCTATTGATTTCAAACTGTGAATGAGTTTTGATTTTGATTTTTTGTGAATGGAAAAACCTAAGTGGCGCCAACTTGTGGTGAAAATTTTCCGAAACATCTTCATTAATGGGAAAAGGCAATTGATTATTAGAAGACAATCGAATGATTCAGGCTTCTGACTGCAAGTAACAATTATTATTTATTATAGATGTTCGTAGCATGTTTTGTCTAAAATAGATGTTCGTATCATGTTCCGTCTAAAAAGAGGATAGCTACCAATGTGTTTAAAAAAATGATCACTCTTTAACGTGAGATTCTCTCATTTTTATTTCAATCCTTGTTGGATCCGTACATAATTGTTGTTAATATTGCCCAGGTAGTATTATTACTTTCGTTATCAGCAATCTGACAATTCAGTAGGTACTTCAATTTATCAACTTATTGCTGTAGAAATGAGGTTGATAATTATCATTAACCTATTGTTAGTATCAACAAAGCTTGAAGGTGCAGAAGCTTGAATTTGATTTTTTTACGATTGTCGTTTAAAATCGACAATCGTAAAAAAATCAAATCAAATGAGAATACCCTACAAACTTAGACAAATTCGAATATCGTAGGTACTCGTAGTACATAGATATCAGTGTTTGTATTTACCGGCCAAGTTTATGCTGCAAAGAAACTTTTTTCTATATGCCAATCTAAATGCCAATCTATATGCCAATTTCCATCGAAATTGATCCAGTCGTTTAGGCGTTGAGTGGTAACAAACACACACACACACACACACAAACTTTCGTATTTATAATATTTATGTAAGTTTTTTTTGTCTACAGATTAACCTTTAGACAAAAAAACTTACATAAATATTATAAATGTCATAATTAACATTAAAGGTAATTTATTAGAAGCAGAACAAATTGAGAAAGCAAAGTCACAAAACAAAAGTTAAAATGTATGTTGAACAGAGGTCTCCTGGGATTGAATACAGGGCACTTCACACGATTCGAGGTTTGGAACATTTTGCTCTGTCGGACAATTTTGTACAAAACATTGAAATAATACTTACAGGATAAACACTGAGTACCACAGCTACATGACTGATGTACTGCCGCCAATGTTGCATCGCTGCACGCATAGTGATAATGTAGAGTATGCATATTGTGATGAAAATTGCCAGACCGCAACTCCATAGCACCCAGACATATGGATCGAGAGCTGCAAACAAGAAAAGTTTTCTAAGTATTTGTAAGTTCAGTTTCATTATTTATCTTTCACGTGACGGCAAAAGATCATGACATAATATACTTTAATAAACACGCATGTGATAATAATGCTGCACATCAACATTTGCATGGTATCAATTTCAAGCTATATCCGTTCGTGTGATGTAAAGTTTTCGCACAATACAACGTGGTCCGTACCAAGAATGGGAGTTCCTATACGTAATAGGTAGCGAATCGGTGCGGTGCAGGTTTCGTGGTGTTTGTAGGCCATATATCTTGCAACTTGTAGCCATTGCAATTGATACTTATTGCTCTTAGTTTTATAGTCGGAAACTTTTAAGTAGTAGGTTCTTATTTCACGTCAAAACGTTAACTATGAATTGACCTGATATTGCAGGTTTGAGAGCCAAGGATACCCCGGTCATTATGTTTATGGAGATACTAAACAAACAAATTACAAAGCTGAATAGAAGTATAATTTATTTAGATTTATGCTGAATCTCATAACTGCCGATTATAAGTCAGTACCTATTAAGTAGATAAAACTAGAACAACTATGAGAGTAATTGGAGATTAATTATTATTTATTCATACTAATCGAACATACTCGTACATAGGCTCAATAGACAATTATGAGTAAATAAACATAGGATTGATTGTTATCTACGTACTGCATACAAAATGTAATATAGCACGCAATGATGAGTGAAAAACTACTGTGTAACATTGTAACATGAGTGTACCAGCACTCGTGTTCAACACTATTCATAAGCTTAGGCACAATAAACAAAATGACTACCTACTAATGATGCAAAGTATTACGAGAATTATTGCAAATCTTGAATCGAACTAGTCTGATCGGAAAAATACATACTGCCAAATCAGCAGAAGACCGTATTATGTTGATTGCATAGGAGCGACCATAGCTCGTTGCACTCACTGATCGGTAAACGAATAGCGGGTTATGCAACATGGAGTGCGGCTGGCCCATGGATGGGGTGACCTTTAGTGGTATTTGATATGAGCGTCTCCGTGCTTCGGAGGGCACGTTAAAAGTCAGTCCCGGTTGTTACCAAATTAATTACATTACTTAGGTCAAGTCGGATGCCTCTATGGGCGACCTGAACAAATCCTGACACTAGGTTGTCTACTAACCACTCGATATTTAATTTATATGGAGACGTTCTTTATATGGTACCTACTTAAGAAAATCAAGCAGCAGGAGAAACTTTTATAATAGATCGGGAAAACAGCGTTTTGATATAGAAACTATGAATGATCTTAAGGTGTAATAACTGCTTACGGTAAATTTCTTTGCCCCTGGTGAAATGTGGATTTAACATATTAATACGTTGCTCTCTCTAAAGTTGAAAGTCAATATTTAGATTTGTGAGCTATATGAGTATGACAAAGACACGTTTATTTCGAAATTTTATGTTCAATTTTACAATAGTTAACTAATAACTGTGATGAATTACGGGTTAGCAGAGTTAAAGACAGTAGTTTCGCAGTAGTAATTTAATAAAACTCGGTGGAGAAAATGTATAGATACAATTTTGTACTGTGTACTCGTCGCAACAGGAAATCCGCATCAATCAACTTGTAGACTTGACATACCACAGACTATTTACTATTTCCTTTTTTTTTAGTTTATTGGCTGGTTATTCTAAACTTCACACGCCCCCTCAATAAAATAAAAAAAAAAGTTACATCAACATTTTCTTAACAATAAACAAAATACGCCCCCTTAATGGTAGACTTCTAATAACAATGCAAAGGTCTCTAATCCAGATGTGAATCTCTATTTCCCATGGTACTTTTATTACAATATAAACACATTTATAATTTACTCACATTAAAGACAAAAGATATCTAAACCTATTAAATTTGATCACTGGTAGAGACTTTGTAAAGAAATCAGCCAACTGACAGTCTGTTTTAACAAATTTCAATATTACAATGTTATTGTCAATTTTCTCCTTAATAAAATTAAATTTTATGTCAACATGTTTAACTCTTTTATTGTTTTCTGGATTATTTCCAATATTTATTGCTGCCTGGTTATCTACAAAAATAGTAATAGGACAAACTGAAATCTGAAAATCTTTTATAAGGTTTTTTAGCCAACAGGCCTCAACAACTGCAGAACTCAAAGCTATAAGTTCTGCTTCAGAAGAAGACAAACTGACAGTATGTTGCTTCTTGGATGACCACACAATAGGACAATTAAATAATTTAAATACATAGCCTGATGTTGACTTTCTGTCATTAATATCGTTACCCCAGTCAGAATCTACATATCCAAGCAAATCTGTATTTTCATTACTATTGAAAATCAACTTTAGGTCAAGTGTAGCATTTACATATCTGAGCACTCTTTTTAATGCTTTTAACAATGTTTCATCTGCACAATTTTGAAAACGACTCAAATATGCCACACTGGGACATAAATCAGGTCTAGTACACAACACAGTATACATTAAAGATCCAAGAATTTGTCTACATAGATTTTCCAATTTATGATCTGATTTGTTTGACTGAAACATTTGGAATTTGAATTCCATTGGAGTTGACATAGGTTTTGAATCACTCATATTAAACCGCTCTAGTATCTTTGTTAAATAATGTTTCTGTGACAATTCAATAATACCATTTTGCAAATCTTGCTTAACATGGATACCTAAATAATTAGTTACATGTCCTAAATCTTTCATACAGAAAATATTACTCAAATAAAGTTTTAAATTGTGTACTTCTTTTTCATTTGACCCCATTATCAATATGTCATCAACAAACAATAACAAATAAATTTTACATTCAAAATTTGCTTTATAATAAAGACAAAAATCATTTTCAGATCTAATAAACCCTTTCTTAGCAATGACCTTATCAAACTTTAAGTTCCAATACTTTGGTGATTTCTTTAGTCCGTAGATACTTTTATTTAATTTAACAACACTTACATTTTCATCACATCCAGGTGGTAGTCTCATATACACATCTTCCAGTATATCTCCGTAAAGAAAAGCACTTCGTACATCCATGTGATGAACTGGTAGTCTTTCTTTACTGGCCAAAGCCATTAAGACCCTGAATGTCGCAATTTTAGCTACTGGTGCGTACACATCATAGGCTTCAAAAATATCTTCTTGTTGAAAACCACGGGCAACAAGACGTGCCTTGTACTGGGTTATGTTTCCTTCACTATCCTGTTTTACTTTATAAACCCATTTACTATCTATTACCTTTTTGTCTTTTGGTATTTCAATTTCATTTTTCCAAGTATTATTTTCTTTTAGAACTTCCAATTCCTTCTTCATAGCTTCTTTCCACTCAACTTTATTCTTACTATTGATAGCTTCTTCATATGTTTTAGGCTCATTTAATATGCACATAAAACTAGTTTCATAATCTTGTAACCATGTTGGTTTTTTTGTTACTCTCTTTCCTGGTGACTCTTTCTTCTCTTCTTTTCCTATTCTTTCATTTTCACCTGCATCACTAGAACTATCTGTATAATACTCTTCGTTTTCATCATTTATATTTTCTTTTGTTTCCTCTTCAAAAGGGTTATTTAATATTTCACTGAACATTTCTTTCTTTTGAGGTGGCTCAAAAATAACATCTCTCTTTATACCTATAGTGGCAGAATCAGGAAAATAAACTTTAAAACCTTTCACATTTTCATCATAGCCCACAAAACAACCTTTTCTGCTTTTTGAGTCCCACTTTTTTCTTAAATTTTTTGGTACATGCACATAGACATTTTGCCCAAACACTTTTAACTTATCCAAGTTTGTATAGGCCTTTTTAAAGATTAATTCAAAAGGAGACTTGCCTTTTTCATGACTGTGCCCGGTTCGGTTAAGAATATAAACAGCAGTATTGACCGCTTCAGCCCATAGTTCTTTGGGTAGTCTGGCACTTATCATCATGGCTCTTGCCGCCTCCACCACTGTCCTATTGTCCCTTTCT
Source organism: Parascotia fuliginaria (assembly GCA_963082885.1). Lineage (NCBI taxonomy): Eukaryota > Metazoa > Arthropoda > Insecta > Lepidoptera > Erebidae > Parascotia > Parascotia fuliginaria. The sequence continues at coordinate 10,346,878 of OY720186.1, forward strand.
ATTTTACCGTTTTGTTCCGGAGTGTATGCTGTTGATGTCTGGTGCCTTATGCCTTTTTCCTTAAATAACTCTTTAACTGTCACATTGATAAATTCACTTCCATTATCGGTTCTTACAATTTTTATCTTCTCACCAGTATCTTGCTCAATCAGATTCATAAATTCTTTAATCTTCTCAGGAACATCACTTTTGTGTTTTAAGAAATATACATATCTGTAGGTAGAATAATCATCCCTTATCAATAAAAAATATTTAGAGCCCCCTAAGGACTCTGCTTCCATAGGACCACAGACATCCATATTTATTAGCTCACATGGCCTCTTTGATACAGTAGTACTTCTATTAAATGGTAATCTGTGCATCTTACCCTCAATGCAAGCACTGCATGTTTCAGCATCATTCTTAAATTTTATACCATTTTTATTCAAAAACTGTTTCACATACTCATAGTTTTGATGTCCTAAGCGCTCATGCCATATTTTTAGGCTATCTTGTAATACTGTTACAGCAGCAACATTTTCAGATACATAATCAAAATACATAACATATAATTTCTTTACTCTATATCCCTTAGCCACAACTTTACCATCCTTATTTTTAATCTCACAATAGTGCTTTTCAAATTCCATTTTGAAATTTCTGTCTATGACACTTCTCACAGCGAAAAGATTAACTGTTAGTTGAGGCACATACAACACATTATGTAGGGTAGTATCAATCCACTCCTCTCCATCAAAGGCTTTGAGAATCACTTTTCCTTTACCAATAACCTTTAGTTCCCTGCCATCACCAATTATTACTGACTGGTGTGATTCATACTCTTCAAACTCACTAAATAGATTTCTTAGGAAACACATGTGTTCACTGGCACCGGTATCTACCAACCAGTCCTGAGTATTTGCCTTGCTCTTTACAATTGTTGTAAATGCATTACTTATTTTGTTTAACTCACTATTTTCAACATCACAGCTTTTCACTTTATTCAGCCGTTGTCTGCAAAATTTTATTGAGTGACCATATTTTTTGCAATAAAAACATTGCAACTTGGCACGACAATCTTTTTTATAATGGCCCACCTTGCCACAACCAAAACATTTTATCTCACTCAACTTCTTTGTGGTTGTTGCCAATGCTATGCACTCTATTTCAGGCTTTAGTTCACTATTTGACACAGTAGACATATTACGCTCTTCCTCAATAAGCAATCTCGCCATTAGTTCTTCTATAGTTTGATTTAATATAGGAACCGATTCCCACGCAGCAATAAAATGGCGATATTTATCTGGCAATGACATAAGTACTTTGGTAATAATCATTTTGTCGGATATATCATCGCCTAATTTTCTTATATTTGCTCGTATCTCTTCTATCTTTGAGAAAAATAGTGAAATATCGGTATCGCACTTCAATGAATAAAACTTTTGTTGCTCGAGATGTAAAGATGTACACGACTTCTTCTCATAGATACTATTTAACTTATTCCACATCTCCGCAGACGTAGTAGCAGTAAGCAAGTGCGTCATAATATTTTGTTCAATATGGAAAACAATCCAACCCTGCGCCTTGCTATCCTTAGTAACCCACTCTTGGTACTCCGCCGGTTTGTCTTTACCGGGTTTAGGTATGGAACCATCCACGACCTCAAATAGGCCTTTTGCCTGTAAAATAACTCTCATCTGGAATTTCCAGGTACACCATGTCGCACTTCCATTCAGTTTGACTCCAGATGTAGATTGCGGATGCGACAACTCCATTTTTCTTCCACTCTTACGACGGGTGAACTCAACAAGCAAATGGCGTCTCGAACTTTCGATAAGCCAACACAGCCAACGAAAAATCTCTTGTAGATTTATTTGTTCTCGCCGTAATTTATACACTCGCGTACTCTGGGCCCATAACCTGTGATGAATTACGGGTTAGCAGAGTTAAAGACAGTAGTTTCGCAGTAGTAATTTAATAAAACTCGGTGGAGAAAATGTATAGATACAATTTTGTACTGTGTACTCGTCGCAACAGGAAATCCGCATCAATCAACTTGTAGACTTGACATACCACAGACTATTTACTATTTCCTTTTTTTTTAGTTATTCTAAACTTCACAATAACTACCAACAATACTAATATCTATAATTACTTAGCTCGAACATTCGATCTTCAAGAACGTTCATTTGCTAAGCGATTATTAATTTATTTGGTATTATATAATATTAATTGGTTAGAATCTAATTATTTAACAATAAAATAGAATATTCTATATTACACATCACTTATTAGTTTATTACTTAACAAATAACAGAATAGTACAGCATAGGTGGTATCAATGAGCGTTCTAAATGCTACAAACGTTCTCTGTCTAAACGAACGAATAGGTAGAGGCATTCAAGTTTCAATAACTTGAATGCTACTAGAATTAACCCGAATAAAACCTGATACTAGGTTAACCACTGACACTGACCACTTGACAAGAAAAAGAACGAACACTTTAATAAATGTATGCTTTGATTAGAACATATTTAATTTTTAAAGTTAAATTTAGATATCTAACAGGGAGTCCGGGGGATGTTCGCTTTTGGTATATATACCTCCCACTCCCACCCAGGACGTTCTAATCCTACTAGTGTTATAAATGCGAAGGTTTGTATGTTTGTGTGTGTGTGTGTGTGTTTGTTACCACTTAGCGCCTTAACGGCCGAACCAATTTCAATGAAAACTGGTACTTACCTATGTAAATAGATTTGCTGCCGGAGACGGATATAGGCTACTTTTTATTCCGAAAATCGGTCTGGTTCCAGAGGTAGGTAAAACACATTTTAGACGCGGGTGATGCCGTAGGGTGCAGCTAATTTTGAAATATAAGTTATTTAAAAACTGAAAAATGACTTTGCTTGTGCTATGATCATTAAATTTAAGTACAGAATGTACTAAAATTTTAATCTGCCTTATTTTATCGTACTATAGGTCAAAGGTATTTTCTTATACTGAGAAAACATGGAAATTGATCACCCGGCTCAAGGCGACTCGGCAATGTTATCGGCTATGTAACGAAGATTTTATTCATCGTAAGTCAAAAAGTCTAAGGTGAAGAAGAAACACATAATACGAATTTGAAAATGCGACATTGGTAATTCGCTAGTATTCAACAACTTCGCGGCGCTTCGTGGACGGATATTACACACACGCTGCCTGTTTCTCGGAATGCCCTTAGTCTACTCATACGAGACTTAGGTACAGGAAGAGATCAAGTTGCCATTTCAAACCGAAGACCATGAGCTGCGTGGTCGTTGTCTGGATAAACGTGTAATGATATAGGTACATATTACGCTAAATAACAATCAATTAAAATTCTGGTGGTATTTACTCAAAACATATTTTGGGTTTTTGTTTGATCAGGATCACTTATGTTTGATATTGATATAGTTGTACGGAATTGTCAGGAAGCCAGTCATATCATAAGGTAATTTACTTGGAACTAAAATAACAAGAAAATATACCAGCCAAAACGGTGTATAATAATATAATTCTTTACGGCATCAGCATTTAGTTTTTCAATATTTTTAACAAAACAACCTATGTATTAGTTTTACTATTAATAGCTTTCGCATCTGAAATGGTCACGTTTATGTGATTATTTTATAACGTTCTTGGAAAAATCAATTAGTATCATATCTATGAGTTACAATCACTGAATCATTAAAATTTATTTGTGAAACATAGATGATTCTGCAATAGATCATAAGAATTAACCTGATTATACAATGTCAAAATGTATAATTATTATTGCGATATGGCTTGATTGATTAATTAATTATCCGGCATTTGATAAATTATATCATTATCAGCAGAAGATACTACTGGATATAGGCTTTATCCCAAAGGAAATGTTTATCATAGCTATCACACATGGAAATTGTATTGATGATAAATTGAATTATATTAATTTCTAAAAGGCAAAACAGTCGTTACACCTATTTATAATAACCCATTAATAACGTCCAAAGTCATAAATTATTGAATAAAGTCATTAAATAGAAATTGTTTATACAAATAAAACTACCCTTATCGATTATGACCGAATATTATGATGACCATAAAGGCGACAAATGTCAACATACATGGTTCTGGTTGCTGGATTAATTAATTGCCCTTTGCCACATTTTGAGAATTGAAATACCGTGTCCTTATGAAGCTTCTACGACAGATAGACACACCTGTTTTTAAAAATAGTAGACCTGAACAATGCGAAAACATACAAATATTATATGCATAAGTATCTAGATACTAAACTCGTGATCGAAAACGTGTATTATGTTAATTATCCATACCAAAAAGGCTTAGTTATCAAAATAATATTAAACGGAAGAATCAAAATACCAACAGTCAAGATAATCAACATTAATTTGAATTACGTAGTAATTACAACTCCAGCAGGCAGAGTTAGATTTAATCAGATTATTATCTATAAGTATATATTATAATCCAGTATTACGGTCACCACGGTTATCGAAAATCTTTCCAGAGTCCGAGTTTTGGTAATGGTAAATTAATCAATTGAAATCGGTACCTGTTGTAAAAGCTAAAAAACACATTTGAGAATAAACCATTTAAAGCTTTACTTGCAATGCAATTCCTTACCATACGTTAGAAACACTAGATCTTATCAGTAGGGTAGGAGTACAAGTAGAACACTAAGTAGGTAGTTTTGGCATAAGTCTATATCGGCTATTGGTACTTTGAGGACTTATTTTGCTTATGAAATTACGACAGTTAACGTCCCTGGTGTTTACTCTGAGAATTAAATTAACTGTACAATAATTTTTGTGCTACACATAGAGCCACAAAAATAAATCATTCTCTCGTAGTAGAAGCTAATGAATCTTATCCATCGGTTGCTCATTGGTTGGTTCAATTTACAATTTAATCCTTTTAAAATAATAAATAGATAACCAACTTATATAAATAGTATAAAAAATTAAAAACTAACAGAAAACACGATTAATGTACCTACATTTTAATTCAAGACAATTAGGGTCGAATGTTGACAAAATGATATTCTGATGTTACTTTAATTATAGTAGAACCTACATATGGAGTAGATATTGTGAAATGTCGTATTAATAATAGTAGAAGCTATAATGGGAGTTATTGTAAGTCTATTAAGCACTCTTGTTAATAGAGAGACTGACAAAATCGATGACAAGGCTAACGAAGCCTGATAGGTAGGTAGTGCTAGTTGTTTACCTCGTAACTGAACATTGATAGCACCCAGTTTAAAATAATTACGTTACACGACATGAATGTCAAACCCAAAAATTTGTTCAGATGGTTCTGCTCATACATTGAGAATAGGTCTCAGGCTGTTGCTGTGAATGGAGCAATATCTATGTGGCATACTATCCCTTCTGGAGTCCCCCAAGGCTCATTGATGGGCCCATTATTATTTAACTGGTTTATCAATGATATCAAGTCCTGTTTTCTCCATTCACAAGTATTACTGTACGCTGACGATATGAAGATCTTCAAAGAAATCAGAAATCTCTCTGACTGCCTACTTTTGCAAGAAGACCTCCTACGATTTGAGACTTACTGTCAATTTAATAACCTAGATTTAAACGTTGATAAATGTTACACAATTACCTTCTCTCGTAAGCCCAAGACGCACGATTTTAACTATATCCTAAAAGGGGTTCTTCTAAAGCGAGTTGATGAAATTCGTGATTTAGGTGTAATACACGACTCCAAGTTAACCTACGAAAAACACGTAGATCACATTGCCAACAAAGCCAATAAAATGCTGGGCTTTGTTATGAGAACATGTTCACAGTTTTCAAGTGTAAAAGTAATCAAAATTCTTTACTGTTCATATGTTCGCAGCATTCTTGAATATTGTTCTATAATATGGAACCCACAATATGATGTTCACATAAATAGGTTAGAGTCAATACAACATAAATTTTGCAGGTATCTGCAATATAAGTGCAATTCACACGATGACAGCTATGAAGCAAGATGTAAGAGACAACATTTACTGCCGCTTTATGAAAGGAGGAAAATTGCAGATGTCACTTTCTTAGTAAAGTTGGCGCAATCTAAATTAGATTCTCCAAACCTGCTTAGTCAAATACATATAAGAGTCCCAACCAGATCAGTTAGAATACCCTGTACTCTATATGTTGCCAGAAGCACCACCAATTACAGAAATGGTTCATTTTTTGTAAGAACTGCCAATACATTAAACAAACTTGAAACTCCAGACTTAGACTTGTTTAACACAAATCCTTCTAGATATAGGCGTGTTATCTCCACACAGTGGTTTGAATCGGTTCTCTGATTGTTCTTTATTGTTTTTATTTTTTAATCTTCATCTTATTTTCCTTACAGTACAAAATAATCAAGCATTAAATACATACATGTGAAAACATATAAATTGTTACTAGTAGCATAAATAGTTTTTAAATTAGATATAATATACTGTTTGTTTTCCAAATAAAATAAAATAAAATAAAATAAAATAAAAAATATCACAAATATTTTTGTAGTAATTTTCTCCAGTTGGGGCACAAGTTTTAATTCCTAGTACAAAATTTGAAGCACAGGGGATTATAGAAATACAAATTAATGACATCCAGGTTATCGGATGCCAATAGAGCTGATAGGTACTCCAGGCAAAGGTAGAAGCGAGACTATTACCCTAATCGCTGAACTAGCTTTACTAGGGAAAATAATATTGTAAGCACTGTAAAAAATCAGAACAATTAAAGTATTTATTTATTCCATTATAAGAATAATTGTTTTCAAATGAAATAGCAAAAATGGAGGTATATATTATTAAAGCAAATTGTAATTTATTGTCAGTTTTATTATTTGTTCAATGGCTAATTGCTTTGTTAGAAGCCCTCAAGGATACAATAAATTATTAGAGAACTGGTTCATTTGCAAAGATTTTTTTATATTTTTATATGTAGTTAATCGATAGCCGTCATTGTATCATTTTTGCTAAATATGCCTTCTATCTATTCTAGGTGCAGCGTGGTTAGATCCCTCACAAGATGGACCAGCGACCTTTAAGGATAACGGGTGTACTTTTGGATGAAGGCGGCCAAGGTGGCAAAATTTGGAGGAGGCCTATGTCTGCAAGTGGACATTTCGGCTAATATGATATGATATGGCCTCCTATACTACCTTACTATATTGATCATTTTCAGCATTCGCCGCAAGATACACTTACCCACTCTCAAGCATCTCCACTAACCGCTGTGTTAGCAAGATCGTCAATCGAAATTTAATTATGAAAGTAAGAAACTATTAATTGCCATTCAAACTAATTTTATTTGACTTCCAATTTAATATAAGTAGGTAAGTAAGTATGCACATTTAAATTTAATACAGGCAAGTACAAGATCTATCTACATAAATTAAAAAAATAATGAACATTTACATTAAGACATGAAATAAATAAAACTATACTATGTTTAATGCAGGTTTTGACGTAGGTACCTATTAATTAACTATAAGCAAAAATAAATATCGAATATTGGAACCACATTGGAACTACATCCCTCTTTTGTTTACTCAATTAAATCCATAATTATCTCGCTGGTGTCGACATTTTTCGTATCAGAAATACCTAGAGTTAATTGATAAATAAGTATTGTATTCATTTTATCAAAACAATTTGCATTGGACATGGATAATTAAAAAGCTACAGACATAAAGCTGGTTTTTGTCCCAATAGGTATTTGTAAAAAACGACTTACAAAGATAGGTAATATTAATTTATTGGCCCGTAGGGTAGGTAACTGACACCGCACTATAAACAGAGGTAACACATCCATAGTTGGAAATTATAATATAACGCACTAGATACGAGTAAGGCATTCAGTTTTAGTCCTCTATCCCGATTACAACCATGTCGTATATTTTTTGTAGAATACGAGACTAGGATCGCATTGGCTGTCTTCGCCTATTGCTGCCGTCATGCAGATTGAAATCACTGCATTTTCAGGAAAATACACATTGTCAATGCAAAGCTAGTCTTTAGAACACATTACACGCCCATAGGAACACAACCTATTGATTAGACTTGCTACGTCTATGGTTTTCCAAAATATACCTACAAAAAAAAAGATTTTAAGACTTTTTTAAACGTCAACTTTGTAATTGAAGTTGATTTAAGTTAGCCCCAGGGTTGCTTCTAAAAAGCGTCTGCATTATTTATGCGTTTCCTTATATGCATTCTTTGAATTGAACATAGAGATTAAAAATAAAACATGTTATAATTGTTGAAGAATAACTTATCATAATTGGATTTCTGTTGCGTACAATGAGAAATTTTATGTTTTTTTGACATTAATATATTGTATAGGTTTTACTATTTTTTTTTGTTCCGTATTAAATTTATTTTGGATTCAGCGGCTCTACAACACAGTATCTACGGGTACATTATATTTATTACCTATATGTGTAAGAAAGACATAAGTGTGCGTCATTATAGGTATTAATGAAAGGGGATATGTGGCATCAATTGACCTGCTGTCATAATTATCTATATCGACATAATGTGACATCACGATAAAGATAGATGCCGTTAATTATCGAGCTATTTTGGAAACTAAAATACGCTTGTTACATTGTTTTTATAGGTAGACTTTTATTTTGACAATGATAGCAAACGAACAAGTGAATCACCCGCTGCTAAGTAATACTGGTTTGTTATTAATGTAAGGAAACTTGCAGTTGAAAACAATAGTTTCTTCTGTAAGTACAGTGCTATTCCGCTGGCCTAAAATAGGTGTAACGACAATATTTTATCTATTCGTTTTGTTTTATTTTGTTGACCCAATATGTTTATCGACTTTAACGTACACTGATGATGACTCATCTTCTTAAAACAAAGGTAGAGACAATAAATATATACACACCAACTACACACAATGCCATCTAAACCCAAAATAAAATTGTAGATTAATACATATGTCTTTTTTGTACTAGTACGTTTCACGAAAATTATTACTGAAATCTTCGATGAGAAACTATTTTGTCTCATGCAAGTTCGGCTGAATACTGAAACCACTACTTACCGGCAGGACAACATGACAGTCCAAACTAGATAGATTTTGCTGTACTTGCGGCCTTCTGTAGGGTGAAGTTCTAGCCGATCCGAGAATTTTCCAAAAAAAATACAGCTTTTCTTTTTAATTAAAATATTCATATTTTGTATAATTGCGAATGCCATAATAATAAAGCGATACCTACATAATTAACAAAAATAATCTACATAATTAACAAAATTAATCCTTAATGTGGCTTGAGTTGTGTCACAGCAATAAAAATTGTAAGCATTGCCATCATAACACTAATAAAGTCTTATGAGCGTAGGTTCAAACCCAATTACAGTAAAAGTAAGCAATATAAAGGTAGATATGTTCACTTACAACTCGTGATAAATTATGAAAAAAGTTAATTAATATAAACGTATTCTAGAAACCTTTTCTATTAACGTTATCCAGATTTTATTTATTTAATTTAATTGACAAGGCAACATTGGATGGGTTGTTCAGTATTCATCCAATGACGATATGTAGAATACAATAATGACACCTATTTATAAAACAAAAGATACAAATTCATATTTTTGGAAAATATTTATCTAGAAAATATAAAGACTAAAAGTTTTATGAATATTAAAATTAATAATTAAGATGAGCCAAATGTTTACAGAACTCATTGATTATGTTACAGTAATCACATCCATAATATTTTTCAGATAAAGGCGCGACAGCAAATAAAGGAAATATTTTTTTATTGATTTTAGTATAACTGATTTATTTAGGTACAGTGCCCATACTAATATACCAATAGCAGTAAAGTTATCCGTTTTCATTTTTAAATTTAAGCGCCCAAATGTGTTTTTTATATAGCACCGTGTACTTACCTACCTCAATACTATCAAATCGGCTGGTAATTAATTATTATTAGGATGAGCCGCTTATAATTTTCCACGCTTGTTCATTGCGTGCCCTCATTTTTCTGTCATTATTTTAGATAATTTTAATAATTTTTTGAAAATTAATTAAAACGCTGCCAGTTTAGTGCTAAATATTGTTTTTAGCCGACGGTAACACCAATTCCTTTAAAAATGCTTTAACACGACGCGACGTATCTCAAGCGGTCTAATTGGATCACATTTTATCTCTCAGAAATCTTAATTGTCTTTAATAAAGATGTAATTGTACCGAGAAGAACTTTAAAAAAAGACGGTGGCAATATAATAATAGAAAACTGTTATAATAAAGAACAATAAATAATGAAAAAAATCTGTTTTTGAAGTAAGTTTTATATTTTTTTTAAAAACATACCGTAAAAACATACTTAGCTACAAGTAATTGTACCATCAACTGGTAATTACAAAAATGTTCCAATAGTACATTGACCTTAGCGCGTTTCTGCGTTTTGCAATGGAATTACACACAACTAATTTGGTCTAACCATGAATGCAGCAATAAGTTCCATAATACAGAAAACTTTTATAAGTTGCGTGTCTATTTGTCGCATTAATAACTACGTTTCCAAACATAATAAAGCCATATGGGATAGGTCGGTTAGAGTTTCAAACCAAACAAGGGTAGGTAACTTTATACTTCCTTAAAGCAATCCATTAGTACCCAAAACATCCATCTTCATATACATTGTAAAACACGCCTCTCTGTCTATGCATAATAATTCATAGTTAATAGAATAAAAGGTACTTACTGGTTTATTCTATGAACAGTAACAGCTTATGTAAACGTAAATCAGGCAAAAATAAAAGGAAGTGTTTTCTATACTTATTTTAAATGACAAACTTATTATTGTTTTTTCGTTTTGTTTCTAAAAAATACACTTCCCTTGGGATATTTACCTACTCATAGGAACAAGCACTGCTTTAATTAAAATTAACTCTTGATTAAAACAAAAGAAAAATAATATTCTGTTACTTGTGTGTTCAAACCCGTTCATTTCATATTTAGTTTTTCTTAGACCCACCTCTGTAGGTATAATTCATATGGGCCACGACGTAATCCTTAATAATTATATTATACTGCCACTGTTTGGAGTTTAGAACTTAGTATATATGGAGGTTATCATTAAATCAAAGTAGCTACTCTGACAGATAACGAGTGGAGATTCGTAGGATGGTAGAGTAGTAAAGTATGAATTATTCATTTGTTTTGGTTTCGTTATGAATTCTGATTTATCCTCGAAAGGGACATTAGATTCTTCATGACATATACGAGTAACATCATTAAATATATCCCCATTTATAATAATATCTAGAATAGTCTTCCAAAAAGCGTGTGAGCTATGGTGAATTCAAACAATAACATCGCTAGTATAAAGTGAAAGTGCTCTATGCTTTCTATTACTTAAACTTGAATATGATGAGTAAGTAAGTGTATGAAATATTACAAAGATAAATATCTACATGGTTTATCTACACCCCTTTCGTATCTATAGATAACACAGGTCATAATATATTTTTGCTACAAATCGTTCCTAGATGCGATATTTATGCTCTAATCACATAAATTGTATAAAATGTTTTTTTTTTACTTTTTGTCAAGAATCCGTCTTGAATATTATTTTTGTACATTTTTGGCAAATGCAAGGCAAATGCACCAAACTATAAGTACTCTCCAATTTCTCGGACAATGCTACATCAAACTCGGGCAAGTTAGACGTAATATAGGTACCTACTAAAATGCATTTTTGGCTATAATATGTTCTGGTCCTCAGATGCTAACCAAAATCCTCCCAAGTTTTAAGATAAAAAGAATGATTATACTTGTTTCTAACAAAAGTATAAACATTAATTTAAGATAGCCTTGTTTTTTATCGACATAACTTCAGAAGTTTCACAAGAATCTGTCTTAGGTCTTAGATTTCAAAATCTCGAAGGCTAGGTAGCCACCTAAAGCTAATCTTTGCAACCTTTGTCTCTTTCTTTTTTTTATTGCCAGTTTTAGTATTTTTAATGACAGTGGCAAATGAGCAAACAGCCCATGGTAAGTGGTAACTGTCGCTCATGGACAAGTCAGAATCCCTAGTATTGCTCCTACCGTGAAGGGAGTATGGTAAGTGAAAGGAAAAGGATAGAGGTAGGGAAAAAGGAAAAGGGGCCTCCGGCCCTACCTTCCTCCTCCTCCTATATTCCAGATGATATAATTTTTTATCAGTAGCGAGTGATAGATAAGTAACATAATCCATCCCATTCTGAAATCTGAAACTGGATACTAGTAAGCTAGAGTACCTACGCACGCACTTAGGTTAACAGTATTGCCTCGCACTATTTTTGCAGGTACCTATAGAAATTAATTTTAAATACTTATCGTACCATTATGTATTTAGACCTTTTTAATTTGATTCATGAATCCCATAGGAGTGATTGACTTTCTTTTTTCATTTAAAGTCATTTAATGTTATTAGTTTATTACCGTGAAATTGTGTTCCGTTTCCATAAAACCATGTAAGTAGGTAGGTAATTTACTCATGAGCAAGCCTACATCTTTTGTAAAGGAAAAAATAAAGGGTTTTATTTATTCAGACAGGACATGTCAAATATATGCTTTGTAGGTATTTTAAAGTGATTGTAGAAAAAATTAAGATGTTGATTTAAAAAGATTTACGGTAGTAGATTCACGCTGGTTTCAGCATAAATGGGCCGGATCGACCAGGGAAGTACTACCATCTCATAGAAGATCGACGTAAGAGTAATAGTATCCGTAATATAGCGTTTCGTTTGGCGAGTGAACTCTTACTCACCGAACGAAACGCAATATTAGATAATGTTACGATGAGTATTTAAAATTAATTGCAAAAATAGTGCAGGCAATACTGTTAACCTAAGTGCGTGCGTAGGTACTCTAGCTTACTAGTATCCAGTTTCAAATTTCAGAACGGGATGGATTATGTTACTTATCTATCACTCGCTACTGATAAAAAATTATATCTTCTGGTATAATTTTTAACTGTGATTAATTAAAAAAAAAATAATTACGTAATAAAACTGCAACTTTTTTAAGGAAAGTACCTTACTTGATACATCTAGGTAGGATTTTCTGTTATCACTACCATAGTATAAAATAAAGACGCTTCTCGCTGTCTGTCCCTATGTATGCTTAGATCTTTAAAACTACGCAACGGATTTTGATGCGTTTTTTTTTAATAGATAGAGTGATTCAAGAGGAAGGTTTATATGTATAATACGTGCAAAATATAGTAGAGAAACACTGGTAATTTTAAAGGTTTCTAATGTAATGCAGGGACATAGCGGTTGCGGCAGTACCGGCCGGGGGCCGCCGGCCTCTAAAGAAAACTATGACCACGTGTGTATTGTCTTATGACGAAAAAGCTGTGAACATATTCTGTAGTATATTTAGTATCAGCATAATACCTGTGCGAAGCCGGGGCGGGTCGCTAGTACTATATAAAAGTACTTTAATTTCTAGGCTATTTCGTTGGAACACGTATAAAATGAATTTATGCAAAACAATTAATTATAGGTAAGTATTTAGTACTACTCTCTCATAGAAGATCGACGTAAGAGTAATAGTACTCGTACTATTACGTTTCGTTCGGGGAGTCATATAGTAAATCTTATTAAAATAATTTTATCTGTCAAAGTCTATTATTATATTTAGTTATTTACTGTTTTTTTGCCCTTTGTTAAACAATAGATAAAATAAGAAGAAAATATATGTATACTTAAGTAAAAATAAAGACTGCCTTTTTATATTTATGATGAAATCTATTTCGTATTACTAGTTTAGTGTTTGCTTTGAATGTTTGCTAATAATTGCTGCATACTTTTGTGTGTAATATTCGAAATGTCATTAAATACGTACCTACATAACATTTTGGTAAGCAATCACCCTGAGATGACAGTAGAATCAACTACTCACAACACAATCACATAAAAGAATTCGCTCCTATAATTAGTAATTACACCGCTTGGTCTGTGTACCTCAGTGTTTGGCACACATAAGTAGGTATGTCACTTGGTTGGTGTATCAGTGAAGTGAATGCATACCTACTGAACTAGTCTACATCATCATTTCACTCGAAATATGTCCACTGCTGAATATTAAATATTTCAGAATCTCTCACTTTAAGAGAACTTGGTTCCTATACGTTATGTTTTATTAGGTTATCTGTTGGTATGGATACGGCAAGATGACGTGCAGATAATATCTTTACGCAAACTTAATTTAATATAAATAATTAAGATTGCATGTATAGGTGTAGTACCTAATTCAAGGATTGCGTACATATTCTAAACACACTTTAATTGGGTGGAAGATAAACGCTCCGATATACGGCAGGGTTTAATTATACGCTAATAGACTATTTGACAACATTCAAAATATTCTACTAATAAAATTGTGGTCATCCTCAAAGAAAATAGCGTAAAAAGTATATTTCACTTTCTAGAAATATAGGTCTGTAGAGATGTAGAAGATACCAGATATAGAATAGGTACTTTACCTTGTGGCGTACAGAGACAGCAGCGGAGCCCTAAAAATGCATCGGCGCGTGCGCGCAGCACGCGAGCCAAGTCAATAATGATAGCGGAACGCGGCGACCACTTCTTAAATAGTGGCACTTATTTTATACTGCACACACACATTCGCACTCACACTGCACACATTCACTGTAACCTGTGACTGCGCTACAGTAATATTGTATAACGCTCCTGATTGGTCAACAACCAAAATGCGCTCATGTAAATACCATACCTGTGTCATACTACATTTGTATATATAAACCGTGCCATTTTTGTAAATAAATATTGTACAGTCGTCTCTCGAGTATTATTCAACACTACCTATTAAGTCTACGGTACGAAGGTGGAAACACTGGGCCGGTCTAATAAGTAGCTCTACAGCAGTACCAAGTAAATCAGCTGATACAGTTCATAGGGAAAGTACCTCGGCCGTTGACCCTCTTCATCACTAGTACCTACAGTATATTAGGGACAGTACCTACAGCTGTTAACCCAACAGCTGTCTTCATACCTACCTAGCATTATACCCCTAAATTGGTGACCCCAGATACGAAACGCACCTCGTCGACCTACGTACCACCGATCAGCTGACTACCATCTGTACATCATGACGTCGAACGAAGAGCCACAAGAATACGAAGCATCTATCGACCCACAAGGAGGCACGAAGCTCACCAGTGCCGTGGCTACCATTTCACTGCCCGCACGCCTTCCACCATTCTGGCGGCAAAATCCTCGCCTATGGTTTGCCCAATTCGAAGCCGCTGTCGCCGCCAGCAAGATAGGCGAAGAACAGAAATTTAACCTCGTCGTCCCACTACTCGGCTGTAGTGACCTCGAACAAATAGCCGACATTATACTGAATCCACCCACAACCGGGAAGTACATCGCTCTCAAGAACCGATTGATATCTACGTACCAAGAGTCCGACCATCGCCAGTTACAAAAGCTACTCAGTGGCTTAGAACTTGGCGACATGAAACCTAGCCAGCTACTACGTAAGATGCGTGATTTGAGCGGCAAGCTACTCACCGATGAAGCGCTCAAAGTTATGTGGCTCAACCAATTGCCCACACAAGTACGCGCCGTAATCTCTGTCAACACTGAATCGTCGCTCGAAGTACTAGCCATTATGGCCGATAAGATGATTGAACATTTTGAACCCGCTACCGTCGCCGCAGTATCTATACCTATATCAAACTCGCCGTGTGTTCCCGCTAATATAGAAAACATACAGTTACACATATTGTCAAAACAACTAGAAAAGTTAACAATAGAAATCGCCGAACTCCGTGTAAATCAACGATCTACGAGTACATACCGCCCGCCGCACTATCCCGCTCGTTATAACGATCGCTCAAGGTCGCGATCGCGCTCACGCTCGCAAGCTCGCAAGCCCGGCGACCCAGACTGGTTATGTTTCTATCACCACCGGTACGGAGATGAAGCTCGCAAGTGCGAACCACCATGTGCCAAAGAGAAGCGGGAAAACTAAAACGTACATCGACTATGGCGGGCGTCGATGTCAACAAAACCAGCCACCGCCTGTGTGTCATCGACATCAACATGAGAGAGAGATTCCTAGTCGACACGGGAGCCGACATATCCGTATTAGCCGTACGAAATAAAAATCAATCGAAGCCGACACAAAGTATATACAAATTATACGCAGCGAATGGCACTGAGATACGTACCTACGGAGAGCGCACACTAGAGCTCAACCTAGGCTTACGTAGAAGTTTTACATGGACATTTACCGTTGCCGACGTAAAAACATCGATATTGGGTGCCGACTTCTTAGCAAAACATAAGCTATTAGTCGACCTTCACCGACGAAAACTTATCGACCGTGTCACAGACCTCCACGTTAACGCCATCACAGTTCCATGCACCGAAGAAACCATCCTCACTGTTAGCCACAACCACGCATATCACGACATACTAAAAAGCTACCCAGACGTACTACGGCCCATGTCACTCAAAACCGCAGCGAAACACAACGTTACACATCGCATTGAAACCACCGGGCAACCCATTTACTCGAGACCACGCCCCCTGCCGCCCGATAAGTACAAAGCAGCGAAGTTAGAGTTCGAGAAGATGATGGAAATGGGTATCTGCAAGCCATCCAACAGTCCGTGGGCGAGTCCACTTCACGTTGTTAAAAAGAAAGACGGCTCACTACGTGTGTGTGGCGACTATAGACGACTGAACGCCGCTACTATACCCGATCGATATCCCATACCACGACTACAAGACTTCACGTACCAACTGCATGGAAAAAAGATATTTTCGAAACTAGATATGAAAATGGCCTACTTTAGTATACCTATAGAAAAAGAAGACGCACCGAAAACAGCAATTATCACTCCATTTGGCCTCTTTGAATTTAACTGCATGACGTTCGGCTTACGTAACTCAGGTCAAACGTTCCAACGATTTATGCACGAAGTACTACGCGGACTAGACGACGTAGTATTCTGTTACATCGACGATTTACTCATTCATTCTGAAAACAAGATGCTGCACGAGCGCCACCTAAATCAAGTACTTGAACGACTGAACAACTACGGAGTTACGCTAAATATCGACAAATGCGAATTTGGGAAGAATAAAATACAGTTTCTCGGCTACGAAGTTACACCCGACGGCATAAAACCCACTGAAGAACGCATACAAGCCATACTCGACTATCCGAAGCCCACTACAGTACAAGAGTTAAGAAGATTTTTAGGCATGATTAACTTCTACCGTAGCTGCCTACCCCATCAAGCCGATCATCAATACCTACTGAATAAGTACTTACACAATAGCAAGAAAAACGACAAGTCACCGATACAATGGACACCCGAAGCAGAAAAAGCTTTTGAATATTGCCGCCAAAGCATACTCGAAGCTACTATTCTAGCCCACCCCGTACCTAACGCACCGTTATGTTTACTGACCGACGCATCTGATACTAGTCTCGGCGCCGTACTACAACAAAAGATCGACAACACATGGCAACCGCTTGCCTTCTATTCCAAAACAATGAGTGATACACAGCGAAGATACAGCGTGTACGATCGCGAATTATTAGCAATGTACACAGCTGTTAAGAGTCTACGCCGCCTAATAGAGGGCAATGACTGCACTATATATACCGACCACAAGCCACTGACGCATGCACTCACAAGAACGCCAAGTACCAGCGATACACCGCGACGCGAACGACAGCTACACTACATAAGCCAATTTTGTTCAAACATTAAGTATATACACGGCAACAAGAACGAAGCGGCCGACGCCTTATCACGTATAGCAGAAGTGGAAATATTACACGCGACGATCGACTACAATAGCCTAGCGGAAGACCAAGAAAACGACATCGAACTTCAATCATGTATGAAACAATCAAATTTGAAATTTACCCGTGTAAACCTGCCTGGAGTTCAACGCCCCATATGGTGCGAGACATCTACTACAAACATACGACCATACCTCCCACAGACTTATCGTATTCCAGCCTTCAAAGCGCAACACGAACTAAGTCATCCCGGCGTTCGAACAACAAGAAAACTAGTTACATCAAAATTCTTTTGGCCGTCGATAAACAAAGATATAAGTACATGGGCGAGAGCGTGCACCGGTTGTCAGCGCGCGAAAATTCAAAAACACGTTATCAGTCCACTCGGCACGTTTCAACAATCATCTCGCTTCGAACATCTACATGTCGACATAGTTGGACCGCTACCGCCCTCTAGTGACTATACGTACTTAGTTACAATGATTGACCGATGTACCAAATGGCCCGAAGCAATACCTACCCGAGACATCACTGCAGAGACCGTGGCTAAAGCTGTATACGACGGTTGGATATCACGATTTGGCTGCCCCTTACGACTTACTACTGACCAAGGAAGACAATTTGAGTCATCTCTATTCAACGCGCTAATGAAAAGATTCGGCGTCACTCGCATACGCACCACTGCATTTCATCCACAAGCAAACGGACAGATAGAACGATGGCACCGCACATTAAAATCAGCACTAATGGCGAGAGCAGCCGGCAACCGATGGAGCGAAGAACTACCTACCGTCCTACTTGGCCTACGTACTGCCATACGAGAAGACACATCTGTCAGCCCTGCCTTGATGACATACGGATCACCGCTACGAATACCATCTGATTTTTTCGTGCCTACCAAGCCGAATATTGAAGATGCAGAGTTTGTTCGTCAGCTGAGTGAAACAATGCACTCATTCACGCCTACACAGAGACCGCACCATTCACAATCAAACACATTCATCTATAAAGATCTCGCAACGTGCTCGCATGTGTTTGTGCGTAACGACACCGTACGCAAGCCTCTCACACCACCATACGAAGGCCCGTATCAAGTATTACACCGCAGCGCAGACGGCAAACAGTTCACCGTGCAACTACCACTTCGTACTGCAGTTATATCCATTGATAGATTGAAGCCAGCCTATATGTATAACGACAACGACGTTCCCGATAAGCCGCAACCTATCATCACGACTACGCGATCATCGGAGCAAGCAGAGAAGACACCACTTTGGCCGCCGCCGCCGCCGTCCAGCCCATACGTCACACGATCCGGCCGACATGTAAAACACAACGTACGCTTCGCTTGAGGGGGAGTGATGTGGCGTACAGAGACAGCAGCGGAGCCCTAAAAATGCATCGGCGCGTGCGCGCAGCACGCGAGCCAAGTCAATAATGATAGCGGAACGCGGCGACCACTTCTTAAATAGTGGCACTTATTTTATACTGCACACACACATTCGCACTCACACTGCACACATTCACTGTAACCTGTGACTGCGCTACAGTAATATTGTATAACGCTCCTGATTGGTCAACAACCAAAATGCGCTCATGTAAATACCATACCTGTGTCATACTACATTTGTATATATAAACCGTGCCATTTTTGTAAATAAATATTGTACAGTCGTCTCTCGAGTATTATTCAACACTACCTATTAAGTCTACGGTACGAAGGTGGAAACACTGGGCCGGTCTAATAAGTAGCTCTACAGCAGTACCAAGTAAATCAGCTGATACAGTTCATAGGGAAAGTACCTCGGCCGTTGACCCTCTTCATCACTAGTACCTACAGTATATTAGGGACAGTACCTACAGCTGTTAACCCAACAGCTGTCTTCATACCTACCTAGCATTATACCCCTAAAACCTACTTAGACGAATGGCGTAAGATCAATGACAGTTCATTTTTTAAATGATAAATTTATAAAAAAAAGATAAATTCGAGAAGTGTTTTACTACAAAATTACAGTCTGAGCGAGTCTGACATTTATCAGATTATTGTTGATGAAAATTTCCTTGAACTTTTTACTCTGAGGTTCACCCATTACGATTGCGGAAATTCATATGCCTTTAAGGAAGTTGCATGCACAATTTTTTCCCTATCTTCATACTATAAATGATAATGTAGACCGTACTATTATAGTATTAAACTCGTGCATGAAGTAGGACCACAGTTAATTATTATCAATAACAACCTTATGAATGAGTGAGAGTCGTTCTCTAGAACATGAGATTGATAGTTGTAAACATGATTTTACAAAATTCTTAAAAAAATTATGTTTAGGTAGGTACCTTGGATATTGACATTGATGAACAAAATATAGTAAAAACCTGATCATAAAAATAATTTCCTCTAAACTTCGCGTAGCAATTCTGTGATAGCGATGTCTTCTACCAATACCGTCTATCTACCAAATATAACAAGCCCATTAATAAAGATTTGGTGTGTATTCAAAAAGTGACATTGTGTTCTTTTTTTTTTATATGCAATTGACCGATATAGAATAACTCTACTTGCACAATGTCAGGTACAAGATATACCTACTAATAATAAATAGTGATTGGCCGTATAGTACACAGGTTCTATTTATAGGCTAAACAGCCGTTGATCCTCTCTATCTATAAAATTGAACTGCTTATATCAATACAACAGCATTACATATGTACATTTTACGATGCAACTACCGCAAAGCATGTTTGTGCTCTACTTGCCAAGAAAAATAAGTAAAAATAACAACCTCTATCGTCTCTATCTCCCAAGTCTTAACTATAGGTATCTATCTTAAATAGTATGGTTCACAAGTGAAATTACTATCAAAGACAGACGTTTAAAGTTTCAATAAAGAAAATGAGTGTTTTATACTTATCTTATTTGTCTTTTAAATTACAGTTCACTATTATCGTCATAGAAATTATAATGGTTGGTAACTATCAGGCTGGGTTGATATTAAATAGATAAAGTGGTCTTTAATGAATTGGTATATTACGAGTATTTAAAATACAACCTACTTACCTATGTATTGTTTTAGACTAATGATATAGATTTATTAGTGACAACATCTAAAAATTATTCATATTATATATTACAGTCACTAAGTTAATACCTAGGCCTATATTAAACTTTATTCACGTTATATTAATTAGAAAACATTACAAAGCAGTGTGTATCAAGTCACGAATCCTTTGTCTACGACGCTTTGCAAACAAGATCTCACGGTCGATTAAATCAAGACCGTTTAAATGTAAATTTTACTCAGAACTTTGTATAGAATTAGCAACACTTCTCAATAAGGGTCATGAAGTCCCGGTGGACTACAGCTACGCTACACACTCCAACGCAGACTTTTGTGTCTTGAGACATACTGTAGAATAAGGTAGGTAACCTATCTATATGCGAAGCAAAACAAGCTGTTTTATTTTAAATTTATTTACACAAACCAACGATGCATATGCTCTGCCTGTCGTTACCATTGTGAAAAGAAGAACAATACAGTGCTTTCTTCAGGAGCACTAGAAACCACCACTTGTTAGCAGGCACATAAAAATATCATCTAGGTATTGTTATTAAGGTCTCGAGTTACTTTAATTAGTTAAATTTCGGTAAAAAAATTCTTTAACAAAATCTTGCTCTACTCTTTCTTGAGTAGCTTACGTCGCCGCGTCGTTTAAAAATCACGTTTATTCCCGTTGAGTCACACCAGAATGTGTAACAGTACCCACTGCTTTCAAAATAATGACGAATATACGCGAGGTAAGGCCGGAGAGGCAAAATTATTGCTTACAGCGACGAAGGATTAGCAGCATGGGATGTAATATGTATGTATAATCTGAGTGTGTACTTTCGTAGCTTTGTTTAAACAACTTAGTAGCGCCTTAAATAAACGCCAAATCAGTAAAGACAACACTAGCTGAAACATTGTTTGTAGTTAATTAAACACGTGCTCCTCGAATTAATTGTGTAACGCAAAAACGCGTGTACGCAATACGTCGGTATTTCAAATGGGAGGCAAGTTATAAACTTCGCATTTATTTATATTACTTATGTACATATATGAAAGGACTAGGTACTTACTACGGATTTACGGATAAGTATGTGAATTTAACTATACCTAACATTAGGTATCCTTATAGTGTCTAGAAGAAATCGGTCTTATGGATGAAAGTGGACAGCATTATCAGGGCCATTATTATCCTACTGCAGGGAATAGCCTCTTCTCATACAGAGAAAGTATGAAGCATTAATCGCCAATCTTGCTCAAGGCGGATAATGGACAGCATAATCACTACATAATTAAAAGTATGAATGAAAACTTCAAAATAATGGTCTGAAATAGGTGATTGTTTAAATTAAATCGCATTGGTTGCTTTACAACAAACGACTGTAACTCATAAATTGAAAAAACAAAGTATTATAGTAGGTAGGTAGACACCTACATAAATATATATTTTTAGAAAAAAAAATAAAATTGTAGTTAGGTATACGGATAAATCAATACATAAAAAAACGATAATATATACTCGTATGTATATAAGCTTTTTAGTACCTAGTGGCTTTTATTTGAATTTATTTACGACACGAGTGTCTACTGCACGACAATGTCGTTTGTAGTAGAGTTCTACCCAAAAGCTTGTTTAAATTAATGTGAAAAAAAAATGTGTAATTAATTAATGAAACACAAGTTCATATCACATTAAAAATGGTACACTATATTATGTATAAACACATATGCGATATAAATTATTGTTAGGTATGATAAGGTACGGTCGCTCTGCCTTTAATTAAAACATTGTTAAAAAAAATTATTCACGACCCACTTTTTGGTGTCGTTGCAGTAGCATTGACAAAAGTGTCAATCGCTAAAAGTTAATTTTTCATGGTTAATTAAACTTTGCGTCACAGTTTCACAACATTTTTATAAAAAAATATACAATAATTACCTGCGTAATATGAAGCAAAATCGGGATAATTGTTGTAGCTATGGCACAAGAAAGAAGAATTTATGGCATTATTCGTTTCTGGGAGTGATTTTTCCGCACTTATATGACGGGCGACAAGAACCCGCGATCCACCGCTTTCTTCGTTTAATAAATTCATTTTTATTATAATTAATCAGTATAGATTATTTAGAATGTCTATTATTTTAGTATTTAATACCAACTTTCATTCATAACATATTTGTTAAGTTAATAATGTGGTATTTCAATACTTAATTTCGCGCGTTAAGCTGCCTTCGTTGTGATACGAGTATCAAGGCAAAGGCATCTGGGAATACTGTCGAGTTGACGCTATGCCGCGGTCGGCGCGTATTGCGTTCACTTTCTTTCGACATTTTAGTGGCTTGTCTGCGCAACAACATTACCACTAGTGATGTACACAATTACGAATTAATCATTAAACGATTTTGAACTTATAAACAAATCGTAACTACACTAGAACAAAAAATACTGACTGTTATCTCTGTGCCTTTGTCTGAACTACTTTACTTTATTCAGAACAGATAGAATAGATATCAGATATACGATGATAAGATATACACATCAGGTATATACTTAGTAAATACATACAGGTGACGAATATGTAGGAATAGGTATTGGGCCCAAGTAATGCCCAGTATTAGGTATCTACCTACTAATCTAACATATCCCTTCATTTTAACAAAGCTCTGAAACTGCGTTATGGTTGTCTTGATCATCATTTTTTTTTATTTGGCACTGACTGTTCTTGTCAATAAATATAGGTTATTAAATCAAAGTCACTATGAAAAATAGTCTTTAAATTTTGTCAAATTCTACAAAAATATACTTAAATAATTTTGACAATAGGGTGCTTTATGCTTAGACGATAATCTTTAACTTTGAATTTTTAAAAGAAATAAAGAAAAATATGTTAAGTAATTCTTTTTTAGGCAAATATTTTACGATTAAAAAAATTCGAAACTACTTACGTATTTTGTACCTGATAGACTTAGAGTAATTAATTTCATCGATTAGTAAGTTTATCGACTGCCTACGCACAGCTCTTCGTTTGTGTTTTGTGTGAGGTAACATCTTGGTGGGTAACAGTTGGATCGCGCTGTAATATTAGGTAGATACAATCATAGAATATAACCGGTCAACTTAAGTATTGCAAACGTTAGGTACCACAAAACATGCTTTTGATGACATTCAATCATAACTTAAACAAGCATGCGTATTGAGATTCACACGCAATAAGCAGTTATGATAAGTACCTACTCTCTACTCTACAAACTTCCTATTTATTTCATACCTATTATTGTTAGGTTATTCTTATTAATTTATTATGTGTTAAAGGGTCGAGCATAGTTTTTAACATATTCTAGAATAAGACAATAAAATGAAACACCTTAGTCAAAGTAGACGAGCCATTAATATTCAATGAAAATAAATCATTGCATTCTGATGCTAACTTTATTATTACACAAAGTGGTTTTTAACTGATTTCAAAAAGGAGGAGGTTGTCAATTCGGATTCGGATTAAATATTTTTTTGTATGTAGGTAGGTATTTTTGTTACCACAGAACTCTGTAATTTATGAACCGATTTGTAAAAATTCTTTTTTTATTTGAAAAAAATATGTTTGTGTTAAAAACAACATGTCCATGGATAGGTGACCATTTGTGGTATTTCATTTTGAGCGACTTCATGCTATAGAAGCAGTACGATCTAGTTATAACTAAAATATGGAGGTCGTTAGGTAAGCCAAGTTGGAGGCCTAATGATCTTGAGAAATTCCAATAGTGGGCGGCCATACCTTACGCGATTACTCCGTCAGTCAAATTATGATTTTTAGGGTTCTGTACCCAAAGGATAAAACGGGACCCTATTACTATTACGACTTCGCTGTCAGTCTGTCTGTCACCAGGCTGTATTTCATGAACCGTGATAGCTAGACAGTTGAAATTTGCACAGATGAAATTTCTATTGCCGTTATAACAACAAATACCTACTAAAAAACAGAATATTTAAGGGGGCTCCCATACAACAAACGTGATTTTTCTCTCGTTTCTGCTTGATATTGATAACGACAACAGGTAGACGCTTTAAATATTCACAAAATATTTAGTTATTTATGTATATTCACTTATCACATATCAATGATTTCGCTAATTCCCCTTTAATGTCACGGTAGTAGATCCACGCTGATTTCAGCATGAATGGGTCGGATCGTCCGAGGAAGTACTACCCTCTCATAGAAGATCGACTTAAGAGTAGTAGTATCCGTACTACTGCGTTTCGTTCGGTGAGTGAGAGCGCCGGAAGCCCAATTTCCCCCCCTTCCTCTTTCCTCACCTCCCTTATTCCCTTCCTCTAACCCCATTCCCAGCCGCCATAGTGGAGGCCACCATACCAGCAGTTTAAGACGAGGGCTTCTGGTATAGTGGCCACCACTTCTGGATTCCACTGACTGCTTACCATCAGGCGGGGTGGAGTCACTTTGGTAGGCTATAATATAAAAAAAAAAAAAAGTTTATTTGCTTTGAAGTAATTAAAATATTATTTTCTACTTTTTAGTTAAAGATTGAACATGTAGGTAGGTTTCTTTTGTTTGAGGTGGGTTATTGTTTTTTTTTTTTTATAAGTACTATTTTTATTTTTTTATTAATTTATTTATAAAGGCTCACCAACAATCGTAAACACCAATAAAATTATAACGTACATAACATAAACTCTTAGTCTAGTGTTACAATCAATTACAGGTGGGCACCACATGCACTAAATTTCAGTTTTTAATTAATAGTAATAAATTATAATAATAATTATAATATATTAATAAAATAATTTAACAAAAATAATTAATTAAATAAAATTAAGTACTTAGCTTAATTTTATTCATTACATTAAACAATATGATTTAAACAATAAGTAAGTATTAAAACAACAAAAGGCCAAAAAAAATATATATATACAGTAATAAAAGTAACACAACTAGCAAAACTATCTTAGATAGACAGTAGGTGTTTCATATTGCTTTCTGTATTGCTCTATAGAACTCACCTAGTGTGTTAGCATGTATGTCAATCAGATCGCTACAACCATTCAGCAGTTTGCACAACCTGGGTATTGCAGAACTAGAACCAAGCATGGTTCTACGAAATGGAGGATGTAAAGGCGTGATAGGACGGGGGATATTTACTTGGCACTCTAAATTTTATTAAGTCTAGTAGTTGGGGGACAATCCATATTACCGCGAAGCAATTTAAATAATAAAAGGCAATCTGCTGTTTTATGTCGGTTTTCTATAGAAACCATCCTAAAGTGCGACAGCCTAGCAGCGTAAGAAGGTATCTGATTAATTTTATGTGATAACATTTTTTGGTGTTAAGGCACATATTATTATCCACGCACCACTCGACCAGTCGGTCTATGTCTAGCTGAAGTAGTTCAGTATCCGCTTTTGTTTCTACCACCCTACAAAATTTGAGGTCATCGGCATACATGAAGCACTCTGAATGCTGTAAATAGTGAGGGATATCGTTCACAAAGACATTAAATAAAATTGGCTTGATATGGGAACCCTGTGGAACTCCTGAACTGGCTTCATAGAATGCAGAATGAAACCCATTGACAGCCACAAATAAAGAGCGATTTTCTAGATAAGATTGCAATCAACTTAGTAGATTACCTTATATATTTTAAAGGTAAGTACTATTTAGTAATTATAATGTTTTATTATGCAGAAATATAACATTTTAAATAGAACTAAATAAAAAGTAAAATACTAGTTCATTACCTAGGGTAGTACCTACTTCACTGCAAAGTAACAGTATGAGCATTGAGCAGATTGGCACTTTTAGCACGATGTATTTACTTCAAGTTAAGGACAAGTTGAATGTAGAGAATATGTACCTAAATAATTTCGAAAAAGTTACATTGCCAAACAAACTTGAAACGAGTAACCTCTTTATGTTACGCAGCCTGTACTCTGTATTGTCTAATTGTAATACTGATGGTTATCACATAATTAAGTACCTATATAACTTAGCATCATGCTCTGAAGTGGTAGGCAGAAATGTTGAACACAGGACTACTAAAACTATGTCATCATCATCGCTAGCCACAAAATACCAGGTTAAGACGTTTTTCTAGAGATAACTATGGTATTTTTGAAATTGCACCTGCCTAGCTAGACTAGGTATTTATCTTATGACAAAGAACTTTGTAAAATAAAATGATAACTGGTATAAGTATGTACGTACCTCAATAGGTATTCCAATGTATAGGCACGACACGAAATAGTGTTCGTTGGGTACTTAATGTTTATTGGCAAGTTATGAGCCATATCACTAGCGCATTACTACTACCTACTATTCAAAAAGATAATTATCATCAATGATACGCATAGGGGAGATGTATACAATCGGGATCAGTTGGCAATCGTGATCACGTATTAAAACAAAAACCAAACGCGAGCGAGCGATTGTTACATACCTACATGCTAGCCGAGGACCAATAGCGTGCGTCGCCGGCGGCAGCCGCCAGTGTCCGCCACGCGCTCACGAGTGACACACGTAAACACGTTTCGCGCCATTTTGATGTCATTTTTCGTCTGCATTGTTTTATAGGTAAGTTACGAAATATTTGGGTTTTCATTGTGACCATGGTATTTTATTTGAGCCGTAGT
Organism: Parascotia fuliginaria; assembly: GCA_963082885.1. Taxonomy (NCBI): domain Eukaryota; kingdom Metazoa; phylum Arthropoda; class Insecta; order Lepidoptera; family Erebidae; genus Parascotia; species Parascotia fuliginaria. The sequence continues at coordinate 10,374,394 of OY720186.1, forward strand.
ATTAGACTTCGTAATTTTTAACGTAAATTTCTAGTAACAGGTGTATTGTTTGTGTTTAGATATTTTTTTCCTGATATTCTTGAGGTATACAATTGGAATCAGGTGATCACCATTGCCTACCAGTGATCACCATTGTCGACACAAAGTCACATTAATGAAACTGTTGTGTCATTGGTTTCAGATGGTGAAAGCACGTCCGAGAAAGACGACCAAAGCCAGCTGGACCATGGACCAGCTGAAGAAGGCTGTCAAGCTAATCGATGAAGAGGGACAATGAGAAAAGCTGCACTTGCAATGAAAATTCCATTTTCTAGTTTACATAAGAGATATAAAAAAATATGCAAGAAACCTCGCCTCGGACGAACAACAGTTTTCACGGCTGAGATTGAACTAGAATTTGCGTCCACTATTAAAAATATGTCAAATCTTTTTTATGGATGCACCGCTACCCAAGTAATAAAAGTGGCATTCGAGTATGCAGAATCACTTAACTTAAAGCATAATTTTAATAAGCTGTCAAAAATGGCTGGTCGCGTTTGGTTCGAAGGATTTACTAGAAGGAATGACATATCCGTACGAAAGCCTGAGGCAACGAGCATTCACAGGATCACAGCTTTTAATAAGACGGAGGTTCACCGGTTCTATCAACTGTTGGAAGAAATGATGGCTAAATCTAAATTTCAACCGAAAAACATCTACAACTGTGATGAAACCGGCATTTCAACGGTCCAAGAGCCAGGGAAAGTGTTGGCCGCCAAGGGACAAAAGAGGGTGGGGTCGATTACAAGTTGGGAAAGAGGAAAAAATATAACTCTTCTTTGTGCAATGAGCGCAGCTGGCGGATACGTTCCGCCAATGTTTATTTTTCCACGGAAAAGAATGACACCAACTCTCGAAAAAGATGGCTTAGCAGGAGCTATTTATAAATGTTCTGATAGCGGTTGGATAAACGAGGATCTTTTTCTGTTGTGGCTTGGGCACTTTAAGGAACATGTAAAACCTTCAGAAAACGAACCTGTTTTATTGATTTTAGACAATCATGCGAGTCACATATCGCTAGCTATCTATGAATATTGCAAGACTAATCATATTCACATGCTTTCTTTGCCACCCCACACCTCTCATCGCATGCAACCGCTAGATGTCTCTTTTTTTGGACCATTCAAAGCAGCTTATAAAAGAGAATGCGATTTCTTTATGAAGAGCCATTTAGCTGAAAGAATAACACCATACGATGTAGCATCGTTTGTTAAAAAGGCATTCTCTGATGTCGCCACTATGAGCAAAGGCGAAGCAGGGTTCAAGGCTACGGGTATATTTCCACTAAACCCAAACGTCTTTACAGATGAAGATTTTGTAGCTGCTGAAGTACTGCAATCTGAACCCAACGTAGTTGAAGATGTTGATCCCACAGCAGTACAACCATCTGCTGGTGACCCTGAACGACACAGTCCTATTCCAAGTACATCCAGGGGTTTTAATCTACGTACACCTGAACATACTACAGCGTCAACGTCTGCACCGGAGCTGCCATTACCTAACTCGACAAAAATACAAGATTTCATCCAGATGCCCAAGAAAACTCCTGTCCTTAAGACAAGACAAGGAAGAAAGAAACAGCGTGCAACCATTCTGACTTCAACGCCAATTAAAGATTCCCTGGTTGAAAAAGAAAACAGGAAGAAAGCTAAGGTTGAAAAAGCAAAGGGAAAAGGCATAGGAAAGAAGAGCAAGCAAATCGCGTTGCCGAAGGCTGCTGCTGCTAAAGTAAAGAAAAGAATTCTACGGGAATCTAATGAGTCATCATCGTCGACGTCTGAAGTCAAGACAGATGATTTGTGTCAAGATGACATAGACGATGATGCAGAAAACCCTGGAAACCAATGTCTCATATGTGGTGAATTCGGAAGAGACAACGAATTGTGGTTTCGTTGTACTTCTTACGGGCTTTGGGCACATTCAGAGTGCACTGGGTGGGAAACTGCCTGTAATTATGTGTGTCATGTGTTGATCTCCATTGTAAACACGCTGATCACCATTGGAAACCGATGTTGACAATGGTGATCAAAACTGTTTTTTTTTAAATGACTACTGTTCTTAAAATAAGTATTATATGTGATTTAAAGTGATCTCAATTAATAGTACTCTAACCAAAGTATGCAAATGGCAAAAGTAATAAACGATTTATTAATAAACATGGTTTTATTTCAATAATTGCTTAGGTGATCCCAATTATATACATCTCCTTAAAATCAGGAACTTGAACTGGAATAGGTATCCATCCCGTCCATCCACATTCACTTGCAACCGCTAGGATTGACAAGATTGGCATTGGAAATATGGATTTATCTAATTTATCACCAAATATTATTATACTACAGAACTAACATCAGCAGGCAGCCGGATCTAGAAAGGTGAGAGCAAAAATTGAATAAGTAGTTAGGCCTAAGAAAAATATCCCCTGCGAAAAACATTGATGAGAGTATTTTTTTATTTTGATAGTACCAGTACGAGTAGTCACCAATGATATTCTATTTAACAGATATGTTATACACTCACAAAACAACAGAAAAAAGTGTTCCGCACAGTACCCGTTGCACACATAGACCTTTTTCATTCATTTCACATTTCACTACATGTCAAAATGATAGAAAAGGATGACTTGAGAAAACAAAGAAAAAAAGTGACAGCTAGTGTTGTCAATTGCGTATGAATTTGAACAAACATTACTCTAGTTACCAATCACCGCATGCTGCATCATAGACTAACAAATATAACGCGAGAGAAGGTACAAAATATGTACCGCAGTTTCTACCTATAACAACTACTAAAGGTAGAAAAATAAAACATGTGAAAGAAAATAAATATTTATTTACAGAAAAATTAAAACATTTTTAATAAAAACTGTGATAGGCATAATTACAAGCTTTTTTGTACGTAACTATATTATAACGGGTGGAATCATGCAACTCAATTTTCGGCCGATTGAACTGAAACTTTTTACACATCTTATGGTCTGTTGACAATGCAATTATATATAATTAATATTATTTAAATCTAAAATAGCGAACCTAATATGGGTTACATTCTGTAACCCAAATTTTAAAATACGATAAACTAAGATATCGGAAACGGTTATAATGTACTATTTCTGTCTTAGTGTCTTATCTTAGTTTATCCTTAATTTATCCTTAATTTAAAATATTTAAGGTAGTAGATCCTAGCTATTACGGTCGTAGATCCTTGCTATTTACGGTAATAGATCCTTACTATCCTCGTTAGCATGAATGGGCTGGATCGACCGGGGAAGTACTACCCTCATCAAGAAAATAGGCATGAAGTATTAGTTTTCATACTAATGCGTTTCGTTCGGTGAGTGAGAACGCCCAATTACCCTATTACCCTACTTGATCCTCTTCCCTTTCCTCCCTCATCCCCTTCTCCCTACACGATCGACAATGGCATGGTATATCAAAAATCATAAATAGCTTTATTTTATGATTTTTGATAATCTGGTAATATTCAAAATTATTTACACACACTTATTTATTTCTAATTAAGTATATGCATTTTTACATAAAACAAAATTATGAAACAATACAAGGTTAGAAAAAAGGAAAACCGAACTGCGAAGAACGATGACTTTTCTGCCTACGATTTTCGCATCTGTATTTTTATTCTATGTCCGGGATGCACGCGTCCTTGTCACACGCACCACAAAAATGTATTTTCCATTTCTTTCTTTTTTCTAACCTCCAAATATTCGAATTATTAGGAAAATAATTGAAATATGTTATTAAATCAAAGAGTATTGCGTACTTACATATGGTATGAGATTCCTTGTGTTTTATTTAATTTTGTATCATAATTGGTGCACTTACGGAACACACAAGATGGCATTTTTAAATTTGAAAATTGCATCAATAGTGTACCTACTCGTTGCTGTGCGTAACGCAGACTAAAGACAATACGTCCCAATTAGGACGTTTTCAGGTCTTCACGATTACGCGTTCATAACATATCTGTTAAATAGAATATCATTGGTAGTCACTTAGATATTAATATAGAATTAAATTTTAAAAAACCCCTTTCTTAGTACCTACTTAGTACACCTCTAACACATTGGGACATTAGATACTTACCTAAATACCTACACTCTCCAAATTTCAAGTCGATAAGGCGATGATGATGATAAAATGGAAGAATGAACTAACAAAATTGTCTTTAGGCTTTTGTTAGGTATCGTACTTATGTCTCTAATGGATGAATGGATATCTATTAGGTACACGAGTAAAGATACCAAAAATGATAGAATGTATATTTCGATAACTACCTACAATACTTTCAACCCACCAAACCAACAGATTCATGTTTAGAATTTATTCCCATGTAAGTACATAGTTTATCTTACACCTAATTTAAATCACTTTATTTATAAGATAATGAGTAGGTATGTAATAAATGATATTACTCATTATATTACAAATACCTAGACATTAAAAATAAACATTGATGAGTAATAATTATTACTAAGTACCTTAATCAAAAGCAACCGTTTCATCATGACAAGTAGATATTTAAGACTGATTATATTTGATCTCATAATTATGTTTAATTGATCATTTGTTAGAAAGATTAGGTAAGTACCTAGGTATAACAAAAATAAAATTGCGTAGTATACACACGTAGTAGGTATGTAAATGTGACAAGTGTATAACTAGAATCTGGATTATTACTAACTAGCCATCAGTGGCGAAGCGTCCATATAACACGATTCCTGCCGGCTTCCCTTTTAAAATATGCCCTGACCTCCTTATACCTATACGCTTGCGTGTCTACTCAAAGTCTAACTGGCCTTCTGAAACTCAAGGTATTTTAGTCCTACCGGCTTCCCTCCTCGGCAAAGTGACATCGCTACTGCTAGCCATCCACCCTTACTTCGCTTGCTTCGGTATCAAAAGTCATAGTCTCTTGTTAGCGGATGCCTACATAAAATGTATATGCTTTGTCTGCGAGCTATTGTTGCAGTGCTGTATTTCAAATTTACAAATATTGAAATTCAGAAAATTAGTGAAAAATATGTTGAACATAATAAAATATAGCCTAAGGTTACCCGCTATTAAAGTGAAAGAATCGAAGAAACTGAAAGTGAAATATTTTTTTACAAAAATATACATACCTACCTAATCTTCTAAAATATTACTACCTATAAAATATATGCGAACGTAGTATTCAGTGCTTTCAGAATTATTCGAAGTAAGTAGGTTATAGTAGGTACCTACCTCTTTCGAAAGACAAGACTATCTAATGTTCATTAAAATACCCACCTATACTTACCTACGTAGTAACTATTTAATTGTAGGTATATAAAAATATATCTAAAAATAGATAAATAGATATTTATGACAACAAAAAGTTATATGTAAGAAATATTCGCGCCCAAAATGACCGTTTAAAGATCTGGTCTATTCTACCGCTTTGCTTTTTAATTATGTAGGTAGGTACCATAATTATCTACATATTAATAACAGCACCAACGGAAACGATATAGTGTTGCTACTAAGTACCTAGGTAGTTTTCAGTAAGGCACTATGGAACAGCCTGGCTGAGGAAGTATGCAGGCTACATATCTAAGTAAATGGAGGTAATAAGAAATCTCGAAATTTAAAATTTAGCTAGGTAAAAATTTTTAATCTGAATGCGTACAATTAATGGTTTTCTCGACGATGTTTTGTTCACGTGATTATTAGGTATCTCTAAAAAGCGTTCTTAGAGCTAATGCTCTAAGAACGCTTTTTAGAGAACCAACTTTAATAAGTTGGTTTAATGCTTTAAGGGCAGAGTTTGTTTGTTTGTTTGAACGCGCTAATCTCTGTAACTACCAATTGGATTTAAATAATTCATTTTGCGTATGATATAGGTTAAGTATAACGTATCATTGAAATAGAGTCAGGATTACAAGCAGTGCATAAAGTACGTTCTATTAACAGTCACAGCATATCAGCCTATACAAATGACATACTGATTACTGACCTCAAATAAACAAGCGCCGTATTCTGTGTTACAATGGCTAAAGCAAAAAAATAATTAAAGTTTCTGAATACAAAATACAAATAAACTTACAAGACAAGACCTTATAATTTTCAGATGTCACTCATTAGGCCATGAGGCCAAGATTCATAATTTCATTAATATTCAGCTCAGTTCATTGATGAAGATTTGATTTGTAATTAGTTTAGCTACTCGCCACTAGATGACGTGGTAATAGTTTTATCCCTTATAAGTTTTATAATGTCATTTGTCTATGGATAAGTTCGAATGTGCATTAGTTAAGCTTTTCGCCACTAGATGGCATAGTAATGATTTTCTATTTTTATAACGACTTTTAACTATGCACTAAAAAAGTGTCGACAAGTATGTATTGTTTATCTTTATTTTAAGTTTATCTAACTACATTTATATAACTGATAATATGTAAAGAATATTTATTTACATTACTTACAACTTTTCTGATTGCGTAAGAAATGAAAACATCAAGATTTGTTTGTAAATATTTTTAATCAATAACAAATAAATAAATTAATGGCAAAACCAGTTTTGAAAATTTAAATTTATTATTAGCACCTGAGTAGAGTAAGTATTTACTAGTTTATTATATTTTTTATCCAATAACTATAATTGTGACTTAATAATGAGGTAGCTATTAAACTACTGCAATAGGTATGTCGTGCAAGGTAATTTTGTTTAACTATACACACAAATATGTAAGTAAGTACCTAATTGTTTGTTATGCTTTGTCTATATTTTTTAATAAATACTTACCTGCATACTTATCTGTTATCTTCGCTAATTAAAATAAGTTTGGAAGTCCAAGGGAGAGTAGGCCTTTGCCCGATGGTAGGACACACAAACAGGCTAATTACTAGTACCTACAAATAACATTTATTACAAGCTATATTAAGTACCTACCTACCTCCTTGTTTTCTTAGATCATAAATTCATAAATGTAATTAACTACCTAACTAACATCACAATTCAATGTGTGAATTGTGATGTTAGTTGTATTGTAGTTAATTCCCTAGGAGACTGAGGTAAATATGCAACTGAATCTGAACAAAAAAAACTGAATTCACTCTAAAATATTTAATTATTTTTCTAAGCTTTGTAAATATTAAATAATTATGTAAAATAAAAAAATACGTGACAGATAATTTTAAAGTCTGGCTAAGTAAAGCTTATGCAACCTCTAAACGACAAGCGTTTTATTATTACTAATTAGTGATCTGATTGTATTCTAACGATAAGATAATATTGGGTCAATGTAATACGTGTCTAAAAACGACTTCAAAGGAAATACTTATTATATATGTAACCACAATAAACAATAAAAGGACAAGTAATTTAAGAGTAGGTATTGTCCTTATTATTAAAATATTGCCTTGGCAATATTTTTTATTTAATTAGTTTTATAATTTAATCGGAGATATATTTTAAAAATGTTTTTAGAACACTTTTTAGAATTACGTGAAAGCTGTATAAAAGTAAGTTACCATAATGTTTACAGTTATTTCACTACGAAAATAACACTATGGAAGTTTCCAATAATTTTTTTGGATATGAATAGAACTGTAAATATTATGGTTAAGTACTTCTTTTTTATACGAAAATATGACACTAAACTGCGACGTTGCCACTCTTTTGTGTGAACGCTCTTAAGTACCTACATAACTACCCACAATAGTGTGTAATGTTTATTTTTTTCCTTATTTAACATATAAAATAAATATTCCATGAAAGGAAAATTATGTAAGTAAATGGCTAATATATTCTATTCTGCTCTTGGGTCACGTAACCAATGATTATGAAATAAAATTAAACGCAGTAACGTGTGTTATCTTTAATTCAAGGTCAAAATAGAGGAAGTCGTCGTCTAATACATTGTTACATTTCTCTGATATTTATTTTATTAGGTATGCACATATTTTTGCCTTGTTCAATGTATCTGTGTAAATATTTTCAAAATTATAAACAAATACATACGTGATGTAGGTATAGTTATATTCTTACTATTAATACCTTCAAGTAGATACCAAAACAGAGCAGCACATGCTCTCGGCTCAACTCAAAACGTGCACATCATTATTGAAATACCTACCTAACTAATAATAGATTTTAGCGATGTATGTCTACAGAATTGTTAATTAGTCCATTCCTACGTGTAACGTGCAAAATATTTTGTTACAGTTAGGTAACTCCTTTATTGACAGTACCCATAGTTTTTGTAAAATGACATATTAAAACGTGCTTAAAAGCAACGGTCGTACTATTTAAGAGTCAATGACTCTATGAGGAAGCCGTTGTTGTAAAATTTAATTACCTACTTTCTTTAAAAACATTTTTAATAGTAATATACCTACCCAATTTTGTTACTTATGATTATTATTAGAAGCAAAATGAAGTCTTCACTTATATTTACATTATAGCTAAAATAAACTAATTTGATAATACCTAATGATCGAATGTCCTAATGAAATTAAAGTCTGCTCTAACTTAAACCAAATGTAACGCGTGATAAAGACAATAATATTGTCTTTGAAATTGCCTACGACACAAAGTAATCATAACATCATTAAATGAGCTCAACGTGATCATAGTCTGGAAAAAACCGAGGGCATTGCCCGTTTTTTGTTTTGTTTCGACGAAACGTATGAGACATGTAAGTATATAATAAAATATAGGTATGTATATCTCGTATACAAATAACATTTGTCATACTCACACCTGCACGTGTTTTATTTACTGTTCATCACTCACATTTTAGCTCTAATTTGGTGATCCACCTATCAAATTATTGAAAAGAAAGATGATGCAATAATTCATATTTTTAATGCATTTATGTAAATTAAATTTTATACACGTTTATTAGTAAACATAGGTTTTTATACGTACGATAAATACCTATAAGGCAAATTAATTTTTAATGAGCTATAATTATGTATTTTTTTAAACAATTTACCATGCAAGATTATGCACTCATTTGAGTTTAAATCATAGGCATTCAAATAGTAGTTAAGAATGATTTAAAGCTTATTATTTTTACATGGTTAACATTCTTTGACTTATGTACCTACATAGGTATGTGTGAACTGTTGTTATTGGGTGTACCTACGTCCTACCTGTCTCTTACAGACAGATCTATTTGTTATCAACTTTTCATTATTCAACAAGCTAGTCGACCGACAAGCTAACCCAACTAACACAGAGATAAAGTCGGCGTTCACTATAGCATTTCGAGTCAGTCTTGCTTATGTTTATTTACGTCCATCGTATTGTTTGTATACAGCCCGGCACGACTGCGCATCTGACTACGTCATTACTCCCCCCTCACTTGTACCCCCGCTGAGACCTGTCTTCCTACGCTGGGGCCGAGCTGGCTCACTCGCTCATTCATTCGGTATTCGCAAACGTTGTTGCTCGCCGCCCACTCCATTGGTGAGATCTCCAGTCTTTAGCAAAATCAATTTTTGAAACTTAAATTTTTAACTGTACTTATACTTCATAATGTTGAAAGAGAGGACTAGATATGACAATCGTCGTTCTACGGAAGAGGAAGGTCGACCACTAGCATCTAGTAGATTACCTGCGATTGAAGAACTCACCCTTGGCCTGAAACAAAAACTTCACCTGCAGGCTCGAGCTCGTGCTGCACCTTACTATATTAGAAAACAAGAACCCGTCGATCTTGTAGAAAGATTGCTAGAGCAACGTGCCCTTGTCGCCGAGGCTGTTCGGAGATTACAAGAAAAGAAACAACCGTGTCATGAAATTTCTGTAGATTCTTAATTTATAAACAAAACATTTTAGTTGTGAAAGTGTCGAATGTGTTGTGAAATCGCTTGTGTGTAAGAAACGTGTCGGATTACAATGGTGCTATATGCGGAGTGTGTGCGAGAAGGAGATAGCCTCCAATGACGTGTCCCGCACGACACGAGTCACGAGAACGATGCAAAATGGCCGCACGTACTCTACAATCATAATATTATTTATTCTTCGTTTTATAGTGACCTTAACTGATCATGATCAAAGTACTGAATGACGTAACTAGCCTTTAGTATTGATATGCATGCTGAAGTACCTACTTATTTCTATATTAATATGAATTATATGACTGAATGTCGTGTTTATATTCCATCTTATTAAATTAGCTAATGTCAAGTATAATTAAAGAGCTTTAACTATTGTTTATGTAATAATTTAAAGTATTCGATAGTCAATGTTCGTCGTCTTTCATAACTACATAATGTCTTTAAGTTTTAAGTGAACTGCTTTATTAGTTTTAAATATTATCTCTCCTTGATGATCTACAATATATCAGTTATTATTTTGTTAGATATGTTTATCCATTAGCAAAATACCTAACTTATACATAAATTAGGTCATTTTTATTGTATAAAACTTTCATAAAGTGATTGTAGAGATAACAGTACATTTTTACATTTACAGTTACTTCCTCGCATGTAGCAGTTAAGATATATCCATTTTTCACGTCGTGCGTCGTCGTCGCACAATGCGATTTCATATAGTATTTACTTGTTGCGACGGCTAAAGTGCAACCTAGACAATTTGTAGGATATAGTTATATAAAATTCCTATCTAGCAAATACTTATTTCATCATTGTAGTAACTATGTACAATTGTACCAAATACGGTATAAAAATCATTATAATATTACATGTGTGCATGTTTTAGTGCATTTTGTGATTTTAGATAGTTTAATTTATCGATCTTGTGATTTAGATAAGGTTTAAGTAATAAAATTAATGGAATGAACTTCAGGAAACAAATTTTTTGAATAACATTCTTGAATTTAGCTGTACAAAATATTTAAAATAGCAATCTACGCAACCTTTCAGTGTTAGATCTATTTTTCGTCTAATAAATATTTGATGATTTTAATGAAGTATTTTATTTGCCCATTTTGTCTACATAATGGCCACATAAATTTATTAGATATCTACCAAACCAAAAGCCAACCACGTGGTAATTATTACAAACAGGAAAATAAAATATTCTGAATGTTAAGTAACTGATAAGTACTTACCTACCTAGAATGTGCCGTGCGTTTTTCATTCATCAAGTAGAATTGAAAATCTGTGAGTTCTGTGACACACATTGGTAACACAGGTACATAATGCTGTTCGACATCGATTACCTGTACAATGTACAAAATAATATAATTTTATGATCCTATAAATTATATCTATTATATACATACCTATGCAACATGGAAAAATAGTTTCATATATCTAAAGCATTAGTCATGGTTATACTTCCTATAATATTTTGATTAATGAAAAAAGAAAATAAAACAGCAAAACAACATAGTACTTCCTCATGCTTGAAATTATTATTCTACAATCTACATTTTGTTTATGGTGCCAGATGACAACAACAATAAACTGACAATGCCATCTAGCGGTGAGTAGCTTTAAATGAATTTTTTTTTTGTTCACCTGCTGTCACTCACTTCCAAAATGTTGTCTATTCTTGTCACAGATATTATTATTTATTACAAAATTAAAATTTTGATTTTCGTTTCATATTCGGCGTGAAAATACCTGTTCTACTTAGTCCACCTAGTATCAACCATATTATGATAAGTTCTTTTACTTGGTGAATAATAATAATAAAATAATAATTACATAATTCGCAACAATATTAGTCCTTGCATGAAATGCATGTTATTCGACTACGTGTACCTACATGCGAATATTACCTCTAATGTATTGCTACAGGGTCGGAAATCGTGTAATTTAGAATACTATTTTAAAATATTTCAAAAATTATAATAGGTGCGGCTTAGTCTTGTAAAATACCTAGTGCGCGGATCTGTTCTAGTAAATACGCCTCATACGGTCATGCCTCATCTCTAAATTGGATTTGTGACAATCATAGAGAAAATAACAAACTGGAAAGTAGAGATGAGATACACTTGCAAAATTCAATACCAGGGCTTCTAAGTACAAGTACGTAAAAATACGAGGGTCGATAATCAGGTTTTCAAATACTTGAAAGTATTTGTCGTCCCACCCGCCAAAGGTCGGGTTCGAGTATGGCAACCTATTCCCGTCCCACCTACCACGCGCCCCGCGCCGCGTTTCTTGCGACTTGCATGCGCTGGACGCATTGGACGTATTGGACGCGAGCGCTTTACCTAAAATACTTGCATAAAAATTCAACCTGTATTCCCAGTGAGGTAAGGAACAAATTCGTATAAATAAAAAAATACTTTGAAGATCAAAGTTTTATTATTCACAAAATACGAGTGTGTTTCTTATCAACATTGAAAGAATCGTTTTTCTATGCTATGCTATCGCGCGTTCGCACATACTTTCATACTTGCAAGCATAGATTATACACTAGACATGGGCGTTATCGGTTATATTCGATAGCCGTTGGATAGCCGGTATTTGGTTATAATATCGATATCAATAACCTTTGCTTAATATCGGTATCCGTGTCTTGGTTAGATAGCTACAAACTGAATTAGTTGCGAATAACATACAGCTATCAAGCTATTGAATCGATAGCCCGATATTTATTTGACTCAGACGGAACGTAGTTTGAATGGCACTAGCTAGCAATTTTTTGGCGCTTATGGAATAATCTACACAACAATATACATATATTATATTTTGAAAATAAAGTTTAGGTCTATGAATGAATACAATTATAGGAACACCAACTAATTAGGAATGCAGTACACAATATTTATTAACTAATATCATAGAATGCAAAATACTCATGCACGTAATAATTTTACTCCACAACAAAACAAAGCATAACAAAACACGATAGTACTGCTGCTAAATCAAAACGTAAACAAACAATGGCTGGCGACACCAATATGACAACGTCGTCAGACAGCGGCTACTCCGGCTAACTAACTAACCGATCTTACTCTCGTAGTAAGTAATAACTAAATATTCGAATTGTTTGAAAATCAAAATAACATCATCATATACTTGAAGTCCATTTTACAAAACTCAACTCGATAATGCCAACCAAACGAGCGCTACGATATTCGCTTCATCTCTTTTACGCACCTAAGCACCATATAGTTAGAGAGAGAAGCCATAATTATTTCAGTTATTAGTTGCTAACGCTGCAAATTATCATTCGCGACTTTATTTTGGTTATTGTGATAACGGTTGGTGAGTTTTTGGATATCGATACGTTTAGTTACTAGGTTGGTAGTTTGGTAGCCGTTGTTAGTTACGTTATGTGATATCGGACGCATGTCTAGCTTGCAAGTATTGTCTGCTCGTACTAGGGTGCCGCGCCGTACTACGAAGCGAAACCCTGGTTTTAAAACTTGGTAGCGTAAATACGTCTCATCTCTACTGAAAAGAAAGTGGCAGTGATAGAGTGATGCGTAGCATCTCTACTTGATCTGTGGTCAAGACAATTTTTGTTCTATGAAGATTGTCATCTGATGCGTAGCATCTCTACTTGATCTGTGATAGAGTGACAGTGACAATAAAATTGAGCTGACGTGCTGTCTCTCTGAGTATTTCATTGTACTCAGTACTCTCGCAGAAGATATTTAAAATTAAACAAAGAAACATCTATCTGATGATAATTACGTCAATAATAAAAAATGGATTAATGTTGCGACGAATTCTAATCGCTTATTATCCTGTCATACAATACTTAAAACAGGGAAAATAGCTCAAAGGAGAAGTTTCATGATTAAGAACTCAAATTATAACACAAATTAACTTTACGAGTATTTATATTCTTCTAAATTGTATGTTAAATAAATATAAAGCGTTCGTTGAATAGGTTTTAATACATCAAACCGAAATACATCAAGTTCGTACCTATATCGCAATCTGTATCAATTTCATAGTTTACGCGTATCATTATCATATCAGAGGCTTTCGGTGTGCCAACCTGCAGGAAAGTTTAGTATCGTTTTAGCAGTGAAGATGGCAACTACTTGGTCAATGGGTCTAGGCACGTATGAAGTGCCATTGTCCTTGTTTGCTAAGAATAGAGCTCGACTTGTTGAAAAATTAAAAAGTGGTCAAGTAGTTGTTTTGCAAGGTGGTGAAGACATCAATCACTATGATACTGACGTCCAATATGTATTTCGACAGGTATTTATGATTTGATAACACTCCTTAATTGCACTGTATGTTGTTTCTATGTTCCTACCTTTTAAAAATACTGAATAATTGTGCAAGTTCTGTTGTGGGCGATAATAAAAAAAAATGCTGATGCATTTATTATCTCTCTAATATACTTACTGTATTAAATGAACATACAAGACTTACATCTAATTTACATAATATTTTAACAGGCATGAATTAATTATCCAATATGATAGGACAGGAGGACAAACAAGGAATTTAATTTCAACAAGTAATATATGTAATGTACCTATGTTTATTACCTGTTAGTTTGTTTCATAGAATTCAAACATATTTTCAACTTTATTATTGTGTCACAGTAGCCTTATAAACCACAGTACACATCTCTTAGTCAAGAGATTCATAGTGTAAATCCAAACAAATACCAATTTCCATGTATGTTGCAAGTTGTAAACAGTTGGACACTGCTAACAAGTGAAGGTAATTTTATAAGAAAGCCGGAGTTATAATATAAATATACTACAAAAGTTTGGAAGGTTCAAAGTGCTCTGATCTTATGAACAGCTCAACTCCAACATAAAGATAAGAGTAAAAGGTTTATTAAATTTAATTACACCAACAATGTACTTTGAAATGTTATTTATGTCTACTTTAATGTGTTGTAGGAATCTTATTTTACCTGGCTGTGTGGTGTCCGTGAGCCTGGCTGTTACTTCGCCCTTGATGTAAAGACAGGGAAATCAATTCTGTTTGTACCCCGTCTCCCTGATGAGTATGAAGTATGGATGGGAAAACTGTTATCTTGTGAAGACTTTAAAAACATATATGATGTTGATGAAGTCTTGTATGTTGATGAGGTAAGTTAATAATAATTGTATACCATAACTCGCATTCCGTTGCACATTTTTACACATATTAAGTTACATCTTTGGTTACTGCTTTGCTCCCGTGGCTCGCAGCATGATGTTACATAGCCTATAATCTTCCTCAAGAATCGGGCTATCAATTCCAAAAAGAATTATTCAAATCCAACTGGTAGTGCCAAAGATTAAGACATTCAAACAAGCTTAACACTATAGTCTTTCTTGACGGTAGGCAGAGGAGTGAGTAGTGTATAACATCTATATCTCTCTTTGAGTCCTATTTAACAGTCTCATTTACTGGAACCAATAGACTAATTTGATAATAAAAAATCTAGACTAATGGTGAGAATCTTTTCATAATACTATTTGCTATTAAAATAATTTTTATGTAGCTTGGCTACTGTAACACAGGCTATCTTGGTCTCTTTTAGTCAATGAGAACTGGTATAAAACTAAGATGTCTGTGTTGACAAGAATATGCTTTAAAGCAAACTATATAGTTTGCTTTAAAGCATACAATAGGCTGCCTGACGATACTGATGATGTTGACGATGATAGGTATTATTACTGTCTGTCTTGTTATATTTGCAAGTACTTAAATATGTAATGTAATTATTTCAGATTCAAGACGCACTTCAAAAGTTGAAGCCTGAAGTTATATTAACATTAGTAAGTAAAATCAGTTACAATATCTACTTATTTATGACTATTTAATACATCAATATAGTCACAATGTACTTGAATGAGATAAAATATGATTATTTGTCCCTTTCATACAACCCAGAACCTAGATATAGGTAAATTGGAAAACAAGAATAGTGTATAAGTATGCTAAATCATGAATCACATGTATAGAAAATGTGTGTACATATAGAAAATGTGTGTGCGTATAGAAAATGTTATTTATTATGCTGATGTAGTGTTATAGAATTGTTGTTTATGTTCCAATTTAGTAATACTACAGTTTGTCGTACTTTAGCTTAGGTTGCAATATTTTACTAATAGTGCATTATGTATTTTAATTTCGTGTTTAGATTCAATCTTTACAGTATGTATTTAATAAGAACATGTAGAGGAATGCTAGAATTTTTACAATAAGGCATTTAGATTTTGTATGCAGATGTGCCTTCAAATGTTCATAGTCAAGGCTATGCACCACCTGAATGACAACAGCTCACTGCTAAATACCTACACAAATCAGTCCGTAACTCACAGATTATTATACTATTATCATTTGTTGCTATCAGTGAATTAAGGTTAATAGAAAATTATTTAGGTACAGATAAAGATAACAAAGTAATTAAAAAGATTTTAATATATAACATTATGCAAATTATATGAAGACATTTTGAATAATTAAAATATATTCATACCTAAACTTCATTTTTATAGAGTGGACCTAACACTGACAGCGGTCTTACTGCCAAGGAGGCTGTGTTTGATGGAGTCTGCCAGTGTAAGTAAGTAATTGATGTTCCTTTTTTACAACAATTTCATTGAATTCCATCACGAAAATAACTACTGTCTTATTTTGACTTGACTTTGAATTGGCATTTCATTTTGTGGTTGTTTTGATGGCAATTCTACATTTAATATTTGCTTGGAGTATGTGTGATAGTTGATAACCTATATATTCCATGTTTGTCACTTTGTTAGTAAGTAGTAGTAGTAGTAGATCCACGCTGGTTTCAGCATGAATGGGTCGGATCGACCGAGGAAGTACTACCCTCTCATAGAAGATCGACGTAAGAGTAATGGTATTCGTACTATTGCGTTTCGCTCGGTGAGTGAGAGTGCCGGAGGCCCAACTGATGCAAAGATGGCAATCCTCGCAGCATGTGTGGGACCAGCTGAGTATCCGCGGAGTCATTGTGTGGGTGGTGTGGGTCGACCCGCCGGCCAGGGAGACCCGTAAAAACGGTGGCGCCGCTGGCCGCCCGCGGCATAGTACAGGGGCCCAACTAGGCCTAACCACCCTAGGAGGCTGCCCACCAGGTCGCACATAAGCCCGGAGTGGTATGTCGTGCCGGTTGGTGACCGGATGGTGGGACCCGGCGACCATTTCCGAGAGGGTACGGGGGCTCTTCCCTCCGGCGGATTGGCTACCACCATGCCACACAGTTAAATGACGAAGCAATACTCGGCACCTTGTCTAGCCTTGCTGCGAGGGCAGTCATCTTTTCCACGCTCTTCCCTTCACCCTCCAGCCGGCTTTGCTTTTCCTAACGGAGACACAAATACGCCGCCCTGACGACACGGCATACCTGCACTACCCCGGCTATGTGCTCGAGGAGCGCTTTCGCGCTAAGGCGCATTCGTCAGGGCGGATGTTTGCGTTCGCCGTCTGCGCTGCCTAGAGGCCCCATCCTACCCCATCCTATGGCTTCACGTTGATCTTGGTTCTCTAGAGCCGGGTCTACGCGTGCCTTTATCGTTCCCACTCCGGAGATTTGGAGACAACTCGACTCTTTGACCATCTGAGTCAGGCGGCAGACTTAGCGCAGGAGCGGTTTCCGAACGCGGAACTGGTGTTTCTGGGAGACTTTAACGCCCACCACGAGACCTGGTTGGGTTCTCTCAGAACAGACCATGCGGGACGAGCCGCCCATGCATTCGCTCTCACGCATGACCTGACGCAACCAGGATACCAGATATTCCAGGTCAAGCGCCCTCTTTGCTAGACCTACTGCTGACGAGTCACCCAGACCAATACAGTGTTTCGGTCTACGCCCCACTGGGTAATTCCGACCGCTGTTTGGTCTGCGCCTCAGTGCCTCTTGTTGCTCCCCCACGACGTGCGGAGGTAAAGCGACGACTATGGCACTATTCGTCAGCAGACTGGGACGGTATGCGGGATTACTTTGCTTCCGTCCCATGCGCATTACGCTGCTTTAGAGACAGGGATCCGTCGCAAAGTTCTACTGCCGTCGCTGGTGAAATCTTGTTAGGTATGGAATATTACATTCCATCCTCAGATGTCACCAGTGCCGGCAAAACGCGTCTCTGGTTCAACCGTGAGTGCGCCGATACTGTTAAACAAAAATAATCGGCGTACCGCGCTTGGATCAGGGCCCGAGCACGGCGCGACCCTAGCTTAGATAGCCTAAAAGCAGCGTACAACAAAGCCACTAGGGAATGCAAGAGGGCTTGCATCAGTGCTGATGCCCAGCGCATTGCACGGATTGGGCAAGAACTCATTTCGCATCCTACGGGTAACCGTAGCTACTGGCGACTAGCCAAGGCCGTGCAATCCAATTTCTGCAAGCCTTCGCTGCCCCCCTTGAAATGCCCTGATGGATCGCTGGCCCACGAACCGCAAGAGAAAGCAAACTTGCTTGTAGAACTCTTTGCGGCTAACTCCCGAATCGACGACCGTGGCTTGCACCCGCCGACTATATCTGGCTGCGACTCCGTTATGCCTAATATCCGTATTAGGCATCGTGATGTCCGTGCGGAACGAAGGACCGGATGGTATTCCAGCGGTAGTTCTCAAGAAATGCGCAGCGGGGTTGTCTTCTGCATTGACGCGCCTATACCGCCTATCTTATTCCTCGAGAATTGTGCCGGAGGCTTGGAGAGGCGAATGTTCAACCGATTCCCAAAAAAGGGGATAGGTCCGAGCCTGGCAACTATCGACCCATAGCTGTCACCTCAGTTCTCTGCAAGGTGCTTGAGCGGATAATAAACTCTTAACTAGTCCGCTACCTAGAGGGTCACTCGTTAATTAGTGACCGACAATATGGCTTTAGGTCAAAACGGTCTACGGGTGACCTTCTAGCGTATATCACGCACCAATGGGGTGAAGCTATGGACAGGCATGAAGAGTCCTTGGCCTTCAGCCTTGACATAACCAAAGCCTTCGATAGAGTCTGGCACCGTTCGCTTCTGCCCAAGCTTCCAGCATATGGCCTGCCACCCCAGCTGTGCAACTGGATTGCCGCATTCCTGCGTGAGCGCCGCATTAGAGTCCTTTGTGACGGATCGGCTTCCAATTATTTGCAGTTCAACGCTGGGGTGCCTCAGGAGTCCGTCCTGTCGCCCACCCTGTATCTTCTGCATGTCAATGACATGTTGTCCCTTGGCAACATTCATTGCTATGCAGATGATAGTACAGTGCATGGGCGATATCTCGGACATCCTGCGGCCAAACAGACTGACATCGAGGCAAAACGCCTAGAACTTGTCGCTGAGCTCGACCAAATATTATACCGCATTTCTAAATGGGGTTGTGAGAGTTCAATGCCAAGAAAACACAGGTGTGCGCGTTCTCTGCAAAAATTATCTCCGTTCCTTCCCCTTCCCTCTCTTCAGAACACAGCGTTACCACTACAGGATAGCCTAAGTATCCTGGGACATCAGCCGAGATCTCAACTCCAAGAACTACATCGAGTGCGTCATTAAAACCGCCTCCTGTAAACTCGGTGTCCTGAACAGGGTGAGGCGGTACTTCACGACCGAGCAGCTCTGTCTTCTTTATAAGACACAAGTTCGTTCCTGCGTGGAGTACTGCTCTCATCTTTGGGATGACTCCGCACAGTAATTACTGGATGCACTCGATATGTTGCAGCGGCGAGCAGTCCGTATCATCGGAAGCCCGGAGGCTACTAAGACCCTTGAGCCTTTACAGCTGCGAAGAGACATCGCCTCAATGGCCGTCTTCTATCGCCTTTACCATGGAGAGTGTTCTGAAGAGCTCTATGAATTAATCCCACCCTCTCCCTTTTTATCCAAAACGACACGTGCGGGACTAAAGTGCCACCGTTTCACAGTGGAATCTAAAGGGTCTCGAACCAAACTTTATACTTTTGTCGCTCAATTATAGTCTGGAACTCTTTGCCAGCGCATGTGTTCCCATCTAATTTTGATCCTGGGTCTTTTAAGCGGGGCGTAAAAATGCATCCTCACTAAGCAGCCATAGTGGAGGCCACCATACCAGTAGTTTGGCTTTTGGAATGGTGTCCGCCAGTTCTGGATTCCACTTACTGATTACCATCAGGCAGAGTGGAGTCATTTTGGTAGGATAATATAAAAAGAAAAAGTACCTATTGTTATTAAATTCTAAAACATATTATATTAAATTAGGTCAATACTAGGTCTAGTAGTTCATAATGAATACTTATATCAGATTACATACACACATTGAAAGAACACTACATATTTCGTATTATTTGTTTCAGATTCAAAATTGATAACGAGATATTGTTCCCCATTATCGCTGAACTGTAAGTATGATTAAAAGATATTTGTTTTAGTTATGTTAAGTAAATATTGCTTGTAGAAACAAACACAAAGTAGATAAAAATCATTAGTTACCACACGTAAGAATCAGATGTAAGTGCTGAAAATGTTTTACAAACATTAAACATTAAACTCATGGTGGACGACCTCATATAGGTGATAGGCAACCGATGGATGAGAGCGGCTTATAATCAGCCCATGTAGCTAAACTTAAAGGTCTATGTCCAGGAGTAGACGTCTTTTGGTTTATATTATGATGACGATAAAACTCATGGTTACAAGCGCAAAAAATTGTTATCTTCACCTTCTTATTGTATAGCCACTGGCGACAAGAATTCGCTGTATCATTATGTAAACCATTTATCTATAGGAAGTTACAAATATTTGTCCTGGGCGGGAATTAAGTCCGTAGGCAACACCGTCTTTGTCATTTGTCGTCTATAATAGTTGTGATGTCACCAGTCCTGCCTACCAAGCGTGGTGATTATGGCAAATAATTCCCTTTGGGCTCTCCCAAAAGGAGTTATTTGTCATAGTTACTACGCTCATAGACCTCTGCCTATGTCCTACAGTAGACGTCATCAGGCTTTCTGGCTGGCACCGACTCCAAAATAACTGATTAAAAACTATAAATAGTAAAGTACTATAGGTATCAAGAATTGCGTTGATTCCCCTTTAATGTTCTTTGCTATGAAGTAATTAAAATATTATTTTCTACATTTTAGTTAAGAATTGAACATGTAGGTATTGTTTGAAGTCGGTTTTCATTTTTATTCTAAAAACAATTTTATTTTTTAGCATTTAGTGGGAATTAATTGCGTATAAATATATTCAATATGGGTAGACCTACTAAACGTGCTGCGCAAATGAGACAGCGCTGCGCCGTTTGAAAGAAAGTAGAGACGAGAGGTAAGATTGTAAATAGAGATATAAAGTCCTTGTCAACACTTTTGCTGATCGCTAAACCCTGAATCCAAGAAACAACAAATCAAAACAAAAAAGTGATGATCTACCAACAATAAAGAATCATCAAAAATCATAATTTAACTGACCGAGCAATCGCCTAATAGATATACTAAAAATAAACAGTGGTGCTGTAAAGGCAGGTTTAAGGCCGCCCGTTGCTGTTGTAATTTCTCACGACCATAAGACCTCCAACTTGGGTTAACGACTACTAAATTATAGTGATAACCATAGTCCACTACTTCTAAAGAATGAAGACGCTGAAAGTGAAATGACACAAATGGTCACCCATCCAGGGCCACTTCGTTTCTAACAAAAAATGAATTTTGAATATCACTTCGCACTTGAAGCATGGACATGTCAATGTCAGAAAATTCGTCGCAAAAGACATCGACGTGTTGCTTTACACGTCTTCACTCCTTGCATACGTTTTGTTACAAAATATAAAATTGAAGCCAAACACTAAACCATTCTTTATAAAAAAACATGGGACCCGATTTCAGAGTATACCCTTTCAAATAAAAGAAGAATTTTTCAAATTGGTTTATAAATGACCGAGTTCTGTTGTAACAAACATGCAACTACTGAACCGTTTCTTATAATAAAAAAATGGGACCAATTTCAGAGTATACCCTTTCAAATAAAAAAAGAATTTTTCAAATCGGTTCATAAATGACCGAGATAGGAGGTAACAAACATACAAAAAAAAAACGACCCGAATTGATAACCTCCTCCTTTTTGAAGTCGGTTAAAAACAGAACAAAGTGCTTGTATATTTTACAACGTAAGTATTTACACAAATAAAGTAAATAGCTCAGTAGCAACTTAACATTTCATAATATGTTTTGTTATCTATATTAACTACATAATAATATAAATGCGCTTATCATTCTTATCAAGTGATTGATAAGATAAAAAAAACTCATTTTAGGTACATTGTATAATCTCGAAATTTTTGTTGATATTGAAATTCAAAAATGCTAATAATTAGATATTTTATAGACAATCTCTACTAGTACATTGTTATACAATGCTATTGTTTTAATAACCTTATAAAATCTTACATAAACAAAAGCTATACTTACTTACATTATTTTTATGTAACTATTGAATTAAATCAATTTATGTCGGTATTTTATCATCATTATCATCAACATCAGCCGAAAGACGTCCACTGCTGGACATAGGCCTCCCTCAATTTTCGCCACCGTGGCCGATCGTGAGCCACCCTCATTCCTCACAAAGTGGACCGACGACCTTGGGTGGCGGGCAACCGATGTCGGTATTTACTGCAAATCCTATTAATATTATAAATGTGAAAGTTTGTACTATGTCTGTGTGTGTGTGTGTTTGTTACCACTCAGCGCCTAAACGGCTAAACCGATTTCGATGAAAATTGGTATGTAGATAGATTCGATGCCGGCGACGGATATAGGCTACTTTTTATCCCGAAAATTGGTTTGGTTCCCGAGGGATACAACAAACCATATTTTACGCGCGGGTGAAACCGCGCCGCGGAAAGCTAGTACTTAAATATAGTTCCTTGTTAGTTTGACAGTCTTGTTTCACGTGATAGTTTTATTTTGCCTACAGCAGACGAGAAAGAAAGCCTTTATTGTTTACGCCTTTGGCGTATTTCATCAACCAGGTTCATAAGAGAAATCTTGTTTAGTATTTCATCCAAAGAGAATATTATGTCCATGTTTAATTAATTTAGTTATAAAATGAATAGAAAACACAATTCCAATTTATTAATAACTAGCTGACCCGGCGAACTTTGTTCCGCCTTAATGTCAATAAATAATCATATTTTTTTTTTATTGGAAAAAATACAAAAAAAATTAAATTTCTACATCAATCATTCATAATTATTTCTTTATTTTAGTACGGAATAACAAAATTGACGTATAATGACAGCTATGTAATGACGTGTGCATGACAATTTGATATTTGTAAGAAATCAATAATACAGAAATTATTTGGAAATGATATTAATCCACTCGATTCATCGACAGGTACTTGACCATTACCGATAGTCAGCAATTGCAAGTGCTTCTAATGCACGTTTATGCGCCATTGTGCATTCGTCCCAGATGATGATTTTCGATACCGCTAAAACTTTGGCCATTGCTGAGTGTTTTGCAATATTACACGTTGGTTCTTCAATAGTTTGAAGATTTAACGGTAATTTGAATGCTGAATGAGCCGTACGGCATCCTTCTAACAATGTGGCTGCTATTCCAGAAGAAGCAACTGCAACCGCTATGTTAGATCTCGCCCGAACAGTTGCTAAAACTAATGACATGAGGAATGTCTTGCCAGTTCCACCAGGGGCATCTAGGAAATATAAACCACCATTTTCATCATCGATTGCCTTCATTAAAGTATCATAAACTTCCTTTTGTTGGTAATTCAACAGGGGTACATTCGTTTGAACTACTAAATCTAATTCCTGGTGATCATATTCACGTTCCCGTTCCAATTCTCGATTAAATGCGTCATTCATTTCACGATATGGTGCTGGCATTCCTAACCTGATTAATAAATTACCGCACATGAGGTAACACATATCTTCGATCAAGAGTAAAGCACGATTATGTATCTCCTCATTCATCTCAATATCGTGATTTCTGGAACTGACACGAATTTGATGTAAAATATCTTCTGACATATTATCCTTGTATTTGTGCCACAGGTTACATGGGTTTGATGGAAAACATGTCGAAATTATGATAGCGAATAATGTGCGTATCTGACTTGGAGATGCAGAGATAATGGCTTCAGCGATTGTCGTATCCCAATGACTATCGTTTTCTAATAACTTCAATTCTTCACATGCAGCACGATATGTTGGGAATATTACACCATTAACAGTTCGTAGTGACTCAAATGACGTTGGCCCACGCACATTTACCAGCAACAACCGCAAATAGAAACATTCATTATTCTTTGGATGAACTGTATACATACGACCAAGAGCATCAGTAGAACGCACATCTGGATACCCAGGAACCGCATCGCCTTGCTTCCGTCTTTGAAAATTCTTCGATGAAGCATTCCAAGTATAATAACGTGGCATCTCCGAGTAAAGCAAAGTTCGTGCAAACTGATCGCTTTGGCAGATTGCAAAAAAACTGGTCAATGTAGTTGCTGGAGGTGTTTCAGCACGTTGCGTAGCATTCGAAGCCGTGAAATATACTCGTTGACCATTCTCCAGATGCACCGCCAAATGCGTAACAGTAGGATGACGTTCGTAAATGGGAAATGCGAATATACGCCAAATCGCTTCATTACAGTTCACATAACGACCAACTTGATAGCGTGAAATTTCATCGTTGGTATTCGAGGATTGCAATCCAAAAACCGCCATATCACTGCCTTTCGTGACATATTTGCAAATATATTTTATGGACTTAACTGAATTGCAGTATTCAACGTTGCAATGTGTCTTGAACGATTTAGAAATAAGTGGCGAATATGGAACAATCCAACTGTTGTCGACAACGAAATCCATTCTTTTCACTTTCGTTGTGACAGTTCGACCGTTGTCATCTGGTGATCGACGCCGATACAGCGGATAACCATCATTGCCAGTGACAGTCTCCGCCGTTAATTTCCGTGGATATCGTTTAGAGCACTTTCCATCGACCATGCAAGGTGATTGGGGATTGATGGCACCACACGGTCCATGAATCATATTAGTAGTAACAACATCATGTAGGTCTGGATCGACTTCATAATCAGGAATCTCAGCACATATGATATCATCTATTTGGTCAGGCTGAATTCTTTCCACTAACCAAATAAGAATGTGTGCGTGCGGCAGGCCTCGCTTTTGCCATTCGATTGAATACATCCAGCATCGAGTATCTCCAAAGACCCGTTGTTTAACAATAAAGTTCATCAGGGACCTAATTTTTTGCCTGAATATACGTGCTGTGATGTCGTGTCTATCACTTGATGTTTGTCCGTGAAGCAGCAATTGAGTAATTTCTATCCATTTTGGATTACAGGTAAAAGTAATAAAGAGATCGGGCCGACCGTAATGACGAACATATGTCATTGCATCTTGTGCATATTCATGCATATGACGTGGACTACCAATGTATGTCGCCGGCAGAATAGTTAATCGACCAATATTAGCTGCATTTCCTTCAGTACTAACTGCATCACGTAAATGGATGTACTCCTCAGAACGCAGTTTGGCTTGGTTCAACCTAATGAATGTTAAACGTTCCGTTTCTATTTTTACATACATGTCAACGCAATACTGCTGAAACAATCGACGAAACCGCAGCAAATAGTTGTCAGCATTTTTACGAATCATCAAACGATATGCGTAATAATTCATTGAGCTAACTTTCTTTCTAGTTTCTTCACCTGAAATTAAAAATTTGATAATTAACCATTTCAAAGGCAAACAATACAGACATTAACCATTTTTTTAATGAGCATTATTTTAAATCAGTGTCTTTCACAAATAAATGAAATAAATTATGATATTGATACTCACCATTCAATGAATTTTTTAATTTAATATTAAAATAATATCCATCTTCTCCTTGCCAAAACATCAGCGGGTATTGCAATGTGTCATATGATCGATGAGTTTCAGATATTCGTTGCAGTTGCCCAGTATCGCGACGTGTAAGCACAATATCTCGTTTTTCCAATTGTTCACCAACAATCAGGATGGCAACTTCGTCTACTGTTGGAGCATTAAATGTCCTTTCGTGTGTTCCAGATGGTCGTTTATCTGCTTTGATAACAACTTTATAGTCATCACTTGGCATGCGCTCTAAAGCACTCTTAAACAACCTAACCAACGCATGATGTTCATGAAGCAGACACTGCAAGTCTTGAAGAATTGCTCGCTTCATTCCTGCATTGATCTCTAGGCGTCGATCAAGTTGTTCTTCCATGTTGCCCATGAAATATATTTGTAAAAATTTATTATGTGTATCTTCGAAAGGTAGTAATGATCCAATTCGATGATGAATCTGTCCTTGTATCTACAAAATAAAAACCAGACAGTATTAACTGGGTTATAAACACTTTTTTCGGTGGGAGAGTAGAGTTCAGAATTAGCAAATATACTACATAGGTACCAATAGATAAAGTAAGTTATTCTTTAACTACATTCTATATAAGTACAAAAATAAATACCTTAAATGTCGGATTAAATCCCCGTTCTTCGATAATATCTGCCCCAAATGACGTCATCTGGAAACAACCATTGTATTTTTGAGTATTTGCAAGAAAGTGGCGTGATTCTTGTGTTTCGCCACAAAGCAATGAATACAATGGCTCAGGTGGCGGAGTCAACAATGGCAATTTCACTTTACCATTAAGGCAGCATAATCCAGGCGTTTCTCCGGAAAACTTTAATGCACCACAATACTCGCAAACTACGTCCATTTGCCCAATGCAAACGCTAGGATGCAAGCTGTAATCATTGCTGCAATCGTATTGAAACGCTGCTCGATTCAAATCAGCACTTGATAAATATCTTGTTCTGCGTCGCAAATTATCTATTTGTTGACCTCTGTTGTTCGCTCGACGATTCTGCATTGCCAACCGAGCTGTTTCACGGGCTGCTTCACTTGCTCTCGTGATTGAGAAGCACGAAGTCGAGCCATACTATCGCGGCGCTGTTCACGTGCAATTTCTTGTTCTTCTTCAGTCCTTTCATTTGCAGTATTTCGTATTCTTCTTGCATCACGGCTTTGTCGGGAAAGATTCGATCGTCTTGGTCGCGGCATTATTAATTAAACTTCACTTCACCTAAAAACTTAAATTTTCAACCATACCGAGTTTTATAGTTCACTTCACTGTTTATACGAATGGGCAATTGGGCAATAATGTTAATTATTTATTTAATAGAAATAGTTTTATTATTGATTTCTTACAAATATCAAATTGTCATCCACACGTCATTACATAGCTGTCATTATACGTCAATTTTGTTATTCCAAGTCTGATTCTTTTTTGTTATACCACGTTTTATAGTGACTGACGTTACATGTCAAGTCACACGGAAATGATGTCGAACGGGATAAAAAGTATCCTATGTCCTTCTCCTGGCTCTAAACTACCTCCCTGCCAATTTTCAGCTAAATCGGTTCAGCCGTTCTTGAGTTATAAGTGAAGTAACTAACACGACTTTCTTTTATATATATAGATAGAATCTTGACATAAATTTAACTAATGTGTATTGTTAATTGCAGCCGCGTTATTAAGACGCCGGAGGAACTTGATGTTATGCGATACGTGTGCAAAGTATCGTCTGACGCACATAAACAGGTAATTATTACTTTTATTAGACTTTTGTTATAGTCAATTATGTAGTTAGCAATTTGCGTTTTTTTGCTATAGGTATCCCATATTTTAATAATTGTTTGGGAACATCCTACTAATACATTTTAAAAATGCGAAAGTTTGTGTGTGTGTCTGTTACCACTCAGCGCCTAAACGGTTGAACCGATTTCGATGAAAATTTGTATGTAGATCGATTTGGTGCCGGAGACGGACATAGGCTACTTTTTATCCCGATAATGGGTCTAGTTCCCGAGGGATACAACAAAACATATTTTACGCGTGGGCGTCACCAGTTGGCGCCACTTCAAATTTTACATTGGGCCAAACAGGGGTTAACTTCCAAAAAGCGCTTGACAGCTAGACCTGACGCATCGATGCTGCCCCCTCGTGGGCACCATTTTAGAAAATCCTCTTAGCAATTTTCTTTTCTCCTGCACGTGAATACATTTTGTAAATTAAACATTAATATTTCCGAAATGAGCACTGAAAATTATTTGTTTTGGTAGCGTTGTCAAAATGGAAGACCTTATACCAAAGTGGCGCCAACTGGTGGCGAAAATTTTCCTAAACACCATCACTGACTGATTACTTGATACAATAATTACAGGTGATGTTATTCGCCAAACCAGGTCTAAAAGAATACCAATGTGAATCCATATTCCTGGACCACTGTTACCGCATAGGAGGTTGTCGTCATGTATCGTATACATGTATCTGTGGTTCCGGAGAAAATGGCGCTGTGTTACACTACGGACATGCTGGAGCTCCTAATACTAAGATTATTAAAAATGGTGATATGTGGTATGTTTCTTTCTCTTTTTATAACGTTCTTTTTTATTTAATACAATATCTCTAGAGACTAAATTAAATGCGATATTGTAGTTACTTCATTTATAAATTACAAACAAATTAAAACTATCATAACACATTTAAAGGGTGCTATTGTTAATAATCTTGAAATAACATAAAAATCCGTCCTATCAGCTATAGCACGTCTACTTTATATTGTATTACGGCTGGTGAGTAGTTGACTGTATTCTGTTCAGTGTACAGTTCAGAGTTTTTTGAGTTATAAAATGAGCAGCGGACACTTAGTTTTTAACAATAAACAATATTTATCATCCATAGGATAGTACATCCTACAAAAAGTTGTTCAGAAATAAAAGGTAAATAAAATTCGGCCCGATTATCGGTCTTACAAAAAGTCTGACATGGGCGCACTACTCTTTGTATGTAGTGCTAATTATATAGGTTAAGAAGTTTATCAACAATCACTTTGACACTCAGCCACTCCAACATGCTAGAGGGGATGCGCATACTGAACTTGTATGATGGTGTGTATAACATACTTATTTTCAGTTTGTTCGACATGGGAGGCAATTACGCGGGGTATGCCGCTGACATAACGTGCTCATTCCCTGCCAACGGCATATTCACGGAGGACCAGAAGCTTATATACGAGGCCGTGTTAGCTGCAAGAGACGCAGTTATCAGGTCATTATCTTTTTATAAAATACTAGCGGACCCGACAGACGTTGTCCTGTCTTAATTATTATCTAATTTTTCGCAGAACCTTCTCGAAGAAGAAGAATTAACGAAATCGGTCCAGTCGTTCACGCGTGATGCTGTGACCAAGGGAAATAGGGATTTATTTTTATATAAATAGATATTTCTAATCTCCCATTCTACAAACCCTCTCACCTACCTACAGATATCCCCCGTAAACTTTTCACTACTTTTCCCTATTCCCCTCTTCTTCCCCACTCCTCCCATCCCCCTTCTTCCCCACTCCTCCCATTCCGCTTCTCCCCTCCCTCCCCTCTCCTTTTCCCGTCATTTCACTCTCCCTTTCCCTGGCTTCTCCCTCATTTCCACCTCACTTCCCCTTCACTTCCCCCTCATTTTCTATCTCGCTGCCCCCTTCCTCTTCCCTTCCCTCTCACTTCCCCTTCCTTCCCCCTCACTTCCCCTTCCTTCCCCCTCACTTCTCCCTCGCCCACCCTCCTTCCCCCTCTCTTCAATTTTCAAGTCGCTAACTTCAAAAGCAAAGATCTTTCCATATAATATTTTATCCCTAATTTCATACCTCTAAATCCAAACCAATTAAAAAAAAAATGTAGTTTTTTTATTTTAACAGAAGTATTTCAAAACTATGAAGAAGTTCCATACAATCGTTTTCATCCCTTTTCAGACCACCCTTAACATTTAGGGGGATAAAAAATAGATGTTGTCCGATTCTCAACCCTAGCCGATATGCATACAAAATTTCACGAAAATCGGTCGAGCCGTTTCGGAGGAGTTCAATAACGTACACCGTGACACGAGAATTTTATATATTAGATATTGTACTTTATCCCTAAAAAGTACAAATTTTATTATGCTTGTTCAGTAGCTCGAGGCGATTTCAATAATTATCATCATCATCATATCAGCCGAAAGACGTCCACTACTGGGCCCTACGCCTCTCCTAATTTTCGCCACTTTGGCTGTTGCTCGCCGCACTCATCCATCGGTTGTCCGCCACCCTTATCAGGTCTATGATCCAGCTGGTGAGAAGTCTGCCCACGCTGCGCTTTCCGGTTCGTGGTCGCCACTCTAGAATCTTTCTGCCCCAACGCCAAGTTCTACGAGCTATGTGTCCTGCCCATTGCTATTTTAGTCAAGCCACTGTTATATGAGTAACTTTGGTTTTTAGTTCTGTTTATATTTTGAATACGGGAAATTCGACACTTTCAAAGTACGAAGTAATTTAATGTGATTATAATAAAATTAAATAATATTATGCAATATTCTACAGAGAGGCAAAACCGGGCGTCCTATGGCCTGACATGCACCTCGCGGCTAACAGAGCGATGTTAGAACATTTGAAGACCGGCGACCTCCTCAAGGGCGACGTTGAAGATATGCTAAGGGTATTAGTTACATATTATTAAAATTTTAGCCGGTTTGTCGGTTCTCTAGATCCGGACCTGTATCAAGGACTATTAGAACAATCTAGAAGTACACTTGTTGACTAATTACGACAACAAATACGTTTAGCGATACAAACTCGCGAACATCAAACGTATGTCGTGGCGCTAAGGCGGTTGGCGTAATTATGGCAAAGCACAGCGTATAACATTTTTATCTGCTAAAGTATTATTTTCTTTATGTACGTTGAAATAAAATCGCGACTGCAGAAGAATGGTAGCGCGCAGGAAAACGATTGCGTGAGCATGCGCGTTATCTCGCGCACAAAGACAATGCAACGAAAATATGCTCGGGGCGCTGAGTTTTACCATAATTGTCTGCACTCATTGCAGCAGCGCCAAGTTGCGAGTCGCGGACACTGCTGTAGCGAGTGTACACATGTGCGCCGAATTTTAATAAAATGTATTGAAAAGCGTATCATCTGCTTGTCACTTGTTCGTCTGCGCCAAGTCTTATAAACTTGACTATATACGATCGAAATTTAAAAAATAGTGGTCGTACATCCCGTAGCACGCGGTGCACGGCACGCTGCAGCCGCACGGGCTGGGCCACCTGCTGGGGCTGGACGTGCACGACGTGGGCGGCTACCTGCCGCACTGTCCGCCGCGCCGCGCCGCGCCGCTCGCCGCGCTGCGGACGGCGCGCGCGCTGCGGCCCGGCATGGCGCTCACCATCGAGCCCGGCTGCTACTTCATACCCAAGGTGCGTGCCACTTCACAGCTGCACCCACGAACATGTACGTGCTCCAGCTATACCTTGTGCTTCATGGCGGACGGTTATCTGAATGAACCCATCGTTTGTAAAAGCTGACCGCGTCGCCCGAGGGCCCGTGCACACAATGCGTGGAGGCGGCGCCGCCTGCGACACAACAACGTTGCGGCACCGTCGTCGCCGATACGGCGAAATATTTTCGGTACGGCGCCGCAACGCATCGTGTGCTCCGACCGTAAATCACAACTTAACACATGAAAAAACACAATAAATAGTAATAATAATCTAAATAAAATAATATGTCAAGTAATCAAAAAAATATATCTAAAAACTTAAATTTATACATGTCACTAATCTGTTTTCTTAATTTCATAAAAGTTAATTAATTTCCTGTAATACTTAATTTCAGTTGTTAGACCGCGCGAAGAATAATCCAGCGCAGTCGAGCTTCTTCAACTGGGATAAAGTGCAAAGATTCCGTGACTTTGGCGGCGTACGCATTGAGGACGACGTGGTTATTACTGAGAATGGGGTCGAAAATCTAACCTTTGTGCCGAGAACGTAAGTACATTCATTACAAGCATTTTTCCTAGTTTTGAAACCCGGCATTAATCAGACAAATATATGTCTCGCCTATTGTGGTGTATAGTCACACACAATTTGGATCCATCCATGTTTGGGTAATTCATGATTTGGGTTAGGGAAGCTTGACCCCGCCGAAGTAGGTTTCAAATACTGCAAGTACGTAAACGTTTTTTTTGAGCATACAGATGCGTTTCAAGTGGGTTAACTTGAGCCCCTTAGCCCTCCCCTGAATCCACTACTAATTAGTATGTTTGATTCTGTAACAGTGTCGAATTGAGGTCTACTCGATGAAACGGTTACGGTAAATAAGGTCGATGAATTATTGCGAATATCAAATAGGTACTCGTTATCTACCTATCTTCTTCTTCTGTTGAACACATGCTCTAAACAAATATGGAATTGGGATACGGCATAGCTAGGCGTTTTGAGAATCTTATCATTAAAAACCTAATTTAATCTATAAATATTAGTTATACTATGGATATAAATTATATAAACATTCATCTTTTACAGTGTTGCTGAGATCGAGGAGCATATGGCCAACGGTGCGAACTTCAAAACACAATTATGAATATGTTATATACTATGTAGATATGGAGAAACATAATATATTTGGATATAGAAACTTGTAAAATATAATATAATTATTGTACAATATATAAATCTGACATCCTCTTCGGGAGGCCATCATAATTTAAGTAAATATTAAACTATTCATGAATATACCATGACCTACTTAACTATGAAATACGGTCAGGTAGTAATTTCTTAACTTTTTAAAAAAGAGTGAATTGAATCTGTTGCTGAATAGAATAAAATAACTTGCCCGAAGAGGTTATAAGGGTTTTTTTATACTTTATATAAATAATAGTAAAGACATTTTGAAGAATAAATTTATATTTAATAAATACTTATAGTTTTATTTACAAATTCTACACTAATAATAATTTAGTCTAAAGTTAATTTTACTTAGTAAAATCAAACTGCTAATATCTTTGTTTTCAACTTTGACTAGTTTTCTATGTATCTAAGATAATTCTTAATCATCATGGGGACTGGTAATCTGTTAATGGCACGTATAAATGTAGTTGTGGTGAACTCTATAATATCCTTTCGTTTGCGCGCCATATTTCTCAAGGATCTACGTATTCTGTACCTGCATAGGTGCTTTAAGCTTGGCACGTGATACTCGAGGCTTTCTACTGTGATGTTAACGAAACTCTTATCTATCATTGCCATTAGTTGGGATTGTATCTGAAAACACAACACCGGTAAATAAAGCTGTAGCTATTTTATTTATAAAAAAAATAGCATATCACTACAATTATTATCACACATTTGTCCCAGAAAAGGTAGACGAGATGTATAAAAGCTACGTTGGCTAGCTATGTTACGTGATATGCAGTATGACATAAACCTGCTGGCCACAGTCTCTGATCTAATACAGATGATTTTCAAATTAAAACCCACTAACCTAATCCAGGGATAAAACCTGAGATTTCAATTCAACAACCACAGTAATACGTTTAAACAAGGGTTAAAACAACTTTCCAGTTATTAAAAATTGATAATGACTAATTTGGACTTGCCTGTAAATGATGTAAAGAGATATAATCATGACCTGACAGAGAACATATATTATGTTTTGTCTTAATCACACCTAGTTGTACTTATATCTTTATTTTAAAATAAATGAACAACATTGCAATAGGTTCAAACCGCAGATTAAAAACACATCAATAAAATAAACTACTTACATATAATGGTATCATATCAAGAATATTATTTTTAATAGCGAACTGTAGATATTTGTCCGGCTCATTGTACAGACTGTATGGCATCATGAGCGGGGCTGATTGCGGGTAAATATCTATAGATGTTAGGAATGCATCTGGTATACAAGTGTCATCACCCGAATTCTTCCCAGCCGTGCAGAAATCTACATCGCAACCATGTTCTATGAGTATTTCGAACACCTATAATGCAATATAATTATGTTATTTGATAGGTAATTTTTTTGATACAGCATAACACCATATCATTTTCTATCTATTCTTATGTCCTACATAAAATTTTATTCATATTCAAATATTAATTTGCTAGGAATGCTATGTTATACATAAACAACTTAATAACTTACCTCATTAAAACATAAAGTGTTTGCTAAATATTCCATATGATGAATATAATGTGTATAAACTAAAGGTGGACACTCCGTCACTTGGTAAGCGTTGACATCAACACCTTTCATTAACAACAAATAAAACAATTCATAAAACTGTTTACGAGACTTCTTGAAAATATATCCAGTTATATATATAAAATGATTTAATGGAGCATGTGTAATATATGTGATACGAGTTAGCCCACCTCGAAATAAATCTGTATTAAATGGAGTAGGAACATTGAAAAACTCTGGCTCCAAATCACTATTTAATAAAGCTTCCAAAATGTGAAACTGAAATTTGTGAGGCTTACATGCTTCAATAAAAAGTTTTCTACTTATTTTAGACCGATCAGTAACAGACAAAAGTTTAAGAAATACTTCTGCAGTCTCATTCAATGCTAACTCTAGAGGTAGCTCTCCATTATTGTTTTTAATGTTAGGATCAGCTCCATTCTTTAATAAGAAGTTTACAACTTCTGCTGGCGATGTATGAAGTGCATAATGCAGAGGTGTATTTCCTGAGCTAGTTGGCTGATTAATGTCACTGACAAACGAAAATAAACTGTCTACAACTGGAAAATAACCCTTGCAGCATGCCAAGTGGAATGCTGTAAATCGGCCTGGTATATTTGGTATCTCAGGATCAGCACCAGCATATAATAAGGTGACTACCGCTGCATGCTGAGCTGCTAGAACTGCTTCATGCAATGGTGTATCTCCATCAAAGTCTTGCACATCCATCATCGCACCATATTCTAATAAAAGATTTAATATCTCCATGTTACCATTTGAACTAGCTATGTGTAATGGCGTTACTCCTTCTGTGCTGCCATAATTGACTATATCTTCAACTGAATCAAGTAATGCTTTTACAGTTTTCAGAGAACAATTATTTTTACAAGCTAGGTAAAGGGCTGTGTGGCCTTCGTGAGTTTCAGCCAGTCCTCTAACTAAATGGCTCTTTAATATCAACACTAGACTTTCGTAGCTATCGTAGTAAGCCGCTTCATGTAGGCAGGTCCATCCTCTGTTATCTACGAGGTTTGGATTCATTTTTTTAAGTAACCTTGCCACATTACTTGAGTCATTCTTTCTGGCGGCAAGACTTAGTATATTCGATGTAGCAGGGTTTTGAGAACTAAAATCCAATTCTTCCATTTTAATTCTGATTTTGTTTAAAATCATCTTAATTTTACCTGCAACTACCTCGATGACATAAAATTGCTCATTTTAGCCAGAGTGAACATTAAAGGCCACTCTATGCAATGAAATACGTCTAGAGTAAAATTAAATAATAAATAAGCTAATATTAATTAAATTATGAGTTATACACTATTTAAAATTTACATCACGAAAATTATTTTAATTTTGATCGTGAAATCTTGACAAATCAATACTTTGTCGTGACTTTGACATTTGGCATAGAGATGAGGCGTATTTACTAGAGTCTAGAACAGATCCACGCACTAGATATTTTACAAGATTATGCCGCACTTAATCTAATTTTCTTTCGAAATACATGATCCATCTAGTATCTAAATTACACGATTTCCGACCCTATAACAATATACATACTAGAGGTAATATTCGCTTAAACACGTAGTCGAGTATCATACAAGGACTAGATAATACATTCGTTACATTTATCTGATACCTATAGTGTTGTGGATTACTTAGATCAATAAACCAACATATATTATATAATTATGGTTGAGACTAGTAGGTGGACTAAGTGAAACAGGTATTTGCTTAGAGCATTAAACCAACAGGAGTGGACACGCGCTCCATTTCCCTTGCGCAAAAGTCTGCCACTTTCGGCGGGGGACGGGGCAACGCGAGCAACGCACACTAACTACAATGTTAACTACTAATGCATTTTTAAATCGCGTCGTTATAAACGCACACAATAAAATTATTACACACTAGTTTAAACAAAACACACACAATCACATTCACACACAGGGACATCTATCAGTTTACGCTTCCTTAGCGTAAAACAGTTAGAGCTTGACTCTGTCGATATTTAGTATCGATGTTTAGGATTTCATTTAAGTACGCGAAAGATTTAATTATTTTCATTATTATTATGTTTGCTTATTAAAATGAGCATTATCTTATATTATATAGAACAGTTTTAGGTAATAATAATATTTTATAATTTTTGAGTTTTTTTTTTATTTAAGCACTTTAAAATAGATAAAAGTAAAGTAGTAGTTCATAAACATGAATTAACTAGAAGTAATTCTGTTAATTCATGTTTATATCAATATTACAGGAAGAATAAAACAAGTGTTTCTAACTAGCACACTTTTTTGTTATTATTAAAAAAAGTCCGTCATACGGTCGGTCTAAATTTATTTGTTAAACATTGTTCATCAAACAAATCTGGTTATGCGGTCGGGCTCTCCTACTATGTTTACTAATGTTTATTCAATACTTCCGATCCCTGATAGTACAGAACCCTCGGCGCGCGAGTCCTACTGGCATTTAGCCGTTTTTTTTATTTTATTTTACTACTGCGCACAAGGATGTAGGTTCAATAACCACCACCTGTTGAAATTTGTTCTAGTGTGCATTAAAGATAGTGATTAATTATTACGTGTCAATTTTACGTGTATTATTCCTAAGTATGTATGTATATTCAAACCAAATAATACTTTGAATTAATTGTCTATTGCTATTAAATTTCGTTCCAACTAAGCAGAGCTTGTATTTGGAGGATTTTGTTCTGATTACATAGTAACAAGCAGTGGCGTGCACAGAGATTTTTGACAGGATAGGCATTAAGTATAGATTTTTGACAGGGTAGGCAGTATTTAATTATGTTGATACAATTATGATTTTAGGCAATTATTAAGGTAGGCAGTGCTTTTCTGCCTTTATGGAATGCACGTCTCTGGTAACAAGACGGTGACATGAGAATGTATGAGTAGATTTTTATTAGAGAGATATTTTATCTGTACAGATAAGAAAAAACAACAGAATATATTTCAGAAAGTCTTTATTTAAGTAGGTATAATAAAATACTAAAAAGAACTGTGCAATTTAAATTAGCCTAATAAATCTAGTTTAACTAATCCTAGGTAATGCAATAAGAGGAGGTAGCGCACAGCAAGTTTACTTGCTAAAAACTGAGCTGCCCACCGCTTCGGGGGTAGGGAGGAGGTAGAACTTAGTCTTTTAAGCTACTAGTCAGATACTTGTACGCTTAGGAACCCACTTATATAGCTCCTACAATATTGGACCCAAGTGACTCGAGGCGCTGCTTCTTTTGGAAATCTAAAACAAACAAAAAAAAAATTTAATACTGGAAAACCAATATCGATATTTGTGATTAAACTGTCTCATCTCTAATTATGTTAAAGTGTGACCAGTTTCTTAAAAATAAATACGCTTATTTTTGTAAGAAATGAGCAACTATCTTTCGGAATAAAGTGCACTAATCTTGTATATTTGGATTTATAGTCTCATTTTACTTGTTCGTTTAATATTATTTTGTGCATTACTTGGTAAAAAACATTGGGTATAATTAAAAATAAATAAATATGGGAACGGTGACACAACAATAATAATTTACATCCAAAATGAAACATAGTAGATATGTCAACAAGGCGAGATAGAAAAAATATTTATGGTTAGTTTATAAGTACATTCAACCTAAAATATTACCCCAGATTAGAGTATTGATGATAAATCTGGCAACACTTGTTGATTAGTATTTTATTTGGTTAAATTGCTAATTTAATGCATTATTTAATAATATTCGAGCAAAATAATATTTACAGATGGAATGTAATGTTATCCTTTTGTAGATTTGATGTTTCTGATCGCTTTAACACCAAAATACATTGCAATTCGGCATTTTTATTGAGACGATATTACGCACGCACTGATAGGTGACGCACAGACTAAGTAGAGAACAAGTTGTGACGTATGATGCGGAACGCGTGTCAACTAGTTTTATTTATCGGCTATGACCGGTGGGCTGGTACCTTTGGCAGAGGGGTATGTACGCCTATATGTGGCCTCTCCGCTTGGTTTAATGCTCTAAGGGTATTTGTATCTAGTATTCGGACGGACTAGGAATAGAATAGGCACCCCTAGTACCGGATTTACCCATCTTTAAATTTCTCTAATCTAATCTTAAAATTTGCAGCACATGCAATGCGATCTTAGAGCATTAAACCAACAATGCGATTGCGCCTGCGCGTCTGATTTCTGAGGCCTGCGCAGGAGTGAATTGCGCGTTTTAAACACAGAAACTTAATATATATTAATTATCAATAATGCCGTAGACAGAGTATAGCTATCATGCGCATTTAAACCGCGTGGCCAACTCAAAAAAATTAATAAAACTGCCACGAATTAGTGGTAATTTGTTACTATACCTACATAGGTACTTAGGTCATTTCCAGAATTTGTTGTAAAAAAACTAAGACGCTATGACTAAAAATAGTTGGCCGCTAGCACCGCCACGTGCCGAAGCTACCGCCTCCTATGATTACCTCCAAAGAAACTAAGTACCCAATGCAAATATGCAAATGATACCTTATAAAAAGGTCTTAGTTGTTGTAGTATTTGTTGCAAAAAAACATGAGAAACCTTAAATAAACAAAAAGTAATGCGATATTTAGTTTCCGGTAATGGGTAGGTAGGTATCTCACCATTATATCAAATTACTCGAGGTGTGCACGTACGGTCAATTAGTTGCTTAATTTGTTGCAACGAATAAACAGAAATAAATACAAGCAAGTAGATTAAATAATTTGTTAGTCTCGATTTTAGTTGGCCGGTCGGACGGCAATATGCCTATAAAATTCACTGGCGTTTAAGCGCAGAAATTGCTTTAAGTACTACCTTTACCTAAGACTTGGTGCCTACCAACATTACGTATAATGTAAAACACGTTTATATATTACTCACCCATGTATTTTTTATAGAAGGCTCCTCGTGGCTTATTACGTAATCATATTTGTCGTAGATTTTAATGACGATGATAGTGGTAAGTAGGTACCGATACTAACATAACTACGGCTACAATAACTCATGACTAGGCTATTGAAAAGAGCGTTTAGGACCATAATGTCCACTGCCTTTATGACCACTTCCCAAAACGGCCACTTCCCATAAAAACTACTTTCCCAGATATATCCTAGAACGACGATATCCTAGAACGACCATTTCCTAAACGACCACTTCCCATAATTACCTACTATTTTCGGTTTCACTCCAGACATTGACTACTTCCCTAGGTGACCGAATCCTTCCCAGATCGTGCACCCAATATTGACCACTTCGCTTACATTACATTGTCCACTTTAGTTGAGTTACGCTCACAGAGTAAATAAAACAACATAATATTATTATAAATCCCTCCGTTTTAAATATATATTAAAAAACAAATTCAATTCTTTAACGCTTTACCTTAGCTAAAAAATAATAACTACACTAAGGTAATCCAAGTTTTATTTTTAAATACATACATTTTCACAGAAGATTGAAATCGGACAACTTGTTTTTCCGAAGCGATGATAATAATCGTTTGTAATTTCGATCGAATAATAATTGGGCCTGTTCTTCGAGTAGCATTGAAATAGACTGCTCCTAATTTTGCAGTCGAAATGTCTGGTTTCTTTGTCTATTTCGTCCGAATCCCAGAATGTCCATTCTCCGAACATCTTATTCTTCAGATGTCCAATTCCCGATAGTCAAATTGCCTGAAAAAATGTCTCGTGACGTCACGGCTCTCAGCTTGATAAAGTTTATACTATTTATTATTAGTTATGACGTCACGAGCATCCACTCCTAAACTTTAAACTAGTCAAAATGTGCAGAGTGTAGGTACATAACTACAAGATGGTTAGGGAATAGACATTCGAGGAATTAGACATTTGAGGAATGGACTTTCAGACAAATGGCTTTTGGAAACTAGACATTTAGGGAATTGGATCTAGGTGACCAAACCTATTAAGGGCAGTGGTCGTTCGTTTGAGAATTGTCAATGGTCATTCTAGGAAATGGTCGTTTTGGGAAGTGGTCATTAGGTATAGAAAAAGGACGTTATAGCCCTAAACGGAAAAGGGTATTTTGTCAATAAAATTAGGCTAATCTAAGCACATACCACTATTTTCTAGCCTGTAGGTACTAACACGGTAATTGGAAATTGAAGACTCATAGGCAAATTCAAAGCAGTTACAGACGATGGCTTTTGGAATGGTGGCCACCACTTCTGGATTTCTCTTAATGCTTACCATCAGGCAGAGTGGAGTCACTTTCACTTAGGAAATGTTAATGCACCAAATTAAGCCGTGCGGCGTCCTCATGTTCTGTAGCATACGTTTCCGTAGGTAGAGGTAAGTAAGTACCTATGCCACAGGATTCTTGCTGATGGATGTAAAAAGAAAAGGAATACCTAATATGGTCATAAAATATTTTATTTAATTGTTTTAGAATATAATTTCAGATAAGTACAGTGTTTTTGTTCATAAACCTCGTATAAATAGTAAATAAATAAGATGTACTTAGGTAATTTCTGAACATGATTTCAGTCTCTTGATGAGTCACATCAGCACCCCGAGTAGTAAGGAAAAACGACACCCGCAGTCATCTTGTCATACTTACAATATGTCTTATTTTTACATGCTTAAATCTGAAAAGTGCCACCCATCAATGTTTGCATCAGCTCAGGGTGCGAACCTACAGACCTACTACATAAAAATATTTAAAAAGTTTACGAGGTATAAACAGAAAATATTAAATTAGATATTTTAACGAAAATACATAAATGCAGATGTGCATTTCATCAACAATACCTACAATAAATTTACTTATTTTTTATTTGAAACATACTTATATATTGCCCTCATAATTAAGTACTTCATGTCCATCCAAAAGGTTGTCTGGAAGAGATCGCTTTTAGCGATAAGACCGCCCATTGTCACTATTTATTGTTAAATATTTTTAAATATCTAATGTAAGTTACATATGGTGTACAATAAAGCATATTCTATCTACTTAAGTATTTGAAAATTAAATTTATCAGTGGGTCTGAAACAATTCTGAATAAGTTTATGTAATTAAATGGAATGCGCCCGCGTTTCCTTGCAGGTTTTTCATAAACGAAAAACTACCGTCACATATTGAAATTATCAAAAAAAAATATAGGTAGGTACGTAATTTGACGATTATCAATACAACTATCAGAATTTTGGATAAATATATACTTAATAAATACATAGTACTTACTAATAATATAATATACTAATAAGTACATTTTTCAATTTAATTTCTTCTATATCACCTAATTGTCTTACCAATAATTGTCTAGAACATCTAAACAAGAGAAACGTGATTAAATTTCCACAGGATAGACATTGTACCTACCTACTTACCGAGCATTAAATCTTAGGAAAATGCATGACGTTTCCTCAAAGCTAGTTTTCTTGGGAAAACAAATACAAATTAAGTAGGTAGGTACCTGTTTACCAACCGAATATATAAAAAATAGCATCCGTCCTACTAGTTCAATCGTGTTGTCCAATGATGGGACTACTGGGACTGTTTTGTCCCAGTAGCCCCAATGGGACAAGTGGAATATCCCACAAAATAGAGCCAGTACACTACAGTTAGGTATGTATTACAGTTTCTGTAATACATAATCTGATATGATACGCGTAGTTTAGTTTTCTGCGACAATGGCAGCCTCCTAGGTTGCTTAAATAACTCAACGCATATCGAGTAGACTGCAGTGGTCACTTCTACTACTACTACAAAGCCCACTCAAAGTCCAATGTAATAAATTTATTAAAGCTAAGCTCATTGATTAAATTTTTGAGCTAATTAACTACCTACATAGGTACTTTTACTTTACATAGGTACGCTGTATCTATTCAAGTTACGTAGTAGATATTACGTAGATATATCTGCTTACGCCCTAACAAACATAATTGCAATGTAAATTTGAGTTTACTTATTAGGTGTTTAATTACAATTAACAAACATTAAAGAACGGTGCCTTTAAATATCGTAAGTAAATCACCTTAGTCAGTCTATTCTTCAAATACATCTAGATGTATCTTAACTTACAAATTTACTTTGTGATTACTTCGTCGTTATTAGGCACTGTGCCATTGGTAAACTTAATAGCAGATATTGTTTTTGATCGGGGTGGGAGAGAGTTAGCACGGGGAGAATGGGGTGAACAACGTGCCGCGGGATATGGGCGTGGCCTCAATTCTTCAGCGCTACGGAACGTGCTGCGGACTACTCGTCGTTTGTAAAGCGATGACACTGTTGTTTCTTGTAACAGGCATCTGAAAAACGCAGGAGGTAGTTATTTATAGGTTTATTACCTTATCAAAATCGTTGCCTAAAAGGTAAAAGCGTGTTGTTATTGTCATCATTATGATATCATATTACTTACTTATATTATTTTATGATCATTATCATAACCATAAACCATTAATTTATATTTTACCTATTTATGATGGATAAATGGCTTAGGGTAAAAGTACAATGTACCTAACATCAGTTTAAGAACCGCGTTTATGCAAAGAGTGAGGTAAATACTTGTTATTCTGTCTAAATACAATATCAACATCCTAAAATAAGCCTGCTGTCTAAAAGTGACATAGTACTATTGACTTGGTACGTACTTCTCCAACTCACTGAGTTCTTGCTTAGGGGTAGAAGAGGCTATAGGTCGTGCACGCCCTAGTTTGGCTCGTGTAGACTGAAGCATCTGTTGGGTCACCAATGGCTGCTGTATACCCTTAGCCGCCGGCTTTGATCGTGCAGGATTATTCTGAAAGCAAATATAAAAACATCATCGTCATACCAGCCAGTTATTATTTTCACTGTAGGGGACTGCCTCTTTTAATATTGTAGAAGTAAGATGGCTATTTCAGACCTTTCTTTTTTGTCTGTCTATTTCAGACCTTTCTTTTTTGTCTGTCCAAGTGGTCCAGTGGTCTCTCATCTCTCTCGCTCATCCATGTAGGTACCTATCTACAATAAAATTATCCGCTTATTGTTACTACAATAATATAACATTGAAGTTGCTAGTATAGGTATTACTACTTATTCCTATTTACGAAGAACGTCATTCAATTAAAAAGGTACTTAAATAACTAGCATAATATTTAATTGAATCAGTCATTAATTTTAGCCATTTTTAGCACTCATTACATAAATCGTACAAATACTTAAAAAGGCTTTTTCAAATAAATATGAATGTTTTCGAATTAGTACCTAGTAATAATAATAATATTATTTTAATATTTCACGCCATTTCTACAAAAGGGTAACTTAGAGGTAGGTATAAAGTAGGTATCAACTTATCACACTATGTTAGGTTGTATAGACAAAAAATAACTTATCTTCAGTAGTTACCTAAGTATAAAGTAAGGTAGAAGATGTTGCAGGTCCTATGTGCAAAATGCCGGACTTTCTAATCTTCCTTTAGTTATCCTTATACCTAGAGTTAAGGATTAAGATAAATTAAGTAAGTACCTAGTTTAGCTCCAATTAGTGCCTACTTATCTAATTCTCTTTGCCCTTCTAAAAAAAGGCATACTTACAAATCTAGTGCACATCTCGTCAAGATTTTATTATTATCATTTGAACAATTTACATTAAATAACTTCTGGTAAATAAATAAGACCTGATAACGTCAAGAGAACGGCTGTAAGACGCAGACGCAACATTGTGAACAATTGTTCCGTCAGTTTACAACTGCTATTCAAACGGAACACAGCG
The DNA here is from genome assembly GCA_963082885.1 of Parascotia fuliginaria. NCBI lineage: Eukaryota > Metazoa > Arthropoda > Insecta > Lepidoptera > Erebidae > Parascotia > Parascotia fuliginaria. Next base: position 10,418,121 of record OY720186.1, read on the forward strand.
TGAGCTCAACCGGCTACCATCTGTGCCGCAGTATCTCGTGTATGGATAGATAATATTAATAACATAATAGTGATAAAAATAAATAACATGGAATTTCAAGATCAAAATGGTAAGCGAATTTAACTAAAGTGAAAGTATGTTAGACCTGTATCAATCTAAGTGTTGGCTGACCCCGATTTAAAACCTTGCCAAGTTAGCGTTGACACTGAGAAAAATGTTTCACTATTGGCATTTTTAATCATGTTTAGCGAAATCGGATTAAGTAAGACAGATTAATATCTTAAAAAGAATGTCTATTATGTTGATATTCCTAGATATAGCAATTACTTTTTGTTAATCAAACTCTTGTGTTATTAAGACGCTTACGGTAATTAACCTATTACAGTTTTACGATTAATGCACTAGGTAGGTACCTAATAGGATCATCTCCATAGTGTAAGCACTAGTTCCAGTATTGTTATAATTGCAGTTTATTGCTAGTCTTATTAAGTAGCTAGGTACATACCTAATACTAGAAAGTTTTAGAAAGACCCGATTGGAAATACGCTAGCTGCATTGATACAAAATTGTTTATTTTTTAACTTTCTCAACAGTTATGTAGGCATGTAATTGTATAGGTACGTATTACATGCTTAAGTAGTTATTTTATAGACAACGGGTTTACGGTAGACAACTAAGTAAGTACGTAATGTATTCAAAAATAAATGCCAATTTACTATAACGTAATTAAGTAGGTAGGTACCTATTTTTGGAAAATCATTAATCTTTATGTGTACCGAACATAATATTATTGGTAGTGAATTTGTGACATTGAAAGTTGGCACACATTTGTCAACACAACAAATAAATGTGGGTACGTAATAGCTAAGTAAATATCTTATTATATTATATTAGTTATGCAAATTAGCGCCAAATATAGTGTGCGAATAATACAATGCTGCAAAGCTACGATTCGATAGGGTGCTTCAGTGACTTCAAATTCTTGTGTAGATACTAAGGCAGAATACAGGCTTATTCAACGGTATTCGCTGCCGCTATGGGTAGAGGTTTTACATACTGCGCGGATTTCGCTGAGGTATTTAGTATGAAGTTTCGCGGCTAAATCGAAATACCGGATAGGCGGATACCCACTCGAGCTGCCGAAAAGTTTATACCTTCGTGAGCGAAACTCACTCGATATTCTACCCACATGGATAACAAACTGTGGTGTGAACAGTATAATAGGTAGTACTTGGTTATTGACCACCATGCTTTACAGCTGCGCCAAATAAGCCCAGTTGAGCAGTATGTCCAGTATGTCAGACCGCTAGTGTCTGACGCTGGTTTTCAACTGGACCTGAGTTGTGATGTAGTCACGGACGTAAACCAGTGGTATATGTTTGTATAGTGTAATCTGTTATTGTAGGTAGATACTTAAATTAGACATGTGTTGCTTAAAAAGATATTAAGACTACTCACACTTATTCAGCTCTATTCAGCTTATGCCCATAGAAAAGAAAGATATCGTATGGATACGCGTACGCATGCGGAAAGCTAACGGACGCGTACTCGTCTCCATACAAAATCGTTGTTTTCTATGGACATAAGCTGAATAGAGCTGAATATGTGTGGGTAGTCCCTATGAAAGGAAAAAAAATGTTAATAAATTTACATAAGTAGTAGGTATTATACGATTGTGTCTCAATTTATTTTGTGCTGTGACTCACTCAGATTCCAAACACACATACATACCATGTTTACCGACACAAACTGGACTAAGGTACCTACAGTGACATTATATATACGCATTTGCGTTTGACCATGTCTAGTTTCTGCTGCGCATCTATAAACCTATTATGATTATGATGTTGACGAAGTCTTTTTCTAAATATCTACTTAGGTATATAAATTGTGTTGATTAACCTTGCAGGCGGGCGGCGGCAGGTTATACCACACTTTGGATGCCGCATAGCGAAAGCTGCCCCCATAAAGCAGCCGTGTCATGCACGTGTCCGTGTAGTTAGTTGCTGTGAGCATTGCCTTCTTCCACACTCCCTTTTATTCGATATCTAAACCTAGCTTGTTGTGTACTGGGTTCTGGTACACCGAACACCGTATTTAATGTAAGACACTGCAATTGGATTAACAAATAAAATCTTTCAACTGATCGACGCAGTACTGTCGAAGATATCATTGCAGAAATGAATCTATCCATTCACAATACCCCTGATGCACCACCTACTTTCTGAAGCCCAATGGGCGTATCTTCTATTGACGTCGCACTTTCTAGTGGAGGCGTTCGTATTGATAGGTGGCGCGTTCTACCGGACACGTCGTGTAGTGATCATCGTTTAATCGTGTACGAGTTCACTACTAAAGTGGCGCGGGATTCTCAAGATAATACTGTTAGCTTTGGATATAAAACTAGAGGAGAAAACTGGGAGCTTTTCGGTAGGTAGGTACTCTTTTTGCTATGCATGCTCAAGACTTCACTCGTAACGAGCTGTCTGCACAAGAAAATGCGATCTGCGAAGAATGAGATCTTATCAGACACTTTTGCCTATTGCGCTGATTTCGCTTTTTGTCGTAAATCTGTCACAAGCACATTCCACATTCTTCATTTCATTCTTCATTGATTACTTAGCTGAACTTCGTAAATGTTTCCGTAGGGCGCGTAGAAAGGTTAATTCACAGAGTACATTATATATACGGGAATGGGTTAATTAAATACCAATATGAGATGTAACCTATCAGTATCAGGCGATATATAAGACACCGCCCTTAGGGTTGCCAGGGTTTGTTACAAAGCTGCTTTTGATAATTCTTCTATTTTTCTAAACTTCTACATATCTCACTAATAGTTTTCGTAACAACAGCCGCAAACAAAATTTTTAATACCACGATCATCTTGCGCCTCCCGCCAACTAAATTCAAAAACTGAATTTAAGAAAAAACGTCAAACATTGATAGCTCTATGACTATTGTTTATGGTCAAATCTAACGTAAAAACTTATTCCTACATATGACATGTCCATCCCTGGTTTCATGTCCAGTAATGGTTCAATTACAAAACTTTATTCGCAAAATAAAAACACGTACACTACAGTAAACACAATAGATGTTTTATTGTCATCAGAAAAGAAAAGAAAAAGATTTTATTTTTGTACACCAAACAGAACACACTTAAATTATCACAAAAATAAGAAACGAAAGTAATAAAAAACTAAAATCAAAAAAATGTCACGGCCATATACATTTACTGTCCCGGAAAGTGCTAATCAATGGGACTGAGTGCATGATTGGTTTTTTTTTATTGCCGACAGTAGCAGACGACCAAACAGCCGGTGGTAGATAAGTGGTAACTGTCGCTCATGGAAGACTCAGAGTCTCTGACATCAGATTATAATAACTATGTTTATTCGTCTGCAGCAAAATTTATTTTGATACTCGTCGATGTTGACATAGAGAAGATAGACTTATCTCAATATATACTTTTCTTTAGGATAATTACGAAATTATAAAGATTAAGATGCTTCTTCGACAGATGATCATAATTTTTATTTATAAATATTACTTTGGTGGCAAACAAAAACAATCATACGGCCCACCTGATGGTAAGTGATAACCGTAACCTATAGAGATGGACGTGTTTTCCAAGCATCACTGAATTAATAATGCTTATAAAACACAACCAAGCCGTTGCCGACCACGGAGAAGGAGGTGAGGAAGGAAAAGAAAAACGGAAGAGGACCGAGGGGGTATTTAGACTGCCGGCGCTCTCACTCACCGAGCAAAACACATTAGTATGAAAACTAATATTCTTACGTTGATCTTCTGTGAGATGAGATTATATAATGTGGCACTTAAAAATTTGCAAATTAGGCTGAGTTTCAGGTTGGTAGGTATTCAAATGAAAATCAACATAGCGGTCCGCAGCAGGTGTAGTTAGTACAAATTACTAAGGTAGGTACTACAGTCACAGAAGCCGAGTAAAAATTAATAGTAAACTAAGTAAGCAGGGCAATCGACTTTTGATAATACGCGCTAGTTTAAAATAATGTATGCTTTAATTCCTACATTAAATATATTTTATTAATTCTCATGCAATCATCAAAATGTCCTTGTAATTTTGTCAAAGTAGTACTTATAGATTCTGTAGATTTATTATTCGTAGGCGTAATGTCACAGCAAATGTACTACTTATCCATTCATTGAAAAATGTCTGAGTTATTCGTAGGTAATAAACTTAAATTCGGAGCCCCATGAAACAATGTCAATGGACAAACAAAAAACGATCAAATTAAAAAGTTCAATTGTTATTGGCGGCCATTGGTATTTAATGATTGTCATATTTATTGCTCCTCATGCATAACCTTTGATGCCGTCATAGTATTTAGCGGAGATCTCGTAATACAATACAAATATAAAATTATTGCGATACGTAATACCTATGGATAAGTAGGAACTCACTTAACACATTGTAGGTATAGATAATATGTAGGTACCTGTTAAAAAAGCCTTAACTGCAAGTTATATGTTTTACTTAAATATTTATTATTTAATAGGTAAGTACTTAAGTATGTAAGTAGATACTTATTTAAATCATTTTCTAACCATATTAAGGAAAGAAAACTAGAAACTAAGATGGCGTTCACCTCTATCCTCTATCTAAATAATCATACTGGAGGATCGAGGAAAGTAGGTAAATACCTAAACCTCAAGGCTAAGGGTGATTATGAGATAATAAATATGAATAATAATTTTTAAATACTTATTTAGAAATTGTAAGAAATGTCTTGTTATGTAGGTACAAAACATTAAGATATTATTATGTATATATTATAATACCAGTCATGAAAGTGGCTATCGTACATCCAACCAAGTGTTAAAGAATACCTGCCTACTTACTATGATAAAAAAAAACTTGAAAATTTGGAACTTATACGAGTATAAGTAGGTACATACTTACTTAAAAATATTTAAAAAAAACATTTTTTAAAAGTATTATTATAGCAGCCATTCTAGGGGATTCCGCCTTTTATCTTCTTTCGAGTCTATGGTACTATTACGTTCAGCCCAGTAAGTAGCTACGTACGCAGTACGGCAATGGCAACATTAGTGCCATTCTTGAGCTCATCCTCATTGCAATTGCATTGGTAGCTTGGACACTGTAATAATTGTGCCATAGTCTGGTCGTCACACGGATTCGGTATCGGACGGGTTACTTATTCCCCACTTGGCCAGATTATGTTTGCAACGATCAACCTGGGATCGCATTTATTTTACAACTTCACTTTTTTGTTCGCAGGTAAATCACCAGTAACAGAGGCGAATAAGGATATAATTCAAAGAATAATAGGAGCTTTCGGCAAATATCAATTGTGGCTATGTTTATTAATATTTTTGACAAAATTCCCAGTCGCCTTTCATCAAATGGCTATATTGTTCTTGGCTCCAAGAATATCCTACAGTTGCGAAGACTCAGGGAACAACACATGCCCATGTCCAGAGCCGACGTATGACACATCTATATTTACGAGCACAATCATAATGGAATGGGATTTGATATGCGACAGAAGGTGGTTGGCGAGCTTCACGCAAACATTGTTTCAATTAGGTGTGTTACTAGGCAGCGTCATCTTTGGAATCGCTTCTGACAGGTGATAAAGCTATTAACATTTTACATTAGACTATGATAAGTATGATAACTAAGTACTTACACAGGTTATTTAATTTTTCGCAACATGAAAAATATGCTTTTATGTTGCTGTCAATCCATGCATTGCTTTAAGAATTTATTAATTAGATATACTGAGCGTTTAGGGGAAACATTAGTCTATTGTACAGCATATATAGGTACCCACAAGATGCGAATTGTCATTTGGTTATGAGTAAACTCACTTTAGTTGTTGGAGATTCAAATTCAAAACATTTATTTGCTTGGGCATAATGTTGTGGGTAATTTATGAAATTCTTTATTATTTTTAGATTCGGGCGTAAGAATCCTCTTCTCGTGGCAGTTGTTATACAACTAGCTGCTGGAATAGGAGCAGCCTATGTGCTAGATTATTGGTCATTTACGTTTTTGCGATTCCTGATCGGTATGTCAGTTGGAGGCACAATGGTCACTGGGTTTGTAATCTTAGTGGAATTTGTCGGCACGCAGTACAGAGACGTAATGTCGGCTGCGTATCAAATACCGTTTAATTTGGGCCATATGATGTTACCATTGTTTGCCTATTTCTGCAGAGATTATTACAACTTCCAACTAGCGATATCAGCACCCGTTGTTATACTTTTAACATATTTCTTTCTGGTACCTGAAACGCCAAGATGGCTCATAGCAATGAAGAGAACAGACGAGGCCATTAAAGTTTTGGAACGAGTTGCTACAGTGTAAGTTTTTCTATTGAAATTAAGGCCTTTAGTAGGCTGACATCCCTTTGGTTATGATAGCAATCAAGTAAATATAAGTCAACTCATAGAATGCGCTTGTCTAATATATTACTGAACCTGAAATTCTAAGCTTAATACTCATACCGATGACAGTTTACTGGGATGATCGCCAGACTAGATCCTACCGTTATAATAAGCAATCAAAGCTAATTTTATAGTTACGATTTATTTTTTACAGAAATAAGCGTCCAACAGATACGATTAAAGGTGATGTCGACACATACCAAGCCTCCATAGAAAAGCACCAAGTTAAGAAAGGAAATTTATTTGATCTTTTCCGTACTCCAAATTTAAGAAAAAATATTATAGCCATGGCATTTAATTGGCTGACATGCAGTTACTGTTTCTACGGTGTATCGCAATACGTAGGACAACTAAGTGGAGACGTTTTCATCAACGTTGCGAGTAGTGCCAGCGTCACGTTAATAGGTACCTTAGCAGCAATACCTTTAATGAAAGTTATAGGAAGAAAAACTATTGTTATTGTATTTCACTTAATTTGCGCTGTTTGTTTGATCATATTAGCTGTTATTCCCGAGAGCGTAGGTTCAGTAATATGCGCAAGTATTGGTGTTGTTGCTAGTTTTATTGTATTTACTGTCGTTTACTTGTATTGTTCAGAATTATTTCCAACGGTCGTTCGTAATGCTGCTATTGGTATTTCATCAATGGCAGCCCGAATTGGCTCAATGATAGCTCCATTTGTAATTGATTTAAGAGATGTAGCGTTATGGATGCCTCCAATCGCTTTCGCTATATTACCGTTGATAGCAGCTTTTGTCACATTCCTTTTACCCGAAACTAAAGGTTGTGAACTCACTAACACTATAGAAGAAGGTGAACAGTTTGGTAAAAAGATAAAAATTGATAATAAGAAATAACTTACTTAAATACTTACGCAAATATTTTACGTGTTTATTATTGAAGCCGTAAGACGGACATTTGTACAGAAATTTATTTACATGAAGCAGTCAAACAAAATGATTTGAAAGACAAGATTAATTTTAAATAAAAATTTATTAAAAATATTTTTATAAATAATATTAAGTAATCTATTTTATAAGATACTTAATTGTAATACATTGATAGGTACGTCTACATATAACACCACTGTCCTCAGAAAAAAAGTGCTGAGTTTTGTTAAACACAATAGGTAGGTCCTTAAAAATTACCTATATACATATAAGTAGGCACTTTATTTATCTACCTCAATGGACTGTCAATAGAAAATAGATACCTACCTACTTTCAAGACCAACGGTAATGTAAATAAATAATAAAATATTGTGCATAGCTACTGTATAAACACAATATTTACTATCGAAATTGTATTTTTTATCAGTTCTACCTTAGGTTGCATTGTCTGCTCACGTTCATTACTATCACTTTAATGTTTCATGCATAGGTATTAATTATGGGCTCAAATGAAATGTTTTTATTTTATACAATATGATATTATTATTATGTTCATATAGGTGCTAAACTTTCTTACTTGTGTACCAACTTCCTACTTGAGCCCCAGGGCCGTATAACAGACTACCTACTACTTTAAAATGACATTACTTAGACGCGGCGTAGAAAAAAGACAAACATATTAGGTAGGTACTATCGAACCAAGTGAATCATGATCCACCCTATGCCCAGTTTGCCAATCTATCTAAATGCAAATAGGTCGAAATTCGTCTGAAGACAGATTTCCTTGACAACGAGCTTTTTATTATTCTAATAAACACTGAAGTTTTACTGAGTACACTGTTGTAATGTTAGTATTCAAAACATCCTAAGTGACAATACACGATAGATCTTACAAGTTTTACAGTTTTAAGCGAAATATCAGCAAGTGGGTCATGATTCAGCTGGTTCGATAGTACCTACTTTTCTATTCATAATACCTATTAGGACTTAATTATAGACTTTGCACTAATGATAATATTTTTAAATTTTTGGATTAGGTACTCAGTAGATATGTGCCGATTATGACAAAAACAACACCTGTACCGAACTAGTGAGACTTTGTAAGGCCTCTAAAGGCCTGCGCAGACGAGCTACTGTCCCCCGGGTAATTTTATGTCCATCGATATACTCGTAGATCTCTTATAAATTGTATCTATCGAATTACGCACCCGAAGAACTAAAAGCACCCGTACAAAACTACGGCGATTAATTATCCCCTAAATTACGGCGGACACCGGGAGACCGGACTGGACAAAAGTACGGGGAAGTCACCGAAAAAAATAGAACTAACGTAACTATAGGCGCTACAAGGTACAACGTACAGGATGGACTTCCTAGGGCCTAAGGCGCTCCCGACATTTAATCCGCTTATGCCACGGGGACAACAGTCCCTCGTTTGCGCAGGCCTTAGGACACGAGGTTGGGGTTCGAAATCGCACAACCAATATGACATGATCAAACTTATAGACGTAGGTACCTACTCGTAGCCCCTTTTGATCGAGTTACCTTAAACGCAAGATGCCAATGAAGGCGTTATACCTAAACATGAAATTTGCCTAAAAAGCTGTTTGCCCTAAATGAAAGATGCCGATGAAGCAGTATGCCTGAAATGTGAAATTGACTAAATAGCAGATTGCCTAATTTTAAATTACATATAAAGCAGTTTGCCTTAAACACAAGATGACTCAAAAGCAGTTAGCCTGAAATACAAGATGACTGAGAAGCAGTTTGCCTGAAGTACAAGATGACTGAGAAGCTGTAAATTTAATATGTGGATAGGCTGGTAATTATTGAAAATCAATAAAATGAAGAGAGTTACCGGACTATATGGCCTATTTCATTGTAAAATATAAGACCAAGCTCTATTTTTTCATTTGGCTCTCACAATAATTTTTGAAGAAAATTGACGAACGTCAAAGGGATAAATCACTGGTAACTTCTATCTTCGATTTTCAAAGTAAGCCCCCAGGAGTCATGTATGTGGTCCATGTAACAACTACAAAATGTTAAATATTATTTACATGTATATAATTTATAATCAGCTGTCCACAAAACGCTATCTCAGGTACACACGAAAACATTTAAAATTTTTTACAAATTTAGGCACTTTGCTTTGTATGCATTTAACCACTTAGGCATTTTGTTTTTGTAGACATTTAACTTCTTAGGCAATTTGATTTGTAGGCATTTAACTAATTAGGCAATGTGCTTTGTAGACATTGACTTTAAGCAATCTGCTATTAAGTCAATTTCACATTTCAGGCATACTGCTTCATCGGCATCTTTCATTTAGGGCAAACAGCTTTTTAGGCAAATTTCATGTTTAGGTATAACGCCTTCATTGGCATCTTGCGTTTAAGGTAACTCGATCAAAAGGGCTCGTAGCTACTTTAAAGTTAACTTTGGACCTTGCCTGGTGTGCATTACCCTAGCAGGAAAGTGTCTCCTAGAGTGATATGAGTAGCACGAATACTTAGTGCCTAAATTGCTGTAAATGTGCGTCGCATTAAAAAGTTTGTGCGTGTTGTTGTTTTGATATAATACGCAAAAAACGATTCCTGCTAGGGTAATGTTTTTCTAGCAGGAAAATTCTAAACGAATGATCGGAGAGAGAAAAGTTTTACTTCGCCAGAGAGCTTACATTTGTGCTTAAATGTGCGCCGAAAATATAATTTGTGCGTCTTTAGGTTTTCGAGATATTCCATTTCCTGCTGGAGTAATGTTTTGCAGAATCGCGTATCTCGAAAACCATTATATGTGCGACTGTAAAATAAACGCACATCGAGTAGCCCTTCGTTTGTGCCTATTTGTGCAAAATTAGATTTAAGAAAATATCTATTGTTTTTAAGAAATCGCGCTTTCTTAAAAAATCGAAAAATAATCGTAGCAAATAAATTATGAAACTTACAAGCTCACTGAAAACTGTATTCGTTCCTGCTTGACTCATAGAATAACCACAAAAAGTTTCAGAAGTGTAAGTACATGATCTATTGAATAATAATACTAAAAGTCAAAATGACGGAGGCAGAACTTTGACGTCAATATACAAGAAACTGGCTCAACCCAGAAGGTGTGGATTTATACCAAAAGCTGGTGCATTTATTCATTTAATATATTGCAAAGTTTCAGCTTGGAATGCTTTATATTTAAAAAGATATAAACAAAAATCAAAACTTGTAAACAATTCGGTCGGTTAACCTGCCGTTACACTTCTGAAACTTTTTGTGGTTATTCTATGAGTCAAGCAGGAACGAATACAGTTTTCAGTGAGCTTGTAAGTTTCATAATTTATTTGCTACGATTATTTTTCGATTTTTTAAGAAAGCGCGATTTCTTAAAAACTATAGATATTTTCTTAAATCTAATTTTGCACAAATAGGCACAAACGAAGGGCTACTCGATGTGCGTTTATTTTACAGTCGCACATATAATGGTTTTTGAGATACGCGATTCTGCAAAACATTACTCCAGCAGGAAGTGGAATATCTCGAAAACCTAAAGACGCACAAATTATATTTTCGGCGCACATTTAAGCACAAATGTAAGCTCTCTGGCAAAGTAAAACTTTTCTCTCTCCGATCATTCGTTTAGAATTTTCCTGCTAGAAAACATTACCCTAGCAGGAATCGTTTTTTGCGTATTATATCAAAACAACAACACGCACAAACTTTTTAATGCGACGCACATTTACAGCAACTTAGGCACTAAGTATTCGTGCTACTCATATCACTCTAGGAGACACTTTCCTGCTAGGGTAATGCACACCCTTGCCTGAGATACTGCCTGTGAGATATATACTTATATAAGTATCTACAGTGTATTTTATTTATGTAAGTATACCAAGTATAATAAGTATTGTATCAGATGGGGATTGGTTGAATGGATAGGTAGAATAGCAGATCAACATGAGGTAGATCACCAATGCAAAGTAACCTCGATTACCCAGTCATATTTCACTCAAGTAAGGCTTGCAAAACCGCACGTAGTCATAAAACCTAGTGTGCAATTAGAGATGTACACAACATTCGTATATTCGATTTCATTTCTACCTATCCACAAAACCTGTGTAAATAAAAAGTGTAATTATTAAGTCAACTTATTTGATAACTTCGAGCTTGGGTAGCAGATAACAGCAAGTTCGAGAACAAAATAATCAAATAACCAATTACTGCAACGTGACATTTTAAGTGGCCATATAGGTCTGTGTGCAGTGGTTTTTCTGTACAGGGAGACGTCTTTTCTCTTCTTCTTATAACTACAGAAAAGGCACGACTAAATGTAACTGGCGTTTTAGTATTTGGTTATTAAAATCCTAGTAGGCGTTTGACAATGATTTCGATAAAATGTTTTAGGAGACCGAGGAGGTTCCCTCGATAGCGATAGTTAGTACTATTATTTATTTTGTGACGCAGGCAGAAGGGTGACGCAGATAATACAAGACTTACTTTATATTGTTTTATTAAAAATAATCGAAGAATTACTTGGTAAATGTTTTATTGATGTTGTTTGACGAAGCAATCTCTCACAAATACAGTAACAAATATCATACATTTATTAAAATTTATCTACTCATTATTAAGCATGACACTATTAGTATAGGTAAGTAGGTACCTAATAATAAAATGTAGTTATTTATAATCTCCTGTTATTATAGGTACTGTATTGTAAGATTGTAAGTAACAAAGGCCTAAATCATAAATGAGTTTCCTCCCAATAAAACTCCAGAGTGATAGTGAAAGTCACGTACCTAGTAGGTAGGTACGTCTAGGTACTGCTGGACATTTACCTCTGAAATATGGTTACCCTACCTATGCGACAACAATACTTTCTCATTTATCTTCACGTAGGTAAACACTAGAGTTCCATTCTATCGCATGTAACAAAATCTCATGATGTTATGATAAGCTAAGATTTATATCTTTGACGTAAGTAATACAGAGTTAATCTTCATATCAAAGTATTTGGTGTTTTATAATACTTATAGCTTGGTGGTCAAGATAAGGTGAGGTACACCGTACACCGGTTCTGCAAAACTGCAAAACAGTGGTGTGATCTACGCTATCATTGTATCTTTATTGACTATCGGCTATCGCTTATTTACTTACAATAAAATTGTAGTAGGTAGGTACCTACTTTTTCCTGTTACATACCTACTTATTTTTCTTTAGCTATTGTTTTTCCTTAGATATAGTTATCTGTAACAGTATCAAGGTTGGATTTAATATTTTATGTTTATAAAACTAATGCTCTTTTATGATTTAAATAAGATCATGTGATAACTACCTTAGCACGGAAACGCACGTGACTAAAGGAATGCTAAATATTAAAACTATTTAGAGAAAGAGAGACTACTAGACTAAAGATAAAATGGATGGATTGGGTACGTGACTAATTACGAATAAAATAAAAGTGAATGTTCAGATCACAGTTGATGAGATAATAGAAAAGACATTGCGCCTTTTCGTAGTAACATGGCATTCGTTACTTTGGAATTACTGTACTTACAGATATTTTATTTATTTATTTAGTTAGTTCTACTTAGTAGGTAATAGTGCTAAATCGTTTTAAAAGCATAAAGAAACTGCGCGTTGAACGAGCCATCATTACAGAATCATAAAATATGATTGCTAACGAGAACTTTGTCAAATTCTGTAGCTACATTTTCGCGAACAATAAGGGCTTATCATTACAGCACAATCTAGTTTTAAAGTGACAGACGTGTTCGAGAGGGATAAACTAAAATAAAATATCTACTAACGTGCCCAGTGCAGTGCTGTGATGACCTTGCCATAATACACTTTCATCAATATAATGCTACGTAATCGGAATCCTGCTAATATTTTATATGCGAAAGCATGTGTGTATGTATGTATATGTATCTATGTGTGAGACTCTGTGTGTGTTTGTTAACACTCAGCGCCTATAGGTACGGCTGAACCGATTTCGATGAAAATTGGTATGTAGGTAGATCCGGTGCCGGAGACGGACAAAGGCTGTTTATCCCGAAAATCGGTCTGGTTCCCGAGAAATACAAAACATATTATACACGAAACCGTATGGCTCAGCTAGTGAATAATAAAGAAGGTAGGTGAAGTTGTCGACAATTCCGTGATTACCTACTGTCAGTCGATCTAATGTTTAACTTTATACAACACTTACAAGTCCCAAATATTATTTGGTAGGACATAACTACTTAAACGCTATTAGATACAACTTTGTCGGGCTGTAGATCATAGATGATAGCACGTTTTTATTACTTATAGCAGGTACCACGGTTACGGTTACTTACGGTAGTAGATCCACGCTGATTTCAGCATGAATGGGCCGGATCGTCCGGGGAAGTACTACTCTCTCATAGAAGATCGACTTAAGAGTAGTAGTATCCGTACCACTGCGTTTCGTTCGGTGAGTGAGAGCGCCGCAGGCCCGATTTCCCACCTTTCCTCTTTCCTCACCTCCCTCATTCCCTTCCCCTAACCCCATTCCCAGCCGCCATAGTGGAGGCCACCATACCAGCAGTTTAAGACGATGGCTTTGGTATAATGGCCGTCACTTCTGGATTCCAATGACTGCTTACCATCAGGCGGGGTGGAGTCACTTTGGTAGGCTATAATATAAAAAAAAAATACCAGAGAATTTCCCAAGAAAATATATCATTTATCCTGTCTAGGGAATACAGAACCTCACGATTTACGAAAAACAATAGCGCTAAACCTTTGCAGGAAGTGCATTATCTAAATAATACTAGGCAGATCAAGGCAGATACATATTATGTCGATGGATTATTTATCACAAGATATACTTCCCTACTATTACTTTAATGTGTCTTATAAATAATGTTTATTATTAGATAAGTATATCACGTGCACCATAATAAAATATGTTTTTATAAAACATGACAAGCGGCCGTTCTGCGCCATTCTGTTCAAGGTTTCTGATACATTATCATCAAACTCATTATCTCGTTTATATTACCGGCCTGTTTATTGTCCCACTGCAGGGCAAAGGGGTCTTCTCATAAAGAGAAGCCTTGAACATTAATTACCATGCTTGTTCAAGACAGATTAGCAATTTCAGACATTTTAGTCCAGGTTTCCTTACTATGTTTTCCTTCACGGAAATGTCCAAGATAAACTTAGAAAGTATATAATGATTTGAAAAATCACATTGGTACTTGTCCGGATTTGAACCTTTACCTTGTTTACGATAGGGTACATCATACACTGAGCCATTTCGGCTTTTATCTCTCTTTCTTATCTCGTTTATTTCTAAACAATATACAGGCCTATCATAGTACATTTAAGTCCTTGACAAAACTGTATTTCATTAGGTATATTTAACAACTGTTATTATTAGATAGTCTTCTGAGTTAGTAGATTTCAAAGAAAATGTCTTTCGCCAGGAGGAAAGAGGTCGTATTAAATAACATCACAAGTCAGTCACAAGATCATACCTAGATATTTAAAAATGGCCGTGACAAGATCTTCTACAACTTAGGTACTTTTCTAAACTCGCTTTTGGCCAAGTGGTACCATATTAAAAATCGATTACTTATTATCGTTGAAGGTAGTACGATTACGTATTATAGAATCTTATCGATTATCGTTGAAGGTAGTGGTAGCTACCATCACAGTAAACCCTAACACGGATGAAAACTAATATTATGTGCTTCGGTTAAAAGCAGAACAGACAGTAAGATAAAAGTAGTGAAATGTTACCTTAGTTTTTCTCAATTTAACGTTAGCAATGTCCTGCGGTGTGATAGTCAATCTGGGTCCAGCAATCCTGGGTGGCGCGGAACCACACCTCGGAATTGTATGTGACCGGACTGGCAGCTTCGACTGTGGCGGAGGTGGCGGCGGAGGGGGAGGAGGGGGTGGAGGCGGCGGCGGTGCACAACCACTAGACACGGCTTTATTCCTGTCAAAAGAGTAAGTTGATTATGTATGTTAGAATAATTATCTAAACTAGTAAAAAAGGATAAAAGGTTTTTTGTAGGTATATTAATTGTAATAGATGATCTCAAAAGCTACTTGGACCGATTCCAAAAATTCTTTCATCTATAGAAAGCTACTGTATTAGCCAGTAATATAGGTTCTTTATCCCGATATAAGATATAAGATAGGTACACCAATGTAATTACACCCGCGCGAAGCCGGGATGGGCCGCTAGTTACTAATACAATGGAACACTGAACTAAGAAAGTATCTAATTAGATTACACTAAGTCATTTTCAAATTTAGCGCAGCAGTCAGGAACTTCACAAGAACCATTCCGGAATTTGACGAATCTGCAGTCTAACACCTAAGCTTAGATAATATGAGCGTTCTCAAAGATAAATAAAAAATTCAATGTTTTGCTCTCAGAAAGTAGCTACCTACCTATCTGTCCTTGTGTAGAGCCGCGTAGTTAACGTCGGTTCTGTTGTATCATGATATCTACAGGGCGCACCGACTACTGAAGATTTGGACTTTGTAGCAAAGCCCCCTCCAGCAACCGCAATGAATTTTGATACAGAGACTGTCAGCTTAACCTATACCTACCTAAATTGTTTGTTGGTGAATGCTTATTACCTATGCTTTGCAGTGATAGAATAATAGGTAGTGTTACAAGTTTACCTGAGCTTACCCTCGAGTTCCTCTATTTTGTTCATCATTTTCTGCATCCCTTCTTTCAAACTTTTGTTTTCATCTGCGAGCTGCATTTGTCTCTTGTTCAATTGGTCTAGAATCATTCTCATATCTTTTATGTCGTCAAAGCATTCGCTCCTTGCTTTATGCACTAACGGGACTTGAAGTATATCGGTGTAGAGTCCAGTTATGGATTGGTAACCCTGAAGAAGGAAAAAGACCTAAACTAAATAAGTTTATTTTATCTGGTCTATGAACTACCACCAGATTAGATAGTTGAATAGGTAAGCGTGCTCTGTGGCTGTCTGTTGCTTAATACAAATACAAATAGGGTCTTAAAACTTTGGATTTGATAGCAGGAGAGTCTTTCTTTTAGCCGCTCGCATCACCGATTTAACTGTAGAATTATATTCATATATGAATGCCCATTCAGAAACTACTAACTTTAACCGTCCTGTCTACTTGTAACGACCGTCTCATCTCTGAAGGTTTCACAAAACGCCCTTAGCATTTATATCTACAACAAAAAATAAATGATTTACCTTTCTGCCAATCCAAGCGCACAGGTCCACAATCCTCCAAGGTTTAAACCTGCTGTTACGCCAGTGATTCCTCTCCTTTCGCGGCGTTCCTCCTGACAACACAAACCACTCCATTTCACTTAACTGTCCTGTATCCAACGCACACTCAATCTCCAACTCAACTTTAATATTATTGTGTGATACAGCACTCATAATCGAAACAAATTTGTTGACTGTATAGTTGCCTACAAAGACTACATGGACAGTTGTCTACAAAATACAAACAAACGCGGGCTTTTACTAATCGAACAAGTTAGCTTGTCTAATTTGTGCTTTTATTAACTCTTTGAAACCTGTCCCGACAACCGTTAAAGTCTGACTCGAATGTGGCGCTTCGATGATGTCATTACTATATTAGCAGCTGACTAAAGACGATGAGATGTTTGGAATAAAAAGAGTTATCTTATACGATAATAAGTTCAAGTTGGTAAACTAACCCCCAGGCGAACGTAATCAATGTGCTTATGCTTATGTAAACATTCGTGCGTAGGTGGCTTATTTTAGATCAGACTGCTGATCAGATGCATTCACTTTTACATCACACTCAATAAGATTGCCTAAAATTATTGCATTTTATTTATCATTTAAAATAGAAGAAATATAAATAATTAGAAGTCTTTACAGTGCCACGACAATAAGCAATGTAGATTATTAGCTAGAAATCGTAATAGGAATTGCTAAGTCGTTTTTTTAATGCCAATGGTAGCAGACCGGTAGGTAAGTGGCCCATTAGAAAGAGGGTAACCACCGCTTACAAATCCTTATAAAGCCTAAAAACGTAAATTGCTGTACCTACATCTATACTAGGTACTAAATAAAGCGGAAGAGTTTCTTTGTTTGTTTGAACGCACTAATCTCTGGAACTACCAGCCGGATTAAAAAAGTCTTTTTCGTACTGTACTCGTTATAACCTTCCTCGAGAACTGTACATATAACATCACTCTACTGGCGACGGGAGCAGAGCAGCAAGCAAACGCGGGTGAAACCGCGCCACGAAAAGCTAGTAAAACATAAAATACAATCCGTACCGCCAACATTAGAAGCATTAGAAAGAAGCCCCTACCTAATCAGGACAAAACACAACACTAAGTACCTCGAAAGTGTTGATATAACTACCGCTAGTAGGCGCTGGGCAAATCTATGTAAAATGAATAGAAAATTTTCTATATTAATAAGAATGAATTCAAAATTTCTTACCTGGTGTTGGACTCTCCAAATAGCTATGTTTATTAATACTCGAGGATCTCCGTGACCGTTGAAGAGCGTCCATGTACAAATTGGAATTAGTCTTTAGACGTCTTTTTCGTATCTTATACGACACATTGCTGTTAATAGATTTAAAAGATACTTCCGAATTACTGGACAACTGCTTAGAGTCCGTCAAGTCAGACGTGCTAGATGAGCACGAGTCACATTTTGTCTTTTTGGATGGTCGCAGTTCCTTATGTTCGGAGTCATTTGAGTCACATCTAAAGCGCTTCTTTGATGATTGCTCAAGAATATCATTGTAAGTAGAGTCATGACCATTCAAGTCTTTGTTTATGGAAAGACTCACGTCAATTAAACTGCAGTTACCTGGCAGACTCACATAAGGTTCTGTTTGAGTAGAACAGTCCATTGTAGTTCCAAGTCCAGGATCAGCATCGTCGGACTCGTCAGTTACCATTATGCTCATAAACGGCGGTGTCTTGTTACAATCTTTTTGTTCAATGTTATGAATTAAGCGATAACTAAGATCCCATGATGTATTTAACGTGTCTTGTACAGAGCTCTTTCGAATAACTTCGGGTGAATTATTACACAATTCTCTTCCTTCAGATTTATCTATGACAGCTATCATTGTTTTTTCTTCACTTTCAAACGGCATTTTATTATCACAGTACATATGTCAGCATTTATAAAACTCCTTTAGGTTAAAACTTCCTTTGCGCTTAATCTACAGATATTTATAACATTCAAAGACTATTTAAATATTTTCATAAACTACCCTCATTTTTTATTGTCGCATTTACACCTACCTACATATCTACTAAAATAGTTATAGGTAGGTACCATACCGTCACATTTAACGCAACACAAGGCGTCATTAACGTATTGAGATAGGCATTTATTTTAAAAACGGTAGGACTTATCCCATAAATATTATAAAAAAATCATATTATTATAATCTATCTATATTAATATATAAACCGGAAGAGTTTTTTCATTTCTTTGAACGCGTTAATTTTTGGAAATACCAGTAAGCTTTGCGTTTGATAGCCCAGTTCTCGAGAAAGGTTATAGACTAAGACCAAGCTCGGAGCGACGGTAGCGGAGCAGTAACCAAAAATGTAACTTAACGCAGATGAAACTTCGCTGCGAAAGGCTAGTACCTACCTACTAATACATAAAGCGGAAGAGTTTGTTTGTTTGAACGAACTAATCTCTAGAACTAAATGTAACATATCGCGGGTTAAAGCGCGCTGCGGGAATCTAGTGGTTATTACATAATATAAAACGTTTTCATGCATAAAGAAATGAGTCGCGAAGGATCCCTGTTATCGTAGTTAATCAATATGGAATATTTACATTCATTACTTACATGAGAGAAAACTTGGCGACTCGAACAATCTTCTTTTCTCGTGTCATGTCCTTCTGACAAAACTGATTTCCGTACCTACGCTCTTCCTTCTTTATTCAATCTGTTTTACTTTGAAACACGCTCCCTCTCAAGGCACGGGTACGGGCAGTCCTCTTCGAAAGTTTGGCAGAATCTTCACATCATTAACTTATATATATATTAAGTAGCTATATGTATTTCTATATTTATCTAATAAAGTGTGTACTGAGTATACATGTATAGTGTACTAGTCATATCATGTAGTGTATGTACCTACATTTTATTTAGGTACCTATGTATTTTTTTATTGTACCTACTTAGTAAGTAATACTTTGTTTAGTTGTGTAGTTAAATGTAGGTACTACAGTCATCTCTGCGTCACCCGACGGTTGGCTGGTAGAAAATGCCATTAAGCCCTCTCATGTACACAATCAGTGCATAAAGTTACAAATAAACATATAAATCGAAGCAGTAAACCACAGAATACATTTATTATACGGATATGCATTAGTCATGATCACTATCCACCGTATTACACAGCCCAAATCTGCCCACAGCTGGATAAAGGCCTCTCTTCGTTTGTGCCAAACATTTTTTTAATTCAATCTATTCCATCCCACAGTTGGGCAAAGGTCTCCTCCATAGTCCATAGTGCTCCACAGCTGTCTACTGGTCCATTTCAAACATTAGGTATATTATTCGAGTTTTAAAATTGAGTAATCTACTCGCATTATACCGATTTTTCGGTATATCTACCGATATGGAGTCTTCTACCGTAATACGGAAATTTTCACGATTTCAGAGAATACCTACAAAGAAACATTTCCTATTGGCATAGAACTATTTTGAGATAATGTTAGTTTTCTAAAATGTGGCTATGATAGTCAAATGTTTCCATTGTTGTCTACATTTGTCTTTACCATTTAATTAATCACTGCGCCATTCTCCAGCTAATGTTAAGCGTAATATATGTATACTATACGCGAGAATATGTCTTATTCTCGCATATTAATCTTATGAAAACGAAACAGCTACAGCTCAGTAAAGACGCTCACTGTTATGATTTTATTTAGATCTTATTAGTTCAAAGATGAAAGCGGTTATGGCCAAGGAATATTCGTATGATCCTAAGGATAGCAAAAATAGATTTAACATTATTTATATCTTTAGAAATACACTAATTTAAGTTTCGTTAAGATATCGTATTAATATTCTATTGAACTGCACAATACTTTGTGTAGGTACATTATAAAATAAGAATTGAAATTAAAAAAAATATTAAATGAAATTGAATGTATTTTTTTTTTTAATATTATAGCCTACCAAAGTCAAAGTCAAAGTCAAAGTCAAAGCATTTATTTCATTTAGATCATAAAGTATGTTGCTTATGAAAAGTCAACATTACATTTTGTCAGCCAATTGACCTACAGCCAGTTCGCTGACGAGGTAGAGCTGTGAGAAGAACTAGCAAGAAACTCACGCCACTCTTTTCAATCGCCAGATAATTACAGTTATTTGAATGAGTTACAATTTAAACACTCAACGCAACCAAAGAACCATACAAAGTAATTATTACAAATTAACTAATTAATATAATACTAAGATTAAAGAAAAAAAACGAGGATTTCAATTATTTAGTTTCAACTAGTATGGTAATTTGACTACGTATTTTAATTAAACTGGTAAATGCACCCCCTGGTCACATTGAACGACAAGGTAATACTGGATTGAATATTAAATGTAAGCCATGCCAAGATTGACCAGTCATCCCAAGTAGCACCCGTTCACGAGCATGACGCGCGGGCCAGCCATCATCACCCTCGCCATATTAGAGGGAAGGTGATGACCCGGCCAATACGACACCACAAGCAATGACATTTTAGTGAGCATGACAATGCAGGGCATGGGTGGTAAAAGAACCCAAATAAAATGTATTATGCCTTACGAACTCGTAATGATCATGATATGCATCCACTTCACATTAAACTTTTACTACAATAGTATAATCAAGGTGACCCCACTCCGCCTGAGCAGTCAGTGGAATCCAGAAGTGGCGGCCACTGTACCAAAAGCCATCGTCTTAACCTGCTGGTATGGTGGCCTCCACTATGGCGGCTGGGAATGGGAATAGGGGAAGGGAATGAGGGAGGTGAGGTAAGAGGAAAGGGGGAAATTAGGCCTCCGGCGCTCTCACTCACCGAACGAAACGCAGTAGTACGGATACTACTACTCATAAGTCGATCTTCTATGAGAGGCTAGTACTTCCCCGGACGATCCGGCCTGTCCTTCCACTCCGACCAACTGAACGGACCAACTGGTTGTGCAGAATGGAACCCAAAAAAGGGTTTTATTCCAATCTTATCAACTAGTTGATCATTTATTTTATTTAGAGAAGTATTATTCCAATGGGACCAACTGAACCAACCAATTGAAACGGACCAACTATTTTCTTTCTCAACGATACAACTTTTTAGTTAGTCTGATGGGAATATTTTGTTAATGCAAATTTGTCACCATCCACACAACTTTGGTATTAAACCTTTATAATGAAATTTTATTTTAAACTAATATAATTATATCATTCGCGATGATGCCATGAGACAGACCATGATACAATGTTTATCTGATGAGATCTCAATAGGACACGCCCTAGAAAAATTGAGATAAAAAAATAGTTAAGTGTATTTTTTTTTTTTTTTTTATTTATTTATTAAAACAATATAATACAAAGGTGATAGTGACATACCACACAAACCATCGAGGGTTTAACAGTGATATGTTAGCCACAACATCTCGGTACATTAAACTTAAATACTACATTTTCAAGACTAAAAACTTAATAAATATTTTTTAAACTTGTTTTTACAATTTTGTGCATTCATGCCATCACAGACTTCTACGGGAAGACTATTCATGATGCAAGGCAGCATGTATTCCCACGTCCGCATCCCGTACACATTTTTAAACTTACCCTTCTTATAGACTGGTAAGTACGATAAACTACGTAATGATTTGGATCTAGCGTTTTTTTCTACTTTTTTAATGTTATCATATTCCTCGCTCAGCACACTCACTCGCACCTTATCGAATACACTTAACAGTTTGCAGTGATTAAATAGACCATGTTCATCATCTTTAAATTTTAATTTTATTTTATTGGGCACTATTGTTTTTAAAATGGATAACTGTAACTTATAAATATTCTGTAGATAGGTTTTGTACGTGCGCCCGTAGGTACTTAGACCATAACCAATCACGGAGTCTGCTAATGCTAAATACATTGTTCTAAGAGTTTTATAAGGTAGCTTGTTTCTGAGTATATATAATTTTGACAAGACGGATCTCAGTTTGCCACATACATGATCGATATGGGGTCCCCAGTGGAACTTATTGTCTATAATTAGACCCAGGTATGTATGCTCAGAAACTGTTTGTAAAGTTAGACAACTACATGAATTTACCGATTGGTGAAGGCACAGGTGTTCATGGCCAACAATGGCTGGCACACAGGGCGATGTGAGGAGCGGCGAATGAATGTGCATTAACTTTGTTTTTTTAGAGTTAATGACAAGACCTACATCGTGAGCCCACTTACACAGCAGATCAAAATTACCTTGCATGATCCTCTGGGCCTTAAGTAGGTCTTTATGCGCCACAACTAAACATGTATCATCAGCAAACTGGTATACAGAACCCTCGGAGAATATATTACACATATCGTTTACATAAAGTAAGTATTCAGTCGGGCCAAGAATTGAACCTTGAGCCGTGCCGTTTTCAGTAGAAATCATGTTACTCAAAGAGCCAGCTATACTCACAGCCGTGTATCGATTTTTATGATAATTTTTAAACCAATTTAACAACGGGCCCCGTATACCATTTTGCTGTAATTTCATAAATAGTGTATTGTAATTTAAAATATCAAATGCTTTGCTGAAATCAATGAAGACAACAAGCACGTGTTCCCGGTTATCCAGGTGCCTGTTGACTTCATTGCTAAAGTTCAGTAAAAGTTGCGATGTATTTTTATTTTTTTGAAAACCGTATTGTCTGTCATTAATTATGCAATTGGTTGTCAAAAATTTATTAATTTCCTGGCCTATATATCTCTCAATTATTTTATCAATACAAGATAATATGGTGATTGGTCTGTAGTTATTTACGTCTGTGTGCGAACCATTTTTATAAATAGGCCTAATCAATCCGATTTTCAACTGGTCAGGATATGCGGATGTGGCAATGCATCTGTTTAACAAGTGTGTAATAACAGGGGTGATATACTTAGCGATACATTTGATATCTTTGAATCTTATGTTGTCAAAACCTGGGCATTTTTTAACATTCATATTTTTTATTATAGACAGGATAACATCATTTGTAACTGGTTGCAGCCTCATAGATAAATTACATTTTTGTACATAGGTTTCGTCATTTAATATTGGTATGTTACAATTAATACATGTATTATTAACATTATTTCTGAACTCAGTGGCAAATTTGTTTGAAAGGACACCTGGCACTAATCTAAAGTATTTTATAATAATATCGTCAATAGATTTAGTTACTTTACCACATAAATTATTAATGATTGCCCACACTTTTTTTGAATTCTGAAAGTTTGTTTGGATCTGTTTCAAAAAATAATTATTTTTTACGTTATTAATGTGTTTATTAGTTTTATTTCTATATTTATTATATAATAATCTATTTTGCATATTACTTTGGTCCTTAATCCATATATCAAGTAGCATATCACGTTTTTTACACATATATATTATTCTATCACTTTTCCATAAACATGTCTGTCTTTTACTTTGTTTTATTTGTACATTATATTTGCATTTATCATATACGAAAGAATAATTATCTAATACAAAACGCAATATATCGTCTGGGTTGTCATAATCTAAAGCTAAACTCCAATTGATTTTACACAGTTCGTTACAAATTTTAATGTTATCAAGTTTTGTCACAGTTTTATAAAGACTTGTTTTGTTTACGTAGGTATTATCGACTAATGCGCAACCGGTTATGAAGTGGTCGGCCAGCGCATTGTTTATAACAGCTGTGTGCACGTCGCGGCAGTCGACACTACGTATAAATATATGGTCTATACATGATTTTGTAATGCGATCGCCTTTCTTATCTATCCTAGTAAACTGGTTAATTCCGATTTCTAGACCCAATTCACAGAGTGAATTAGTATATAAATTAGTTATAGACGAATGTTGTTTTAAATCAATGTTTATGTCACCTATTAGTACGAAGTTATATTTATTTGGATACTGTTTTATGAGAGACACTAACTCATCTATGAATTGAGCCCTATCTAAGTTAGGTGGTCTATACAAAGCACACAAACCTGTTATAGAACCATAGTTCGTTTTCAATTCACCTATTATGCACTCAAAATTCCGTGTACTCGCTGGTTTTCTTATGAAGCAAACACTTTTATGAGTATAAACAATAACTCCTCCTCCTTTCTTGTTGTTACGTAACTGACTATGCATATCATAATCCATGAGTTCGAATAACGATTTGCTTCCCTCAGAGATATTTGCTTCGGTGATAATGATTATGTGAATAATTTTCGGGCAAGTTGTAATAATGTATTCCAATTGTGAAAAATTTTTTAACATTGACCTTATGTTGACATGTAACATAATTGTTGAGTTGTATAGTGGTACATCGTTTGTAAACTCATTCCAGTTATAGTAATTATTTTCAAGTATGTTATCGTATGTACTATCCATTTTTATTGTAATAAAGACTTATATAAGTATAGAAAATTAAACAAATGCCACGATCTTTAGCCCAATGTACCATTGTTGTTTTTAAACGTATCTATCATTGGATTAAAATAAAAGTAGACAACTAACACAGTCGTTTTATTCAATCAAGCATACTTCGTTTCTGTCCATAAACCAATAGGTTATTGAGTAGATATTGATTTATTCCCCTAAGATACACTTTCCCGGTACATTTCTTTAGGTTTGATACTAAGTTGTTTAGATGGGAACAAATTTGAATTAATAAAATATTCCTATCGGACCAACAAAAAAGTTGTACCGATAAGAAAAACAAATAGGTGATCCGTTTTAAGTTGTGTGGATGGGGATAAATTTGAATTAAAAAAATATTCTTATCAGACCAACTACAAAGTTGTGTCGTTGAGAAAGAAAAATAGTTGATCTTTTTCAGTTGGTCAGTTTAGTTGGTCAGAGTGGAAAGACAGGATCCGGCCCATTCATGCTGAAATCAGCGTGGATCTACTACTTGTTTGTTGTGTTGTATTGTTTTTTTATCATATACCGATTTTGAATGCGAGTCTACTGATATTTGGGGGCAGCTCTACCGATTAAGCATTTTGACGTTCGAGACCACTTGGCTAAATTATGTGGACTGAGACCGAGGCGACAGACTAGTTAAGTACTATTTGAATCAAATAAATGGTGTTGTGTTACCCTTCAGTTTGAGTTTCACGAATCGAGTCCACGTCTCGGTTCAATCGGTTCTTTGTTCAACCAATCCCTAGGAAAAAAAAAAACATCAATGCGATGCGAATGATGTCAACTTGTTTTCTAAATCTCAAGTAACCCATTTCTGAAAGGCTGATCAACTAAAAATTAACTAATCATCGATCTGTTATATCATAAGTGAAATACCATTTGGGTTCGTAAAAGCATTAATAGGTAAGTAATTAGTTTAATTTAATCTAATTAGTAGCTAATTAGATAGAATAAAACTAATTACTTATCCATGCTTTTAGGTAAGTACTTTACATGAGATTTAGCAGGTGGTTAGTTAATTTTTCGTTTATCAGCCTTTTAGAAAATACTTAGAGCATTAAACCAACCGGAGAGGCCACTGACAGGCGTACCCCTCTGCCAAAGGTACCAGCCCACCGGTCATACCCGTTATATAAAACTAGTTGACGCGCGTTCCGCATCATAAGTCACCTATCAGTGCATGCGTAATAGCGTCTCAATAGAAATGCCGAATTGCAGTGTATTTTGGTGTAAAAAGCGTTCAGCGACATCAAGTCTACAAAAGGATAATATTACATTCCACTTGTAAGTATTATTTTGTTCTAATATTATTAAATAAGGCATTAAATTAGCAATTTAACCAAATAAAATCCTAATCAACAAGTGTTGCCAGGCTTATCATCAATACTCCAATCTGGGGTAATATTTTAAGTTGAATTAACATAAAAACTAACCTTTCCTTTTTTATATCTCGCCTTGTTGACATATCTAATAAGTTTCATTTTGGATGTACATTATTGTGTCACCGTTCCCATATTTATTTATTTTTAATTAAAACTAATGTTTTTTTTACCAAGTAATGCACAAAATAATATTAAATGAACAAGTAAAATGAGATTATAAATCCAAATATACAAGATTAGTGCACTTTATTCGGAAAGATAACTGCTCATTTCTTACAAAAATAAGCGTATTTATTTTTAAGAAACTGGTCACACTTTAACATAATTAGAGATGAGACAGTTTAATCACAAATATCGATATTGGTTTTCCAGTATTAAATTAATTTTTTTTTGTTTGTTTTAGATTTTCAAAAGAAGCAGCGCCTCGAGTCGCTTGGGTCCAATATTGTAGGAACCATATAAGTGGGTTCCTAAGCGTACAAGTATCTGACTAACAGCTTAAAAGACAAAGCCTTCTGTGCTGCCAGCACTGCTACCTCCTCCCTACCCCCCAAGCGGCGGAGAGCTCAGTTTTTAGCAAGTAAACTCGCTGTGCGCTACCTCCTCTTATTGCATTACCTAGGATTAGTTAAACTAGATTTATAAGGTTAATTTAAATTGCACAGTTTTTCAGTATTTTATTATACCTACTTAAATAAAGACTTTCTGAAATATATTCTGTTGTTTTTTTGTTATCTGAACAGATAAAATATCTCTCTAATAAAAATCTACTCATACATTCTCATGTCAGTGTCTTGTTACTATGTAATCAGAACAAAATCCTCCAATTACAAGCTCTGCTTAGTTGGAACGAAATTTAATAGCAACAGACAATTAATTCAAAGTATTATTTGGTTTGAATATACATACATACTTAGGAATAATACACGTAAAATTGACACGTAATAATTAATTACAATCTTTAATCCACACTAGAACAAATTTCAACAGGTGGTGGTTATTGAACATACATCCTTGTGCGCAGTAGTAAAATAAAAAAAAAGAGTGGGTACCCATGTACGCACGTAAGAAGTTATACTTCTTTGGCATAACAATCCAAAAATACCAAATAATAATACAACGCATACATACATAAATATTTGAATTGATATAAACGCCAATATATTTATTATTTATTCACACAGATTATTTGTACTGATACGACACACAAAGATCCGCAACTAACTTCAGTGTGTAAAAGGTTCGCAACTAACTTCAGGGTGTTGCTTTTTTCTGTCGGTGTGCGCGCGCATCGTAAAAATTCATTCTCATCATTTTTCCCAATCGCGCCAAAAAAAGTATAACTTCAAAAAAAAACGGCTAAATGCCAGTAGGACTCGCGCGCCGTGGGTTCCGTACTATCAGGGATCGGAAGTATTGAATAAACATTAGTAAACATAGTAGGAGATCCCGACCGCATAACCAGATTTGTTTGTCGAACAATGTTTAACAAATAAATTTAGCCCGACCGTATGACGGGACGGGCTTTTTTGATAATAATTACAAAAAAGTGTGCTAGTTAGAAACACTGTTTTATTCTTCCTGTAATATTGACATAAACATGAATTAACAGAATTACTTCTAGTTAATTCATGTTTATGAACTATTTACTTTACTTTCATCTATTTCAAAGTGCTTAAATAAAAAAAAAACCTTAAAATTATAATAGATTATTATTACCTAAAAAAAACTGTTCTATATAATATAAGATAATGCTCATTTTAATAAGCATACATAATCATGAAAATAATTAAATCTTTCGCGTACTTATATGAAATCCTAAACATCGATACTAAATATCGACAGAGTCAAGCTCTAACTGTTTTACGCTAAGGAAGCGTAAACTGATAGATGTCCCTGTGTGTGAATGTGATTGTGTGTGTTTAGTTTAAGCTAGTGTGTAATAATTTTATTGTGTGCGTGTATAACGACGCGATTTAAAAATGCATTAGTAGTTAACATTGTAATTAGTGTGCGTTGCTCGCGTTACCCCGTCCCCCGCCGAAAGTGGCAGACTTTTGCGCAAGGGAAATAGAGCGCGTGTCCACTCCTGTTGGTTTAATGCTCTAAGAAAAAATATATCGATATTGGCGCGCAGCGACATCAATATATCGAAATCGGCGCATAGACATCGATAAATATCTATATTTTTAGGTGTCGATATATCGTACATCCCTAATCTATAGAAATAACTTGTTTTTATAAAAATAATGTGTGCCTTTATTGTAAACGTTGTAAACAATGCAGTTGGTCTAATTTATGTTAAACAGTACTATTAATTTATTGATAACTTTAAATTTAGCAAACTTAAATAAGGTAACAAAAATGCGCCATGCGTGTAAGAAGAAAATTTTGTATTGCGGTATTGGTGTGATAACAATAATGATACTTCTGCACCCTGATATGAATGCTCGTCGGACTTACGAATTTATAGAAAAAGACGACATCCTAAATAGTCTTATTGAAGAAACGGCTGTAAACTTTTCAAGTAGTATACTAATAGATTGTGATTATGAAGACATTATAAATGACGAAACCACTCTGTCCATTAGTATAGTTGACGAAGATCTGGTAGAGAGCCACAAGATTAAAGAAGGAGGTGAATATGCTCCGTCTGACTGCAAGCCAAAGTATAGTACTGCCATTATTGTACCTTATCGGTGAGTATTGATAAATTTATAATAAGTTATTTAAAATAAAACAAATTGCTGTGTGCTCCAGACTAGGAAATGTAACCACTACATTAACACATTAAGCTTAAGGCCTATCTCCAGCAGTGGACTGTGATATGCTGATTGATAGATTGAGATATTT
Organism: Parascotia fuliginaria; assembly: GCA_963082885.1. Lineage (NCBI taxonomy): Eukaryota > Metazoa > Arthropoda > Insecta > Lepidoptera > Erebidae > Parascotia > Parascotia fuliginaria. The sequence continues at coordinate 10,447,343 of OY720186.1, forward strand.
TGTTGTTTTAACTTGCTTAGCTTATTACTTGATAAAACATAGAAGTGCATAAATATAAGAGTTAGTATAAAATTTCAGAAAGTAGGTAGGTAACTTTTGCAGTTATTAATCAATTCCATGGACACAACAAAATAAGAATATAATATTTGTTAATTAAGGATATAAGTGGTTCCTATCTGTGTGCTAAGTTTCTTGTGTGCATTTTCCCTACAATTATAAATGCGAAAGATGGATGAGTAATACAAAACATATCTACATGTGCGGGTGAAGCCATTTATTTTTAACTAATTATGCAACTTTATATTTGCTATGCTGGCTTTACATCAGTACTAGTAAAATTAAACTCTATTTAAATTACAGAGATAAAGCAGAGATATTACGAAGTTTTCTAGTATACATGCACACATTCTTTCATCATCAACATATACATTACCGCATTTTTGTGGTAGAACAAGTGGACTCTGAGCCCTTCAATCGTGCTAAACTGATGAACATAGGTGCTGTTGCCGCTATGAAAGCCGGGTACCCTTGTTTGGTTCTCCATGATGTAGACTTAATACCACTGAGACCAGGTAATTTGTATGCTTGTACGGAACGTCCCAGACATATGTCATCTAGCATCAATAAATTTAGGTATGTATTGTTAATGTCAGAAGAATGTATGTTTTTAATGATTCCTTTTTGTTGCATAACATCAGAATCAAATCACCACCATAAAACTAGCGATTATGCATTGATCTTTATGTGCATAAGAGTAAACCTTTGCTTTGAATTCTGCCATTTTTAGATTTTTTGCATTAAACATCCTGCTTTTTGTAAATAATCTATTCAGCCTGCTCCTAATAAACCAGGGCATGCTGACCATTGGAATAGAATCTTTTGTATAAGATCTTTGTTATGATCTTTGTTATAATCCAGGCTTCCTCACAATGTGGCATTTTCTCTCTGCATCAGCAATGCCCAGCATTAAAGCAAAAAGCTTGATAAGCAATTTAATAATATAATAATATAATATGTGGACACTATCACACATCGTCATCTAGTCCCAAGCTAAGCAGAGCTTGTGTTATGGGTACTAGATAATTGAAATATAATACATATACGTACTTTTTTTTTTTTGTAAATACATACATAGAATACATAGAAAACACCCAAACTGAAGACAAATACAAATGTTCATCACACAAATATTTGCCTTCCGTGGGAATCGAACCCACGACACCCGGCGTCGCAGTCAGTTTCACTAACCACTAGACCAACCGTGCAGTCAAATTTGATGAAATTTGACTGTAAAAAGACATCTAAAACACATTTCTGTATATAAACCATGCTTTTCTACCAAGAAGTTTGTTTAATAGAACTTCCATAACATAACATGGCTTTTTGTTATTTTTTGTTATAGTTCCATAGATGAATTTTTGTTAAGAGCACGACACTTAAGTAGTTTGCAAGTTCCTGCAAGTTGGCCTCAACCAGGTAGGTCTTTCTTCTTTGGTTAATAGAGTCTAGGATACTAAGAAAATTAAGCAGTTAAAATTTTCAGTGATGACTGGTATTGTCTCAATTCTTCTTCTTCTTTCGTCTGTCTTCAATTCATTTTTTTTTTTTATATGTAGCCTACTAAAGTGACTCCACACCGTCTGATGGTAAGCAGTCAGTGGAATCCAGAAGTGGCGGCCACTATACCAAAAGCCATCGTTTTAAACTGCTGGTATGGTGGCCTCCACTATGGCGGCTGGGAATGGGGTTAGGGGAAGGGAATGAGGGAGGTGAGGAAAGGGGGGAAAATTGGGCCGCTCTCACTCACCGAACGAAACGCAGTAGTACGGATACTACTACTCTTAAGTCATACACATATTTGTGTCAAATGAAACGATTCCCAAGGGTCTTATCAATAAGGGTAGTAGCTAGACAACCAAATTTCACTGCTAGACCACATACCTATCCAAAAATGTGGTAATAGTATGCCTGGACCTACATTTATTTAAAAATATTAATTTTCAGATTTGTCCTACCATATCTGAAACTGTTTGGCGGTGCAATAGCAATAGCTTCGAAACAGTACAAACAAATAAATGGTATGAGCAATAAATTCTTTGGTTGGGGTGGAGAGGATGACGATTTATATTCCAGACTGGAGACTCACAAGCTTAAATTGTGTAGATTTGAACCGGCTACAAGTCGGTACCATATGTTTACTTACAAACAAGAAGACAAGGCGTAAGTTTCAAATTTCAATCTGTATAACATTATAAATTAATAATGTTATACAGATTGAAATTTAACAATTACCGTGGTAGTTCAGTGGTACTGTGTACGGACTACTACGCAGAGGTCTGGACTTCGACCGCCGAGTGTGGTAAAATATTGGGTATTGTTTCGAGAAATTCTCAGTGGTTACTTTGGAATTGTGCGTAAATGACGACAGGCTGACCTCCTGTTGCATGGGAGTTATCATAACTGCGAAACTTTGGGTGTTATACACCTACCCATACTACCCTTCGGGGAAAAGAGACGTGATGGAATGTTCCTATTCGCAACCTCTGGACAGTACCATTGAACCACTAGGGCAGTCAATAAATATTTTGGAATAGGTATATAGATGTGTTAATTCTCACTGTGACGCTTCTGATTTTATTTATAAAAAAGTAAATTACAATAGATAAGATGCGAATGTAAAGATTAACTCTTTAACGAGTCTGCCCACTACCACAGAGTAGCCGTACAGAGGCAAAGCTTCCTAAGAAAGTGCAAAATTGTTACCTATTCTGGTAGGGTTGTCACAATAGGTTAAGACAAACAAAACATTTGTTAAATAGTTTATATATGGAGTTATTCCGGTCCGATCCCCCAGATCTCATCCCCTAGAGTTATAATTATTCTTTAATTCCGTTCTGATTCTCTGCAAATTTAGTAATACCGGCCTGATCCCCTCAGAGTTTTGTAAGTACATTCAAGAGAAAAGCAGTTTATGTAACAATGAATTAAAAACATAAAAATAATAAACACACTTGTATAGTCTCTGCTTACCCCATTAATTGAAGGCAGGCGTGAAGTTATTGTATGTATTTTCTCGAAAATCTGTCAAAGATAACTAGGGATACGACTGGAATAAAATATTTGAATATATTTAGGTTTTGTTTCTGATCTGCTACGCGATCAGAACTGAATAGAAAATAACAAAAAGTAAAGCAATCCCCAGTGTATGAGATTCAGGGGATCAGACCGGAATAACTCTATATATGTACCTACTGATTTTGATAATCTCATTAAAACGAATAGGATTAACACAGTGAATAGGAAAACATCTGTCGTTTTGCCTTTATAAGTAGCTAAATTCGATATATTTTAGTGTTTCAAGCTGATAATATTATAAAAGTTTTGTTGCCAATGTGATTTTTCATTCGTGATTGTGGAACATTGTCATTCGTGTATATTTCAATTAAGTAGGTACAAATCTAAACCTACCTACAAACTTCAAAAGAATTTGATGAACCTGTTAAATATGAAGGTAAGTTCACAGAGGTAAACTTATAACGCGTTAAAATAAACAATCATTCTTATTAAATATCATTAACTATTATTTTTATTCTATTACTACTTATTTAATTTTAATCAAACTTTCCATGAATATAAATATTAACATATTTATAGTTAGAACGATTAAAATTAACCGACAAAATAATACAATAAAATAACAATTAACTTTAACGTGCGTCGCACTGACCCTGAGATTGTCAACTGGCTGTGCCGGCGTCAACCGGTTTTTTCCAGTCTCGTCGTGTACGTGAGAAGCGGCCAGTGGACACACACACATGCCCCGCGTGCTTGTAGTAGTGCCACCGATTTGCGCGTTTGTAGGAAGCTTTCTCTCTGTACGTATAGCTACTTTGTGCCACTACACCGCGTAGTGGGCAGACTCCTTTGTAAGTGTTTTATAGGGTGTGCTTATATATATATATATAGTATAGATGATACTATATATATATATATAATATAGCGTAAGAGTTTGTTTGTTGGAATGCGCTAATCTCTGGAGTAGTTCCAGAGATTAGTCGGATTAGAATCATTCTTGTAGAGTATTGTAAAACTAATATACCAATTCCTATTTACAGATCACAACGAAATAAGTTACTAAGTTTTACAAAGGATAAAATGTTTACTGATGGACTAAACTCATTGAAATACACAGAAGTGGCGACAGTTTTGCATCCACTATTCACACATATCATGGTCGATTTGTAGCATATCATGTTAACTAAATTTACACTCATATCACTTGTTCAATTTCGCTTTAATTACGATAAAATCCACTCTAAGAAGTAGTAAGCTAGATTAATAGCCTTTGTTCTAATAGTGTTTAAAATATTCAATACTTATAGCTTAACCATTTTACCTGTTGAAACAGTATCCTGTTTGTCTGTAAATGTGTTAGATATTGCCGGTTGGCACTCTACTTGAGTAGGTGCATTAAGTAACAGTAAGTACTTGGGTACTTGGCATTGCAGAAGTCCGTGAGCGATAGTTATCTATCAATTAAAAATAGGAAATGTTTCAACAGAGGAAAAACTATTTGTAAGTAAGACAATATATAGTTTCACGTGATACTACTATAATATATACATAAAAGTACTTTTTTTAAAAATATGGGCCACAGTTGCAGAAACAGGCTACCGAATATTGCTTATTGACAAGTTGTAGAGTGTGTCGTGACTTAATTAAGTATGTATATCCACATTCTAGAACCCATAACACAAGCTATATAAATATGCTTACTTTGGGTCTAGATGGCGTTGCGTGTAGTTGTCGGTATATTATATTATTATTTCGTAAGGTCGATCATTGTGATTGTGAGGCCCTTGGGGTAGCTCATTGAAAATTGTTAGCACCAAAGATATATAAAATAATAAGTTCTAAAGAAAAAGTAAAGAGTCTGTTTTGCTAAGCAATTATGGCCGCGGACCAATAAATTGTGCCATTGGGCATTAAGTACCATTGTACCACGTATCATGGTGTCCATTTCTGTAACTTTGTTGATGTTTCATACGTTGTATCTCATACATTTCAATTATTTGCATTGCATCAAGCTAACAATAATACTCTATGAAATCCAAACTCGAGCCTTTTCAGGTAAAATGTTTCAAACCAAAATATTGCTTTTTTTTACAGAACACTTGGTTATTTCGTTTTAACTAGATTAGATTGATGATTTTTTTTTCAAATATCACACATTTGGAACTCTTTGCATTTTTTTTTATTTAATGTGTGTCTAGGTTTCTTTTTTAATTCCAATTTACCGTAATTACCTACCTAAATGCCAAATTTTACCTGATAAGGCTCAATATTATGTCACTATTACCTATAACACTAACTAAAAGTTCTTAAAGGATTCATTGTGATATTCTTGAGGGATTGAACTATTCTGTCCATTAAATTCCTAAACTAGTGTAATTATATAATGTAAGTTATTGTGACTTAATAAATTCTAGACAACCGTTTATATTGGTAACCATCATTTTGGTTCAAGCTTTTATGATTCTATATAAATGTTGTTGAATTTTTAAGAATTAAAAGTATGTAAAGAATGGTTGGTATTGGTATGAACGGGCTGATTGCCACAACTCCACGACTGTGCGCGTATTTTGCGTGTGGGTGGGCGGCTCGATCGATCCCAGCTCACCGAGGAAGGCCAGCAGACTTCTGATGTCTCCAACGATCTCGTGGAGTGAATCAGGGTCGCCAAAGTATCTTGCCCTGTATGTGGCGACCTCAGGGCAGTGTAGCAGTATGTGTGCTGTTGTTTCGACTGCCCGCATGCAGGCTCTGCACAGCGGGCTGTCTGTATTTCCCATGACAAATAGGTGTTTATTGACAGAACCATGGCCGGTGATGGCGGCTGTGACAGTGCGAAATTGTTGTTTTGACAGTCGGAGCACCTGTTATTTGTTTTTGTGTTGATCTAAGGTGTGGTTTCTTACCAGGGTGCGTAGGTGACCAAAGGGGATGGCAACAGTGGGTTCTGGTCCCACGGCATTCATAGCTGAGCCTTCCCTCGCAAGCACGTCGGCTACGTCGTTACCTCGGGAGCCGCTATGCCCTTTGATCCATTGTATAGTGATGTGGTTGTAGTTACCTACCTTACATAATTTTTGGTGGCAGTCATATATTAGTTTGGAATTTATTGCGCGGATATTAATCCTAGCGCTTGAAGGACAGACAGTCCGAGAGTATGCGGATGGAATGATCCCTGATCTCTCTTGCTAGGATCGCCGAGGCTGACCCATACACTCAGCCTGGAAGACAGTGTTTTCGGCCCCCAACGGTGCTGATATGTGCATGTTTAAACCTTCGGAGAAGATCTCGGTTCCGGTCCCTGTGTCTGTTTTTGATCCGTCTGTAAATATCCTGAGTTCCCCTAGTCGCAATCCCTCGCAACTCTGGTCCTCATGCAGTTGTATTTTGTATTTCTTGTCAAAGACATAGAGGCGTAGGGCCGTCATTGCTGCCTCTTGTTGGATGTAGAAGGGAAGCGGTGGGAGGCCCAACATAGCCTCTAATGCCGCCGTCGGTGTAGTCCTGAATCAGCCTGTAATAGCCATGCATGCTAGTAGCTGTGCACTAATGTTTTTAGTAGTATAAATACACGATCTTGGGTTATCGTGATTGTAATTGACTGAAAGCTTACCGCCTAAGTTGTTCAATCCTTGTATATGGCCCGCCCAAATCCACGGCTCTTGGATTAGGGCAACGGCTGTGTGTGGACCTCCAGCCACTTACGTAGTTGAGCCGTCGCAGTTTGGCTGTGGTGGAGGTTTGCCTGTATAAGGCTAGGAGTCTGGAAGGAGACGCCATAGTCGGTCGATCCCTCGTCAGCTCCCAGCTGAAACCCGGCGAAAAGGTCGCCTGTTCCGAGGTCCTCGTCGTCGGGGTCCGACACCAGGGTCAGAGTCACGCCTGTTTCTTGTGGTGTTGGCGATGGCCGGGTCTTTAGCTCATCGCGTATGGTGTTGGTAGTAGGGTCCCAACCCTAAGGCACGTTGACATAATTGCCAAGCCCATCCTGGAACTTTACGTACACCGCCCCTATGCCTATGGGCAGGCGGCGTTCCGCTCCCATTATTGTGGGGATTTGGTCCCCAGGGATTGCTACCACTAAATACAACGTCAAGCGTTGTTTCACGGCTTTAAGGAGTTCCCACCTCATGATGTTCACCTAGCCGTTTTGGTATGCGAGCGTGCGGCCGACATCCTGCGGGCTCTCCAGGACGTCTTGCGGGTCTGGGATGATGATCCCGCTTCGTGCACGCTGAGGGATATCCAACTGGTCTTGACCACCAGTGAAATACTGGAGGGCATGGCCACCTCGGATATCAGCTTGATTAGCCACTCTCGTGTGTAGTTGTCTGCACACCACAGCTTTAGTACACCTTCCACTTAGTGTGGCTTCGCGTGGAAGGCGGGTGCTTTGGTGTCGGTGGTTGGTTTGCGGGCATCAAGAACTATCCTTTTCTGGATAGCCGCCATCACTTGCTCGGCTACGTTTTCCCCAGGTGTCCCGTGCGCTCGCAAGTTATTGCGACGCACAGGGGTGAGGTAGCCGCTTGGGCGTTGTGTGGGCATAGGTGTGGTGGAAGTGGGAGGTGTCGCGTGCGTGTGTAGTGTGGTGTTATTTGTGTCCCTTACTGGTGCCCGCAGACGAGATGTCCGAGTTACCAGGTCGGGTTGTGTTGGCGCCTTGGGGGCGCTGTTTTGTGTTAACCTTGCCGGTGCCCGCAGCCGAGGTGGCTGAGGTACCGGTTCGGGCCGTGTGTGACACTTCGTCGGTTTTACCCGATTCCGTCCCTTTCGGGGTAATGTTTGGCCGTTCTTGTTCCATTAGTTTAAGAGTTTTATTTCATCCCTCTGGCTTCCAACCTCCACACACCTCCTTCGAGCTCGCACCTGGGAACGTGTACTGCAAACATTAGGATTACCAGAGAGATATAGGTGTGTGGAGTTGGCTTACAGTGCGACATCAAGCACTCAATCGGGTTGGCAGCTGAAGTAGTATAAAGAATGTTATAGCGCACAAAGGCACGCATAATATGTCCACAGATTTCATTAGTATATCGTGTCATTCCAACTTAATCCTTGGTTTGATAAATTTAAGTTACATTTTAGTATTAAAGCGGTAATTAAAACTATATTTATCTACCCTCAGTAAATTAATTCAATCATAAAGTGCTGTAATTAATTACACCACCTTATTAAAACTATTTCTGCCTGATTGTTCTTTGTTCGAAAAAGATTCTATTTGCATTTAAAAAAAGTTATTGTAGTGTAATTTGCATTAAATTACTGTATGTAATATTAATGACTTTGTAATAACTACATCAAGTTTATTACATAATTAAGTTAATTGTAAGAAATAAAAATGATCCTTTTCATGACTTACATTTAAATAATTTGATTTGATCTAAGCTGGTTTATAAGTGTCATTGGTTGGATACGTTGCATTTAAATAGATATAGGTAATGTAATGTGTAAGTGTACTTCAAATAATTATTAGATCATATCATTGAAACTAATGACAATACAGCCTATGTACCTTTTATAGCACAGTGCTATTAGCTAAGATTAGTTCTAGTAGATCAATTTCAGCTCTTTTTGGTATTAATAAATATTATTAATTAGTAAAATCATTTATTCATGGTGACAGAATATTAATATGACATTGATTTATATCTTCTTTAGTATATAGACAGCGTTCTAAAGAGTTTCTAATACACCACATCTCCCCTCCTAGCTGCTGCGGATCAAAGGTGCAACCAAGAGCTGGTTGAGTTGTCTGCGCTAGACATCACCATTGTCAGTGTGAATTTCGTAGTGTAGTCGGCCCAAACGTTTAGTGATGCTTCCAAACTGCCACCGCTTCGTGGCACTTGTATAGTCACGAGCCTGTACCCGATCACCAGTTTTGAACTCTCCGAAATAGACTTTCTGAAGCGCTGGTGCGCCCTCTTTTTCTTTTCTTAAAAACATAGCATGTAGTGCTCTGCGTATTTCTCTGCCAAACATTGGCTAGTACGTAGTTTAACCATTAGCATTTGGCGTTCGTCAGGGACGAGTTCTCACCGTTACTAACTTATCTAGTATGTTACCTCCTTCCCCTGGTTCTGTTGCTGACCTGCATTCTGTCTCTGTTTTGTTTAAAGTTTTTGTATGAAGTTCCTCGAACTCGTAACTGTACTCTTGTTCTTGATTATAATTAATTAATTGACTGCACCGTTGGTCTAGTGGTTAGTGTAACTGACTGCGACGCTGGGTGTTGTGGGTTCGATTCCCGCAGAAGGCAAATATTTGTTTGATGAACATTTGTATTTGTCTTCAGTTTGGGTGTTTTCTATGTATTATAAGTATGTATTTACAAAAAAAAAAGTATGTATATGTATTATATTTCAGTAATCTAGTACCCATAACACAAGCTCTGCTTAGCTTGGGACTAGACGACAGTGTGTGATAGTGTTCACATATTATTATTATAAGCGTCAATATCCGTGTCGTCGACGGTCTTGTTCTCGATCTTCTCTTGTACTTCCCGTAGCGCCAGGATCGTCTTCTTCAGGCCCAGAGAACGAGCAGTAATATCCTCGTCAGATATTGTTGCCCTCTGAATGATGTAGGTGTCGAGTCGCGTGAACACCCCGCGTAGGGTGCCTCGATATTTTCTTAATTTGTCCATTGTGTATATATATTTACAAAACTTTTATTTGACTTTTTCTCGTCGCCAATAATAAATATTATTAATTAGTAAAATCATTTATTCATTGTGCCAGAATATTAATATGACATTGATTTATATCTTCTTTAGTATATAGACAGCGTTCTAAAGAGTTTCTAATACACCACAGGTATCAACCCTACTTCCAAAATTTGGTAAACAGTTTTTACGTTTTATCACATAATAATATTTATTGCGGATTGGCGGAAAGAACCAATGCTAAGGGCATTGGTTGGCGAGTTCATTACGAGTAGGTTAAGAATTCAAGAATAGAGATTTTTATTATCAATCCTAATAAATATAATCTTTTTCCAATTTAAATATATTTCGTCCACTTGTAGAATCTGCTAGATGCATCGGATAGGTATAGACCGATCGTTTTTTGTAGAAAGTTTGCATTGTAATATGTAGATTTACAGTTACAAAAACATGAAAATAGCGAATTTGCTATGAACTTTTTATATAAAATAAAGTTATAAAATACAACTATTTTTATATTTATCTCCTCTAATTTCCTTCAATTACTTTAAAGTAAGTTAAGTAATAATAAAACAGGCAGAATGTCAGCGTCGATAGTTTTTTGGCACTAAGGAGACGTTTAATCTACCTCTCAATTATTTAAACGATTCCCGAAATATTAATACATAATTGTATATACCATCCCGGTATACTATTCATAAAAAAGAGTGTAAAATAAGGAATTTAGAAAAATTTTCGCTTCCAGTTGGCGCCACTTAGGTGAAAGGTCTTCCATTCACAAAATTCATTTACAGTTTAAATTAAATGGAATCGTTCACGGTTATCTATCAAACATTGAAAGCGCTTTGACAGGTGCTTGGACCTGACGCCCAGTGCTGCCATCATTGGGTGTCAAGAAAGAAAACAATACGTTTGATTTGTAGTTATATTTGGCATGAACATTTTCACAGCGGGTGGTCCCAAATCACAGGGGAATCTAATAAAAATACAATTCACTGCATTTACAAGCATTGATAAATTTTGTCGTATTTTTTGATCAAATATCATATTGATCACACATTAATAAACTTCCATAAGTATTTTCTTATATAAATTGTCTGCAAATCTGTACATTTATGTGGTTTATATTACCGATCACAGATGAAATAGCACAACAATGTATACTATGTGATGTTCTAGTGATGTTCATGATTGACGTTCAAATCAACGAATTCGCAAAAACTTCTAGTCACAAATTTTACAATGTCTTTCCCCTATAAATTCTGCTATACCTAGTATTTTGTCTTGTGATAGAAACGATAGATTCGCATTAAAAGCACAATCTGTTTATATTTACGCCAAACGTTCTACATCAGCTAGTTCAAATTTGTTTTAATAAAAGGTATCATAAAGAAATAATCTTGCAGAACGATTTTAAATTTCATTAAAAAACTTAAAATTAATTTAAATTGGTGATTTCTTGTCATGCTATTCCACTAGAGGGCGCCTAACGTGAGAAAGACTACAAAATTATTTACATAGCAATCTAGCATAGCTAAATAGCGTAATACTACACTGTTCGATTTACAATAACACGTATAATTAAAAATACTAAGTACTTAGTCGTAAATACCAAATTATATCCTTCGTCATGTTGCGGTAACTTTTGGAACTAAATTTTAAAGAGTCAACAGCCAAAATAATAGATAATTTATACTATACGGTTTCATTAAGAATAGGTGAGTTTTGGACGTATTACCTGCATAGTATAAGCAAAAAAACTTAATAGGTACTTAAGTAAATGTTTTGATATGGCTCTTTATTATGGCTCTATATTACTGCTCATTGTCATTCACAATCATCACTGCTGCGTTTTAGACCGATAGCGCTAGGTTTTGAGGTTTCAAGAATATTAAAGTTGTTTGTTTTTCGCATTAGGTTTCCGGACTGTTATTAGTTTGTGTCATCCTAGGTACTTGCATAGGTAGAAATTGAGGTATATTTATGCATAACATAAATATACATAATATACATATTGAAATTTCTGGGATTTTTGATCAAAAGACCACAGTTTACAAAAAGATGAAACTAAATCAAGGATAGAAAGGGATGCTAAGGATATCTGTCAATTTGCGGACTAGTTTGCCGAACACAATCCATTCCCAACCACTAAAGAGAATATGTCAATCTCGACCGGTATTGTGGTAAACAACGATGTAAATTCTCACAAAGTTAAAAATATAGACCAAACGATGATCGTTTCAGTCACATACGGACAAACCAAATACTCAAGAAAAGGAACGATCAAGTCACTTGCAACCGTCTTTTCTGCTGCAGCTGTACAAGATGTGCTTGCACCAATAGAACCAGACCAAATTTTCAAGCGTATTTCGTTTATTAAAAAGATCCTAGCAGAATAAAAAGAGTTTCTGATATATAAACTATCTCTGTATCCACTGTCACTTTATGATCAGACTGGGATGCGAAAATCAAAAAAACTTTTTTGTACGACATGTTTACACCAGTTTCAGATGAACATGTAAATGGTGTGATAAGAGTGTATGTTATAGATGATATCTGCTCCATAAAGTGGTTTAGCAAAAAGGGAGCATATTTGAAGACATTTGTAAAAAATTGTTATCTTGAGACAAGGCATTTCAGTATATCAAAGCTGCGACGATGCAGATACTCTTATTGTTACAAAAGCTGCAGCAATTTCACAGACGAACCCGAACCATTTTGACCATGCGATTATTGTTGGCGAAGACGTTGATTTACTGGCTATACTTACAAGTATTAATTGCTCTAATTTATAATGATAAGACCAGAAAAAGGACGAGTTAGCACAAATCTGTACAACTCAAAAAGTTTTACAGGCGATCCACAATCAATTTTATTCTTTCATGCTTTCACTGGCTGTGATAGTAGGTTTGCCATATACAAACAAAGCAAAAAGAGGGCATGCCATCTCATTAATAAAAATAATGCACTTCAGTGTGTCACAAGCATTTTCAACGATGCACAAGCTACACCTGATGAAATTACCAGTGCAGGAGAATATTTTTTTTGCCATTAGTATGGAAAAGGAATAGCGGACCTCAATTCACTGCGATACGAGAAATTTGCTGAATTGATTACGAAAAATAAACAAGATCTTGCACTCTCTGTCTCACTTTCCTAAATCTGCTGCAAGGATGCACTCACTACGCGTATATTATCAAGTTCAGAAGTGGAGGTCCAATGATATAGACCCAACTAGTTGGGGTTGAAAGAGAAAAAAACCCAGCTACTGACGAAATAATGAAAATGATATCTTGAAAATGTAAGTCAAACTGCAAAGGCAAATGTACATGTATTAAATCCGGATTACCATGCATAGTATTATGTGTATTCTGCACGGCTAAAGTTTGTAATGAAGAAAAATAAGTGAAAATCAATAATTTAGAACGTAAAGATATTTAGGATAAATCAAAAGAAACATAACATGAGAGTAAAGAAGAAATTGTTACAACATTAGAAACTACCATTATGAACTTACTAACTACGTCGAAGACTAACAATCCAGATATTTATGAATGAATAGACATTGATTTAAACAATACTTTCGACTCTGATCAGCTAGTTAAAAAAAAAAAAGCATTCATGAGAAAGATTTGCTTTATATAATAGAAAATCTATGATTTGGCAAATTATTTAACTTTGCCCGGCAACTTAGTTAGCCTTAAAAAGTTATGAGACTGGTTTAAAATAATTAACAAAAATATTTTAATGATTACTGTTAATAATCTCATAAAAAACTTTGTGAATTAACAATATAGCATCGTTATATAAGCATAACTCATAGGCAGCTGTCATTTATAATAATTCATTTAGTTTCTTTAGATTGTGATAGTATAAGATAATAATTATTGTTATCATATAATTTTCTTCTAAATGTGTAGCAATCAAGTAGCCTAATCCTATTACGTCACAGTCCTGGTCAAAGATGCATGATTGTTCACGCAGAAGGAGAGAATGAGTTCGTGAATGGAGCCGCACTTGTATAAAAATGTCAAAGTAAGACAGAAGACTACCAGACATCAGATAGACGTGCCTACTTTTAAAAAGTGGGTTAATGAATAATTTATTCGTAATTTGCCGCCACTGTATAGTGGTACTAGATAATGCACCCTACCACTCTACGCAAATCAAGTCATCAGACTGTTGGTAGACCATAACAAACCATTTCATGAAAAAATTTAAATCTGAATTGTACTATTTGTGGTACTAAAAACAAACCACCAAAATATATTTGATAGACCAAATATTTGCGGAACATGGCCATGAAGTTGTGCGCATACCACCATATATGTGTGACCTGGATTCTATAAAATATAATATTGGTATTTACCTACTGAAAAAAAGAGTAACGGACAATAATATAAATCAATCGAATAAAGAAATTGTAAAGTTAACACTATCAAAACAAATACTTTTCGATGTTTATTTCGGTCATTTTAATGTTTAATTTGGAAAATGGATAATTTACGTGCTTACACAAAATAAAATTGCTGAGAGGGTTTGCTAAAACGGCACGAAGGGGAGGGCACCGATGCGTCAGGTCTAGCTGTCAAGCGCTTTTTTAAGGTTAACCTCTGATTGGCCCAATGTGAAAGTTGAAGTGGCGCCAACTGGTGACGAAATTTTCCTAAACACCCCTCAATCAAATTTATTTAATGGATATATGACATAAACTGGGCTTGCACACTCCGTAGGCTATCCTAGACTAAATTAATTTTGCCAGTTTTTATTTGAATAACAAGAATCAACCAACAAATCATCAAATTGTTCAAAATGCAAGTGGCAGATTGACACAAAACGTAATAATAAGCTTCATAAGTATGACTGTATCCACAGGCAAGAAATAAGCAACCTTAATTTTTTTTAAAGCTTATGTTCTCAAAGTAGCGCAGCGCTATTGGTCTTCTTCTATATAAAAACAGAGTGATAGATCTATCGCCAGCTGATAGACAGAAAGCAGACATTCCCATTCTTATTTGAGTCGTACAAAATTAGCGTCTCTATAGCATATTAAGTAGTAACACACAACATACAAAGTGATTCACATCAATATATTTTCTTAACAGCTTTAAAAGCAAGGTACGACGTCAGTGATGAATAATGTAATACTAAAACATCAAACCATTCCAAATAAAAAATTAGCACCTAGGTACCTAAAGATATTGACAATATTTAATTTTGCACCATACACCTATCACAAATTATATTACTAAAAGTGGAACTTTTTAATGTTAAAAAGTAAGTTAAAATAACGAAAACCATTACATAAAAGCACTAGAAATAAAAAATTCCTTATCATATGGATGGACACTTGATATCGAAAATTGTTGGTAATGCTAGTAATTGCCGGTTATGTTAAATATGTAATGCTGATTATTAAAATTGAATATAAAAATACAATATGCATAAATCTTTTCTATTGATGATGGATGAACGACACGCAACTTTGTTTTTTAACGTTTAACGTTTTCGTGACAATCATAATTATCTATAAATAATCGCTAAAGATTTTTTAACAATCCTAATATACATTTAACTTAGAATCAAACGACACACAACGAACAAACAAAATTGGTCTATAACAATCAGGGCTCCCAAACGGCATACGAGTAGGTGCACTAAATCTAAAGAAGACAGAGACAAAGATAACTCATAGAATTACAATTACGAAGTAATAAGAAAAAATATTGTGAATAGAAACGGCATAACGTGTTGAATATTAACTACAAACAATTATATTATCTTGTTTATTTTCCTTATTAGCCAAACTGACATAAATACTTAGTTCAAATTTATCGGAATAGCAAAAAATAAAATAGCAACCCTAGCAATGCAAATACTCTGATGCCCACACTTACACTTATTGAGGTATCATTAGGTACTGTGCAGTACCTGTAATAAGCTAAAATGCAATGTTATTTTTGCAAATATAACTAAACTATATTATCTCAACAGAGCATTTTTATTGCTATGTAGGTAATGATTACAGTTTTTACAAAAAACATAGGTAATACATGCAGTGGCGTGAGGATTTTTTTAAGGTAGGCAGTGCCTACCCTAATAAACCCTAAATTACTCATAGTTTTACCTAACTAGCAATATGCATAATGTATTATATTAAAAGAGATAGATTACCATTATTTTATACTCAGCAATATGTATATTTTGACGCGTAATGATTTACTCTTTCAATTTAATCAACAGAATATTACTTTACATCTATCTACGATACAACAGCGACACGCGCGGAATAATCAGAAAACAGAAATGCCTATAAATACACATGCAAGCTTCTAATGCTCTATAACGCACGCACACAGACGCACGCGGTTAATTTTCTTCGCGACTAAAGCACTGCTTAATTTTATGGACATTCGAATGAGAGTTGAACGACACGCCAATAGAAAGCGTCAATTTTGAATTAAATTGAATTAAGCAATGACGACGCATTGCATGATTTCTCATTGGTTTTTTTGTAGTTTGAGTATTATCCTATTAAATTAAATATGCATCTATGGATGACATTTTAAGAGTTTTGGTATACGATCTAATTTAGTTGCGTAATATATTGGGTAGACCGGGGTCAGTTGTAACAGGGTACGGTTGTACAACGCCTATAGTCCAGTGAAGGAGCGAATGCAGCGACTAACAATCGGAAGTGTTCGTTGCAGTTCGGCGACGCGGCGCGCGAGCCATACACGTGTTAACGGTGTCATTGTGTTTTTGTGAACCAAAAGTAAGTATTTTTGATTGCTTTTCTTAGTAAATTATTCATATTGCGTGCTCAATACGTTTATTACGACTTTTAAAGTATTGACATTGATTATTATTACAGATGAAATAGGAACAATTAGATATTTTCTATCTCGTATAGTTTAAATGTTATGCCGATTATTTTTCAAAATTATCTACCGGGTACGGTTGTAACATTTTTATAGGGGACGGATGAAACGTTACATACAACCGACCCCGTTACAACCGTCCCCGGTTTTAACCAAACCTTTATAATAATAAATAATGCTTTATATCGCTAATTATATCTATGTTTTATTTTCCTTAGATGCCGAGAAAACGCGTAAAATATCTGCAAAAGGACAGGGTGACATATCACAGTACATGGAAGCGTATGACGAATTAAAAACAGGCATGTCACTTCGGAGAGCGGCCGAAAAATACAACATTACTTACGTGTCCCTGCTTCGATATAAAAGAAAACGCGAGGCTAATAATGATGAAAGCGGAGAGTCTACATCAATGGGCTACATAGCACATAACAGAGTTTTCACAGATTTTCAGGAAAAAAGTCAGTCAAAATATCTGATGCGATGTGCCGATATATATTTTGGCATGTCTCCGAAACAAGTGAGGAAATTAAGTTATGATTTAGCTGGTAAATACAATTTAAAAAGACCTAGTACCTGGGATAAAAATGAAATGGCAGGAGAGGATTGGTTTTCAGCATTCATGGGTAGAAATCCAGAACTTTTGATAAGAGCTGCTCAAGCCACTAGTATGTCCAGGGCAACAAGCTTTAATAGGTTTAACGTGGACGCGTTCTACGATAACCTACAACAAGTTATGGACAAATACAACTTCGAGCCTCAACATATTTATAATGTAGATGAAACGGGTGTTACCACCGTCCAAAAACCCGATAAAGTGGTGGCCAGACGCGGCACGCGCCAGGTAGGATCTGTAACTTCAGCGGAACGAGACACCCTTGTAACAGTGGCTTTCGCTGCAAATGCGTTGGGAAACGTTGTTCCACCTCTATTTGTTTGCCCCCGTGTTCGATATCAGGATCATTTTATAAGGGATGGACCATTGGGTGCAGTGGGAACAGCAAATCCTTCGGGCTGGATGGAAAATGACGGCTTTTTATTATTTTTAACACATTTTCAAAAACACACAAACTGCTCCACTGACCACAAAGTATTACTTGTGCTAGACAATCATGCATCTCATATTCACATTGATGTTTTGGATTTCTGCAAATTGAACGGAATCGTATTACTGTCTTTTCCACCGCATTGTTCGCATAAGTTGCAACCCCTAGATCGATCAGTATATGGACCGTTTAAAAAAGCTATAAATACCCAGTGTGACTCTTGGATGCGAAACAACCCTGGTAAAACAATGAGTATTAATAATATACCAAATATTGTGGCTAATGCTATGCCATTAGCTCTCACTCCGGCCAATATTCAGGCTGGATTTAGAAAAACCGGCATTTGTCCATTCAACCGCAATTTATTCACTGACATTGATTTTGCACCTTCTTTCGTAACGGATCGGCCTAATCCAAATGAAACAAACGTGGGAAGCGACGCTAACCTAAATGCTTCTGCTGTTGGAATTAATCCTACGTCTGAAGACGACCACCCTACACCAGCAGTCAGTTCCTCTATCTTGCAAGATGAACTCATTGCGGATCTTCCATTAAATTCCACAGAATGTGAAAATGAAGATATTGCAAATCATGGAACAGTTTCGCCAAGCGCTGTAATTTTTGTCACCAGAATCTGTTAAACCTTACCCTAAGGCACCACCTAGAATGACAACAAACAAGGGAAGAAAAAAGAAAAAGAAAATCGACAATATACACAGATACTCCGGAAAAAGACTCAATAAAAAGAGAAACAGAGGAAAGAGAACGAAAAAAGAAAGCAAAAGGAACTAAACGAAATTTAAATAAAAAAGATTTGAAATGTAAAAATATAAATAAAGCCATGACCAAAAAGACAACAGTATCGTCAGATGACGATGAAGATTATTATTGTTTGGTCTGTATGGAGAGTTATGGCACTAGCAGACCGGGAGATGATTGGGTACAGTATTCGGGCTGTAGAATGTGGGCCCACGAAGCTTGTGATTTAATGTATTTGTGCCATAATTGCGAATCGGACTGAAATTTGGTACTTCTGCAATTTTTTTTTCTTTACAAAGAAACTATTTTCTTAACTTTATTTTATTTTATGTTGAATAACTATAATCTCATTGTTGAAAATACCTATTTGATTTATTGACGATTATATGTTTGTCACGGCAGGGCAAATGTTGTTATGTGAAAGATTTAAGTTTTTAGTATTATTCGTTGTTTAAGTTTCAAAATGAGACTGACTTTAATGTAAGACTTTAATGACTGTGATTTTAAATATATAGATATGTAATTGCAACATAATTGGCTTTATTTCTTAATGTTACAATGGACCCCTTTCACTGTTTCAACCGCCCCGGGAACGGGGTCAGTTGAAACAATATCCCATATTTTTTAAACCACATGGGATGACCTTTTAAAATCATATTTTGCCGCCTAAACCTCAACCATTTAATCGGTAGATAACTAAACTTCAATAAAATCACATTTTTAAATACGCTGAGCTCAATTTGTGGCTTTAGTGAGCTATATTTTCCAAAATGTTTCAATCGACCCCGGTCTACCCAATTCAAGAGGCCCTGACGAGTCAGTAGTTAATTCATCATAATGTATTCATTATATTTTAGAAAATCAAGCGTAGGTATCATAGATTATGAACAATTCAAACGCAAATATACACAATCAAATGACTATCAGAAATCACTAACTGTACCGCCAGTTTTCGACGCGAGAGTCTTCTTCCACCCAGTAGATATGGGAAGGGTGAATGTATACACATTCACCCGTTTAACTACATTATGAAAGACTCCATATACCACTTACATTTGAATATACTTTCATACTATATGTAACAAAAATATTAAATTGATGCCGAACGCCACAAGATTTTTGTCACAACAAGTAATTTTTAAAACAGCAATAACATTACATAACAAAAACATCAATACTACAATACAATTTAACCTACGGTCGTAATACGAGCATACATACAAGGCCGAGAACAAAGGAGAACACCAGTTTGAGATTGGAGCCGATGTGAAGCCAATCGGGCCACTGTGATTTCATTACCTGTTCGGGCTGTGTGGGTAAGAGGAGCGCGGCTATGCAGCATATACTTACTGCTACTGCCACAACGTTCACTTGTTGTTGCTGTTCTCTGAAATATTAAAAAAGAATCTGATGCAGACGAGCGTTTCAACTTGGCAATTCTGAAGTTAGTATCGCCTGCATTACGCGAATCGCCATCGTAACCCTCAATCACTGTCACTATTTAGTTAAAAAAACATTTACTGCGATGCCACTTGCGTTATCTTCAACCCGACTGAGTAAGGTAAAACACACCTAGCAGCACGGAATCGTGCTAGGTGTAGGTATCGTATCTACTGCTCATAAATAAAGCGTCGTTGTGTCGACGCCCAACAAGAAAGTGGTGTCGGCTGCAAGTTACAGTGACAACGGTAGACGAAAATGCTGGCCAGTGGCAACATCAAAGCTAAATCTAATGGCGCGTACAGACTTATGAAATTCAACATGCAATGTAACACGGAACGAGCATTTCATAAGTGTGGACACAGGAGGCGTACGAACCGTGCGCGCAAGGCGTCCACACTATGGGAATTCTTTCATTGCGTGTTATGTTGCTGATGTTGTGTAACGTACCTAAGCCTGTACGCGGCATAAGACTTTTGTTGCGGTCTCTCAGTAAAAATAAAATTCCCTAACGTACAACATAATATATCTACTACAAAACTAACCGTGAACATTTCATTTTTGCCAATGCTTATACGGTAAGCAGTTTACTAAACAGACTGGCGGTTATGGTAGGTAAGGATCGCCGCTGGTGAAATTCTGCAAACCCGCGAACCTTTGCTTATCGTATTGTGAACTTAGTCTTAATAATCTACCTACTATACATCCTTGTCAACGAATTAAAAAAGTTGTGACGTTGGCATCAATTTAAATGAATTTAATTAAGTTGGACTTTGAAATAGTTTGCAAGTCATGTAGACGTCATTGTCATTGTTATTGAAAAAACGAGTGCCGAATAAACTTTATTACTATTGATTACTTTCGATGTTATCTTTCGTCCATTAATTTGTTGCAATATAATATTATAAAACAGGATATCAAATTTTGAAGTCGACTACTTACGTTACGTATTATTGATAACATGTTTGATGCGATTTTTTTTATTGTTTATGATTTTTGTTTATTTAAGTATCTACATGTTTGTTGTTAATTTTTTTCTTTATTTACGTCATCAAATTAAATAACCAAGATATAAAATTCTATTATGAAGATAGTTTGTTTCGGTTGTATCGACATGGCGATTGTGGTGCAGAAAACTAGTAGGTACCACCAATACTAGGTTGGTACTCTTCTGAGGGGTTTTATTTGGATGCAAACAATGATATTAGAATAATAATTGTTCTTAATAGATCAGTGCACCTCACCCTTAATGTCTTTGATGCTATATTATTGTTATCAAGAATTAACTCTGAAAGGGTGGCTCTGCAGTCAGTCAGATCTACATCAATTCGATAGGAAAGACGAGATTTGTAGTGGTTCACATAATCTATTAAAATGACTAAACGCAAAACAGTAATTACACCAGTGTCATACTAACACAGTTTAACTTGACACTGGCAGAAACAAAGGTTATCAATATTGACTTACATTTTTTTAGAGCTAATGATTGTATCCATAGATCCATTAAAGAATTTGTAGCTAGTTTATTAATGTAATTCAGAAGGGAGTGTGGCGTAACTCATATTATTGAGGACATAAGGTCGAAATTCAAACATTTCATGCGCTCATAAGTCGCAAAAGCTATTTACTTAAGTAAATAAAGTAACCTGAATTGGGTAATAAATAACATTAAGAATATCATGGACACCCACCAATATAGGCCTTAACTGCATTAAAATTATTATCTACCCCAAAAACAATTTCGATGGGGCAAAAAGGAATTAAATTTCTTGTCTGTCCCATTGGTGGGTATGTTGTTGAGGCAATTGGGAATAATATCCTTTGGTGATATCATTCAAAACACAACACAAGAAAACCATAAGGTTTAGGAATAAAGCTCACCTGTTATGTGTGGGATGTTGGCAAGTACTTCTTGTGTGCTCTTCAACAGGTCTCATAGGTGCTCTTGATACTAGAGGGTGGAAGTTGTCACCTAAACTTTCAGGATTTGTACTTGATGGCTCTCCCTCTATTAGTTTTGTTGGTATGTCTCTTTTACCCAGTGCCTGTAATGTGGTATTGTTTATTCAAGTTTATCTGGATTGCATTATAGAATAAATTTCAAATAAAAAAAAAATTCATACTCAGACAGAAGTTAGAGTTTTAGTATGAATGAAACTAAATGGCATAAATAAACATGTAAACAAAGCCTGAATCAATGTTTTATGTTCTGTTATTCTCCAAAGCTGATTTTTTCATAATACTGTATCCAAATTTTAAACACCACTGACATAAATATGCAGCCTAATTATGTGAATAATAAAAAATCAAAAAGGAATCAAATCTCACAAAACTTTAAGGGTTAGATGCTAATTCCAGGATGGAAGTGCTTTGGCCTTTAAAGAACAAGATCAATTAAAATATATACAAAAAAAATCAGACGACTTTTATACAGAGCAATAAAAAACTTGAATTATTGCAGCAGTTTAAAGAAATACTAAATTAAATATGTAAATACCTACTAAATAGTAATGTAACCATTAATTATGTATTCATACCTGCTGGGTATTTTTGTCATACATTGTAATTCTAAATTTTTCTATGGTATCGCAGTGGGAAACAGATGGTTGTGTGTAACGTACGACTATGTCTATACAGCTCTGAGGAGCGATCACACCTTCGGGGTCGATCACCGTGAACTTGTTAGGAGACGTACATAGTACTGGAAAATACCACATGTAACTATTACACAAAAGAAAAACAATAATTACGACACGTCTCAAATTAAAATAATACCTTTGAAATTAACAGAGAAGTCGTAAGGATTATACACAGTTAGTAACTGTTTGTGAGTGTGACGTGCTGTCAAATAGAATTCCAAAGAAACTGGAAACACAAATACTGGGAAGTTTTTCATTTTTTAATTGATTTCGCAAACAGCACAACAGAAAACAATAACAATTTGGCGATTTCACATACACAACTGACAGTGACTTTACTGACTGACAGATTTAATAGTGTAGTGCCGAGCTAAGTCCACAGACCACACAAACTCGTTTTAAGTGTACCCGAAAGATATCGATTAATATAAGTCTAAAATTCGAATATCATTTGTTTATAAAAAGTATTCTGTAATGAATGAAATTAAAATATTTCTGATTATTGACCATGCACATGTTAAAATCAATCCGATTTGATTCTACAATTAGAGCTTTTACCGACCCAGGGCACATGGTACTAGCAAATGTACTCTGCGGGTACTAGCCTCCTGCCGTCACTCGGTTATAACTCGATATAACTATTGCAGTAGGCTAAATTTTACAGTCACACCCACATTCAGAGTCATCTCATGGTTACTTTTATCGCTCTTCAAGTAAAATAATCAGATCTAATAATTTTGAGTCAAAATAACCGAAACACATCCTACAGATTTTGATAAAAAACAACACTAAAATGACTTAGTTGAATTCAAATTACTTTATTTCATAGTTGTAAACTTTTAATTGAGTTTGGCCACTGCAAAATTTTATCGACATGGAATCGATAGTGCATTAAAATATGGTTGCGTCACCTTGAAGATACTTAAAAATTTGCGCCGCGATTTAGTTGCGGCGCTCGCGACGTCCCAGCTCTCGCTGCCGACCGTGGTTCTGTCCATGGTCCGCAGCGAGAGGGCTTGGGAGGGAGTCGCCTCCTTTTGCGAGCAGGTAATGCTCGCCAAGGAGGCGGCCGAGCGGGAGAGGGAGCTGACCACCTTGCTCCCTGCCCGTCGCGCCCTCTCACGTTGAGCAGGCCGTGGCCCGTCGGGGTCGCGGATGAATGCGCGAGCGTCTCCCGTGACCCCGACACCCTCCGAGTGCGGCGTGTGAATTTATTCCCCTGTTTTCTTGTAGTCCCAGGATTTTGTCCCTTTAATGGGACCACGAGGGAGAACTGTTTCACATAGTCCTATTGTTGTGAACCTACATACTGTATAGTGGTTACTAAAAAAATAATAATAAAAATATCAACTTTATATTATTATTATATTAAAAAATATACCTATATATTTTTTATCTCAATTTTTCTAAAAAATGCCTCACCGAAATATAACCGTGGATCAGCTGTAGTTGGTAATTCATAATGTTGTCATCCCGCTTTAAAATTTCTCGTCTTCTTTCTGATGATTTAGAGAATTCTTGTTCTCTATCAACCAGAATGTTTAATAGGCGTAATATAGATTTGGGAGGGCGTTTCTTCATCTCTTTATTTAATTCCGAATGCCAACATTCCACAACGTTATTGGTGCGGTGTCTTTCACCATAAACGTTCCACTGTGAAATAAATGCTTCTTTTTTCAACCAAGTCCTTTGTATATATTTTGTGAAAATCTTCATTTTGACCGTGTCGGGACTTTCGTTTTTTATGTACTCTATACCATCTGATGTCTGATCTAAAGGTAGTAAAGGTAAAGCAGTGTATAGACCCACAATGCGTCGTTCCTGTTTTGATTTAATTTTCATTTCCTTAGCCTTCTTCCAGATGCGTTTACTGAAGTGATAATAACACTTTTTTAAAATAATGTCCGGAAAAATAGACATTAAAACATTTGCAGGAGCTACTTCAAAATTCAAATGAATCTAATAATGAATCTAATAACATAATAATGGGACTATGAAAACAGTTCTCCCTCGTGGTCCCATTAAAGGGACAAAATCCTGGGACTACGAGAAAACAGGGATTTATTCTTGATATACAATTATTGACCGTATGTAAAGGCGATTAAGGTTTATATTAAATTGTCTTAAATCGCTCTCCGCCGCTATTCCAGCGGTGTGCGCTGGGCCTAATGAACCCTTAAATTTTGTCTCTGGGATGAAGCGATAATTAACCGATTGAATGCTAATAAGTTAAACACACATTAGGCCTAATTTGATTGTTTCCGAGTGTGACTGATTTTAGTAGGGCAACAAAGATTTAAGTAGTGTTTTGCTGCAGAAACAGATGCTAAACATGTGCGGAAACCAGAAAATAACAAATTAAATAAAAAATAAAACAGTCTGGTTCAAGTATTTATTTTAAAGGCATCAATACACAACTCTTTACTTGAGTTTGTATTTACATGAAATCACTAGTAAAAACTGTTGCAGCAAGAAATTTTACGTATTAACAAATATTATTTTATTAAACACGAGGACAGTTACAATGTAGAATATAAATTACACAGATTTGAATGAGTTTATTAACTTTAAATATTTTCTTAGTAACTTGTCTGTTGTTAGAAAGTTGTTAATAGCACCAACCAAAGATGTGATTAAAATACAAGAATAAATCTAGAAAATCAATCTTATTCCTTGTATCATAGAGACATTTATCCACTGAAAACAAAGAATCTGGATTTATTTAGTAATAGTAATATTGATTTTAAATTAGAGAGAAATACTATGACAAAATGTGTAGGTGTATATTTACATATAATATACATAACTTGAATACTTAATTGTAATGTTGATACTCCAATGTTATATTTCTGTGAAACAGTAATGTGTGCCAATTTTCCGTTACACTTAACAGCACGGTAGAACTTTATTAGACAATATAAATTTAAATATACTAGTAACTAAACATAAATAAACTAATGTATAAATAAGTACCTAGTTATTTTCTATATAATTTAGGAACAGTCAACCATTTTCACTTTACTAGTGCCAATTTTATCCAGGTGTGCCTAATAAATAAATGATACGGAAGTGATGCATTTATACAATTATTGCTTTATATAGAGAGCATAGTTTGATTGCCAACTGTATAAAAATAATTATTATTATAAATTGTTTTAAGAACAAAGATTTTTACAGATCCATGTAATATAGATCTAAAGTTAAAAATACTATACTGTAACAGACTTTTTGTAACGGTTTATATTAAAATGCGAGAAAACATTACAAAGACCACGACATAAAATACCAATAGATTTTGTTATCTCCATATCGAACTATTACAGGCACAACGAAATGGCAATGCTTAATTTTGGCATACCCTCTATTTTATTCGAAAACATCAAAGGTCATTGCTAGTTTATTTTTCTTAGAATCTAATGGAAATATAAAATAGAAGGGTATGGCACAAAATATCCCCAATGGATTTAAGTGTTCTGTCCAAAGGCAGTGCCTGCTACATAGTAAATTAAACAATATAACAATGCTATAGTGAATTGTTACACAAAAGATTACAGTGTATTTTGCCTATACATTTCCAGTTTTATTAGAATATAGACAAGTAAATAGAAGCACAGTTAACAGCAACATTAGCAAATTTTATTTACCTATATTAAAATTATTTCAATGAAACCTTATTCTTGCTTTTGAAATTCTTCGTTCTGAATCTGCGCGAAAACTGTTCGAATATTAATATTGAGTACGTGATGATTTTTACTTTTGCGAGTCACAAATCTGTTAATATTATTTAGGTACATGAATATAAACTAACAGGAAAGTATACCGGTAAGTGATACATGGTTGTAGTCGCCAGAGATGCATTATTTAGTCGTTGGCGATTCTTAAAAAAAATAAAATTCGAAACATAATTATATCGTATCATATCGTATGTTCCGAACTATTATTGCGACATTTTATGGTTATGATTACATTTAAGCAGTTAGGCGACAAATTTTTCTGCTTGATGGCTTATATTAAAAATCGACGACTCCATTGGCTAATTTGTATCTCAAAACTTATATGAAAATTAATTTATTAAAATACGGTATCTAAAGTTTTTGAAACGTTCTGAGTATTAAAATAAAAACAAAATTTTGGTTTGCCTACCAAAACAGTCCGGTAAAAGAGCAGCTCAGAAAGCCGACATAGTGATGGCCACATACTTTATTGGGCGATCTAGATTGACCACTATTTATAGATAGAACAATGTATTCACAAACACAACTAAAATTAGCGCTAAGTTTGCAATTTTTTACAAGGCATTGAAATTCTCATGAGAAAATGTTGGAAATAAATATAAAGGTAAGTTATTGATAAGGGTATAACATAGCAACGGCCGGGTCTTCGGTCTCGAAGGTAATGAGCACGTCTTTAAACTTGTCTAGTAGCTGCATCAGTTGTGATCGACTAACGTTTTCCATAAACATTATCTCTTCTAAATGCTGTTCGCCACGGAAGTATCCTGAAACAACATTATCACAATTTATCATTGATTTTGATACATTTAATAACGATGTTTGACTTTTAAAAAGAAAGCTGTCACAGTTAAGATACATACACTGTGTTGCGTAAAACATTATAAATTTTAATAGATTCAGTATAAACTATATAGTATCACAATCGAACCAAAAACTCATTATTCCTCGACTATACTGACTACTTACCGTCAGGCAGAGTCAGGTATTTTATAAAGCCCATAATTCAAATATTTTTACAAGGCTACTTTCTATAAAAATGTCATTAAATGGTTTTACAGTAATCAGAAACGAAAAGTGTATAAAAAAAGGATTTTGTTTCAGGAATATTAAGGATCATATGAGCGTAGTGTAGTTATGTATACCTTTTTTATGTAGCTGAGCCAACAACAACAAATCATCGGTATTCTTCGACGCGGGTATAGTAGCTAGTGCCGCTCTTTCTTCAGCTGTGAACGTGTCTAATAACGACTCAGTAGTAGGCGGCTCGTTCGGTATCCTACAAGCGTCTACTACGTCACAACTTGCTGGAACATTCCATACTGTTGGCTGTTGAAAACTGCAACATCATAGTGAAAGTTTAGTTTTTTTTTATAAAACTTTGGTGGCAAAGGTCGGCCTGGTGGTAAGTAGCAACCATAACTCATGGACATGGTCTTGATTTCTAAATCTCTTTTGTTATCATGCCATATTCTAGTAAAGGGTTAAGAGCAGAAGTACCTACTTTTGAATGACGTACAATAATACGTTTTAGAAAAGTCACCAATCAATAGACTGCCTTAAATTAGCTATGTAATATCTTGTACTAGTTTTCGGCGGCGCGGTTTTACCGTCGCCTTTGCTTACTGCTCTGCTCCCGTTGCCAGTAGCGTGACATGCCTATAACTTTCCTCGAGAACTGGGCTATCGTAGGCAAAAATAATTTTTCATATCTGACTAATAGTTTCAGAGATTAGCGCGTTCAAACAAACAAACAAACTCTTCCGCTTTATATAACAGTAAAGATGGTTATAAGATGCAACCTTACCTCATTTCGCTCTGTAATTTCAAATTTAAGGATACTCCATTCTTCTTCTCAGTTCCATTAATCATTCCATTGATTTTCAATCTTGGTGATATGTCCTGATCACTTTCGAACTTATCATCGTCACTACTTATATCTTTATGAATACTGTGCACCGTACTTTCACTGTCTTTCAACGATAGATCGGATAACCTCGAAGGCAAACCTTTTTTCTCAGTTTCTAATTTATCTATATCAACCTTGGTAAGTTCTGTATTCTCAATAATATCACCATTTCCGTTGGTCACGCCATTGTGATTGCTATTTCCATTCATATTACTCGATATACCGCTATCAACAGAATTTCCTTGTATTTTCTTTTGGGGTTCCTCTCCTTTCGTATCGTAATCACAACCGTTTTTAGGTTTCACTCCATCAACAACATCGACTCCATCATCGAAAGAATGGTTCGCTGAATCGACTTCTCGAAATTTATCGTACTTATGTTCGGATTCTATGACTATAGGTTTAGTGTGCGAGAAATCTGTTTGGTTAAGATTGTTCTCAGTTGGGTAATCTTCATCTGAATCTGGGAAAATATTAGTGTTTTGGCTGGGTTCTACTGGCTCTGGTACATTAAGTTGCATTTGATTGAGAGAAGAGAACGACACGCTACAAGATTGGATATACATATCATGTTTCTCGCAGTAATACTCTTTGCCATCTGTAAAAAGAATTTAGTACCATTTTCTAAATTTATAAGCTAACAGTACTAAAAATAAAATGATAATGATACACAGTCTGTTATTTTGCCTTAGTTGCGGTCATCCTTATTTTTTGAGGCTTTTAGAAGGACAATAACCATACAAAACTTCTATTAAAACCCCCGTGGTTTTATGTGTCGTAGTTTTCAAAATATTTCGAAAATCGAGAAAAATCCATAGAAACCATAGAAACGTGTTTTAGGCTCTCATAATGGACATTTTACAATGAATGTTTCATGGCACGCTAGCCATTAAGTTAATGCATCATTACATATATTTAAACTTAAAAAACTGCGTTTCTCCTCCTAGGCGTCAATTTTATTTTTTCTATGATTTCATAATATTTTTTTATGGTCATTCTTAATGTGGTCGCATTTTATTTTTGTTTGTAAATGTTTAGTACAATACTAAGCATTACCACAAAAAAAAAAATAAGAAGCAACGAACACAAGAACTTGGAGATATTCATTTTTTTAGTTTAAATTTAGGGTTGTCAACTGATGTAGGCGCCTCTAACAAACGACCAATTTCGCTCGGAATAAATTGGCTTCTTCAATTATTATAAAAATAATAGAATATATTTCCTTACCCATTGGAATGCTGTCAGAACAAGCCGGTGAATCAAGGAACAAATTTTGACGTTACGACCGTGAGCATCACACCCGAAAATTAGATCGCAAAACAACAGTGTTCGACTTGTTTCACCGCGCGCTAGAGTCTTCCGACCCATTCCTATCGCTGATGTCCATTGGCAACCGACATAAAAAGAATAAACGTTCCGTTCTTCTCGGCAAGGTTCTGTCACTCTTAAAACCGACAATGGAGAATGTTTTTACCCATGATCCACTACCGCAAAGTTTTGCCGATATTCCTAATACTGAATTGGTAACAGACACTTCTGATGATCATATACTCGTATTATCATCAGAAGAAGTTTTGACAAACTCCGATGATGACTGCTAGGTTAGCGTCACGTATCGTTGTAGCCTTAGAGCATGGAGAACATTGTAGTAATTGTTTTCAGACAACAGCAACTCAGAAAGAGACACAGAAAGACCGAGTTTACTCAAAGTTAGTTAAATACTTGGGAAATATTTGGCACTTTTATTTATTTTTTATTCTATTTCAATTGCGACAACCCTATTTTCATAGAAATTTCAAAAATATTTAGAAACGCTATATCTTCGTATGCCTGCTATTGACGTATGTCATATTTTAGGTTATTATTGACAATAACATTACGCATAAATTTAAATGAAAATAAAATGCGATAGTGATAAGAAAACATGAAAAAAAATGTTTTGTGTTAATCGGTAAAAGTAAACAATCTCCTAATATATCAAAGGTACAATGCCCCTTTTTTAATTTAAATATATATTATGCTATTACTGTATTTAAAGGACTAACTAAGTATTACAACAATTTTCGAAATTAAAAAATAATTTTGTTTTTCTCACTTTTAAATGAAACCTTCATAACTTTATAATTATACAAAAAAATACTATAGGTCTTTCTGCCAAACCTTTATCGTCACTATATCTATCGAATAAAAACATAAAATTGACATGACCGCAACTGAGGCAAAATAACAGACTGTGTGATATGATGATTTACTTTTTATGAAAACATGACTAGTGGAATTATTTGACAAAATGACAATTGTTATTTATGGAAATTGATCAACCGATGGACGATGGCGGCTCACGACCGGCCAAGGTGGCAAATATGATGATGACAGCTAACCAACTAATAAATTCCGAGTACAGGGTAACAGGGATGTGCAACTTATACTAGCATTTGCAAGCATAAGAACTCATTACGGAAACTGCGATTGGTGCATTTCAGTGCATTAGAATCTTGATCTTGACTCTTGACCACAGCGCAGGTTTTACGTACCGCGCATACTTCCTGCCCATATTTTTATGAACTAAACAAATAAATTGTAATGCGGTATCTATTAAGGAGTTATCTGACGTGAAAAGGAACATTCTCGAGCACCAAAATGGAATGTAGTGTAACATGATTTGAAAAACTAGAAGGTCTTATTCATTCAGAACAAATAAATGTTACTGCGGTAGGTATGAGGGGGTAATCTATGTAGCAGATGAAAACAAACATTCTCGATTATCAAAATGGATGAAATAATGTAATAAAGTCCATGCTTTATCCAATAGAAGTGGCCTTTCCCTGCAGTGGGACAATAAAAGGCTGATATGATGCTTACCCGGGTCTCGTCCCCAATGCGGCGAGTTGAACTGCACGTAGGTGTGTAGCTGTAGCAGCAGCCTACGCCGTAGCAGCCACGCTACGCAGCGGGCGAGGCGCACGCCGCCGCCACCGCCGCCGCACCCGTTACGAGATACGTACCATAAAGGGGCCGGGAGGGAGAACTCGCTTAACATCTGTACAAAAACAACACAATACTATTAAGTGGGTGATAGACGTATCACGTACGAGCAAGTACGCGTACATATGGCTCGACGATCTTTTTCGCCTGTAAAGTACGCGTAGTTATGGGAAAACACAGGCGACAAAGGTCGTCGACTCATAAGTACGCGTACTTGCTCGTACGTCTATCACTCACTTTATAGTCTAACTTTTTCTACTTACGAACTTGTTTATTGTATAACGCAATTACGACGGTGGCTGATCCTAGTTTCAGAATGAATAAAAATATTCGAACGTGTAAGTATCGACGTCAAGTAGCACTATGTCTGTTCAAACAATAAGCGCCACAGGACTAATCACCTCTCGGTCATGTGTCTTTGACATTTTCTGCTTGTGCAACGGCTTGCAATATATTTGTAGCATTATTTTTATTTACAAAGTAATAAATCTTTTTACAACATTTATTTTTATGTAAAGCGAAAAAGTTTGTTTGTTTAAACGCGCTAAATCTCTGGGACTATCCGTCGGATTTGAATAATTCTTTGCGTTTGATAGCCCAGTTCTTAAGTAAGGTTATAGGCTACATAACATCTACTGGCAACGTAAACAGAGCAGTAACCAAAGATGTAACTTAGTAGTAGCAGCAAATAATATCAAAAAGTAACAGTTTTCTTTGTATAACGTAGACGATACAGTTAGTTGTAAGCCCTTTTTTCAAAAACATAATATCTTAACGCTCACTTCTATCTACATCCTAGAAATATGTAAATTTGTCAGAAAATACCCAATTTTTTACAGTAAACGTGAAGACAAACAAACTAAGTATTCTCTAAGACATAAGAACAGATTAAACCTACCACCCTCCAAACTAAGTATGCACTCATCTGGACCTTTAGTAGTGTCAATTAAAATATATAATAATCTTCCTGACATCTTAAAAAATGAAACAAGTGACACAAAATTTACAAACCGACTAAGACAAATATTAATTAATAAAGCCTATTACAAAATTAACGAATATCTAAAAGATGAAACTATATTGTAAAAATAAACATACAAATATATACTTAATTTCAAACAATAATTTAATAAGAACACCTAAAAACAATTATAATTTATGTATGCTATCTTAAAAACCATTTATAATTTCAAATTAACAGTTAATATTATTTTTCTGATAATGTCTTCATCCTCTCTCCTACGTTTGCCGTGCCCGACAGGGTCCATATTGAACTGTACTTATAATAACATCTGTATTACTATATGGTGTGCAATAAACGTATTGAGTATTGAGTATTGAGTATAAGTACTCATGGATTAATAGAACTTACCTGCAATAAACACAATCCATTGAACTCTTTAGCGAACTCTTCGACTAATGGCGAATGTATGTGCACGTTAGCGCCCGGCGCTACTACGTACACATTGCTCTCACAGAGCGGGTATATCACTGTCGCTTTGGCCCAGTAGACCAAGTGGCCTGTTAACTGTGATACCTAAAATCAGAGAATAATATATTCGCATATTGTGCGATGGTACGATAAGGTACGGTCTCCTGTTTATACCTAGGACTAGAGGGCCTACCACCACCTCATATAGCAGTATTATTTCAATCTTACTTTGTGTTTTGTCTTTTTCTTTTGTATCATTGAAAACAAGGTTGGAGACAAAGTGAGGGTATAATAAGATTGCTTGTCAGGGGTCTTTCACCATCTTGTAAAGCAGTATTATTTTAATCTTACTTTGTGTTTTGTCTTTTTCTTTCGTATCATTAAAAAAAAGGATAGGAATAAAGTAAGGTTATAATAATATTGCTTTAAGAGGTTGTGTTAAGGCCCCCAGGTGTCAGCTTATAATGTATAATTAAACAAATTGTGATATCAGTGCTTTTCAGCATATAAGTGTAATAAAAACTATCTGTTCACCAGAACACAGATCTTGGATTCCATGTTTCTCTTTGCATTTGTTGGGTAATAAATAATAACGTATTTTCTTACCTGTTTTAAAGAAAGATCAGCTTCAATGGCAAGTGTTTGTAAGCTCTTGAGTGGGCTATAAAGTTTTATCAGTCTTAAGAGTGCAGAACTACTGTCCAACGGTATGGAAGCAAGCAGATCGTTGGGGTTTACCTTTAATAAGTAGAAGTGAGTGATTTAATACTAAGCTATACCTAATATAATGCGTAAGGTAGACTAGGTACTCAAAGCACGTGTGTGGCTTTCATAGAGATGAAACAACTAATTTGCATAGGTAATAGGCACACGTCTAATAAGAAAAGAATGTTGTATGAAACAAACAATTTTCAGTTGATTCAGTAGTGAAGACTGAAAGTTTATTATTATCTGATTCCAAATTAAGGAACATAGAAGTATTTCGAAAAGTTTCCAGAAACATTTTGCTGTGTAGAGCACAATCCTTTATTAATATATTTAATTAAAAACAATTCTTACCATAAGCAAGATTCCATGATAGGGTCTAAGTTTCTGTAAGCATTTGTCTATGGTTTCTGGTTCTATGATCAAACCTCTGTTGTGTATTTGATGTGCTTTGTGTGGCAAACAGAATGATAACAAAACCCATTTGTTTATGCGGACCTGAACTATGCCTGAAAATAAAATCATTTTGTTTGTTTATCTTTTCGTTACTTGAAAATCACTGAACATGAAATTTTAAATATAGGTAGAGCCTTAAACGCTCCTTAATAGACTATCAGAAGTTGAAATTAGATACAGTCAAATATACAGTTCACATTAACATTGTATAACAACCAAAATAAATAACAAGCAAACCAAAATTTTACAGAAAAATTACATGAGAATCAGAATGACACTTTAGGGTAATGAGTTGTCTAATAACTATTTGAATTATTAGCACTTTTGGAGGTAAAAGATAGCAAATTGAAACATGCGATAAAGTAGTAATTAATTTAAAGTTAATTGCTACAAGATGCAAATTACATAAAACATGTATTTGGTCTTACGAATTTTCACAAGTAGATAATATAAGAAAATCTTAAAATTGTATAATTAAACTAACCAGTACTACTTAGTTCCTCAAACACAGCCTTCATGGATCTCGCCAGCGAGCTACGTTGCAATATAAGATGAAAAGCAGACTTTGGTGTAACGTCAGTACCATTTTCAATACTATATGTAGTCGAACTGACTGAATGGCGAAGGTTATCTTCTTCGTCGTCACCATCACCGTTCATTTCACTATCTAATGCTGATACTTCGTCGTGTGCTGCTAGCTGAAATTGGAGACAAATTTAAATTATATATATCTTAAGTTTATTGCTTGTGATGTAAAGAGTGATATTGCTTTCACATGCTAAAACCAATACAGATATGTATATTTTAAATAGTACCTATATAATATAGGTACTTTAGTTACATATATTATATATTTAGTATATTTAATTAAAAACTTCTTAATTTTAATATATTGCCTATGGTAGAACGTAGATATACCAAAATAAAACTGGTGTCCCTATTTGATTTGCTTTACCCAGGGCCCTGCAGTCTCTAATAGTCTCTACCAAGAGGTAGTAGTCATTCATAGACTTCTACGAGCTCACCTGAGCCAGTTCAGTCAAGATGATGCTTAGTGCATGAGTGTCAGAGACAACATTTTGCATGAGACTTATAAATCCTATTGATATTAAAAATGCGAAAGTTGTGTGTGTTTGGTACCACTCAGTGTCTAAACGGCTGAACCATGAAATTTGAATGTATAGGTTGGGTGCCGGAGGCCTACATAGGCTACTTTTATCCCGAAAATCGGTCTGGTTCGCGAAGGATACAACAAAACATATTTTACGCGCGAGCGAAGCCGTAGGGCGCAGCTATTTGAAACTATACAAAAGACCCTTTTCCCTGCGCATACCTATACTTAATAGGCACTAAGAAATAGGCATTGTAACAACGTCACAAAGGTAATGTCATGCATATTAACTACAATATTCATCTTTAAACAAACAATGTATGTAAAGTAACAAACACTATACAGTTGGTTTAAGTATACCATTGTTTCTATAAAGTGTACTTATTATTTTGTGTGACTGTGAATATGGATTATATAAAAAAAAACGCCTACTGGAGTCATGAATCTATTTTTAAATGCATACTTTCAAATCAACTGATAAAGACCCCCTTCTAAGAGTATCATGACACCATTCCATTCTGAATTAAGTATCTACTTAACTCAAGGTGTACTAGACTACTAACCTAAAATAATCTAACTTACCATTATTTTCATTTCTTCAGTCAAATATGAACATCTTTTTTCTTCATGTCTCAATGCATTGCCCAACCTTTTGCTCAGATCATAGTAACATTTGACTGAAATAATACAATACAAATAAAAATAAAACTAGTTACAGAATGGTTAATTAAATTACTTTAACATAAATACTTATCCAAGTGTTATATATCACTAGCTTTCAACGGCGCGGTTTCAGCCGCGTCTTTGTTTATTGTTCCACTCCTGTCGCCAGTAGCGTGATGTTACATACCCTATAACCTTCCTCGAGAACTGGGCTATCATACGAAAAGAATTTTTCAAATCCGACTGATAGTGCCTGAGATTAGCGCATTCAAACAATAAACTCTTAGGCTTTATATAATAGTATAGATATTGTGAAACTTAATAAATCATCATCATTTCACCTACCCCGAGTTCATCTCTGTCTGAGGAGATATTTATTTCAAACAGTTCTAAGCTATGTAATGCCTGCAAAATAGATCACTTAAATTTTTCTATACAATATACTAGTGGTTTGCCTCGCTTCACACCACTACAAAAATTTGTTGCCTATTTGCCATCATTTACTATTATTGTTACTGCTCGGCTCCTATAGGTGATAGGTTGGTATATTATAAACCTAAACCTTCTCCTAGGAACCCACAATATAATAGTAAAAACCACATCCAAATCCGAGTAGTTTTCAATATTAGTGCGTTCAGACAGACACTTTCTAGCGACTTCCTTTTATACTATGATTGTATAGATTTATGTGTTTTTGTTTTATTGTACTTGCTTAGCATTAAAGTGACAGACATTATAATACTAGGCAAGGCTCAATCTATAAGAGGCATGTATGTATAAATCGTTAAATAATACTTACCAACTGAATGACTGGCAGAAGCTTGCAGTGCAAACACAATATTAATAAGGATCATGGTAGCTGTGTCATCTTTGTTAGTTCTGTAAGGCAGCAGGGTGGGGTGCCCTACAAACCTTACATCATTGACTTTCAGTTCAAACTTCATGTTGCACAACTCTGCTTTTACAGCAAATAGTGTAGATAACATTTCATCTGTAAAGCCACTCAGCTGACCTGGAATGTGGTGATAATAAATCATTTATTTTTTTGCAGAAAAAAGAGTTCAAAAGATGGTGTTTCATGTCAATATTATTTTATGCCTACTCATTTTTTATTAAATGTTTATTTTATTTAAACTAAAGAATTGAAAATTGTGATTGTGATTGTGAATTTTTGTCAATTGTTTTGTATAAATACACTATTTTGACAATAATAAATAAATAATTAGGTATATTTCATGTGGTACTGGTGACTTTTCAAAAGGCACTTTCAAAGTTTACCTTGGGTATTGCTGCAGCATGCAAAATATTTAAGAGTAAACCAGCCCCCGATGTGCAATAAAACAATGGTGTAAAGTCATAGACTAAAATTGTCAATCTGTCTTGAGCAAGCATTACGCATGCTACTGGTTTGCATGCAAAGAGGCCTTCATCCTGCAGTATAGGCACAATTACAAGCACCATTCTTGCTGGACTAGGATGGTGCTCAGGGCAGCTTACTCATCAATGGGAGACAGCATGAAGTTATGTATATATGTATTTTTATTACAAGGCAGTAAGTATTTTGTGACTATGAAAGTATAGTAATAGCCATAAATAAAGTAGTAGTATTATTATAGTAGTACCATAATGTATACTTATATGAAATATAACAATACAAATGTTATGAAAAGCTCATCATTTTTACATTATTGTAAATCCTTACCTCATTGTCTTATAATGTATATCAATTTATCGTAAAATATACAATATAGTTTAGTTAAACAGCAAATATAAATCAGCCAAGCACCGTTGATCAACGTCGTAGTAACAATTTTATCAATACAAAATATTTGTTTGAGTTCATTTCTACAGAATAAAACCAAAAATGTTTAAGTATAGTAATGCTAACTAGCGATGAGGTATACTTGCAAAATTCAATACCAGGGCTTCTATGTACAAGTACGTAAAAATACGAGGGTCGAAAACCAGGTTTTAAAATACTTGAAAGTATTTGTCATCGACGAGCCCCGCGCCGCGCCGCACTTGCTAGGGCGACCTATCTAAAATACTTGCATAAGAATTCAACCTGTATTCCCAGTATCGTAAGGAGCAAATTCGTATAAATAAAAAAATACTTTCAAGATAAAAGTATTTATTATTCACAAAGTCCGAGTGTGTTTCTTATCTACATTGAAATATGAATCATTTTTCTATGCTATGCTATCGTTCACCTTAAAGCACTTATTTTCATACTTGCAAGTATTGGACGCGAGCGTCTTACCTAAAATACTTGCATAGAAATTCTACCTGTATTCCCAGTAAGGTAAGGAGCAAATTCGTATAAATAAATAAATACTTTGAAGATCAAAGTATTCATTATTCACTAAACACGAGTGTGTTTTTTATCTACATTGAAATATGAATCGTTTTTCTATGCTATGTTATCGCGCGTTCGCCTTATAGCACATACTTTCATACTTGCAAGTATAGTCTGCTCGTACCAGGGCGCCGTACTTCGAAGCGAAGCCCTGGTTTTAAAACCTGGTAGCGTAAATACGTCTCATCTCTAATGCTAACTGCAGAGAAAATTTACCTTTACAAATGTTGGATGTCTGCGTTTGAAGATTCTGCAGCAAGTCCTCAGTGGAATTAATGGCGTAAGGATTGTGACGACCATATTTTTTCTGTTTACTTTCGTCTTTGTTTTCTGTAGTGTTTGGATACCTAAACAGCAACCTATCGCCCTTACTATCAGACTTAACAAAAAATATATTCAAAGGATTGACTTCCATAATCATAAATCAATATTTTAGGTAGATAATTTATAAATACCTTGTAGTAGTAAACAAGGTAACTACTAGAAGGTTTTACAACAAAGTAATCAAAAGGAGTTTGTTGTAATCAATAATTTTATACATATTTCACATATATCTTGGGGCGTACACTTACACTTTAATTTTCAGAATTATTATACAACTTAGAATTTGCGACTACCTATTTTTATTCTTTTCTCAGAATTTAGGGAAAACATCTACTTGTGACGTATGACGCACTTGTCATCTAGAAAATAGAATTTTTACTAGTTGGTTGTCTTAATTGTCAACTCATTTTTTTTTTTATTTGCCCAAAGGGCAGGCTATAGTCTTTCGACCATACTGCCTAGTCTTTCGTGTAGGATTTCTTACGTGGTTTTGTCATTTCAGCAAATTAACGTTCCATGTCGTAGTTCAAACTTTTAGACCACGGTGTAAATAGTAAGCTTGAATTTTGACTATGACACCAGTCACAAAACTAAATTCACTTTAAAATATTTGGTAGTAAATCAGGGTGAATAGAGATTTGATTTCAAAGTTTGGAGTAGATTTTAATTACATAATCTGTTTGTTAAGTCTTATTCGACACTACTTTAATATGTCTGAATAAAACTGCACGTATTTCTACTTTTTTACGAGAAAACTAAGAAATGTGGCCGGTTGGGGTCTTAAACAGAAGAGAGATGAAATGGTAATTCAACTAGGACTGCCTCTTAATAGATTTTCCCCAGACACAAAAAACAAACACATAGTTAGGTATTCTCATCTTAAAAAAGTACCTACCACTTTGAAAGATTTTCCGTATCGTAATCAAATTTTGGCGCTTTTCACAACTTCACTTTGATTAGCTTTTTTACTGTCATGTTGAGTCTAGGAGAAAGTAAATGTTATTCCTTACAAAGAAATCATTATCATCCTATTATCCTATTAATATTATAAATACGAAAGTTTGTGTGTGTGTGTGTGTGTGTGTGTGTGTGTGTGCGTGCGTGCGTGTGTGTGTGCGTGTGTGTGTGTGTGTTTGTGTGTGTGTGCGTGTGAGTGTGTGTGCGTGTGTGTGCGTGTGCCTAAACAGCTGAACCGATTGATGAAAATTAGTATGTAGATAGATTCGGTGCTAGAGACGGACCTAGGCTACATTTTATCCCGTAACATCGGTCTGGTTCCCGAGGGACACAACAAAACGCAGCTAGTCACTGTCTACATGAAACAAAGTTGGGTTTATTCGAACACTTATAACTCGAGAACGGCTGGACCAATTTTAATCGTTTTTCATTTGTTGGATTTATCTCCGTCCAGAATAGTAGAATAACTACAAACATTGAAAAATTGAAGAAATATAAATTAAAAGTAAAACATTTTTTATACAAAACGTGGGTTTCGTACCCGTCAATTTATAGGTTGTCAAATAAATATTTATCGTGCTTTCAGAAATTTATTTAAGCTTTTTATATAAAGAACAAAATAGAATAAATAAACAAATGATTTCAGCATGAATGGGCCGAATCGTCCGGAGAAGTACTACCCTCTCATAGAAGATCGACTTAAGAGTAGTAGTATCCGTACTACTGCGTTTCGTTCGGTGAGTGAGAGCGCTGGAGGCCCGATTTCTTCCCTTTCCTCTTTCCTCACCTCCCTCATTCCCTTCCCCTAACCAAATTCCCAGCCGCCATAGTGGAGGCCACCATACCAGCAGTTTAAGACGATGGCTTTTGGTATAGTGGCCGCCACTTCTGGATTCCACTGACTGCTTACCATCAGGCGAGGTGGAGTCACTTTGGTAGGCATAATATAAAAAAAAAATGACTCAATTAAAAAAAAAAGGTTAAATCGATTGGTCTCACTACTTTATGACATTTCTAAACAAACATTCGAAAGGGGTATGGATTGTAAGTGTTTGTAAGTTTGTATGAGAAAACATTTATTTTTAAAACTATCGACTCATTTATTATAATTAATATACTCTTTACGAAAATTAGTTAGGCAACATTTTTTGTATGTATGTAGAAAATACCCTTAATATGTGGGAAAAAGGAATCGCAAGTTTGTGTGAAATTTCGCCACTATATAGTGGTAGCGGGCATGTAGCGGGTGCATAGACTTAAATGGGATTCGCCATAGAGACGGAGAATACTGATAATTACTGATACAATGTACGAACTTGTTCTCTACTTAGTCTGTGAATGTACAATTGTCATACAATCAGGTAGGAACTTAGAGCATTAAACCAACAGGAGTGGACACGCGCTCTATTTCCCTTGCGCAAAAGTCTGCCACTTTCGGCGGGGGACGGGGTAACGCGAGCAACGCACACTAATTACAATGTTAACTACTAATGCATTTTTAAATCGCGTCGTTATACACGCACACAATAAAATTATTACACACTAGCTTAAACTAAACACACACAATCACATTCACACACAGGGACATCTATTAGTTTACGCTTCCTTAGCATAAAATAGTTAGAGCTTGACTCTGTCGATATTTAGTATCGATGTTTAGGATTTCATAGTACGCGAAAGATTTAATTATTTTCATGATTATTATGTTTGCTTATTAAAATGAGCATTATCTTATATTATATAGAACAGTTTTAGGTAATAATAATCTATTATAATTTTAAGGTTTTTTTATATTTAAGCACTTTGAAATAGATGAAAGTAAAGTAAATAGTTCATAAACATGAATTAACTAGAAGTAATTCTGTTGATTCATGTTTATGTCAATATTACAGGAAGAATAAATCAGTGTTTCTAACTAGCACACTTTTTCGTAATTATTATCAAAAAAGCCCGTCATACGGTCGGGCTAAATTTATTTGTTAAACATTGTTCGACAAACAAATCTGGTTATGCGGTCGGGCTCTCCTACTATGTTTACTAATGTTTATTCAATACTTCCGATCCCTGATAGTACGGAACCCTCGGCGCGCGAGTCCTACTGGCATTTAGCCGTTTTTTTTTAAGTTTTTTTGGCGCGATTGGGAAAAATGATGAGAGTGAATTTTTACGATGCGCGCGCACACCGACAGAAAAAAGCAACACCCTGAAGTTAGTTGCGAACCTTTTACACACTGAAGTTAGTTGCGGATCTTTGTGTGTCGTATCAGTACAAATAATCTGTGTGAATAAATAAAAAATATATTGGCGTTTATATCAATTCAAATATTTATGTATGTATGCGTTGTATTATTATTTGGTATTTTTGGATTGTTATGCCAAAGAAGTATAACTTCTTACGTGCGTACATGGGTACCCACTCTTTTTTTTTATTTTACTACTGCGCACAAGGATGTATCTTCAATAACCACCACCTGTTGAAATCTGTTCTAGTGTGGATTAAAGATTGTAATTAATTATTACGTGTCAATTTTACGTGTATTACTCCTAAGTATGTATGTATATTCAAACCAAATAATACTTTGAATTAATTGTCTGTTGCTATTAAATTTCGTTCCAACTAAGCAGAGCTTGTAATTGGAGGATTTTGTTCTGATTACATAGTAACAAGACACTGACATGAGAATGTATGAGTAGATTTTTATTAGAGAGATATTTTATCTGTTCAGATAACAAAAAAACAACAGAATATATTTCAGAAAGTCTTTATTTAAGTAGGTATAATAAAATACTGAAAAACTGTGCAATTTAAATTAACCTTATAAATCTAGTTTAACTAATCCTAGGTAATGCAATAAGAGGAGGTAGCGCACAGCGAGTTTACTTGCTAAAAACTGAGCTCTCGGCCGCTTGGGGGGTAGGGAGGAGGTAGCAGTGCTGGCAGCACAGAAGGCTTTGTCTTTTAAGCTGTTAGTCAGATACTTGTACGCTTAGGAACCCACTTATATGGTTCCTACAATATTGGACCCAAGCGACTCGAGGCGCTGCTTCTTTTGAAAATCTAAAACAAACAAAAAAAAATTAATTTAATACTGGAAAACCAATATCGATATTTGTGATTAAACTGTCTCATCTCTAATTATGTTAAAGTGTGACCAGTTTCTTAAAAATAAATACGCTTATTTTTGTAAGAAATGAGCAATTATCTTTCGGAATAAAGTGCACTAATCTTGTATATTTGGATTTATAATCTCATTTTATTTGTTCATTTAATATTATTTTGTGCATTACTTGGTAAAAAAAGATTGGTTTTAATTAAAAATAAATAAATATGGGAACGGTGACACAATAATGTACATCCAAAATGAAACTTATTAGATATGTCAACAAGGCGAGATATAAAAAAGGAAAGGTTAGTTTTTATGTTAATTCAACTTAAAATATTACCCCAGATTGGAGTATTGATGATAAGCCTGGCAACACTTGTTGATTAGCATTTTATTTGGTTAAATTGCTAATTTAATGCCTTATTTAATAATATTAGAACAAAATAATACTTACAGGTGGAATGTAATATTATCCTTTTGTAGACTTGATGTCGCTGAACGCTTTTTACACCAAAATACACTGCAATTCGGCATTTCTATTGAGACGCTATTACGCATGCACTGATATGTGACTTATGATGCGGAACGCGCGTCAACTAGTTTTATATAACGGGTATGACCGGTGGTCTGGTACCTTTGGCAGAGGGGTACGCCTGTCAGTGGCCTCTCCGGTTGGTTTAATGCTTTGTAGACAATAGACCACTTTTTAGAGTCATTAGACACCTGACAGAACCATAGACTATACGATATTACGATATACGTCCTTGACTGCTCAGCTGAGAGGCTGAGCGGGCTGAGCTGAGACCTCAGAACAGTGAACACCTCCGTATAATGTTCTGTGGCTGAGACAGAACAATCTACTTTAACTTAACACAAGATGGCGTTACAAATTTATGTTCAATGATTTTAAATGTTTTTGCCACAATGTTACTGTAAAAACAATACATAATAATAAAAAAGACACGAAGTATATTATTGACTTGATATCAAAAAATAAGTTCAGTTTATATAAATAATTTTCTTCTAAGCCGAGGTAAGTACCAAAAGGCCAGATGTTTGACGATAAAAAAAGGAATCTATAAAAAGAGAATTCAGTTGTCAAAATCTCGAACGATACTATTCGTCTATCTATTTACTTTGCGAAAATCTTTCTACTAAGAAAAATGGCTAATATCGTTGAAAATAATTATAAAGTGAATCCTGAAAAAATTCGCCTTGAAACTGATCAAGGTATTGTGGAGAGTGAAGAGAGAAAATGGGGTATGCCTCTGAAAGAAGTGTACAAACATGGGTTCGCTTTTTACAAAGGTAAATTTCGATGTATTCATTTAGTTATTTTTCACATTATTTATATCAGTACCTTTGAATTAAATTTTATTGGCACATTTTTGATCTGAAATGTAAAAACTAATAGTGGACGTCATTTTTAAATAGTTATCTTGGTCAGCACTTTAATATGGTTAATCTAAAGTGCCCATTATTTTTTTATTGATATCAATTTGCACTTATACTTCCTACTTAGTTTTGATATTGTTTACAGATAAGGAAGGTAAAGCACTACACCTGAGTTATGAGGATAGATTGAAGCTTGTTGCTTATACTCAGCAGACTGCTCATGGCCCCTTGGATCCTAACTCCGCATCTCCATTAGGAGTGCTAGATGTTATTGGAAGAGATAGACGGGCAGCTTGGCAAGCTCTTGGTCAAATGTCCCAAATTCAAGCTATGGCAGGATTTGTGCACACTTTGGACAGGTACTAATTATTATTATTGTCATGACAATTTATTAACTTCATTTGTTTAATGCTGGTTTAATCAAAAGGTCTGATAAATATAATTATCTTTTAGGTGCTATGATAATTTTTTATTGTTTAATGTGTCATACATAGAATATTGATTGTAGCAATTAACTGTTTATTAGTTACATTATTACATGAGTTACATTTGATGCTTACACTTGCATTGTATTTGAATTGCTCTTGTTCATAGACTGACTTTAATAAATAATGTTTCATCAACACTTTTTGAAATGACAGATTCTATTAATTCATACTT
Organism: Parascotia fuliginaria; assembly: GCA_963082885.1. NCBI lineage: Eukaryota > Metazoa > Arthropoda > Insecta > Lepidoptera > Erebidae > Parascotia > Parascotia fuliginaria. The sequence goes on from OY720186.1 coordinate 10,491,635, forward strand.
TGTGTTATCTTTGTATCAAAATCACAGTATTGATTTTTAAATGTTTACCCTTTCAGATTGTGCCCTCTTTTCAAGCCATATTTGGAAGCAATACAAAAGGATTTAGAAGACAAAAAACAACAAGAGTAAGTTTTATTCTGTAATTAACTGATTTGACCCCTATAAATATTGTTTGTACTAAACATTATTTGCACATAATTAACTATTCATCAAAAAATTGTCTGCAAGCAATATCTTTATAAGACAAGCTACTTTTTAGACTGTCTCCTATGATACTTGTAACTTTTTGCATGCACAATAAAGAATAATATTCTAATCTATGCTACAGGTTGAAAAAAGAAGAAGAAGACAGATTACATGTTGAGCTGCAGAATAGAATTGTGCTTGAGAAGCAGAAACAACATAGCAAAAAGTTAACAGAGGAACAGCAAGTGTATGTTATAATATTAGTTGCAATAATTAGTGCTAAATGTAAAAAATGTATTTGATTAGCACACATACAACTTCATTTAAATTTCATATATCTTTCATAGTAACTTATTGTATTGTTTTGTGTATCATAATAATGTATCAATCACCCTTTACAGGCAAAGAATTAAAGATGCTCTAAACGCCCAAACATATGATCAATTTCTTCAATACGTGCAACAACAGTACCCAGGCAATTTTGATCAACAAGCGGTTCTCATTCGTCAACTACAAGACCAACATTATCAACAATACATACAACAGTTGGCTGTAGACCAACGGCTAGCTAACTCTAACATCAAAGATATTGCTGAAGATAAAGAAAATGAGAATAATACTAATAATGTTATTATAAAAGATGAGAAGGCATCAATATCTGATTATAATTTGAATGAAACTGAAGTCAAGATTGTTGATACGAAGTAAGTGCTTTCTTATATTATTACCTGACATTATCAGGTGTATAGATATAACAATTTTTCTGTTTTCAGACAAACAAGTTTTCCAAAATTGTATCATCTGTACTTGTAGTATTACCTAACCTATCTATGTAAGATGATGAATAGTGTCACAGAATACTGTGACACTATGCATCTTCTTTATGGTACCAGCCTGTTATTTTGCCACGAGAAAGGCCTTTTTAAGGAGGCATGAGCATTGATTGCCATGTTTATTTATAAGTCTAGTACATCTCTTTTTTTTGTAATGTTTTGATTTTAGAAAACTACCAGTAGTATACCAGTTTACATTTTCTGATTTCCTACTAACTAGCCTTAGTTACATATAGATAAGTATCCCTACATGGGAACAAAGCTTATATTACTTACTATTCTGCCTGCAGAACATGGTCTAGTTCCCTCATACATTGGCTTGGAAAGCCAAAGAGAATAGCAGCATCAAAAGCTTTAAGCCGCTACTCCTGCTTGACCAATGTCAGTTCGAGTACTGAAAGCCTGTTAGTGATGTTGAATGCTTGCAGATTATGTATTGTAGCTTACAGGATTTGCCACACTGGATGCAGTCAATAGTTAGGTCAAATTAAATGCATCATATTGTATGAACCACATTCACTTTGAACTGATCACCAACCACATCCAGTGTGACAAATATTTAATAGTATAAATAGATGACCGCATATGGTACGACGCCGTACCGCTGGTGACACCACACGGTACGGCACTACCAACGGTGAACCAACTACGGTTTGCACTACCGCGCTATTAGACATCCGTTTACGAACCCGACGCAAACTGTGTGAGTCCCACCATTATGCAGTCGTATATTTATACTCATAGTGTGACAATTAGATATATTATTAGAACGCACACTCACCCTCCTTACTGTACTTGTCAGATATAAATGGTTAGAATTTAATTGTCAAACTAACAATTTTTTTTGTAAAAGCTAGTCAAAGAAAAATACTCCATTTTTAAACTTTATCAGGTTACAGGATACCTACGCGATTTTCCGTTCTAATAACATTAAAGGTCGCTGCATACCTACATAACGAGATACTGACGTGACGTGACTGCCTCGTCTGCTCGGCACACACACTTATTTCGGTCATCACTGTAGGATCGCCAAATAATTTTCATTGTTTTTTGGACGTATCAATATATTTAACGGCTGCATTTAATATTGCAGAGCGCTGCAGGCATGTGAGAAAGTAGAACCCAATGAATACGCAGAAGAGTCCAGGGATGAGGAAAATTCGGACGATGAAGGTATAAACTTGTTTTTATAGGAAACTACCGGTTGCTACCTGGTTATATCTCTACCATTACATTCTACATTGACGATTTCTTTTACAAACTTCCATCCCCTATTTCAACCCCTTGCCATTTTTCTGGTTATACATTGACGATTTTTTATAAAAACTTTCATCCCCTATTTCAACCCCTTTAAGCCATTTTTTCGCGATAAAAGATAGCTTATATTGTGAGGTCTAATCTATCTCTATACCAAATTTCATCAAAATTGGTTCAGTTGTTTAGGCGTGAAAGTGTAACAGTGAGACAGACAGACATATACTTTCGCATTTATAATATTAGTATGGATACCTATTCATCTGTTTTGTTTTGTTTACAATTTATTGACTTAGATATGGCGTAGCCAAGTATGGACAGAGGGTGACAGCTGCCCTCCTAGAAGGGTTGTAGTAATGGGTTAGATGTGTTGGAATATCCGCGTAGTTTCCTCTTGCAAGTGTAGCTCGTTGTCTCACAGAAGGGTTCCCAGCGGTGGAGGAGGCGCGCATGTGGACGCGCGCGGAGCTGGTGCCGTTCAAGGAGTCCGCGCGCGCGGGCGGCGGGCGACTCAGCGTGGGCCACGGCGAGACCGTCACCGTGCGCGTGCCCACGCACCCGCGCGCGCGCTGCCTCTGCTGGGAGTTCGCCACAGACAACTATGACATTGGTAATGTATACCTACTACCTACGCATGTGCATGTGGAGTTCGTCACATATAACCTTGACTTCTAATAGGATTTCTTGACAAGTTTTGTCTTAAATTTAAACTTTAATGCATTGAAATTTATGTCGTATTCCTACTAGATAAAATTAACCGTTTGTTGGTAAAATATTTAATCCTCTGTCATTCCGTCCCGGTCTACACAGACCAGGATAAAATGGCAGAGGATTAAATTACAAAGGTCTTGCCACACGACAATTATAACGTCTTCTTAAAGTTTATCTTCCTATTTTTTTGTTGGCCAAGGCAGCTCGTAATAATATGTAAGTTTGTAATTGCTGCCACAATGTAAAAAAGTAACATTTAGTATTTGCACCCAAGACAGTATGTTCCCAGTCGCGCTGCTCTAATCGAAATCTCTGTGTTCATAAGTCAAAGAAAAACCGAAAAATTGAGATATGCCTATTTTTTCAATCTTTCAGGATTCGGATTATATTTTGAATGGACCAAGTCAACAACCACCGAAGTCACTATTCACGTGTCAGAGAGTGACGATGATGAGGATTATAATGATCCTGACGCTTACCCTGATGATGGTAATAATGTTATACAGTTATTAAAAAAAAAGTTATTCTATTAAATGATTCAAATTTCCAATAATACATGCTCCTGTTTACAAAAATCAATTTTAGATATTATAGGAAAGTCGTGTTTTTTATAGGAGACACAGTTCACCAGTATACGATTCACGGCGAGCGTACAGACCTTGAGTTGGGCGGTGAGAAGCGAGCGCTGGCGCCCGCGACCCCACCGCCGCCGCGCCCGCTGCTTAGTCTCATCGTGCCCATCTACCGCCGCGACTGTCACACTGAGGTAGTATCGGCTAACTGTGTGCTCGGTCATATTGCAAGCTTTCTTGCAATGCTTTGAAAATTTCGATGTGCGCACACACGTAAACATTACAACAAACAACATAAGCCGACCTAGAAGACGTTACGCCGACCTCGACGGCGCTGTGTGACTACTCTAGCTCATGTCGCTGAGTCGTCCGCTAAGCCTGTTTGGCCAAAGATTTAACACATAACAGTACAGAAGTCAATCACATGTATTGTATGTACTTAATTATGCTAGGGTTGTCAACTGAGGAGGCTATTCCAATCCCGTAGTACAGTACATTAAAACAAAACTAAATGTACTATTTACATATAGGTTACAGAACTTTCGAAAATCCCTAATAATTTCTAAACAGATTACCCTATTTACACAATTTCTTTGGCCTAAATCCGTTATAGACCTAAACCTATCAAATGACACTAAAAACAACACAATATAACGGGTGGCGCAAAAGTAAAGACCCTATTTGGTTCAGCTATAACATTTTTTCTAAATTAGAAAACTAGATTTAGATTTTTTTAAATGTATATTTGTGCCATTAAATTTCGTACCATTAGGATTTAAAGATGATGTCTTTTAAATGGTGACCTCCAGAGTTGATACACATCTGAGCCCTATTTATGACATTTTGCATAACTTGCCGTAACACTTCCTGCGTTTCCATTTCCATCTCTCAGGGCATGTCAATAAGCAGAATACTCGGTTCTGGGGCACTGATAATCCGCGCATTATTCAAGAAACACCTCTACACCCACTAAAAGTTACTGTATGGTGTGGCATCTGTGTTGACAGAGTGATCGGACCCTATTTTTTCGAAGACGCTGGAGGCAATGCGATTACTGTCACTGGAGAACGCTACAGAACCATGTTACGTGAGTTTTTGATACCCAGTTTGGACGAATTGGGGCTGGAGCACATCTGGTTTCAACAAGACGGCGCTACGGCACACACAGCGCGCGACACTATGGACTTAGTGAGGGACGCTTTTCCAGGCCGAGTTATCTCTCGTTTTGGCGATTTGCCTTGGCCTGCAAGATCACCCGATCTGACCAGTCCAGACTTCTTTCTTTGGGGTTTTTTGAAATCTCGGGTGTATGTGAACAAGCCACAGACTCTCGCAGCTCTAAAAGAAAACATTCGTCAAGAAATAACGAACATATCGCAGGAAGTGTTACGGCAAGTTATGCAAAATGTCATAAATAGGGCTCAAATGTGTATCAACTCTGGAGGTCACCATTTAAAAGACATCATCTTTAAATCCTAATGGTACGAAATTTAATGGCACAAATATACATTTAAAAAAATCTAAATCTAGTTTTCTAATTTAGAAAAAATGTTATAGCTGAACCAAATAGGGTCTTTACTTTTGCGCCACCCGTTATAACAAAAAGTCATGTTTGCAACTGACCGGCCTGAGATATCGTGTCTGTGATGCGTTACGGTATCTATGTATGCGTTGCTCGAGCCTACTTTGTATGCAGATTGACTTTTGTACCTATTTGTATTGTGGCTTTTATATGATCCTCTTTTGCTATAAGTTATATATCGCAATGGAAATGAGATATCTTGGACAAATACGCGTCTTAGCGAATGTCGACCCTATGTTGTTTGTCGCAAAGTTTAAAATTGCCAAATCGCATTTTTTATAATGTTACTTTACCACCGAGGGTGCAATATGTAAACTAGCTTATTAACTTGCTTAAAAATAAATAACAATATAATGTTTTGCAGGTTTATGCTGGCTCACACACATATCCAGGGGAAGGAGTGTACTTACTCAAGTTCGACAACACTTATAGTCTATGGCGATCCAAAACACTCTACTACAAAGTATACTATACACAATAAATTATATTATTAAATTATTGTAGATCCATGACAAAGAATTATATAAAATATAATATATATTAAATTATTTGATACATATTTATAATATTTACAACTTGTCGGAAATATCTAAAAGCTGCGATTGAAGCTTTCTCTTTGCATGTACGATTTGTCGCTTAGATTATCTCCTAATAAATACCACATTAACATTTATTTGTTCTAAGATCATAAAAAAAAAACTACTGTGATTGGATGTCTCCAAGTCATGATTCGAATGCACTGAGATGCACCAATCATAGTACCCGTAGTGGATTCTTATGCTACTGAATGCCAGTATGAGATGTGCGACTTGTGCGTGTAGGTCTATTGTCCTGTATGCGGAATCTGATAGGGGGTTATTCTGTGGTCGCTACATAACTAGAATTGATGATAGAGATCATTTATACGATACAATTAGCGCCATGGAAGATGATTCGAAACGAGTGTTATTTTCTGAGTTGGGTGTCGCGTTTTATTGCTTCTTATTTTGACGGCACCGTTGGTCTAGTGGTTAGTGTAACTGACTGCGACGCCGGGTGTCGTGGGTTCGATTCCCGCGGAAGGCAAATATTTGTGTGATGAACATTTGTATTTGTCTTCAGTTTGGGTATTTTCTATGTATTCTAAGTATGTATTTACAAAAAAAAAAGTGTGTATAAGTATTATATTTCAATTATCTAGTACCCATAACACAAGCTCTGCTTAGCTTGGGACTAGATGACGATGTGTGATAGTGTCCACATATTAATAATAAAAAAATAATTTTGATTTTTATCTTCACTTTAATGATATGAGATCGAATGGTTTTTATGATTTTGTTTGTGATATTACCTAATTACTTTTACAAAATTTGCGTCGTGTAAATGAACTTTTCCTTGACCTTTTGCTATTATCTTGGTAGGGCGATAGAAATTTCCGACGACTTATACTAATATTGTACTGCCAGTGTTTCTTTTGTCCCAATGTAGTTACTGTCGTGGTAATTATTATTACGTTTCAGTGCAATAGGAGCTTATTTATATGAACATAATTAAGACAAATTATATTATTATGCTTTGAATAGACGTGAAGCAAGTACTGTCCTAAGTTTAAGGTTTATTTTCAAACGTAGCTGTTTTTGTTAGCACGATTTCCATGTTATTACTTGTTTATAGTTTGACTAGTAAGTGGTGTGCTGTTATTTTCCACGATTTACACAGTCATGTTTTACTTTGCTTTTTTTCGTAGAGTAAAATAAATATACATGAAAATCGCTTGATGTAAATGCCAATTTAATTTGACAAATGTCCAATTTTGTTACTAAATTTATTTAAACTGCAAAGCAAAGAGTACGTTTTTTTAAGACATGAGTGTGGTTTTTAATTTTGTTTATTATGCCGTGATGGTCATATTACAAAGATTTTTTTTTGTATGGCTAATAACCCTCTTTGGGTACATCATCCGTTCATTAAACTACTTACACTTTAACGACATTCCTATACGAGAAAAGCCACCGTTAAATCCTAGGTCGGTAATATTTTATCTGTGCCATTAGAACCCATAAGATGTAAGGGTTCAGCTTATTCTATATCTAAATATCAGTAATATTATAATTAGATTGAATATTTGGGCATTTATTTAAAAATAAGATAGAGTTATATACTCGCATCTTATTTAAAAATAAGATGGAGTTATAAACTCCATCTTATTTTTGTTAGAAATATTTTATTATAAATAATTTTATTTCTTTCTATACTAATGCAGTCAATATTTATTATTTTGAATTGGTTAAACTATAGCTATAGTGATGTCATGTTTTGAGTTTAAATGGATGAAAATAAATATTGGATTAAAAAAATGCGCGAACGTCGAATTTTAGTTATCTATTGTTATTTTTTCGTGCGTAGTTTCGGTATATTAGCACCCCAGCACACTGACATGAGCTTTAGAAATATAATACATGTTGAATGTCCAATACGTGATAAAAGCGGCGTTTCCTCGTGGCCAAACTATTTCGCCAAACTGATTCGGCTACGAGGAATTCTATTTCCTTGTGGCCAAACTCGAGGGATCGTAGAGTAGTCCTCTAGTAGCAAGTGCTTTTAGATCCCCTGGGGTATGGAAAAAGGGGATCTGTGGATTAATAGTACTAGGCTAGCAGAAGATTGTAGGAGGTTTGTATGATCGAAACACTTTGAAATTATTTATAAAGTTTTATTTTGGTTTCTTCTTTCCTGATTTTGCAGAAATAGTACTAGGCTAACAGAAGGTTGTAGGGGGCTTGTATGATCGGAATACTTTTTTTTATAAAGTATTATTTCGATTCTTTCCATCCTGATTTCGTAGAAATTGTACTAGGCTAGCAGAAGGTTGTAGAAGTAGATTGTAGAATAGAAAATATTTTTATAATGTCTAGTTTTTTTATCTAATTACTGGTACGAGTTATTCCGGTCTGATCCTCCGTGTAGGGGATCATAAACAAAAGATAAATATATTTAAATATTTTATTCCGGTCGGATCCTCTAGTTATCCTTGACAGATTTTTGAGACAGTTATCAACAAAATACATACAATAACTCCATGCCTGCCTTCCATTAATGAGTTAAGCAGAGACTATTGAACGCCATTTGCTGCGTTCCAAACATACCACCTCCTTTGCCTCACCTGTAGCAAATATATCACTAATAAACACTGAATGAGCCACGGAACGATTTGAATACCGTGTGTATAAGAATCCCCTGAAGAATCGCAGAGTATTCCTCCTATTAGCATGTGCTTTTCGATTCTCTAGGGTATAGAAATAGGAGAGATCAGGGGATCAATAGTACTACGCTAGCAGAAGATTTTAGTAGGTGTGTATGATCGAAATATTTTGTATTTTTTTTTATAAAGTCTATTTATTATTTGAATATTTTTTAGAAATAGTACTAGGTTTATTAGCATAAGGTTGTGGTGGCTTGTATGATCGAAAGCGGAATAATTGATTAAATTACCGCTTCTACATAATACTATTTTTTTAAATTGTACTAGGCTAGCAAAAGATTGTAGGAGGTTTGTGACGTTTATTCTCAATACAATGAAAAATCCCTATGGCAACTCTTCTTTTTCGTCTGCTAATAAAATGCTACCGGCCAGCTCAAATGTATAATAACTGAATAAATTAAAGGTCAATTATAGCTGACTGAATAATTTGTTCCAAAACAGAAACTAAGCTATTTGGCTATTATTTTAAAACGTACTAGGCTAGCAGAAGATTATAGGAGATTGGGGTATAACAGGAGAACGAAATGGACCCAGAATGTAATAAGCTGTAATATGGCTTAAAAAAGACGCACGGACGTATGATTTTTGATTAACCTTCCAGTGGTAGCAGCCTGGCGCTGAACACGGGGGTCGGGCGCGGTCTGTGAGTCCGCAACTTTACGGGTCTAGTTAAAAAAAACAATATTATAAATAATTTTGTACGACACAATTTAGGAACTGTAATATTTTGTGTAAATGAGAATATAATAAGTTCTTTTATTTATTAATTTTTTATCGTAATAAACAATTAAATTTGTAACATTTTTATATTTTATTAATTACTAGACGACAGTCCTCGTTTTGCTTCAGTATCAAAAGTTTCATTCGGTCTCACAACAAACGCCTACACAAAATATGATTGCAATATTATCTACGTCTGCGAAATATTATTGCTATACTGCAAATTTACATTTGCTGTCTTCTGTATTGCAAATTTATAAATATTAAATTTCTGAAAATTGCTAAAAAATAAGTTAAGCATAATATTATAATAAAACATAGCTTAAGTTACCGTACTAAAAATCTACCTTACCGATTGGAAAAATTCTTTTTAAGTTACCGTAAAAGAATTTTTCCAATCGGTAAGGTAGATTTTTAGTTAAATCTTTGCAAACAAACATACAAAATAAAAAGTCTTTTCTATATATATATAATTAGAATAATATTAATTAGATTAATATTTTACATACTTAAAGGTATAGTTAATAATAAAATATTTTTTTTAGGTAGTAAGTAACATAAAAAATAACAAAATATTTTGAAAAGTATTTTATGTTATTATATTTGTCGTATTATATTATTATAATTTTCAATTTATTGTATTGATTAATCCAGTACACAAGCGGTCGAGCGCGGTCTAACAATAATACACCACAGGCGTATGCGATGACTGTCATAGGGCTATTTCACGCCTTTGAGGATATCACGGAAGCGCAACAAACTATTGCTTTAGTTTAAAAAAAATTAACAAAATAAGTTTGCTGCGATCTCATAGACCGTGCGCGACCATTGTAAGGTTAAATTAAGAATAAACGACACAAACCTCCTACAACCTTCTGCTAGCCTAGTACAATTTTTTGAAAAATAGTATTAATTAGTTAATATAGTAGTAGCGGTAATTAAACACAAAATACCTATTTCGATCATAAAAACCTTCTACAACTTTATGCTATCCTAGTACTATTTCTACGAAATCAGGATATCGAAATAATACTTTATAAAAAAAGTATTTCGATCATACAAGCCTCCTACAACCTTCTCTTAGCCTAGTACTATTTCTGCAAAATCAGGAAAGAAGAAACCAAAATAAAACTTTATAAATAATTTCAAAGTGTTTCGATCATACAAACCTCCTACAATCTTCTGCTAGCCTAGTACTATTGATCCACGGATCCCCTTTTTCCATACCCCAGGGGATCTAAAAGCACTTGCTACTAGAGGACTACTCTACGATCCCTCGAGTTTGGCCACAAGGAAATAGAATTCCTCGTAGCCGAATCAGTTTGGCGAAATAGTTTGGCCACGAGGAAACGCCGGATAAAAGTTAATTTTTGTTTGAGTGATAGACTATTCATTTCTTCTTAGAAGATTTGTTTACAGTAATTGGTGAGGCGCCTGCTTTTTGCCTATTTCTTTTTTAATTATGACGTCAACTATATTTTTAGGAAATTATAAAACTTCACTACATTATTTGTTTCACTACCGTTTTTTCTGTTTTAGTAACATGGTGGTCTTTTTAAAGGCAACGCGGGCGTTGCGTTGTTAAAGATTTAGCTGGTAATGAAAAGCATAATTTCTGCAGATTTAATTTGGCACTTAATTGTTACTTAATAATTATTATACTTGTGAGGCAGTCACATTATATTTAGTGAAATTATATCAATGTGTATTAGAGAAAACCTTTACTAAAAAACAGTCATAGACTAGAATGAACGAGATATTACGCCACGCAATTTTTAGTTATATAAGATTAAGCATAAGGTTTTTTTTTATGGTCAAAGGTGGCACAAAACAAATGGTCCATCGTAACATTATATGGACCATTAGATCGTCTACCACCACTTATAACCTTTAGAAGCACTAAAAGCATAGTTGACTGCCTTTCACCGCCACAATCAAAAAGTTGTTTTTGTACAACTAAGAGTTCTTTTTCTAGAAGCATCGACTTTCACCTATAGGAAAAGAACACAACACTTTGTAGATACCTTTTTTTGATACTTAAGTAGGTTGACCCTTAACCACTCGATAAGATGAAGACGTTCATACGTCTCCCAATAGAAATCTCACTTTGTTCTATCTCGATATAAGACCAATATTTAACGACTGTTTTGCTTTAAAGGTTCGACATGTACTTTAGTGACGTCACTACGTTAGTATTATATAGCATTTAAAATGTCTAGAAATGTTAGATTAATAATATGAATTATATATGTTTAGTGCTGTTTATTATACATATTACTATATCGAAACGAATTATTGTAATAATAATTTATTTATTATAGTTGCTTTACAATATTCAGGTCATAGTTATACAAGTTTGTTCACTAAATTTTGATAGTTTCTGGCTATTTCTGTTATGTTTCAATAAAATAAATTAAATTTCATGAAAATTCACCTATGTTTGGCAACTGGCAGCCTATTCTCGACGTAGAACTATATCCAGAGATAGTAAATATAATGACAAGAAAAATGATTTCTCATATTTCTCAAGTAAAGATTTCTCTATGCACACAGACATTTTCGCCTAAGAAATATCACAACTATTTACTACTGAAACGAATTAAGATAAAGGTAAACTTACTATACCGAATTTTTTTCATTCTTTTTCAAGAATCACTATGTTGCGAGAATAGTCCACCTGTTGTTCTATTATAAAATTGTTATTTATGATTATGACGTAAAATTATACGAAGTAATGTATTAAAATCAACGGTAATCAAGTGTTCAATCGGACTGAATAAAATACATTATAAATATATATATATACAAACAACATTATAGGATTTGGGGTAGAACAAATGGCTGTATTAATTTCCGAGAAAGAAAACTGCATGAAATTATTATTCAAAGATTATCTGGCATTCGTTAATTTTATTTTCCTAAATATTTTGTACCTGATAAAACCATATGATTGTTACTATCCATTGTTAGTTTATTTTTAAATATCTAATAATTAAGCAATTATTATATTATTGAAAATATTATTTTCAACATACCCATAAATTGTATGTAATTTCAAATCAGTCGTATAAATGTATGTACAATGCTGGATATAAATAAAATTATAAAAACGAAATTGCGTGTTGTTACTTTTACTGGTACTATTTGTAATGCATATTAAAAACGCTACCCATGCCAGGCGAATCTTATCTTATCCAAATTCATAATGCGTTTGATAGCCCAGTTCTTGCAAGGTTATAATATTTAAAACATCACGCTATTGGCGATGGGAGCAGAGCAGAAACCAAAGGCACGGGTGAAACTGCGCCACTGAGTATATATTACCATCAATAGTATTGATCAATGGTACTTCTGACGTAACGGATATAATCCTGTGTCGCTTTTACCATTGATGGTACTAGAGTGACGTAAAAGTGTGTCAGTAGTACCATTAATGGCATTGATCAATGGTATTACTGACACAAAGGGGTCACAACTCCCGTTTTCTTAGACTAGATTTTAAACATAGTATTATTTCATTCTCTCTATAAATGTGGAATTGTTTAGTGTCATTGGATAATTATTATTATAGAACTATCACTATTTTGATATTTTGATAAAAAGTATTAGCAACAGGTATTTTGAGATACCTATTTATAGACAAATGAATTCTATTTGTCTCTATAATAATTTTATTAGTATTTCTTTAAATATACTACGGTTCTCTACTCTACGATTTCCAATGTCAAATTTGACACATCTGACATTTTTGACAGACCTAACATGTTTGAGAGAGATGAGTGAGGAAGCCATCTTTTGTTTTCACAGAAGATGGTTGTCATTTAATTTCATCCACCTTTTTTCTATTTTTATCATTGTATTATACCATTAAAATCATCAACTAGTATATTATTTTACACTTGACGCTGGCAGAAATAGCTGACACAATCGTCGGCTCAGTTGCCATAATAAAGGGAGAAGAAGAAGAAGAAGAGATGAGTGAGTTGTTTTTTTTTTTGGATTTGCGCTGACAAGTTTTAAAAATAAATAAAATGTTACAACGACTAATTCACTGCCGACTTGAATTAAAAATATCAAGTAAACGTACACTTTCACAATTTTGTGCCTCGACCAAAATTAATTTGTGTCATCAATGTGGAATAAGGATAAACTCTTGTCAGAAGGTGCCAGTTCTGCGGCATTTTTACGAAAGGAACTTTTATAACAAAAATAGTTTGTTTAATTTGAAATTGAGATATTATACGAGCCAAGTAGATGTCCAGAAAAAAAATGAGCATATGGAAGCTCTAAAAGAAAAGTCCACCATAGAAACATCAAAAAAGATCAATGTCAAATTAAAGACATCAGAATTGAAAAGACTATTTGGTTTAGCGGAACCAGAGAAATGGAACTTGGCAGGTGAGCAGTTTTTTTAAAGTGTCTATTCAAAGTGACCATGAACTCGCAAGTTAAAGTTCCTTAATATTTCAGGTGCTATTGGATTTCTTATTATATCATCAAGTGTCACAATGGCAATACCATTTTCATTAGGAAAGGTACTAGATATAATATACAGTAGCACTAGTGATCTTGGTGCTGCAAGAGAGAAACTGGACACCTTATGTCTTATGTTGTGTGGAGTATTCCTAGTTGGAGGTTTATGTAACTTTGGAAGAGTGTATTTGATGTCCATTTCAGGTAAACATTCAAATATTTAAACCCGTTTAAAATCATTTTGAATCGCTTTACAGTTAAAGGAATAGTATAACATAAATAAAACATAAACAGGTCATTAATACTTGTTTTACAAGTGTTTTACAAGATATATTTAGGTAATAAATATTATTATATTACCATCTAAAGACATGTAACTAAATATTGATATTGTTTTATATTGAATTCAAAATTCTCAAAAATCCATTTGTAACTAAATACTAAAAATTCTTAGCTAGTTCAATAATTGAAATTCATTGATTCTTATCAAATTTTTGTGTACCTAATAACTTTCAATGAAGCTGAAATATCATACAAGAAATATTTAACTTTTTAACATTTATATCTATTCATCTTGAATTGACCATCCATTTATAGGGCAAAGAATGACACAAGCCCTTCGTAAACAAGTGTATGGAGCAATATTGCGTCAAGAGGCTGCTTGGTTTGGCAAAACGTCTACCGGAGAACTAGTTAACAGGCTCTCTGCTGATACCCAGTTAGTTGGCCGTAACCTGAGTCAAAATGTTAGTGATGGTCTACGGTCACTGTTTATGGTGGGAGCAGGTACAGGAATGATGGTGAGAATATAGTATTTCTTAAACTAGTGAAACAATAAGTCAAAAAATATATTTAAGTTAAGATAAAAAGAATTATGTTACTATTTGATTGATGTAATATTAGCCTACTAAAAATAAATCCTAATATTCTGATATACCACCTGTCACAATTTTACTGATTAATACATAATTGTATATTATTTTTTGAAATTTTGCTCAGAAAAGAGTTACTATTTTGAAATACTCACATAATGAACAAAAATAATTGTATTTAGTTTACATACTAACCAGGTAAATACCATTAATTTGAAGTAAAAAATTCTGTATAATTTTGTATTAACAAAGAAAAATAATGCAACACAGATAATGAGTGGCCTTTTGAATTTATTATCTAAAGTGTACTTATTACTTTATTTTAATAATACAAATTTTATTATCTCAATTTTTATAATTCTAATCTTTTAAAAATATCACGAAATTGTACCAATGGCATAGAAAGACATGAAGAAAACAGATGTTCGCAACAGCAAACAATATTTATCTTTTCCTCGCAATGTTTTCCGTCACTGTAAAGGCCGGCGCCCACTGACGGCACGGCGCAGCGCGGCACGGCAGGGCACGGCACGGCACGGACAACTTCGGCACGTCGTTTATTTAAAGAAGGCATAGATATAACAATTATTATTAAACTCTTGCCCCCGCGCCCCGCTCAGGCCGTGCGCCATTCGCCAAAGACGACGACGTGCCGCGGTATAATTGTATCAAGATAAAGTAATATGAATTCTAAACACGATGAAATAAGGATAAATATAACGTGATCTAAAATAAAATTCTTTGACGTGCCGTGCCATACCGTAAGTCGGCGCCGGTCCTAAGTCAGTAATGTCCAAGTTAAAATTACAATATGCTCTTGCCCTTTGTATGAGAAGAGGTTATTGCCCTGCAGTGGGACAGTAACAGGCTGGTATTATTATTATTACTATCTTTTAGTTCTACATGTCACCTTCGCTGGCTCTCATCGGGCTGTGTGTAGTCCCGCCTGTTTCAATGCTGGCTGTAATATATGGACGATTTGTACGAGGTATTACAAGACAGCTGCAAGATGCATTGGCTGAATCTAGTGAGGTAGGTTGTATTTGTATTTCAGAAAAGTTCTGAGGTGGCGAATCGGAACACGCAACGTGGGTTGACCTCAAAAGGTGGACTGAAGACTTGATAAAGGTAGCGCGCAACCTATGGATGAAGGCGGCTCACGACCGGCCAGGTGGCGAAAATTGGGCAAAGCCAATGTTCAGCAGTAAACATCTTTTTGGTTAAAATTATGATTAAGTATGATGAATAAAACTTTTAATGGCAACATCATAGTTTATAGTTATAGCAGCATCAGCGTAAACCGCATTAAAATTTATGTACTTATTAAATTATTTACATTAGCGATAATATTGCAAATATATTGCAGATAGGCAAACAGTATGAAGTCGATGATATTCACTAAATACCTACAATGACGTATTCTAAATGTATGAATAAATACAACCACATGCAGTATAACCGTATTTTAATTTTAAGCTTTTTGTGTATTTCTTAAAATAATATACATAGATAGGCACTCACATAACAATTTTAATCAGAATTCCATGGTCTACGAACAAGAACAAGTTTCTATCTTACATGCCTGAAATCGGGTTCTATGATTATCGTCAGTTTGACGCTCACCCGTGACTAATATCCTATCTTCACTTATATCAAGAATCAGGACGTATACATACATTACCTGTTAATTGTAATACTTAATTGTTTCCGCTGTAAAGTCCTTTGCGACACCGCGTTTGTCGAGTAGGTACAAACGCGGTGTTATTTTGTTAAATTCAAATAGTATTCGCCTCCTTCTGAGCTGATTGTTCGTAGTCATTATCTAGAACTTCCAGCGGCGCGCTTGCCAATGTTTTTTTTTATCGATGACAAGCGAAAATTTAATCACGACACTGCAACTCGTGTTTAAGTTGCGCAATGAATCGATATTGCTGCGTTTGCGGCCTAGTATCGAAATTTGTTTTTATAATATTTTTAATGAATGAGCCGAAGATTGAAAACAGCACACATCTTTTTCTTAGGTTCAAGCTACCGCAACTTCAGTGTCTCGGCGTTTTGGCCAGTTTTTATCTTATGATTCCAAATGCAAAGATTTAAAACTTATGATGACTAAACTCCTTTTTTAATATATGGGATAAAAATGAATTCTTGTTCTATTTGTTCACAGTTAGCTGAAGAAAAAATTTCCAATATAAAGACTGTTAAAGCATTTAGCAAAGAGCGTGATGAAGGAGAAAGATATGGTCGAAGAATAGAAAATCTGCTAAGACTTGCTTACAAGGAGTCGTTGGCTGTCGGTAGTTTCTACGGAATGGTAAGAAGTACCTACTATAATCATAGCCTTCCTACATTAATAGCTATAATAAGATAGTTCCTTTCAGTTGTTATTTATTCTCGATCGTCGATTTCACATCACTTGATGAAGATTTCACTTTGTATACTCATAATGCAATGTAGATAATTGATCATGACTTGATAGTTTTAATACTGGGCAAATATGACACAAATACATATTATTTAAAAGTATAATCAACTGATTTTGTTAAATAAACCAGAAGATGTGTGGACTACCATAATTATAGTGTGGACTGTGTAAACAAACTGAAACTGGAAATGGTTGCTAGCTATAGATCCAGCCGCCTTTCAGCTAAAATAATTAATAATGATAGGCAGACATTATTTTACCTGTTTAACTGTTGTTTAACCTTTCAGCTTTATCAGAATTCCTGCTTAAACTCAGTTAAAAGCGACAATACGTAGTTTATTGGCTTACTATATTCGTGTATTTTTTCGTTTATCGAGTATTTTTTAACCTAATCTCTTCTTTTAGAATATTTTTTTGTGTTAAAATCAGCGTTCCAATAATTAAGTTTTCAATTTACAACAGACGGGGCTTGCAGGAAACACAATCATAATTCTCGTATTATACTATGGCGGTGGCATGGTAGCTACAGAACAGCTGACTGTTGGCAATCTAACGTCGTTCTTGTTATATGCGGCGTATGTGGGCATTAGTATCGGAGGGTTGAGTACCTTTTATACAGAACTAAACAAAGGCATAGGAGCTGCTACCAGGTTATGGGAAATTATAGACCGAGAACCGGCTATTCCCGTTTCAGGTTAGTTACGATGACAACTTTTCACCACACTTGATAAACTTGATAAGTTTAAAAGGAGGATTATTTATTTTTAGCGATTAGCCCGCCCAAATGTTTGTTTAAGTTTACTTTCTACTGTATTTTCATGGTTACAAAGATGATATTTACAGAATCAAAAACATTTTCTTTATCCATTTCCTATATGTAACAACGTGTAGAGCAATCTTTCTCTTTGCAGGTGGCCTTAGACCAAATAAGCGACCTAGAGGCGAAATTATTCTTGAAGATATTCACTTTACGTATGTAAACTCGCCTTTGATAAAGGGTTTGAGTTTGCATTTATTGCCTGGCAAATCGATTGCGTTAGTGGGACGCTCTGGTTGCGGCAAGAGTACGGTAGCCTCGTTGATTATGAGGTTATATGAACCAACTAAGGGCAGAATACTGATGGATGGCATCGATATCAGAGATCTAGATCCTGTATGGTTGAGGAGTCATATAGGTTATGTTAGCCAGGTAAGTTTAAAATATTATTTTTATCATTATCTCGTTATCGAGGCGTAAATTGACATACAGACCTATTTCGTCTTTGGTCTTTTAAGCGAGGCGTAAAAAGCTGGCATAGTGGAGGTCACTATCTGAAGTTTGTCACAATGACTTTTGGTAGTGTCTGCAACTCCTAGATACTACGGACTGCTTATCGACAGGCAGACTTGAGTGATTTTGGTAGGCTAATATATTTAAAATAAACAAACATTAAATATGCAAGAAAAGTGTTAAGTTGCAAATTCATAGTTCAAGTCCATAAAATGAGATTGCCTTATGTAGTATTAAAAGTAACTAATGTGCATACAACAAACAAAATAAAACATACAAAAAACAAGCTAAGATTGCCTTGAAAGAATCTAAGATTCCCTAACCTTCTAGCCTTATCATCTTTAGTGGTAGAATAATCCAGTAAAAGGTCCTTGGTATTTTACTTAATTAAACGAAATATCTACTTAAACATAGGTTACTAACACTTAATTTTGTCTGTAATTATTATTCGAATGCTGGAGAGATAGATAACAGGGGATATAATATTAATATTTTCTATGAAACAGTAACTATATAAGTATGTGTGTATTATTATAATATATATAGTTCTATATATATTGTTTTATCATCACACTTTGATATTAGATTGTTTATCGGTATACTTATCAGATGAATTTCCCACAGAATAGATAAGGATGTTTCAATACGAATCACGGCTGTAATAATATACAAAATGAATCTTTTATAATTTATTAGCCAATCGTTTATCTGAATTAATTTCGTTATCATTGATATTTAACTAATTGACTTTATAGAAACACACTTGTCGTCATCTATACTATAGAAAAAGTATCAAGTACTTTGGTATGTATAGTACCAAACTGAAAGAAGAACGAGAAACTACAGATACTTAGTATTTCATGTGATAAAAAAAATTGTTAAAAATTTATATCCAGCGTAAATACTAGAGGTCCGCCTTCGCTTCGCTTCGGTATCAAAAGTTTCATTCGATCTTACTACAAACTCCTACGGAAAACATCATAGCAATAGTCGTATTGCATCATTTAGATTTACGGAGGCAGAGGATTTAAAATATTGATTAGGAAGGATTTAAAATATTGTAATTCTGAAAATGACAAAAAATAATATACTAAACATAATAAAATATAACTTAGGTTACCTGCTGAATTTAGTAATTTCCAAAAGTGAAAGAATTTTTTTATTCGGTAACGTAGATTTTAAGTTAAATAGTTGCAAACAAACACAAAAAATCTTTCTTTCTCTATATTAGTTTAGATTATTGTTTACTTTAATTTATAGTAGCCAGAGCATCTTGATCCTTGATGACCTTTTGTATTAATTTTATATAACTTCACAGTAGGTCAATAAAGTCTGAGATAAAATTGGCTAATACCCACACAATATTTATTTAAAAACCCACATTAGTTTTCCAAAAGCCCCATTTCTTGTTGGAATTCATTCAGTTGTTTCAACAGGTTTCGAGTCCTGAACTTTGTGCCTATTCGACTAGTGCTTTATTTGAATCACACATATTGCTTTGAAATAATAATTTTTAAATTATTTTTTCATAAATGCAGAAAAATAAATTCTTAATAAAGTTAGGAATGATGTAGATTTTTTCATAATAAAATTTTGTTATTCCAATTAACACTATTAGTATAGGTAAGTATCTATTTATTTATTTACTTTACTTGTTCTAATTTTTTATAAACTTGTATGAGACTTGTCCTCAGTCGATAAGACGATTGACCTGTTATATACATATTTTCTCATTATTAAAATCGATTTGCTTATCTCTTATGAAGGGTTATCGGATACACGATTTTGGAAATTGTTTGTTATATACTTTACAGCGCATACACATTTGGCTCAATGCACCAAAATTCGGCTTTTATTTACGGGCATTAGAATTCGGATTCGTGTTCGTTAAAAATGAAAATTTTGATTATTTTTACCTTTCTCACACGGTCATACCGTATAGAACAACACAACATTCTGTAAAGGCAATGGCTGATCGTGATTTTATCGTTGAAAGCGGTTCCTGTCAGACAATCTCTATGTCATTTTTATACTATTTTTATAATAGAGAACTCATTTAGGTATTTTTAACAATATATTATTACTATATTCGCATGTACAAAGATCAAATTTTGGATACGTCTATGAAATGCCATAGTATAATAGTATAATTATGTCATTATTTAAAATATCTTCCTTTTATTGTTATTTCAGGAGCCTGTATTATTTAGTGGAACAATAAAAGAGAACATACTTTATGGTGCTGTTAATGAAGAAGATGACGTTGTTTCAATTGAAGATGGGAGAGTAAGTAAATAAATATCACTTTAATAAATACAGTTTGCACGATAAGTGGTAGATATAAGATACCGATAGATATACAATTTTCTATTATGTTATTTTAACTTATAACTGACAGGCGATGTCATAGAGATGGTTACTGATTGTAACGTCATTTGGTAAGCAAACATTCGTGATAACCGATGCTTAGGGACTACTCACACTTATTCAGCTGTATTCAGCTTAAGCCTATAGAAAACAACGATTTTGTATGGAGACGCGTACGCATGCGGAAAGCTGAACGGACGCGTACGCGTCTCCATGCAAAATCATTGTTTTCTATGGGTATAAGATGAATAGAGCTGAATTTGTGTGAGTAGTCCCTTAGTAATGTAATAAAGATTTAATATGCCAGTTACATTGTTTAAGAATTACCGATGGTAGGTAGTCAGATAGTCGTGTTTGCTACCAGCACAGCAATTTCCTAAAGAGGTCTGGATTCCTAGCAGGTAAGGCGAGTCATAACAATATTCAAACTGCAGTTTTGCACTATGCATTTTTTAAGATTTAACTTATAGTTCACTACATTTAAAAATTCTGGACTGGTACTGTTTTTTTTACAGAACAATGATTTATCCAATCCGAAACTTGACCACAAAAATAATACAAGTAGCTCAAATTATGTTTCATCAATTCAATCACATTCAGCCATTCTTATGTAGGGCATTATTGTCAGTAAAGAACTTTTTTATACACCAAACTATAACACTCCCGAATGTGTACCGAGATTGTTAAAGCCTTCAACCTTGCAATGAATTTAATCAAAGAAAAATAAATTGTATTTATTTATTATAATTAGCAGAGTGAACCAGCGTGGATGACAGCTGCTCGTACGGCGCATTTACATGAATTAGTAGCGACCAGCAGTCAAGGCTGGGACAGACAAGTGGGGGCCAAAGGGGGGCAGCTCAGCGGCGGTCAGAAACAGAGAGTTGCTATAGCTAGAGCTATTGTTAAGGTATTTTAAAACACATTTTATGATTAATTATAACAAGCAGAGTGAGATAGCGTGGGTGACGGCAGCCCGTACGATGCATTAACACGAACTAGTAGCAGGGCTGAGACAGTCAAGTGGGGCCAAGGGGGAGCAGCTTAGCGGAGGGCAGAAACAGAGATTTGCTATAGCTAGGGTATTGTTAAGGTATCTGTTGTTAAGGCTTATCTTTAGCCTAATAATAAATCCCCAAATGTTATAATCTGTAATGATTTTTCAGAAATTATTGACTCACAACTTAACTAATTAACAGCTTTAAAATGTTGATCAAATTATATTAAACAATGTAGTAAATGGTTGACCGCTTTATATTGAGGTCTATCGAGACTCGCAAGTGCTCGGTAGAGCACAGTTGTCATCGATATTAAGCACATCGTTAAGAGTAATCAGGGGTTTGGCGAGATGACCACTGCTCTAAGCTTGGAATATGATCGATGTTATCCAGTAATTTGGATAAAAAAGCTAGATGACAGTCCTTTCATTTAATATATCCCATAATAAACTTAAACATTATTTCCAAAAGATCATAAGCAGTGATTATAATTTATTAATATTATGTATTATTGTTACAGAATCCAAAAATTCTCATACTAGATGAAGCTACCTCAGCATTAGATACATATTCTGAATACTTAGTGGACAAAGCTTTAAAAGAAATTAGCAAAGACCGTACAGTTCTTACAATAGCCCATCGACTTAGTACTATACAATCAGCTGATGAAGTGGCGGTGTTAGAAAATGGTGTGGTAGTGGAAAAAGGGACCTATATTGACCTAATGGCGAAACAAGACGGATTTTTCAGAGAACTAATCACTCATCAAACATTTGCGGCAAAGAAGACTGTAGTTCAAAAGTCATGATTTATTTGTTATAGCTAAATTTACAAGTAGACATATACTAAAGGAAGTTATTTGTTTTTATTGCCAATCAAGTTAAATGGCTACGACCGCGGATTCGGTTCATCATGTAAGTATCTGATCAAAATATCTTTTTTTAAAGTACATAACGATTGTTATTATAATGTATTGTTTAGTTAATTTAGTATGTTTTTCTGTAGGTATTTTTTTTTTTGCCATTAATGGCATACGAGAAGGTGCACCTTGAGTGGTAGTTATCTTTTGATTATCGAGAAATACACAGGTCTTGCTATTAGATGTTAGCTAATAGAAAATATTTTATATATATACAGATCTATATAAATACTGGGTGGTAGGAGCAGCTTATCGCGAAACAAAACTAGTGTTAGTACTGTTAGTTCTTAAAAACATGGTACTTATAATAAAAATCGCAACAAATGGTACCTACATATTTACAATTATTTTCTTTACCTGTCCAGCGGCTTCACTCGCGTTGTCAAAGTAGAAGTAACTTTGCCGATGAGGTATATTTCTATTGGAACCTTTTTCTATGACTATTAGTCGCTACGTTCCGACGAAAAAAGGACTCATACTAACTCTCTATCAACATTCTTGATCACTGTATTTACATTCTATCAATTAAATTGAAATGGGAAAGGGATTGTCAATTTCTTAAGCCCTTACATTAAATGTTTATGTTCATATTTATGATATTGAATTTGAAATATTGTACGGATACTTACAGGCAAATAGTCGAAAAACTGATTGTCGCGACATCTATGATCAAATTTTAATGGTGGTCTAACTGTTGTTGAAAAGCTTTAATGTCAATTTTCTTTTGGATTTTCGCCATAAAATATCAGGTTGAAACTGACAAATTTTTTTGTGTGTCCTTACTTATCCCCTCAG
Source organism: Parascotia fuliginaria (assembly GCA_963082885.1). Classification (NCBI taxonomy): domain Eukaryota; kingdom Metazoa; phylum Arthropoda; class Insecta; order Lepidoptera; family Erebidae; genus Parascotia; species Parascotia fuliginaria. The sequence continues at coordinate 10,514,853 of OY720186.1, forward strand.
TAGTTTATCATTAAGTGTCTTCAATAGAATTGTGTATAAAATCTTTGGCTTTAGGTATGTGAGTCCCAGAAAACCCTTTCTTCTTTTTTAAATCAACACTTGAAAATTGAACATTGCGTTGTGCTTCCCTTCTGTGGAGGTGTTTGTTAATAGCAGAGTGCACGGTATGAAGACTGCTCTATATTAGTAGTTGCTTTCTTCTACACTTTTAGAGCTCGTACGTCCAGACTTTGACAACGCCAATAATAAATAACTTGAATGTCGAGATTAAGCATCAACGATAACACTCAAGCATATATAAAGTACAACAACAGCCCAGTCACTGAAATCGTGCCATAGTAACGTATCACCAGTTTTCGTTTTCGAGAGCGTATCCCTTCCACCCAATGTACTCACCCAGGAATAATTTTGTGATACAATATAGGTGATAGTATACAATATTATTATTTTAATTTATGTAACATGGAACAATTTGATTAATGTGGGTATAATTATTGTGTGTTCAAAATATTGAAATGTCTGATTTGTTACATAATTTATTAAATTTTATCTGTAACGTGTAAATCGTAGAGTGGTGATAAACGGGTAAAGGAATATTTTTGTCTGCCACAAAATAAATAAAATGGTTGTTGTTAAATTTTGTATTTTATTTTACCTTATATTCACCCTTTAAAAAGCGAGGTGGAGGTATATCGCTAATTAATTGATTTTGAATTTTATTACAAAGCCATTATAATTCTTAATTAGGTGGGCTCAAATCGTTATTGTTAGTAAAGATATAGCTTACTGTTCCCTACGGATCGAGTTGTTCAAATACAAAAGTAGAGCGGCCAAAAGTAATTACATGTGTCTGAGACGCTAATTTGTGTGCCCTCCGGACTCGTGGTCCCACTCTACTAAGAATTGATAAGAAATACATATAACTACGGCGTATATCAACGCAAAACTTAAAAGTACATCCAGTTTCCACATAGCTAGAGAACAACAGGGAGCCGCAGCATCTAAGCATCTTCAAATTTAGTGACTCTAATTTGATAGAATCGATAATTACGTAACTACATCTAATTACCAATATTTTGTAATTAATATTAAGTCGACCTTGCGCTAAAAATGATTCGTCCATATTTTATATTTGCCAAATACAACACACTACGGCACAACCTAGTTCACAATATTACCATAGGTGGCGCTTTATCTTAGTTTGAAATATAGGAGTCGGAATTAGGTGATGGTATTCAAATAGTTTACTCACGTTCCATTTTTTATAATGATGAGAAATGAGCCAGTTTTAGAGATGAGAGGTCAAGAGGTGATAATCACTGTTTGTAGACCTTTTGCGTCAGACCACAATAGTCAATGATACCGGTCATGCGACCACTATTTACTTTTAAACTTTCGTGTTGCATGATATAAATTTATAGACATACGGGAATAAACGCGATCCAGGTTACACCGGCCGTGGTCACAAGCAGACTGACTGACAGTCTGCTTGTGACCACGGTCGGTGTAACCTAATAAATAATAATAATAAATCATTTATTTGATACAAAGTAATGTTACACAAAGACCTATGAAGCCTCTGGTTTCCAAACTAGTAAAAACTGAGTCTCGGAAACCAGCGTCTTCTCCCAATTTCTTGCTTAACTGATGTCATCAATTTAGAACAAACGGGATAAAATATGTGAACAAGAAAAAAAAAAAAAAGGAAAAAAAAATATGTAGAAAATATTAAAAAATCAATTTAATTACAAGATTTTTCATTACTTGTATGTTTGCAAGCTATTGTGGGTGTGTGTGTGTGTGTGTGTGTATGTGTGTATATGTTTGTGTAAGTGGGAGCGTGCGTATTGGTGTGTACATGTGGGTTTGTGTATGTGTGTGTGTATACGCTGGGGTGTATAATTACTGTACCTATACATATGCCTGGTCGAAACATCAAGCAAAATAAGGTATATAAATACCTAATGCATGATCGCGTTAATTCCCGTATGTTTATAAATTTATATCATGCGACCACACTATTAGGTATTATTCTAAAAAAGAAACAAGAAAATGCTGTACTTACATTACAATCTCTCCTACAGCGACACGATACATTTCTTAGGTACTCTGGACATCGCTGCTCATCGGTAGAAACAACAGTATGGAGATGGTTAGCTGAAATTACGCCCGTCCTGTTCCGTTCAAAATATAATAATAATAATATCACAACAATTACAAACTACTCCATCTAGACCCAAAGTAAGCATATATTATATAGTTTATGATATGGGTTCTAGAATGCGGATATACCTACCTTAATACTTTTTTTTTTAAATACATAATTATTATGACAGAAACACCCCCTACCTGAAGTTGTCGAGGTTCAGTGGTTTAGGCAACCGTTTCGCAAACACGAAGTCGTGGGTTCGAAACAGAGCAAGCATCGATGTGACTTCTTCAAATTCATGCGTACTTTCTAAGTTTACCTTAGATGTTACTAACTTACGGTGAACGAAAATATCGTGAGGAAACCTGGACTTTGCTTTCTCTGCAATGGAATAATAACGGGCTGGTATGATGATGATCTACCCTAAAGCTAAATACTTAAGTGATGTTTGAATATTACAGAAATACATATTATCTACGCACGTGGAGCTCATAGATCAATACAATACTGTCACTCCTCAGCACAGAACTGATATTATTAGTTCTGTGCTCCACTGCCCATATCGTATTGTCACGCTATACGCGTTTATCGTGTCTCATTCATTACTAGGTAGGTACATTGATAATATTAGTTTAGATAACAATGTTAGTAACGCGTAACCCACTGTTTACTATTAGTTTTTCATCACAGTCACAACAAACAGGTTAAATAAGTAAATGGACCTTGCCCTCGGCGGGTGCAGAGAACGCGCCAAAACTCGCCAGTGGAAGCGGCCGCTTACATTTACGCGCCAACGCTTCGCGGGAATACATCGTCTGTGGCAACATGTCTCATTTGAAAGTTTTGCGCGGGAATATATCGCGACAAATATTAAACTCATGTAGTAAACAAGCTAAAAAATGTAAAACAACTTGTGTTTCATACAGTCGTCTTTCGAGTAGAGGGTTTGCTACTCAAACTGCTACAGCTGTGGACAATAAATATTTAACTTCGCCATGGGGTGAAATACAGGTTGGGAAGGAAACATTGACCGAATATGTGTTTTCGGACGATGAATTGTGGGCTGATGCACCTTCAGTAGTAAGTATTTATTGTGTTTTATATATTGAAAAATATAATATATCTACTAGTTGCGTGGTTCATTAAATTCACCTAGACCGTGTCAAATTTAACAAATATTAAATACCCAATACAGTTAAAAAGAGAGCCTAAATACCATCATAAGAAAATGATGAAAAAAATTTTGGTTCATTTTTAATAGTTTTTGAACGTGTGAACTAGGGCTTTTATCTCAATTTCAATGTTTGTTATGTTTAGTATCTACGTTGTATGTAGGTAATTCAAAAAGTGTAAAAAATTACGATGTTATTCACTTTCAATAGGTTTAGTGGTGGTTCATCAGGTGGTAAACAAGACTGTTTCTAGATAGCACTATCAAATTTAGTACAAGGTAGAAAAACGTTTAGAGATTCGTCTTCATTAGCATGTTTACTTAAGTATAAAAATTTTGAGAAAATTAATAAGCATCTAGATATATTAAAATTTATTTCTTATTTTTTTTTTATCGTTGAGTATACTATATTGAAAAGAGTTTGCTATAATTGCTACGTTTGCAGTAATAGATCCTTGCTAGTTCCAGCATGATAATTTAGAATGACTAGATAAATAGGTTCTGCCCTCATAGAATATTAAGGTACGGGCAGAACTTTCCCGAAGGCCTGCTCCGTCCCTTTTCATAGTGTTTTTAAATATTTTTTGATTTTCAACACATTTAAGAAATCTGGGGCAATCATGCAATAGTTATTCATTAACCAACTTCTTGACGATTCTTGAGCTGACCCGATCTTGGTACTACAAGTTCGGGTGATTCACTTATGAAGTCGGGCAGCCGAAGTAAGTACTAGCTAAAACCCTCTTGTGAACTACATCACAGAAGGGGTTTTAGTTAGTAGGTACATATTTCGGCGTATAACCATCTCAGGACCCCTTATAAAAACGTAGTTAAATATATGCCGCTTATGCATGAAAACTATAAAATAGAATCTAGCATTACATAGTATTTTCTGTCCACAAGTACCTACAATTGTGCCTACCTAGCTATTATTTAAGTCCAATTACATACTATTAAAACCTGTTCGTGATGCATCGCTTTACTGTTAAAAGTACAAAGTTCGTTATTCTATACGGATGTTATACGATAGTGATAGGATTTATAAATAGTTCTTCTATTGAAGGTTAGGGTTGCATGTCTGCTGAGTGCCAAATGCATAACATTCTCTACCAAAATGGAAAGAGTTCCTTATATTAAATATATTTAGGTTATTATACCAATTAATTTTGGATTATACCTACACGGTTTACTACCGTGTTAAATGTCGATTTCCTCGGGTGTAGGTTTTGTCTAATAAGATACGAGATCCTTTTAGAATACATTCTCGTGGTTGTTTAGAGAGTGGGTGTTTGTAGTTTAACACAGTACCTACCTACTTACTATGTTACGTATGGAGTACATAGGAGTCAAATTTGATTTTCTAGTTAGACGCCGCACCTGACGAATTATTATTAAAACATGTCATTAGGTATGTTGTAAGGAAATTGTATTAGGTATTTAATAAACTGATTACATACATATAATAAAACATTTATGATGTTTATTTGAACTCATAGTTATCGAGATCAATAAATTACTATGTCCTTAAGGAAGCACGAATATCTAACTCAATTTTGGTAGTCCACTTGATACTACACATATACTTGTTGCATTACAATAATTATGTAGTTGCTGTTCAAAACAAAATCCTGATAAAAAAAGAGGAATTACGTAATCCTAGTCCTACATATAACGTTAGCTAGGTACATGCCTAAATGTCAGAATTGACAAGATGACTATTAGTCAAAACCAGACACTCCTTCATGTAAAAATTAGGTTCTAAAGAATTTATGTACGGGAGTCCATCTTTTGTTTTCACGGAAGATGGTTGTCATTTAATTTCATCCACATTTTTTCTATTTTATCATTGTAATATACCATTAATATCATCAACAAGAATATTATTCTACACTTGACGCTGGCAGAAATAGCGGACAAAATCGTCGGCTCTGTTGCCCAAAAAAAGGAGAAGAAGAAGAAGAATTTATGTACATATTTATAAACAAATTAATGTCAAGTTAATATTTTGTCAGATGCCAATAATCATATTGCACGTGCATTATTATGAGATTAGCAGTTTAAGTTTTTAATGGAAATATTATTACGTGAAAAAAAGTATTTGGATCTCCATAATAGTGTGATAGAGCAGGGAAAAAAATAAAATATGAAAAGCTCCCGGTTTTTACCTAAAAGAACTAATTTTTCTGTACATATTAAACACTTGTAGAGTTAGTCAGCTGGGTTCTTTGACATTAATTACCTACCTATTTATTTATTGTGGTCGATCTTTGTTGGTTTCTGCATAAAATGATCTTTTAGAATATCTAAGTAAAGTAGACTTAGTAGTATCCGTAGTAAAGATAAAAATTATGAATCACAGTTGAATTTCGACCACTAGACGAACAGTTATTATATTTACCACTCTAAAATCACTCTTTAAATAATACTACGTGAAGTGGAGGAGTGTGAGATTTGGCATAGTAAAAGACCATAATTATAGAAAATGAGTGTAGATAGATAAATAATAATAATAAAAAATCCAATATTACCAAAATATGTATATTATACCAACATATAAAAATTAACAGAGCTCCTGGTATTTACTCTGAGAACTAAATTTTTAATAGGGTAGGTTGCTTGTCATTTTTAGTTGTGACTCGATCGTTGTTGGTTTCTGTCTGATATGATATTAGACAAAAAGTATCTGCCCCAAACATACGAAAAATAAAATCTTTTTTTTTTTAATATTAGTTTAGATTTAAATAAAACTGATAAAAACGTTAATTATAAATTATATTAATGTAGATATGTAACATTTAAGAAGGCAGTTAATTATACCTGTTTGTACATAGGTATCTACTTCAGAGTAGGTATTATAATAAATCTGTGACTTTGTTATATTAAATGCCAATTGTCATCGAATATCAATTACTTAATCTAATATCTGAGTAGTACATTCAGATTGATTGTAGTTTGTTTATTTGGTCTTATGAATAAATATTGTTGTATTATCTCTTTATCATAATTAGTACATAAGATGATGGCGCGCTTTGACAGAGGCTTATTTCTAGCAGCGAACTGTCAATAATGATAGCAGGTATCTATAGGTATCTACTTATACCCCTAGAGGATCCTGTTGGACGATATGTATTTCATTATCATTCGTTCGTCCCATTATATTACAACTCCAGGGTGAAAAACTCATACAGGGCAGGCATGAGGATTAAGTATAAGTATGTAGGTACTATATAATTTAAACAATAGTACTTCGATACCTATATAATAATAATAATGCACAAGGGAGCACATAAGTAATATGAGAATAATCTTCTATTACTAAATCGGCGGGGTTTCCAGAGAACCTCTTCGTTGCGAGGCTTAAAAGATTTATGATTCAATCACCTAATGTATTATTATTTACGCTTGCAATTTAAATAATTGCCCAACACATTACAATGTAGATATTGCAGATAGAAACGCGTCGTAAGAAGCATAGAGGTATAAATAAACATTCAAATGTTTGTCCGGTATTGTTGGCACAAAAGTATTTAGTGTGTTGGTATAAATATTATTATGTATATGGATGACTTCAATCGGTAAATAAGTAAACAAATATTTGCTTTCAGGCGGTTACTAGGGGAGTACTACATACTACCTATATGGGGTTCTATAAAGCCTATAATGGTAGAGCCAGCGCTGGCAAGAGCACTGTACAACTTTGTTTTTGGTACTCCTTCTCAGAAGTACCAAAAACAAAGTTGCACAATAAAAATAAAGTTGTGGTCATTGATGGCGCTTTAGACCACCAGAATCCCTTGCTTGAGCGTTGATAATAAAAAAGCATAAAAGAAAACAGCGCAGGAAGCCTTGAAGATCCTTTTATCTCTATATTTAGAGATGTCTTAATCTTAAAACACTTTTCTACGCATTTTTTTATGATACTGCCGGGTGCCATTCTGACTCTATTTAACAAAAAAAAAGTAAGTTCAACAATTTGTAATTTCATTTATCTAGTAAGTAGCAGTTTCCTTTAGGATGGTATTTCACCTGGCACTTTCAATTTGGGCTAAATCGTGTTGTGCTCTATTACTCTGAATACGTACGTATCTTTGTATCTTTCATTTCTTTGAATAAAACAGAGATCATAGAAACAAGAAAGTAACTCGGCAGCTTAAGACAATTCTATTCTTGTACGTAGAGACCTACCTATAGATATTTATATCACAGCAATAGACACTGACGTGGTATAAAAAAATATTCTGCTATTCGGAAGTTCATTCTAGTCTTTCATTTATTTATAGGTAGGTACATGTATGTATAAAGTAGGTAGGGACTCCCATTGATGGTGTAGTGCCAAATATTCAGTGTTGTACGTTATTTCAATATCAAACGCTGGACTTTGAGCAGTTTTTATAATAAATATTGCGTAGTATGTTTGTCTACGTGTAGGTCAATGTCCATGCTGTAGCTTTTTATTTATTTACAGACAGTTGTCCTTCATGTATCTAGCTACTTTTTATTCGTAGTTTTCTTTTGCATACATACGTAGGGACCTTCCTAAAGTAGGTACTTAACTACTTACATGTTCCAGTTTGAGCTAGTCGGTACATAAGTACTATGTCTGTCAAAATATACGTAAGAATTTGCCCGTGTTGTGTAGTATGCTATACCTATACGGCAAAGGTTCAACTGCCAAATATCTATAATATGTTGTGGTAAAGAATTTATTACTAAATTCGACAATAAACTTAAAATAAAATAAATTTAATATGGCTTTTAAATGAATCAAATTAAAATAGACAATCTTTATAATATATACCATTCCATAATTATGTATAAACATAACTAGGCTACTAAATATATCTACTGTGATTTAAAAAACGGCTGTTTAAATTATGACGATGGACCCTTTAACACATGAATAATAAATAAGTATTACTTACCTAAGGTAGTTAGATACCTTGACTGTTGGTCTGGTGGTTAGTGACCCTGACTGCTAAGCCGCAGGTCGTGGGTTCGATTACCACCCAGGACAAATCTTTGTGTGATGAGCATGATTGTTTGTTCTGTGTCTGGATGTAATTTATCTATAATATGTATGTATTTACAAAAAAAAAATGTATGTAAGTAGTATATCAGTTGTTTAGTACCCATAACACAAGCAAATATAATTGCTTAATTTGGGGCTAGATGGCGCTGTGGTAGAATATTATATTATATTATTATTATATTATTATACCTACAAAAGCCAATATATTATGAATGCAATTGCTTGTACCTACTGCTGCTGTACGAAAATAACGTGTATGCAATAAACCACCTTATTCAGTAGGTCCACGGGCCCTTAACCCTACATACTTAATCTAGAAGAAACAAAGAGATTCACAATGCATTTTCCTGAACAAAATATTCTTTACTAGGTACTATGATTTTCGTTTACTTACAGACATGTGGTGCATCAGGCCGAGGATACGACTACAGCATGATGCGGATGATGATTGAGAGATGCGCGTGTGCTTTAGTCGGACAGTTGCGACTAGCTCCTGGAGAAAGATTGGGCCTTATACTACCAAACATCCCTGAGTTCGTAGTCCTTATTCATGGAGCTATGAGAGCTGGGCTTGTGGTTACGTTTGCAAACCCTCTGTATACTGCAGGTAAGTCAAATTATTTAAAATTGAGCCATTGGTTAGCTTTAAGGAGTATATCGGCTGTTTTACAGCTTTCTGTTGTAACTAGTCCACATTTTCAATGTTAAAAAGGACATAATTATAGCCAAATTAAGTCTTAATAGCGGCCTTAGTAAGATATTTTCCATGCCCCCGCTTAAACTACCAACTTTCTAACGCCGCCCCCTAAAAGATTTAAAACCAATAACTACATTAACACCCACTAGATAATAAAAATTAGGAGCTGTTATTGTTCATAAAGCAATTCAAGTGTTTTAAGTTAACACACAAAGCCTACTTACATACAAAAACCGATCAATCTTCTGAGTTCCAGTAATAACTAGGTTTGTGGGTTATTGAATGTAGTTGTTGTTGTTGCAATTAATTTAACTCCTTAATTCTTCTGTTAAATGTTTGCTGTAGATCTTAATGCTTACTGTTGCGTTTTCGTTTGATGCGTGACAGTGCCAGCCTAGAGGTCTCATCACAATGAACCCGTTCCATATTTTCTTCTCTATTTTGGTGGTATTCTGGTTGTTTCATTAGTATTAGGTACTTCTAAAATGCTATATCTACTTTATAGGCTATGGTAACCACGTAACCTCAGGTGGGCAGTTATAAATGCTTGCCACACGTACCTACCTATTCATTTTAATTTTACCACGTGTGGCTAAAGCTTAAAAAGATTAAAATAATGATGTTGCAAAGCATTATGTGTGATTAGGTTTTGAGTGCACTTTTCATGTATTATTTTTATTAAGTTCCTTTTAACTTAATTTACCTAATCATTAAGAAGAAACTCAGGATCAAGGTACAATGTTCTCTAAATTAAACATACAAACTAAACAATGACTTGTCGACTTTGCTTAAAGGTCATTCAAGAATAGTCAAGATCGATATCATGTTATCTTTATTTATTTATGTGTATTATCATACTCCACGTCTTCACATCCTGGTTCTACGGATATGAATAATCGGCTTTTATGTGTTTATTGCCTTCAGTGGTAGGAATAGGAGAATAAAGTTATTATTAGATTTAAAGAGGTTCTACGAGAGACATGTTACTTACACATTTCATTCGTAGAGGCTCTTTAACTCTTTGTTAATTGTAAGGTACCTACCTACCTACTCGTACATAGCTTTATTCATTAAATCTTTCTCTTCGAGAAATATCTAGTTGTACCTCTTAGTCTACATCGTGTGCCGATATATAGCAATGGATTTGACCCTATTAAAAAAACTTAAATTATCAATTTAAAAAGCCCCTGACATGCAATACCTATACAAAATAAAAAAAAGTAATTCGCTATTTCTATTTCTATTTCCCTTTCGGCATAGGCGTACAAGACAGCATGATACGCATTATTTTTTGTTTTTATTTTTTATTTTTACTGTGTATGTTTTGTTTTGTATAAACTGTAGGTAATTTTATAAATCATCTCCTGTGCCTCTGTGACGAATTAATAAATTTTCTTTCTTTCTTTCATTCTTTCTATTTTGTGGTGGCCATCTTGGATTTAAAATTTATTATTGTGCATAGTATTCTAGTAGTCAAGCCTTTTCATCTGATACCCATAATTAAGAGAGTTGTAAAAAATAAGTAAACCGCCATTTTGTGGCGACGCGAGCCATCGTGGAGCCAACACTTCCGACTAGTTCCGACTAATTCATCTTCCAAACAAAAAAAAAACAAAATAGAATTCAGTTCATCTGTTCGGAAGCTACGATGCCACAGACAGACACATACACAGACACGTCAAACTTTTATCACCCCATCTTTCTGCGTCGGAGGTATTTAAAACCCGACATATCTAGACAGTGTTTAAACTGAAGGTGTCGGCATCACGTCCATCATTTGCTTTCAAGGTTAATTTCTCCACAAACATTAACTCTGGCAAATATCTAGGTAGTGTCTTCCCTTACCATTACCTACACCTACACGTCTGCAGTCTAACTTAACTTGACATCAGGTAGCTCGCTTACTTGTAGGTATGCCAATAAATCACGGTAGAGAATATCAAAAAACAAATTTAAATAAAAATTAAGTTTTAATTACTTTTAGTAGGAACACCTTAGGGCCGTCATTGGAGAATCATTATTTCGTAGTAATAACTACTAGTGTAAATAATTTACAACAAAACTTATTTACTAGTTCTATTAAGTTCACGATTAGATAAAAAAAACGTATTCATGCGCTTCTAGCTGATAAACAGGGTAAATGGCTCATCTTGTCATTTATGTTATCAAATGAGTAGAACCGTTTAGTGTTCCTAGTTAAAGTACTGATATAATTTATTACTGCTATGCTAGAGCTAGTGACAAATATACATATTAGGTATTACAGTTACTAGATAGGTTAAGGGTTAAGGTTTATAATTCCTTGCTTTTGATTTGATTGGCAGGTTCTGCCGTCATCTTTGTAATATTATTTTACTCTGATACTGCAACAGGATTCTGAGACTTGACTTTTTTATTTCAATCTTTGAGAAATTCACATGTAAATTTTGTGTAATTTTTATAAGGGGTAGTTATTATAAGAGCGTTAGACAAAACATTTTATCTGATAAAAACATGCATATTCCAAGAAATAATACAGAATTTCTGCACTAAGTAGAGATAATAATTAATTAGTTCTGGTTCCAATTTTTTTATTGCCTACAGTGGCAGACAATTAAATCAACCGCCTATCTGATGGTAAGTGGTAACTGTCGCTCATGTACTTCTGCAATACCAGGGGCTCCGCGAATCCGCTGCCTATCGTGAGATATCATGCTCCCTTTAAACCTCGTTTAAAGAAGAACATGTCATAGCGTTCGAGAAAACCGCAGATGGCAGTTCATTCTAGAGCCTGCACGTAAGTAAATATTCGTTCGTTCTTCAATTCTATTCAAAAACATATATACGTCTTTACAGTACTGATGCAATCTAACTAAGCCCAATTGCATTTAATCACAAAGGTTTGTGGGTAGATAAGTACTAATATTGCATCGTTGCACGCGATTCTACAGGAATAGAAAATGTAAACATCGTAACACACTACATAAGATCAAACGATCAATTAACTAGATACCTATAGTTAATCATTAGTCATTATACAACTGCAGTCAAGGTCGAGGAAATCATACGTGACTAGAGAGCATGTGCTACAGTTATCTCTGCTCTGTTCATTAATGTAATTGTGGTTTAAAGTGCAACATGATGATTGTACTTAATTAATGTTGATAGTACTATATTTAATTGGCCTTATTTGTTGGTAGGTGTATAGATTGCGAGAATCTTTCAGACATGTCTGGAGAGATCGCAGATAGACGGTCACGTTTAACTGTTTCATATTTTCGGTCTTCTATCTTCAAGGGCCGATATGTTTTTTGTGCTATTCTTGTCATAGAGTTAGTTAGGTTTGGGAGCTCATTTAATACTATCAGGTTATTTTAGTCCAAACTTAGGTACCTATCAGTTTCAATGTAGACGATCTGACATGGGCCAAAACAAAAGTGTCTATAGTGGATATTTCTTCTTCTTATCGAGTGGTTGATGGTAGATACTTCTAAGTACCTAATACTTTATTAAAATTCTAAAGTAAAAATCAATGTATTGCTTGCAGAGGAAGTAAAGCGTCAGTTTGCTGACTGCAACGTGAAAGCCATCGCTACGATAGAAATGTTCATGCCTGTGGCCCAGGAGGTCTGCAAATCACTCAAAGATTACAAAGGCACTATTTGGGTTGGAGGCGAAGACGACAAGGCTCAAGGTAGGTACATGGACCTCTCTTAATTTACGGACATGAACTCCAAGATTTACACCTTCTGCAGAAAGAATTCATAAAACAATTTATAGTACTTATTAGGTGCCTTAATATTAATCTAATCATTCGCAATATGTCGTCTCTCCACACCTGTTACCGGGTTGGGCAATGTTTGTCTAGAGGCAGCATTTCTTTAGAGGTAAGTACTAGTTTTGGTATAAAAGCTCTGTGCAATTACTGTCCTAATTAGCGTTACAATTTAAATCGTTACCTAAATTTATTAATAACTAGCTGATCCAGCGAACTTTGTTCCGCCTAACAGTCGATCAACATTACTTTATTATTCTAAAATAAAAGATTTTTACTAAAATAAACGTAGCCTAAGTTACTCCTTATTACATCAGCTACCAGCCAATAAACGTCCCGTCAAAATCGGTCCAGCCATTTCAGAGATTAGCCGGAACAAACAGACAGACAGACAAAAATTGTAAAAAATGTTATTTTGGTAATATGTACCGTATATATATATATTCATATACATGTAGTAAAAAACGGTTATTTCAATATTACAAACAGACACTCCAATTTTATTATATGTATAGATAAGATTGATGATAATAATGCGAAATTTGCATTGTTCTCATCTGATGAAATAAAAGCTTAATAACATTTAAGCACTTTTAGATCATGGACCTCGGCTTAGGATGTTGCAACTATTATGTACCAAGGAGGTACCCTATATGTGTTTCTGACCATTTCCACCTTTGAGTAAAAATAGATCGATTTGACACGCATGACCTATAGGCCAAATAGGCCGTATAGGCCTGGTGTAAAGCTGAATGAACAACTACTTTGAATTTGACATACCTATACGTGACTTTTAAACATTGTACCGCCATAAATATTCAATGGACTCATGAAATTCTAAATAGACTCTTTAGCTAAGTATTTAATGTCGGTATTGGTACAAGGTTGGACCTGTTTACATTTTCTAATTATTATACTTCACATAGGTTTTTATAAATTGAATTATCAATCAAACAGAAATTCCTATTATATTAAACGAAATTTAGTTTTACTAGTATCCTCTCTCCTTTGATGTACCCGTATGGCTCTAATTCAGATTAGGTGCCTACGTGAGAATTTGGTGATAACTGCAGAATAAACTGCACTTAAAATGTATCCTACCCTTCTAAATTTTGATGCGATTTTTCCGAATTTGCTGTAATGTGGTTGGAATGTACTACGGGAGTTCAACAAATGGATGTGCGATGAACGCTTGAGCGACAAAACTGTTCTGCGACTCACCTTAAAGTTATTTGATGACAGCAGAGTAGTACTAAATCTATGCATTTATTTCTAGGCGTTTATGGTCTTCGATCATTGCTAATGGCTGATCACAAGGCGGATCTGCCAACAGTGGACTGTGATGAAGTTTGCCTGATTCCTTACTCAAGTGGTACCACTGGAATGCCCAAAGGCGTTATGTTAACTCACAAAAACTTAGTATCTAACCTGAAGCAAGTACTCTGGCCTAAGAGCATGAAGTATGGAGGAGAGAAAGGTGCGTAAAATATTATTTTAAAAAATAACATGCATATATATTACACAATAATCTAAGGTAGTAATCGATACTACCTTAATGTCTAGTACCTATGTATTGTGGGTTTAATTCTTAAGACTAATAAATATTTTTGTATGAGACAAACTCGTACCGACGATAACAAAGTTAACATTTTCAACTACATTATAATTATGTAAGTAGGTTTCACATTGCAAAAAGACTCGAGTAATTTGTAATTTTCTTTCATATCTCTATTTTTGTGAGTACCTACTGACTACCTACTAAATTTTGTCCGGTTTGGATGTGCGAAGTCCGCAGAGTTAAATTGAGTGTTTTTGCTTGTTTTTATTTTGGAAGGTCCTGAATAAGATAATCCTCAGGTAGCGAGTATATCTTCTGCCATTTTTATTACAACCAATTATTAAAATTTGTTATGTGAGATGTATTGCCTTTTTCAGGCAAAGGTGACGTGATATTGACTGTACCACCTTTCTTCCACATCTACGGATTCAACGGCATTCTGAACTACAACCTCACGCTAGGCTACCATTTAGTTACAATGCCCAGGTAATCTTCATTAATATAATATTTTTTTTTTTTCTTTTTTTTACTCGTTCGGTTTGACGTAAGTGCTGTCATCAGTTTTCGATCTTCAAATCGATGCTGCAGCAGTGCATATTGATATTCACCTAGTTATTTATTATGACTTTGGTGACAATCAAGCCCACTGAATGGTAAGTGGCAACCGTAACCTACGATTATGTTAAATGATTGTGTCCTTTAAGCATCGCAAAAATAAAACCTACTAAGGAAACAAAATAAAACAAGTTGTTGTCGACCATGTAGGAATAACGGGATGAGTCTGAGTTTCTTGTCATTTAAGAAAGTCTTTTCCTAGGAGACGTGTAGTGCTATTTTAAGAAGATATTCATACCATGTAATCATCATCATCCACAGCGTATAGGTACCCACTGTTGGGTGTAGGTCTCCCTTTGTGAACCCTACTTACATATGCTGATTTTGTGTTATGTTAAGCTAGGAGTTACCTGCGAATGACGTCTTCTTTTTCCAGTCCTCCGCAACCTATGTAGTACTTACAGTTAAAAAAAATGCGTACTAAGTCCACATTTAGACATGTTTTTATGTTATGTAATTTCATTGAAAATTTGCTGTGTCATGTTCTAGTGGCTAACATGCATGCTTTTTACACAGTTTTTAACGTTACATAATGCAGTGTTGAAAAACACAGCCTTTAATTGGCCTTCAATATTTTGTAGTTATGAGATGACATCTCCTATCCACTACTTACCCTCTACCTGGCTTTATACTGATCAGGAATGATCGCGTTGGCCGGAGAGGAGGTGGAGTGGCTATCTATCTTCACAGCAACTTTCCCTACAAAATTCTTGCCTCTTCTTCTTCTAATCCTTCTTCAACTGCAGAATTTCTTTTTCTTGAAGTTGGTGTCAATGGAGCTAAAATAATTCTAGGGGTTGTCTATTGTCCACCTTCTGTCGACTACTTCCCCAGTCTCGAATCGATTCTGGAATCTTTAGGGTCAGAATACGTGCATCATATCATCATGGGCGATTTTAACACTGATCTCCTTACTCCACAGTCCCATCGGTCCTGTAAACTCCTTCAAATCATCGATTCCGTTGGTCTAACCACTTTACCTCTTCAAGCAACCCACCACAATACTGCAGGACCTGATACATGGTTGGACTTGATTCTCACATCCTCTCCCTCCTTAGTACGCTTACATGGGCAAACTCCTGCTCCTGGTTTTTCCCATCATGATCTCCTGTTCCTTTCCTATAATCTCAAACCTCCTAAACCGCGTCCAAAAATTCTGTACATTCGTTGCTTTGGTCGAATGAACACGGCAACCTTACGCCAAGATGCCTCCGATCTTGATTGGAAGCCTTTGGAAACTGCCATCACTGTGGATGAAAAGGTAGACATATTTAATGATGTAATCGTAAACTTATATAATACACATGCACCCATCAGGAGAGTGAAAATTAAGCGGCCACCCGCTCCTTGGATGTCGAAGGGTGTTCAAATGGCGATGCGGGTCAGGGATAAGGCTTTCCGCAGGTATAAACGGGACCGCTCCGAAGACAACTGGAAACTTTTTAAAGTTGCAAGGAATCGGTGTAATCAGATAATACGTAACGCAAAACGCCGACATATTCTCAACAATCTTAACACCTCTACTCCCGCTGATATCTGGCGGTTTCTAGGAACGCTAGGTATCGGTAAACAGAGACCCACGGATTCTCGGTTGACGGTTGGTCTTGATGATATTAATAAACATTTTACCTCTTCTATTCCTTTTAGTCATCAGACCAAGTGTTGTACCTTGAATTACGTGGCTTCCTTACCTAAACCCAACTTAGACTGTCCTTTTAAATTTTCTCCAGTTGCACCGGGTGAAATCAAGAAGATAATCCTGTCCATCAAGTCCAACGCGATGGGATGCGACGGCATTAGTCGCCGTATGATTGTCCAGATTCTAGATTGTCTCTTGCCTGCAGTTTCACATTTGATTAACTTTTAACTAGAATCTGGGCAGTTCCCAGCACTGTGGCGCAAGGCGTTTATTATTCCTTTACCTAAAATCCGTAATCCTACAGCTCCCAACCACTTTAGACCCATATCCATTCTTCCATTCTTATCGAAAGTTGTCGAGGCCTGTGTGCAGAGGCAGTTAGCTCGGTATGTTTTTTGCAACAACTTATTGAGCCCTCTGCAATCTGGCTTCAGACCAGGACACAGCACAACTTCTGCTCTCCTTAAAGTGACTGGCGATATTAGGGCGGGTATGGAGGATACCAAGGTCACAGTACTCACTTTGGTCGATTTCTCAAATGCCTTCAATACCGTCAGTCACGATATCCTACTGTCTATCCTCACCCATCTCATGGTTTCTCCTGATGCACTGGAATGGTTCTCAACTTATCTTCAGGGGCGTCAACAGGCAGTCCGTTCCGATGATTTATAATCCATGTGGCTTGACCTCAACTCCGGCGTCCCTCAAGGCGGTATACTTTCACCCCTATTGTTTTCTATCTTTATTAATTTTCTAACTCCAAATCTTCATTGTTCGTATCATCTTTATGCTGATGACTTGCAACTGTATTCTACAACTAGTGTGGATGATGTGTCGGTGGCCATTAGCGATATCAATCGTGATCTAGACGCTATAAAGTGTTGGTCTGATAGATTTGGCCTTTACGTAAATCCCACTAAGTGCCAGACCATTGTCATAGGTAGTCAGCGCTTAATAAATAGACTGGATATCCGATATGTACCACCGGTTGTTTTTGATGGATCGACTATTCCATTTAGTCATGTAGTGAAGGATCTGGGGTTGCTCATTGACTCCAACCTCAATTGGCAAGCTCAAGTCACCAGTGTGAGTCAAAGAGTATCTGGTACCCTACGTGCCTTATACCGCCTAAAGAACTTTCTTCCGGCTAAGACCAAGGCAATGATTGTGCAGACTTTAATTTTTCCTTTAATTGATTATGGTGATGTATGTTATTTTGACCTGAATGCAGATCTGTTCAATAAGTATGACCGACTTCTCAATAACTGCATTCGATTCATTTTTAATCTTCGTAAATATGATCATATTTCTTCCTATCGCTCAGACCTAAAATGGTTACCCATACGGCAGCGCCGAAATCAGCGCGCTCTTACTACCTTATTTTCTTTCTTACACTCTCCCACACTTCCCAGTTATTTATCTCCACAATTCCCACCTTTGTGTTCATTTCATGACAGAAATCTTCGCTCTTCTAATAATCTTCTTCTAGCATGTCCTTCTCATACTTCTGATTTTGTACATTCTTCCTTCTTTATACAATCTGTCTTACTCTGGAATGCGCTCCCTCTTGAAGTCAGGATGGTTACGGACCGCTTTAAGTTCAAACAAAAGGTACGGGATATTCTCTTCGACAGATTGGCAGAGTCATCACATCAGTAACATGTATATATTGTATATATATATATATATAATATTTATAGGTGTATTTATATTTGTATGTGTGTATGTATTGTATGTATATGTGTATTAAGTATAATATGTATTTTTGTATAAGTATAGGTAATAGTCATATTTATCTGTTCCTTTGAAGTTAACTTGCACCTACTTCGTTTATCTCTGCATCACCCAAAGGTTGGCTGGTAGAAAATGCCTTTGGCATTAAGCCCACCATTGTACAATTTTGTGCATAAAGTTATAAATAAAATAAATAAATAAATAAATAATGATAATAGGTTGCTGTGCCTGTTACCTACTTTACCGAATACATCTTCATTATACTGTTTGTTAGTGACGTGTAGGTAGGTACCTATCTAGTTCTTTTGTTAATTGTTAATTTAACAAACAAATAAAAATATCTGTTGAAATAACCGTCATTCTAGAAACCTTTTCTTAATTTACTTACCTATACTAGACATCATTTGAATTCTATTAAATACCTACCTACAATAAAAATATGTCATTCCAGGTTTGTTGATATACCTACATACCTACTTATTAAAACTTATGTACACTAACGTCCTACTAAAAAGCGATAAACTGCTTGTAATCGGACTAAGAGTACAATTGCAATCTAATGAGCTTAATTTTTAGGCACCCCTTTTTGGCCGTTTTGTCGAATCATTCATGAAGTACCTACTTACGTATACAAAATTAAATGATTATTTTCAGATTTACCCCAGAAGACTACATCAAATGCCTGGTCGAATACGAGCCAACTACATTATTCGTAGTGCCATCTTTACTAGCGTTCTTGGCGACCCATCCTTCCGTCATGAAGGAACACTTGCAGTCTGTAGAAACTATAATGGTGGGAGCTGCTCCAACCACTGACAGCATGCTGGAGAAGTTCTTACTGAAGTGCGAGAAGACTAAGGACGAAATTCGGTTACTGCAAGGTTTGTTGCATTGAGTGGTATACCTATGAGGTACTTACTGATAAACGGCGTGCCTATTTGGAAGAAATATTCGACAGGAGCTTGCAGGTGAAGACTACGCCATTGGCTTTTATTTTTGTGTTGCATGTTCTTAATAGGTTGCTGAAAATTGTTAAGCTATATTAGGAAGAAATAAGCATTGCCTTAGGTACAAGTGGAAGAATTAAGGCCTGTCAGGGCAAAATATTTGCATGAGGGTGGCACATAGTCGGTCAAATGCTTGAAAGTAATGATGCAGATATATTTGTTTATAATGATGTCTCTACCTACTCTTGTGGTAATATCTAATAGTCTACTTTAAATTAAGAAAATTACTGATTGTAATTTATTTATTTTATTCAGGCTATGGCATGACAGAGAGTTCTCCTGTCACGCTGTTAACGCCCTACGAGTATCCTTACGGCAAAGTAGGTTCAGTAGGACAACTGGTGCCCAGTACACAAGCAAGGATTGTATCTCTCACTACTGGAGAAATGTTAGGACCGCACAAATCTGGAGAACTGTGGCTGAGAGGACCACAAGTAAGTAATAATTTTACAGTTTTTTTTGTTAATTTTCGTTTGGGCTGTAAACCTAGACTCGTTGCTATATTTCAGTTAATGCTTTAAATATGACAGACTTTCTCATAATAAATAAAACTATTTCTGGACAAGGCCAAGTCTGTGGCAAGAATGGAATATTTTGTCAAATATATTTTTAGACGTCATTAGGTAGGTAGTTACCACGTAGAGGCAAAAATTTAATTAATCAAGGACAAGATCTCCAGGTGCTTGATTTTGTGCTGAAGTTGTTATTTTTTATAAACGCCATCTGGGTACGACAAGGGCAAGAAATAGTTTTAGGACATCATATATAATTTTTACCATTACCACGATGTCAAGACTCTACTTTGGATTTAATGTAGACATTTATGTCAGTCACGACTACGAGTTCGAGACATTTCTAGAATATTACATAGCAGTACATTCACGATTTATTTGTTACATATGCTATGTACCTACTAGCATAGTTAAACAAGTGTTAATACTGTAAAACATTGGCACACGCTGACAGCGACACACCTACTTATGCGTAGATATTTTAAAATACATCAAGACACGCCTTCGAAAAATACTTAACACACACACGCGTGTGTGACATTATATATTTATCCAGGTCCTTTCTCAGTTGACATTATTACAGTAAAAACAAATGTTTTCAGATAATGAAAGGTTACTGGAACAACGAAGCGGCAACTAAAGAAACGGTAGACAGCGAAGGATGGCTGCACACAGGCGACGTCGCTTACTACGACGACGAATATTATTTCTACATTGTCGATCGTACTAAAGAACTCATTAAGGTTAAGGGCAATCAGGTACGCACTACGCAGCAACATGTAACGCTAAATATATCGTAGGCGCTTGCAAAACATCGACTATCTGTTAACCGTTATAGGTACTCACTAGCTAGACCTATATTATACCCTGATGAGTAACATGAGGGTAGTCTACAGTTATTTATGTTACTTTAAGAATAGATTCGACTGATACCGTGGGTGTAGTAAACATTATTAGATATATAGATATTTAGGTAGCCTACCTCTACTAGTTGACGTATATGAAGTGCACAATTTGCGTATTTAATGCGTCAGGGTGGAGGGTGGTTCTTAGTAGGGCTGAGAGCCTTACTGTTACTGTAGTAGGCATAAAATGATATGAACGTTTACGCATCACGAGTGACAATGTCGCAATTTAGTGTCATATTTCGTGGTTTTCAATTTTTATCATTTAATCTTAACTATATGTATTTTTAACATATGTTCTGCAAACATGCTAGAATTAGATGAAAGCTGTGTAATAAGTAGAAATAATTGCGTTTACAGTTCTATTTTTAAGGAAATAATACATTCGAAACATTTTCATAGTAAAATAACTTAAGGTAAGCATTATAGTTACTTACTTTTTAAACAGATACATTCACCTAATTCTAGCATGATATCAGAACATATTTTTAAAATATAGCTGACATTATGATGAAAACCATGAAATATGACACTAAATTGCGACGTTGCCAATGATACGTGTAAACACTCATAGTTACAGCAAATTTACTGAGGTAGGCTCGTTGATGTCAATCTTTAAATATTAAGACAGATTATACCTATTTAGGTACATTGTTTCCTTTACGATATATCAACGAAAAATTCCAAAGCACGTGTAATACTGATCAATTTAAAGCTCACGTCAGTCCACAGACTAAATACAGAACAAGACGTCAGTCCCACCTTCTCTATTTGAGAAAAGATTTCACTATAATAATAATAATAATAATATCACGCCAACTACACACAACGCCATCTAAACCCAAAGTAAGCATATATAATAGCTTGTGTTATGGGTTCTAGAAATGCGAATATACCTACATACTTAAATACTTTTTTTTTGTAGATGTAAATACATACTTATTATACACAGAAACACCAAGACCAATGCAAATAGTCATGTTCATGCACACAAATATTTGCACTGAGCGGGAATCGAACCCGCGACCTCTGCGTGGCAGTCCGTATACAGTACCACCGAACCACAGAGGCTGTCAAGAGAATATAAAGAGCTAACATTGTAAATAAGTTCCTAGTAGGTGTAAACACAGTTAATGTTTATTTTTGGCATAGATTCCTTTGACGTCGCATAAAACTAGGAAAGAATAATTTTATATTTTGTTTCATCGTGTAACTTTTTTTTTTTGTAACAGTCAAATTCAAAAAGAATCGATTAAAGCTACCCACATAATTTAGTTTTGTTCTTTTTGCTTTTGTATTAAAATTGGTTATGACGTTTAGCATAGGTAATGCTAAAAGTTAGGTAAATTGTAAATAAATATCTAAGTTCCTTTAAATAATATCTTCTATATTTTTTAGGTGTCCCCAACAGAATTAGAAAGCGTCATCATGGAGCAGCCTGAGGTAGCCGATGTTGCCGTTGTGGGTGTTCCTCACCCTCTAGCAGGAGAGGTTCCCAAAGCGTTCGTCGTTCTCAAACCGAAACACACGCTCACTGAAAAAGCTGTCTACGATCTAGTCGCGCAGAAACTCACGAAATACAAACACCTTGAAGGAGGCGTTGTATTTTTAGACACCATCCCAAGGAACGCCGCTGGTAAAATTATGAGGAATGAGCTCAAAGTTCTAGGTTCCAAGAAACATTAGTTACGTTGTAAATAAAGAGTATTATTTTAGTATTTTTAATACTATTTAGGTACTGTAGTTCTATTGATGCATGTACATGCTACCTTCGAACTACGTATACCTAGTACATTGTATAGGTATAGAGTAGATAGGACTGAGTCGTTCCTGTGAAATGTAGATTAAGTTTTATTCCAATATGTAGGTACCTTTGTAAATAGATATTTGAATTTGATCAAGAAGTACAATTTTATTTTTTTATAAAGGTATTTTTATTTATATTAGACTAGCGTTTACTCGCGGCTGTGTGTGTACAAATCCGTCTTGGCGAAGTATTGGGCAGTAAACAATTTTGTTTTGACGAAGCATCACCATTGACGTAAGTATGTAGGTAGGTACCTATTGTATAAACTGTATATATACGACTACCCGGAAATACTCCATTGTCAATCGATCTTATAGAAATGAATAATAAATAACCAGTCGCCCGGTTCTTGCTCCTTCACACAACTTTGTGTAACATAATAATATATCAAAGTCGCTTGAACAACTGTCATTGATCGCGGTTTTCACAATTACTATTTCGTCCGGAGCATCTCATGTAATACCTTCGAATAGATATCGTATAAACATGAAGGTATTTGTTCTGAATCGAGCTGACTACAAAAAGGGGTAGAGGTGGGATGCGCGGAACGTAATAGCTGCCCTGTGATGACTGTTTCAGGACTTGATGATAATCATAAACTAATAACATCTATCAAACCACATAAAGAAAGACACCAATTATCAGGACAGGACGATATTTCTTATTTTTTATCTGTATTTGTAGCTTATCGGCGGCTTAGCATGCATTATCATGCTTAGGCCAATATTTCTCATAATGTTTGGGGCGACACTGTGACCAAAGACGGGCTGTAAAGGCATTACCATTTATTTGCCTATGGTCTCCAAAATATAGTCAAGTAATAAGAAGTCAGGTGGCAGCATACTTCTTTAGCAATATATAGGCTGTAGAAAGTCTATAAGTGTTTTTTTAAGAGAGATAGGTTACCATGGGCTACACAATCTATAGAAGAACGAGTCATCACATTAGTAAGGAGTGCCCAATGTCTGCTGGTAAGTAAGTAGCAGTGCTCTTTAGGCAAACAATTACTGGGGAATTATTTACATTAAAATCAATGGGTCTTGCATATTTTCCACTATTAGCAATAAACAAATTAGGTAATATAATTCTTATTTTAAAAATATATTTGGAGAATTGTAATGTTGCCTGCAATTATAAACAGAAATATACAAATTGATTCATTATTTATTTCTTGTATACTTATTACATTAATGGTATAAAATAATACTAAGTTCCAATCATTCATTTTCAATCCAAATTATTTTATAAACAATTTGTCTAAGTGCTTGTTCAGCTAGTCTATTTGAGTACACATAATATGAAGTCATGAAACACAGTTTATAAAGAATAATAAGAAAAATTATACTGTAAACATAACTTACACAAACAAGAATGTTTAGGGTGCCTAAAAAAGAAATTCACTTTTTCTACTTATAAACTAATAGTCACAGAATAAAACAGTTTTTTGAATTGTGGAGCCATATTCTCTATGACTCTGTTTTATTTTCTTCTAAGACACTTTTCTCAGACTTAGATTCCTCAATTTGTTCTTTCTTGTTTTCTTCATCTTTCAGTATTTCATCTGTAGTCTTAGGACCTTCAGCGGGTGGTTGAGGTAGCTCCGAGTTTACATCGGATATTGAATAGTTATCAGACTCAATAGTAACTTTAGGTTCTTCTGGTGACTTTTCAGATACTGGTTCTGGAGTTTGTTCCTGTTCTTTCACATTGTTCTCCTCTGAAGTAGCCTCAGATGGAGTGTCTGACTGACTTGATTCCTCTTGCACATCTATGTGCCTGTCATCTGTTTTGGGCGAGTTGCTGTTACCATCTGTGTTGTCACTAGATGAAGAGCTTTCCTCACTTGAGGTAGACACTTCAGAAATATGTTTAGGCTCATCCTCTTTTGTTGTAGAGTCTGAACTATTTTCGTCCATAGTGACAGGTAGTGTTTCTATAACTGTCTTTGACTGTGTAATAACAGGTTCCTTTTCACTTATTTCATTAGTCTTTTCATTTTTTTCTTCTTCAGCTGATTGCTCACTAAGCCTCTGCTCAGTCATTTCAGCGTCATCTACTTTTATTTCTGGAATTATTAATGAATGAGTGCTAGACTCTGCCTTCATTTCAATATCAGCTTTTACTTCCTTAGTTATTGGCTCTGGCTCTGATAAAGTAGTAGGTTCTACTTTACTTTCTTCTTCTGTTGAAATAGATGCCTGTGGATTCATCTCAGCACTAGTTTTCACTTCTGTTGGCTGTTCGTCAGCACTTATGTTTAACTCTGGAGGTGTAACTGATTCATACTGTGTAGAGATTTTGTCTTGAGTATCCATTGGAGCATCTTGTTTAGCTTTAAGTCGAGCTTCAATATCATCTACTGAAATATGAGCATCCGATGATCCCGGCTGTGGTTCAGAGACCTGTTGATGTTGAGCATTCTCCTTCCAAGACATATCTTCCATTTCAACATCCACATTGTATTCGGAGTTGTTATCTGAGCCATTTACAATAGGTTCATTAGGTTCCCCATTCTCTGGTTCAGGGTGACGTTGCACACCAGGCTCTCTGGTGCTTACCACTAAGATATTTTTTTCTACTGCCCTCATAAACTTGTCCACGCGGTTGTATTGTTTACGAGGATAAGTGAGTAATTCACAAATTCTTTGAACTGTAAATGGTGCAGAAGCAAAAGAATCGAGACGTTCCAACAGGGCGTTCTTCATACTATCATAATTAAATGGGTCTACGTTTGGGTATGGTGGAATGTCTATACCAGGTGAGGTTTCGTAAAAATCAGTAATCACAGATACAAGTTTTTCTTTGAATAAAGGCCTTACAAGAGACCATTGGTAGACAGGGTCGCCGGTACGCGCTACATACGCCAAATACTCGTTAAGTTCTTGAGGTATAATTTTAGGTTTGCGTTTAGAGAAATCTTCAAGAAAGTTTAATATTTCTTCTGCGTTTTCCATTTTATCAATATGCACTTGAAAAATATTAAAATTACAAAAACTTGACACAAACAAAAGCGCACACAATCGTAAAGACCTTTTTTTTTATTTTTGCGACCACAGAGTCAGAGTAATAAAGAAGAACAGATGTCATGTCAGATTCTATCTTCTAGGTAATATTGATACCACAGAACACAAAACAGCTTCGTTACGATTTAGACATGGACGTAAACCGGACTGAGTACTCGCAGCGAAAAAACGAGCCGAGCGAGATGACGTTATGGTACAACTGAGGCCGTGTGTCTCCTTCTAATAGGGTGACATGATTTTTATTTATTTATCTATTTATGTCCACATCCAAAACACATGCTTAAACAGAGGCAAGTCTGGTTCAAGAGAGATATCAATAATCGAAGCCATGTGGTTCGTTCTTTCATCTTGTAAGCCTCAAAAAATGTTTTTGATAAATAATTAAAACTCAAAATACTTAAACTTTAACCAAACTCCATAGCACATCTTGGGAGCCCTTTGTCTCTGTCTAATAGGTTCTCCTTGTCTAAACTATGCTAAACTGGTAGAAATTTCTACTATTTAGTATGTTTCTCAAGTTTTATCAATTTATTATTTTTTTATAAATTTATTAATAAATACAAATTACATAAAATATAGGTAGTTTCCCTTTAGTCCCAAATTAAGCTAGTGCTTGTATCTTGGGCACCATCGGGATTACAATTTTAATAAATATAAACTACATACAACATAGGTACTTTTCGCTTGGTCCCTAACTAAGCTAATGCTTGTATCTTGGGCACCATCAGGATTATAATTTTCTAATATAGATATCTTAAAGACTATCTACATACTTTACTAACTACTTATAAATACTTAACATGATTTAGATAAAACATAATTATGCATGGTCAATTAGATATTACAATGAAATTAAACTAGGTACTTAATGAAAAAACTAAGAAGTAAACTTAATTAGTCTATTTTAAATACATAGGTATCTATTTTAATTTAAATATCAATGGTTAACACATCTTTTGTCTGGTTATATTAATATGTCAATGTACAAAATTATCAAATACTAAATAATCTAACAAAAAGTTTACAAAAATTAAAGTCATTTACGCAATTAACTATTTACGTAAGTTACGGAACAATTTGCGTCATCAAAATTACCTACACAATAATATAATACAGTTACAGTAAATACAGTTTATGTCACGTTCGAGGCTACTCATGTTAATTTAACTGTTTTTGCTGGGAATGCATTTTGATCTTATGTAAATAGCAACAAAGTGAGATTTACTAACTAGGCCATTACATAATTTTGAATTTATAACAAAAATAACTAAATTGTCGGTCAAGTTGTCTTAATTCGTTTCCTAATAACAAATATGGTTAAAAATGTTGTGTGGTAGGATGTGAAAGCGAATCAAATCGTAATTGTGGCATTTCTTTCTTTAAGTAATTATATTTAATGATAAACAACTTTTGTTTACACTAAATTGACAATACATTTTAATAATTCTGAAATCGCTTAGAGATTTCTTAAGATGATCAATTACGCCAAATATGGATTAACTAGGTCAAAATTGAAACTCAATGCTGTTCCAAGCTTTTTTTACAACTATATGTATCACCGAGATCTTGGTTACAAAGAAAATAAAAACTATTTATATTCCTAATAAATTAATGCTCTCCAAAATAATATGTTTAAGTATACCATTTTCTGTAAGTACTTACATAAGACAAATTACACATAATCACCCTATCAAATTTTTCCATTGAGGGACCACATCTGAATTTTGAGCTTTTAAATGCGTCAGCCCTTAGTAAAAGTTCTAAAACGATTGTAAATTCAGTCCTTCATTTGTAAAAGTAGGCACTCAAAAAATACAAGCGGTTAAAGGTGGTCCCTCAATCGTGGCTAACAGGCATCCATATCTCAAAACCTTGTTAAAATTTACAACTACTACTGACTTGAGTGCCTACTTTTAAAAATGAAATACTGAATTTACAATCGTTTGAGAACTTTTACTAAAGGCTGACGCATTTAAAAGCTCAAAAGTCAGATGTGGTCCTTCAATGGCACACAATTTTTGGACATTCCGATCTCATTATTTGACATGGACAGCCTTACAAAATAGATAAGAGGCTCCCTAACGTCAGACTGGTAAACAGCTACACTCCAGTTATGTTTAAGTTTCTTGCGCTGACCCTACTTAACATCAGAAGAATGAGTTTCTGAATGACTGACTTCATCCAACACGACCAACACTGTGACGTAAAAAAACACAGAACAAGTACTAAAGCATAGAAGGAGTGTTAATCACCCTCATATACTTGTCCTATTTTTCCAAATAAGCCGGATGCATTGAAAAGAAAGAGACAACTAATTTTGCTAAGGACGGCTGGTGTACACTGTAGAAACGTCATTTTGGTTACCTTTGGTTACCTTTGGATGCCGAAATAAGAAGCGAACTAATGTCAAATGTTCCAACTTGTCAAGGCCTCTAGACAATTTAATCGGATTATACCGCCGCTCGTAATTTTCATTGTTGTTTATCTGTTTTGTGAAATAATTTAAGTTATTTAATAATTACATAGTGCTATTGTGAAGTAAAATTAAGCCCATTGGATAAGCAATGTCCTGCGTTATTGTAGGTTGTAAATTACATTCTTTTCGCAAAGAAAATCAAGTTTAAATTGTCAACATCCATCGGTGAGTAGATAACAAACCAATAATATATACTAAAAACCTATACATACGTGCAAAATACCTAAGTGATTTATACTTTACTATACTGCAATCATATTATAATCGTCTGTTTGCTATTCGATTCAGTAATTTTTAAGTATTTTACATTTTTACCAATTTGTGTAGTCATGTTCAATAGTGTTGTGATTTGTGCTGCATATTTTATCGATGACAAAAATATTACTATAATTATTTTGTAGTTAACGATTTTGTGGTAACTATCTTTGTACCTTTCATAGTGTTACATACATTGTGTTCTTTTGCAGGTTTCCGTAAGATCAGACCGGAAGATCCATGAAGCAAATTAAGAGAGAATTATGTTATATATTATATTGTTACACGTTTAACGTTCCAGCGGTGAGGACGAATCTACTCAAATTTGCCTCATTGTCACGCGCCATACGACTTATTAATATTATTTCTATAGAAATTGATATTTTTCAATGTACCCAGTCAAAATTCAAAGATGTTGCACATAAATGTATAATATTGGATAAATAGGTATATTTATTTAGTAATTAGTTATATTGTTCTAATTATTTTTTTATGATATCGTATTGGATTTTTTATCTGTAATGATATTGTAAATACTTTTTAAATAAATAAATAATAAATAAATAAATAAAAGTTCTAGATGACTACAGAAATTTATTGATAAAATTGATCGGGCGAAATTTCTAAAAGTACCAATTCATAACATAACAAAAAATATTTCTGCTTATGCACAAATAATCAGGACATTCTTAAACAAAACTGTAATTTTAAGGAGCAGTAATAATGTGTTTCAATATTATTGGAAATATAATCATACATTTGTGATATGAATCTTACAGTTGTGTTTTATTTCTATACAAAGAGAGATACTTACAAACAATACAAGAACACGCACGCTCGCACTACGCTCCGTGATGCGAGGCATTGTGTGGATCGATCATGTATATTTCAATTTATTCATATACAGTTTACATTGTATTTGAACTTACAGCATAAAACATGAATATAAACTTCAAAATTATTTCACATTGAAAGTGCTCCTGGCGCCGCTGCCGGCCTATGCCATTCCGGAGAGGTGTAAAACGGCCGTTTGTTTCTTGTAGTTCGTTTACGAGAGCTTTTATGCAACCAGACCTCATTTGATATTAGCATGTCTGTTAATTTACCATAGCCTATAGACAAATTTCATCTATCGATATCGATAAACTGTCAGAAGGTATCGTAGCACTATTAAACTTCTATTAATTTGTCTCTGAGTGTGTACGCTTTATTCTGGTAATAGTACTTCTATGCTTTAGTACTTGTTCTGTGTAAAAAAATAACAAATGCAAAACGTCAATTGACATGACATGACAGTTGTGACATAAATTTGGTTTGACAATTTTCGCGATACACTTTTCTTTCTGTAACAAAAAAATTAATTGTTTTTGTTCTGTTTATAAAGTTTTAATATAGTTTTCCTAACCAAAATGAACAGCATCTTGAGAAAAAGTTTTTTTCCAATTTATAACAGTACTTTCAAGTTATCATGTCGATCATTTGCCGATGTTCCCGTGAAAGATAAGATTGATACTTTGGTTAAAAATAATAAAGTGGTAGTATTCATGAAAGGTGTCCCAGATGCTCCGAGATGTGGATTTAGTAATGCAGTTGTTCAGATAATGAGAATGCACGCTGTTCCCTACGATAGTCACGACGTCTTGGCTGACGAAAATCTGCGACAAGGTTCGTTTTAACCTGCAATTTTATGCATCAGTGTATTTACCATGGTTATATGTTATTTATGTTGTACTGTGGTTAGTAAAATAACTTGACGATTTCAACCGACCTGTGTGGCTCCGGTTCAAGATTTGTAATACCTTTGTGATTTGTTTATAAAGTTAACTAAGTGGCACATCATTATCCTGGTATTTTACATATTATCTTAATACAAGATTTTACCTGAGACTTTGTGACAACAGTAGTAAATGACCAACTATTTTATTTTAGTTTCATAAGTAGTTCAATAAGGTTTTAATAGTTCACAGCTGCATTAGTACCACCAATCAATCATATTATTGTAAAACTTTCTACAGATGTTTTAATGACATAAATGATAAAATTGTGCAATTCTTCAAGTGTTAATTTATTAGTTAAGTGTTACTTCTTAACATGTTTATTGTGATATGGGCGGTGTAAGCACCCTTAAACTCATAGTTATGATGCAGGCGCAGGAAAAGAAGGCTCTTTTGCCCCACATTACTTGCAATTGAGTGAAGGGTTTCAAATCAGATAGATTCCAAAATCACTATTGTACTTGATATACTTACTGACATCTGTTGACAGAATATAATAATGATATCATCATTATTTTAGTTGAAAGACTTCCAGTGCCTATATCTGCCTCAAGTATGGTCTGCTATGACTGCACTATGGCTGGTTGTAAGGTCTCATGACCATTTATAACTGGGCCACCCTTATGAGGTTGCTGATCTATTTATTAAGGGATTTGTTTTTGCTAAGATTTATTTAGATAATTTTGACTATAACAGAAATGTATAGCAAGGAGAATTCCAAAGCTCTTATTTACCATATTATTATGTTACAGATATTTTAATAACATTGATTAATAATGTTCTTTTGTTACAGGTATCAAAGATTACTCCAATTGGCCAACAATTCCACAAGTCTTCATCAATGGCGAGTTTGTTGGTGGTTGTGATATCATGTTGCAGATGCACCAATCAGGTGAGCTTATTGAGGAATTGAAGAAAATTGGTATAAAGAGTGCCCTATTAACAGCAGCTGAGGATTCTAAGCAGGAGAAAAAGGAATAATATATTGATATTGAACCTCTTGTTATTAGGCTTAGTATTTTTTATAGTTGTTGATAGCATAATTAATTATGTAATTTATTATATCCATGTTGTGCTTTGTGGTAGGATGGTCTACATGTGAATATTTCCTACAATATGCTGCATTGTAATTTTTTTATAAACAACAGTGAAAAGTGATCTGTACTTTCATGAAAACATTTTCAAATAATGTAAAATGTTTATGATATTGTTTTCAAACTATTTTATTGTATTAGAAATGTAGTTTTATTTAATTACTAGGTAGTTTGACAAATAAAAAAAGTAATTTGTTTAAGAGCTTTTTATTAAATTAGCTGTACATTCGAGTTAGTATACTTTTGGGCACATAAGTCGTACTTATTCTATATATAGCTGCTGTCTCATGTGACTTGATTAAATGGATTACAACACAGTCAATATTAAAAGACAAATTTATGGCAGATCATTTATTTAGAGTACTCATTCCAATACTCTCACAAACAATAATCATATAAAAATGTTAAATAAATAGATGCAGGCAAGCTATGGCAATCTATGATATAAATAATTTGTGTGACACTTCCCTGCAACATTTATAATTTAGAGAACTTAAAACATACCTACTATGTGCCTACCATCATACTAAAATTATTTTACTAATGGCAGTAAATAAAAAAACGAACTTGTATAAATAATGTTTGCTTAAAAATTAAAAAAAAATATAACAATCATTCTCACAATGCGAATGAGTCTTATTTTGGTGTCACACATTAGTGAAGCCTAACATTAGCACCATTTTATCTTACAAATATTTTTTTTTGTGACTTCCCTGAGAATTTCTTATAAAAGTTAAAAATACCTAATGCTAATGTATAAATAGAGTGTTGTAAACATATAAAATGATTTTTCTGATTTGAGCCAAAAGATTACTAAACATTAGGAAAGAGTTTTATGGTATGAAAGTGGCATTTTTGGTTTGAACATTGCACATAATGTTTAATATAGAACTGTTTTAAAGACTAAATTATACCACAAAAATTGTTTGCGCTACATTGTCCCTGGTTTAGGGCGATTTCTGAGGAGTGGGTCAATGTAAGGAAAATAATCTTTGTGCGCCATTACGTCGCCGCTGGAGTCTCGGGCCGTGGTGTTAGTAAGGGCGGAGAGCGTCGACGCGCCATCTCATTTAGTTACCCTTCTTGACTGATGACGTGGGTGACTATGTCCTATGATACGACATCTGTGACCTGTGTCTGAGTAAAAAACGTTTGAGTTTCTATAAATACCAACATAACAAAATATTATGTAAACAGAGTAGGCGTTAGGCAGTGACCCAACCGCGAACTGGATGCTCGCCAACTACCTTTGTGTACTTGGGATAGTTGAAAGCCTATAGATTTCTTTATGATTTTATTTCCAGACTTATGTATAGAATAAATTAACATGAATTTTTGGTTAATTGACAATTTTCGGTGAGTACCTAAAGGTCGGTTTCGCCATAGAGCGCGGTGGAGAATGCCATGTAGTCGAGAGCGCCGGCGGGCGCGCCGGGCCCGCGGTACGGCGGCATGCGCGCCACGCAGTACTCCGCCTGGTCGGGAGGCAGCTCGCGCCGCAGCTCGTCCGCGGTGATGTAGGGCTACGACAAATCACATTATACATTAGTTCATTGCTAGCAGTCATTTTATATCTCAAGAATACAAAATTATTTATTTATTACAAAAAATATTACCTTGTCACCAGCTAAGATCCTAAAGCTGTCGATAACTTGTTCAGCGGTGTCGGTGTCTGTAGATTCTCTTGTCATGAAGTCCAAGAAGGCATCGAACGATACGTAACCTGTGGGAAGGAAATAGTCGTGTTGTTATTTGGATTTTCAATGCCATTTTTATTAAAGAGCAGAGATGCAGCAGAGCAGGGAGCAGAAGTGGTCGTTGTTTACCTGTGTTGTTGGGGTCGACAACAGCCAGAATGCGCTGGAAGTCGAGTTCTCCTTGCCTGTCCTTGCCAATGCTGTAGCCCAGAGACACTAAGCACGATTTGTATTCTTCAGGTGCTAGGCGGCCTGTGAGTTATACAATATAATATTTTTAGCAACCGGTTCTTTACTTGATAGTTAATTTGTTGTGGTTGTAATTTTTCTTACCGGTGCGGTTTTTGTCGAAGTGGTTGAATGAAGCACGGAACTCGGTGAGTTGTTCCTGAGTGATGCCCTTCGAGTCGCGAGTCAGGATTTGGTTCTCGACTTCGTTTATAGTGCGGTTGATAGAAGTGAGAAGCTGTTCCCAACCGACACGCAGAGTTTCCATTGTATATTGCGAATACCTATAAAATGAAATAAGAATATTAAAATCCATTTTTCGATAACGTCCAAAATTACAAGTAAGTATAATTTACAAATTTCCTCTATTACTCGCCTGTTTTCAAAGATCATGCCCTCCTGAACAGCCTGGTGGATACGTTCGAGTTCCTCGATGTGAGGTTTGTAGGCGTATACGCCAGCCTCGTACTCCTTGAGGCGGCGAAGTTGGTCTTCCAGAGAGCCCTAATAGGACATGTAAAGCAGGTTAGTTATTGTTTATTCGAGCTTAGTTTAAAGGCGAAGAATAGCTTAAGAACTGTAATTTACCTGCAGTCCCATGCCGATGGCTGTGACGGCGTCCATTTGCCTTTCGATCCAGGGTCCGACGGCGTTGGCCTTCTCGGCGAATTGACGTCTGAGGGTCTCGTTGTTCTGTTGCTTGCGCAGCTCGGCGGCGAGTGTTCCGTCGCGTTGGGGCACCAGCTGCCTCACGTCCGACCACTTACGGTTAAGCTCGTGAGCAGTCAGTGTAGTGTACGGGTTCTCCAAACCACCAGGGATTTGGTGTTGTTTGACGATTGCCTCAACCTGGTGTACCAGGTTGACTATCGCCTGAAACAATTGAATTTTTTGTTTAGTTGGTGGACGTAACGGCTCTGATGGTTTTATTCAGATAATTTGACAAGCTTTAAAAAAGTGAACTTTGTATAGGTACTATATTTTCTTTAAAGTATGCTTTACATACCTGGTATTCCTTATCAGCTTCACCGAGGGTAGCCTTGAAGCGAGCGTGCGCGTCCATGAGGCCAGAGATCTCCTCAATGGTGTGGACGATGAACATATCCACAAGATCCTCCCGGGTTCCGTCCAACCTAGTTCGAGAAAAGATTTAGTTTGTTTACTTAGGTACTAAGTTTTATTTGAATTTACTACAATCTTCTCTGTCTTTCAATTTTTTTATTAATCAATGAAAGTATTTGTGAAATGTAGGAGTTTACGAATCGCCAAAAAAAATAAGTCCGCGTCCTCCGATCACTCGGATGAAGCAGTCAGACTATGCGGTCAGAGGGGTTTTAATGTATTTATATATAATAGGTGTTACTTAAGTGCCTTGGATAATTAACACTTGAAAGAGTCGCAAAATTGGGCGACACTGACGATTATAATTATGCCAAGATCGAATATGAAAGTTACTGTTACTTACCAGTTGTTGAAAGGCGCAGCGCGCTTGGCAAACTCGAGATGGAGTAGGTCAATTTGTTCGAGCACACGCTCAGCGTCATCCAGAGCGTGGCGTCGGCGCTGTGTGAGAGCTCCGAGCCTGTCCCACTGCGAGCAGATGCGCTGGCAACGGGCGTTCACAGACGCGACGTCGTGGTATTCCAAGGTGCTGAAAATAATGTCAGCGAGAATTTAAACATGTATTAAAAAAAAAATTGTAAACGTTTGTCAATGTTATTAGAAGTTGGGATTTGACTTCGATTCTTGCGTCTGCAGAATTTCAGTTTAGTTTTTTTTTGAGCCTGCATTGCTTTTTGGCTTTGATGTATGTATAGAACAATTAATTTTGTTGACGATGTAGACCATTATGTTATTCCTTACTTGAGTTCCTGCGCAATAGCGGCGATCTGCTCTACGCGATCTTGGTGCGCGGCGAGATCTGATTCGAAGGCCTCGTGCTTCTTCTTTAGCGCCTTGATGTCGTTCAGTTTGCATTGACGGAAGTCTTGAGATTGCAGCATCTCTTCTTTACCTAGAATTTAACATTTAAAATAATTCAAACAGTTTCTGACTTGCTTCCATAAAGTACAGGACATAGCCGTTTAAAAAAATTGCATCTTTAGTCTTGATTGCCCCGATTGTTAATTGGCACGTAATATATTTATTTTTTATACAACTTTGGTGGCAAACAAGCATACGGCCCACCTGATGGTAAGTGGTAACCGTAACCTATAGAAATGACTGTTTCCAAAGCATCGCAAAAGTAATAATGCTTATAAAACACAACCAAGCCCTTGCAGACCACGGGGAAGCGGTTGTGGAAGGAAATGGGAAACGGCAAAGGACAGAGAGGGTATTTGGGCTGTCGGCGCTCTCACTTACCGAGCGAAATACATTGAAAAACTAATGTTCTTACGTCGATCTTCTATGAGACTATTTTAAACTTTTAACTTACCCCTGGTCCAGTCCTCGTGGATGTCGGCTTTGTGCTTGAACTTCTGGGCAAGGTAGTCAAGACGCTCAAGGCGCATCATTTCACTGAGCAGCCACTCTTCAAACGCTTTCTCGGCGATCTCAAGTCCCTTCCAGGCTCCAGCGATATCCTAGAAATAAATGTTTAAACCTGTTTAGATATTGAAGATTAAAATTCCCTGTGAAAGATTGTATAAGTTCATTAATTACACGCATAACTTAACGCCTGTCTTCTATTAATGGGATGAGCAGAATAATAAACATTGAAGAATGAGCGATGTTAGACTGTAGGTACAATACTTACAGAGACCATCTTGCCTTCGGTGGGCATGTAAGCGGGGCGGTTGCTCAGGCGAAGCTTGGTTTGGAGGGTGTTGAAGTTCGTCTCCAGTTTGGCCTTCTGCTCTACACGTGGCGGCTTGTGTTTACGCCTGAAATTGTTACATTTAAGTACATTTTAGTCGGACCTAATGATTATGAGTGCTTCCTCTTCTTCTTCTGGTGCCTCTCCATTACTAGAGGTTGGCCGACAACTAAGTGAATTTTTGCTGTCTTGAGCCAAGCCAAATAGTTCTTCTACGCTTGAAATTATAAGTGCCTATTTATTTCAAAAGTTACGGTTGTTTTATTACCTGTAAGTACGGTAGTCTTCCAGCTTTTTCTGGCAACCGGCAAGAGAATTGTCGGTTTGGCGGCTGTTCAGCCATGGCATGGTACGCCTAATCCAGTCCAGCAGCTATAAAACAAATTTTATGATATGAGCACTGTACGGATAATTAACTCATAGGAATATGTGAATATTTATTTTAATGGATACTTACATCACTGGCAAGACGTTCATACTCTTCCATGAGGCGTTCGTTCTCCTGGTTGACTTTGAGAACTTTGCAAATGCGGTTCGCGGCGGTTTCAGCCTGTCAACATAACAATATTTTATAATAGCCAATAATCGTTACAACAACTATCCGTCTGTTTATCAGACTTGTTAGGAGAGTTGATTAGCGATGTTTAAGCAAATTGTTGAATTGGCAAGCTGTATCCTTGTATCATGGTTTAGAATTATCCCACGCAACACTATCTTTAGCCATTACATTTTTTTCATATAAAACAAATACGAGATGTGTTTATTAGTAACAGTATTTAGTTGATACAAACCTTTTGGGCGCCAGAGAAGCAATGGTAGTATGAAGAGACGTATGTCATGACTGCACGCTCGTCCGGCATCGCCGTGTTCTGCAGATCTGACAAGCGGCACGCAAGCGACACGGTGTTAGTTTTCATGCGATGTATCATGATTTCTTTTTTATTAGAATGCTTGTGTTTTATAGTATTTGATCTAAAGTTAAATTTTGGCCATTGCTTTTAAATGTCATAGCCAAAGCAAAGCATGAAAAAAAAGATAGAGTCAAACACCCGCATTGTCTTATCACGCTTAAAAATAGCAACTGAAACAGGAAAATTAAATGCTGCACTATATTGACAGTTTAACTAAACATCTACAATAAAGTCAATGACGCGTTATACCAAATAACTGCGAGTTACGAAAGCGATTAATGAACACAAGCATTCTAATGTTGTTTATCAATATAAAATACTGTATGGTTGTTTACAACAAAAAGCTTACATTTTTATTACAATTCAATAAGTGTTATTTAGGCGCATGGGGTCATCTTTAGGACCAAAAATAGTTTCAAGGATCTGTAAAGCATCATGGTTTTTTAAGGGGATATAGGTATGCAATTAATCCATTTTAAAAGTGCTATATAGATATTAGAACTTGGAAGATCTTTCTTCTTCTGATTAGATAATCACATTTGACTAACGTCGCGTGGGTAAATCTTTTTTTGTATATGTGATTGATTATATTGATTAATATAATGCTAGATAACAGTTTACAAGGTTTGAGATCGGCAACCACATAGAATAGGACACATAAAATGTAAGTGTTTTTACTTCAAACTTTGTAAGTACGGTAGGTACCTATAACTGAAATTTCGTCCTAGTTCCTCAGATTAGTTAATCAACATAGAAAATAGTAGCTTCTGACATATAAAGCGAAAGTCACTCATCATGCTATAAGTTACACACACAAAGGCCTGGCGTTAGGGCTGTGGTATCAAACGCGGATGTTGGCGGTAACACGTGGCGGCCATTTTATTTGTATTGTACCTGTTGCGCGCCTTGGAAGGCGTGGTAGTAACACGACACATAGGTCATAATGGCGCGCTCGTCCGGCTTTGGTGTGTTTATTAGGTCTGCAATATTCATTTAGAGTTTATTTTCGTTGCTTCTTCAACTGCCCAATCAATCTATTTGACGTTACTAATTAATTACGTATTTTTATTAGCACTTTGAACGCCATACAAACGATGTGAAGAAGCCATACGAATGATATTATTGTTTAGGGTCACCTGTGACCGATATGGCGCTTAAAGTCTTAATGTCATGTTATGTTATTCGTAATTAAATACAATAGGTAGGTATTGCGTATATATATTCGTTGTCATTAGACGTTTAAATATTTCCCTAGTCTCATTGAGAAGCATAATAGCGTATAAGACACCTTACCATCAGGGTCCAACATGCGGGGGATGTCGAGGTACTTCTCAGCCACATCGAAGGCTGTGTTCAAGTTCTCAAGAGGGTTGTCCTTGGACAGTTTGCTGTAGTCGATGAGGTCGGGCCTGTGCCTGTGGATCAAGGCACAGAACGCCAAACCATCCTTGAATGACAGATGGAAGTTCTGGACATTGACGTTCTTGTATGGAGCTGTCTTGCG
This sequence comes from Parascotia fuliginaria, assembly GCA_963082885.1. Taxonomy (NCBI): domain Eukaryota; kingdom Metazoa; phylum Arthropoda; class Insecta; order Lepidoptera; family Erebidae; genus Parascotia; species Parascotia fuliginaria. The sequence continues at coordinate 10,553,211 of OY720186.1, forward strand.
TTGGCACCAGAGCAGCAGACCTTCCTGTTGTGCACAAATATAAAAATATTTAGATACATTGTATGTGTAACAATAATAAATGCAGAACTGGGTTATAGCGTTTTTCTTTTACAAGTATTTCATTAAATTACTACACATTGGTGTGTGACGAATCGATTACAGATATAATAATATTCCGTAAGAAAATCATAACATTCACATTCACGCACATCCAATAATGCTCATGACTAATACAGTTGTGTATATAAACGTACCAGCCCGTTATTGTCCCACTGCAGGACACATAAAGGCCTCTTTTCGTAGAGCAAGGTTACACGCTCAGTTTGCCGTCAGTCTGGATTGACTTGACTTAAGCCAGAATGATGGATGATTTTCACAGTTACACGTTCAATCTAGACTAACAGCAGACTGATGAAAAGTACGCCAGTGGCTGTTAAAAAACGCGTAAAAAGAGATAGAAGCGTAGTTAAGTTGCTTGACTCGTCCTTCTACATTGCGTCGTGCTGACTGTGACTGAGGCGAGAATGATAAGAGCGGTTAACACGATCATTCTTCCATCAGTCTTACATCATTCAAAACGGACTGGCAAAATTTTCATCAGTATACTGTCAATCCGTGGGTTACACGATCATTATCCGATCATTCTGACCAAACTGATAGACCAGACTGATGCCAAACTGAGCGTGTAACCATGCTCGTACAGTATTGATCATCACGCTTGCTTAGGATGGATTAACATTTTTAGGCGTATATTTTGTAAGTCCAGGTTGCCTTAAAAATCTATTCCGTTATGAAGGTAAATTTAGAAAGTACAAATCTCTGAAAATGTTGCATTGCTTCTTGCCCGGTTTCCGACATAGGTCCGATTAATTGCCGTAGGTATGTAGGTACACATATTTTTTTATACGAAGTAAAGCGGGTGCGTTAACGATTAGGTCATCATGACTTATCTGTATATATGCATAATTGTATATCAGTAATACAATACATACCTTGGCGGTCATTTCTTCCACTGAGATGTCTTGGATGGCGAATCGCAAGATGATGGTCCAGATCATACCGAGAGTCATCTTCAGGTTGCCGTCGACGATTTCTTCAGCACCAATCGACACCAATTTTACGCCTGAATATAATATCGCCATGTTGTATAATCTTTAAATAATTTAAATCTTAAATGGCATCATAGTTTTTATTGTGTCTATAATAAGAGTATTAGCCATATAAAGACACTATGTAGTGTTTCTTAAATAAAGCATGACCGAACTGTTACCTATTAGCGTCATACCATTAAACCACATTTGGATAACATTATGTGGTGCATACCTACGTGTGTGACTAACCGTTATAACAAAATTGTATGTTTATAAACAATGTTATGAAGCGATCCCGATTGTAATAAACGGTAGGTACATTGTTCGCTACGCTATATGCTACAGGGATTCAGAAGCCTGATAACTGGTCTAATCTATGGGCTTACTGCAGTTGTGCAACAGATGCAAATGTGATCTAGCGGTAAGGTAATTATATCGTCATTATCGTTGCGTTGAGTGTCGTGGGGTTAGATTGCCCACATAAATAAAAGTATTCGTGTGAATTCCAAAAAGCCTTCTGTCTTAATATTTGCACAATATTCTTCTCATGGTAGTATCTATTCATTCTTGGTTCTAGATGCCAATGCCTTTTAACAGGTTGTGTTTCCGTTATGTCATTACCCATTACGAGTACTTAGTAGATTGGTACTGTTACGATTACTTTAACAGTTACGGGATACAACTATCGTAAACACTACGGTATTGAATATTGCATAAATATTTCAGTCTCGCTAATAATTTATTAAGTTCTCTTAATTATTTATGTGTCGAGTTTATCTTAAAAATTCCGTGTTGAACAACTGTTATTTGTCTGAGGCGTGAAACTATTAGTCAATTGATGCCGCACCCTCATGAAAGACTAGCTTGTATTTTTAATTAAAGAGACTTGTATCGTAAAATTAAGACCACAGTCAAGGTTGACATCGCAAACTGATCTCAATCGCTACACAAAATATATAAAAATCCAAACATGTATTACTTAGTAGTGCCTACGATAAAGCACCAGTTTGTCATTACTTTACTGTGCAGGGTTTAGGACAAACTTTGGATTGGAAAAAGTATTTGTCCTTTTCGGACCCCCATTCTCGTGTTTCAGAGGCGCGTCGGGTTTAAATAACCATTACACCATCAAGTCTTTAAAATGTATCAGTTCTAAAAATCTTAATAGCACAGACGTAAAAGATATAGATTTATTATTTCTCAATATAAAAAGTAGGTATCGTATGTACGTATAAAGAAATCGTTTATTTGCTTTAACACAATAAACGAATGATGACCCATAAATTGAATCCTAATTTATGAATGGCTGTTAGAAACTATTTGACATAAAAGTTGTTTATTGCTAGCCAAAACATTTCTTGAAATATTCCTTAATACCCAAATAACCACAAATATTACATATAGATTCGTCAGCGTTTCACTTTGCGTTCAAATAGTTGGAATGGTTTTAGACCAAGTGAGTTATCTATTCTTAGAGGATGCTGTAAGCTCTGAAACATGCGTGCTCGTGTAAATTACATAGAAATAGATTTATTGGTTCTATAGGAGGAAACTGTTGGACGCAAACACATGTTGCTGATTTAAATATTGGTATCCAAGCAGCCTGTTCATTTACTCAATAAAAAGGGTTGAGTTATATTTTGTAGTTATACTAGATCTATTTACCTTTGGAGGCTATGAAGTCCAAAGCTTTGTTGACGTTAGCGATCTTGTGGAAACGCATTTTGCCGCGGTCCGGCTTGGGGAGGGTTTCGCCAGAGATGACCTCCAGTAGCAACATAAGCTTCAGGCCATTGCGGAAATCGTCATCGATGTTTTCGATGCCTGTTCCGGCTTTCCTTAGATGGCTGTTACACCACGCGGTGAAGGTCTGAAAGGGTAAGAAAGCAAGGTGTTAGTTGTTGAAAAATGTTTTGATTCTCACATAATTATAATATTTTCTTCTCTTTTAGAATATTATGTAACTATCATATTAGGTATCTGCTGTTTTAATATCTATTATTTTTTTAAGTTGCGGAGCGGATTACATAAAGGTTTACAAAATATATATAAAAACATAAAACCAATATTCAAATTGTTGCAAATTGGTGAAGATTAAATTTAGATGATAATTTAGTTTATAAAATATAATTGAAAATACGATTTGGAACGTTCAAGTAGGTACCGTAAATCAATACCGCAGTTGCATCAGGTAGGGGAGTGGGCGAGGGGTCGGACCCTCATGGTGCCAAATTCACGGACGGTTATTAGCCATTCGCCGCATTCTGTTTGCAATTTTGTCTTCTATAGCGAGCTTTGCACCGTTCCGTACCGCTCTATAATGGTAAATAAGTTCAATTTGCATATTTTACAATGGACATATCTTCATTTTGTGGATATTGTGTTTCTTAATTCTTGCTTTATTAGTATTCTCTAAGAAGAACCTCATTCGTTCCCGGAATAATAAACTGTAGGTATAAAAAGGGTCGAGCATGTTTTTATAACTTTTTTTCTTGTGTTCGAAACCCACTTGAATTAGGTAACATTTGTGTATGTAAATTTTAAATTTACCAACTAACAAATAGGTAGGTACATAACATACTTTACGTTGGTATATTAAGTTTATGGGGTAGCTACAATAGATTACACAGTGGTCATGACACTGGACCGAATACAACTTCAATAATATATTGGAAATATGTTGAATAAGATCTGAATAGTTTACAAATGGCGTTCCTATGTAAACTCACAAAGTCGGTTGGTTCCGGAGGTACCGTCAAGGTCGAAACTGATAAATACAATTCAATACATTCAACAGATTGCGTGAACATGCGCCAGAGTTAACCTGATGGTGACAATTAATTCAAAGAACACACGCGAGTGTTTTAATTACAACACATTTCGTCACTATTTTATGCCAACTTGTAAAAACTATAAATATCTAAGAAATAGAAAACTATGTTAATATAGACAAACTCTAATACCCGACTGATTAAAGCGAATCACAAAAGATAAAATATACTATTGTTAACCAGTTCACAGACCATGTACCTAGATATAAACAAAGGCATGTGAGAGATGCGCAAAAAATTCTACCTGCAAGCACATTTGAATTCAAAAGTTCATGTTACATAAATTTGATTCTTTTGCCGATGCGGTAAAAAGTATTTTGCAATAAAATGAATGCGACATAGAATAATCGTGCACCTATATCCATAATACGAAGCGAGGTTAGCAAAGATGCCATCACTGCGGAACATGAAAAGTGACCGAACTGCATTCTGAGATCGTAATGTATGAATCATCTTTGAAACTAGCTAGCTTCTTGGCACAGTACGGAAAGTAATAATAATCTACCTTCTATAAGCATGGCCATGTGACCTACACCTTGCAGGTGAAGCTATAAGTTGTCAAGCTACAATAATAATATATGTCATAAATTAAAAGCGCAGTAAAAGGGAGGCGAATGGGAGTGCTCCAACTCCGAATTTATGCGTTTTAAAATGTTTTATGTGATACGAGGCAGAGCGTTAAAAAGAAAGTTTCAAATCATTGATAGTATCGATTATTTATAGGATAAAACGTTTGCCAGTATTGGCTGTATCCAAAAGGTCGGATTTACAGACGAGATGCTATACGAATAATGAATGATTATTATCTATAAATAAAAGTAGGTAACTGTACTCTGCCTATTACCGCAATTGCTCATAATATAGACGGCTCTTGTGTAGGTATAACGTTCAGTGTAATACTAGTAATATTTGTTTGTCTTGCAATTCACGTGCAGAAGTAAGAAATACTTACATAATTTTAGACACTTGTCCTAGGTGGAATTTAAATATGAGTTAAATAGAACGTTGTCACATAAATATGAAACGCAACCTCGTGTAAACGGGAATATCAGCGTCCCTGAGACAAAACACACATCGTGACCCAGAATATGAAAATAATCTGGCGTCACCTTGCGGGCTACCATCACGGCCAGCGATCTAAAATAAGGTACGCAGGTGTAGACAGCGGATTGTTTGAGATACGAGTATGTAGAACTAGAATGAAGAGGTGCATCATTGAGACGTTCGAATAATATTGTCATTGTTTTAACATGAAAGCTATGAAATCAATGTTGACTGGTCCAGGCAAAAATAAATTTATGGAATTACTTATCTCGTGAAATTTAATTTTATTGTATGAATAATAGAATCAACAAACATACAACAGATTAATTATTGTGGGGTTATACTCGTAATAATTAGCTAAATTGTGTTAGACAAAATATCAGAGATAATAAAATTCTAAGAATACTAATGAAAGTTTTCAAGGTTGACTTAAACGAGTTGTCACAAATATACGACATGCCCCGGTTGTTATTACGTTTTATGCTCCTCATGATAGTGACAAATAATTATACCGAGTTACCAACGTAGCTCGGTAGCTAGGTATCTTATTAACAACGAAATGATCTGAAATTACAGTTGACATTGACAAGGAACATATGGCACTAATATGCAAATAACGAAAGGAAGTTATTGAGCTCATTGAAATCGTTCCGAACAACAGATATGTTGACATTGTTCTTTGAGGTCGTTTAAATGATATTCTCTAATATTGTTAATTAATGTAACGTTGCTGTGAATTAATTCAGATTGTTTGATAAGGTTGCGATTTATCCAAACATTTACTAATAGGTAAGAAACTTTGATACATACACAATGATGAGATGGATGTATGCAACTGTATCAAGTTAGTAGGGTTAGCTTTTTCTAACGTATGTAAGCCAATAAATTTTTGCTGAGGCGCATGTTTTGGCTTATATTGTGTGTGTTATTAGGCGTCCTCTATTTGTCTTTAGTAAATGACAAATCTGTCACCTGTTATGATTTGTGGGAAATCATATTGAGTGCCAAACAGTGCATTTATATGAGCAATTACGTGCCAGGTAAGGTGCACTGGGCATGATTTAGTACTTGAATCATAACCGCTTGGAATGTTCATTCATCATTTTGTCTCATTTGCCGCTCGGTCGCGGTTTGGTCACAGCTCAGTTGTAATTTCAAGAATTAATAGGTATTTTACTGCAATATTGAAGGACAATTATTTGTAAAACTTCAAAGCTAATGGTCGACTGAATACATGATCTATAAATTCATTATTGACGGCTAAAAGTCAATAGGCACCTAAAAGTCAAAGTCAAATAAATTTAGACCAATTTGATTCAAACAAATTGATACAGACCGCAAGTAAATTAAAAGCAAGCAAACACTGTTCATGGCGTAAGTTAGTTAGGTAGGTATACAAATTATGGTCTACCAACTCAATTTGCACCACTCTGAAAAATGATAAAGGTAACATGGCAGTTTTGTGATCATTTATTTTTATCAAATACATTACTCCGTCGCATCATATCAATTCATAAAGTGAACACAATTACAGACTGACTGGGATAATTAGCAAATCATTACATAGTAATAAGAAATAGCGTAGTATGTGTGCTTTTCTGTGTACTCAAGAGTTTAGTTCAGATTATGGTTCACTTCTACACATATCAGATGCTAGTGTTTGAATCTAAAGTTAGAAGTCTAACAATTCATATGATGAATGGGTTATATTTGTCAATTCAGTGATTGTATTAGAATTGTCCTGCAAATACAACATTATAGTTAATGTGTTAGGTAATCCCAATATGAAAGTGTATATTTAATATTAGCTGTTTGAAAAGGAGTCCACGTTTCTTGGTTCAAACCTTGACGTATTATGTAGGTACCTGCATAATACGTCAAGGTTTAAATAATAATAAGTACATAGGTATTATTATGAATATTCAATTAACAAAGATGATCGGATCGTGAAAAATACGACTGTTTGATTTATCTAAGAGAGAAACGGTACCTACAAATAACTTGTGTTTATTAATAGTGTGCTCATTAGATACAATTTTCTTCTTTCATGACTAACTAACAACGTTCTTTTCTGTTTTTTGAATTTCTGGCGATGCGATCTAAAATGAAGGTTATGCATTTTTATCAGGTAACCCGTCATTATCAAAACGCCAAACTTTTAAAATGTCTTTGTATGCTTAATGCCTAAGAAGCACAATGCATGATGCAAATGGTAAAACGTTTAAATTGCAAAATGACTAAAATACCAAAATGATTACTTAAAACGTCTAAAATTGTAATATGTAAAACACTATACGTCTAAGTATCAAAATAACTATTATTTTCTAAGTAACATTAGGTATTTTAAAAGTTTGGCGTTCTAATCATGACGGGGGAAACGCTTTATTGATTGCTCAGCATATAGTTATTGCCGACTTTAAGAAAATCATATTTATTCATTACTTTTGTACGAAGTAAATGAAAATTAATTTCCAAGATGTTAATAGTTTTTTCTTTAGTAGAATTATTAAAGGGACAAAATTAAAAAAAAAATCTGTTACTGTGAGTAACAAAGGTAACAAAACAGGAGCACGCTTCTCAAAAAAAGGTATATTTAAGGTAAGTAAAGGTAAATTTCATTAGATTTTTCTTAAGAACTGCCTTTTGTTTTTGACGTATTTTCTTGCTTTTCTTGTATTGATGTGTTAAATTAAATATCCAAAAGATGTTTGAATATGCTATAATGGGTACATTTATTATATTTTTAACTAAGTGCTTCATCAGTCAGACTACTGCAATTCCGGCATGTAATCAGTTTTCTAATATTTTTCGCTCGAAATGAAACAAAAGCTATTTAACCGAATAGTTGTTAGAGCTAAACAGACGTACTTCACTATATCTAATACGAGCCGTAGGTACCTAACTAAGCAAGCAACACGCACGTATTAAGTTGACAAAGCGCCTGTGTTACATTTCGGCAGAGAGCAGGGGGACGCGTTCTCAAACGACCCTTTGCCGTCACATAACTATGCAAATTTTTAAACCCAGGCAAATGTCTATTATTTACTGCGGATGTTGTATCTTTATAAATGCCTTGTAGAATTTTGAAATGTGTGTCTTATCGTATCTCCAAACTTAACAAACTTCTTTTTTTCAATAGATCTGATCGAAGTCTATGGACAATCTGAAATTTATCTATCTTAGCGTTGCGGATCTCTGTTAGCAGTTGTTTTTTTTTCCTACCAAAGTGACTCCACCCCGCCTGATGGTAAGCAGTCAGTGGAATCCAGAAGTGGTGGCCAAAAACCAAAAGCCATCGCTTTAAACCGCTGGTATGGTGGCCTCAACTATGGCGGCTGGGAATAGGGTTAGGGGAAGGGAGTGAGGGACGTGAGGAAAGAGGAATCCGCTATCGCCCTGGTGAGTCTCTCAGGCATATTGTTTCCGGCTGTTCCACAGAGAAGAGAATACAAAGGGCATTAATTAATTAAGGCAAAAGAGTCGATTCGCACTTTTTGTGCGAGTTGAATTCGTGCGAATCGTCCAATAAGCCTTAGAGTTAATAAATGTTTAATGATGTAAACCATAAGGTAATTAAAAAAATGCGGATGAAATTAAAAATACCTACAATATTTATTTAAAGTTATTTGTATCGATGTTATGATCCTAACTAAACCTAAAAACTAAACACTAAATTTGTAGTGTCCTTGATGCCCTAAGATTGTGCTAGTACGTTAATTGTATTGTACTTTTAAATATAAAAAAAACATTTGTGTATTTGATTAAATGATAGAGCTTTGGTATAAAATTACAGACAATTAATATTGAAGTATATCAACTTTAAGCTTTTGTGTGTGTGGAATGTAGGTCTAGTGACTACATTGGCTTGCAAAAGCAATCTATGTATATCTATACTACTAGCTAGCCGCAGCGCGGTTTTATCCGCGTCTTTGGTTACTGTTCTGTTCCCGTCGCCAGTAGCGTGATGTAATTATATTACATAGCCTATAACCTACTTAATCTTAATGTCTGGAACTACCAGTCGCATTTGAATAATTCTTTTTGCGTATGATAGCCCAGTTCATTTATTTATTTATTTATTTATTTATTAGGATTAATAACAAGAGAAACACATACATAAAAAAGTAACAAAACATAGGAAATGCATGCCTGGTGTTCTCTCAATTATAGGCAACCACATGTAACTTAAAATATTTATACTGCTAAACTATCACAATATAATGAGTAAAAGTAAAAACACAATAATAAGTTTTAATGAATAATAAAATGAAATGAAATTATGACAAAAAAATAGAATAAGTATAAGTAGGTAATTACAAAGGCCAATAAAATATGAGTAGACAACAAACGTAATAAATACCACTAAGAACGCATATATTCCATAATTTTACACCTGAAATTAGACTGAGTATTACCAAAAATGTCCAAATCCAATGATCGGGAAAGATCGTTGTACTGTTTGCACATTCTATTTAAAGGTGAATTAAGGCCCAGATTAGTTTGGTAACTGCTTAAAATGAAAAGCTTGTAGGCACATGATCGCGGTAATCTGCAATCAGTAATCAGTTCTTGAGGAAGGTAATAGACTATGTAACATCACGCTACTGGCGACGAGAACAGCACAGTAACTAAAGACGCGGGTGAAACCACGCTGCGGGAAGCTAGTATTTTATAAGCGTCTGTGTTGCATATAGAGACTTTCACTGTTCAAATCGTTAATGCGGTTCAAGGTGCAACTCGTGTCGTGCAGTGTGCTTTTAGTTTAATTTTTTCGCAATAGTTTGCAATCAAAGCTGAGGTCTTAATACAATAAAGAATCTACCGGGGCAGTATTTACTTTTGCACATAAAAGAAGACTATGGCACATCCGAAATTAAATTAGAATGAGAATCCAAGTTAATTACATACGAGTATAATATGGTAAACAGTAACATTTGCGGGATCAAAGTGGATTATTAAGACCAGCACCAACCATTCGAAAAGTAAGTTACACGGCCTTCGTATCTATAACCCAGTTTGTGAATGTGGAATAATAATTTCATTGCAAATAAAAGTGAAAGCAAATAAAATTTTCTATTCTATTCTATTGTGATCGTAATGTGTTATTCAAATAAAATTCCAAAACAATAATCTCGTTCTGAAAATATGATTAATTTTCAGAACGAGATTATTAGAGATTTTGCTCATTATTAACAAGTGAAAGGAAACTTTGTGATGGAACCTGGACTTAAAATAAACTTAGGCTTGAAATTACCAGTAGCCTTTTATAAATGAGGTGAGGTCTTTAGCCAACAATAATAAGTCAATAAATAGGTTAAAGTTAGTTCAAGGGTTAAATATTTTTCCATCCATTTATTAGGGGGTAAGACACAGTGAAGTATTATTGAACAGCTGTATTAAGTACTGTAATTAAAATAAATACGTAAACATTTTAATGGAATGTTGCTAAGTATTTAACATTAATGAAGTGATTGTTATTCATGTGACTTACATAGATTAAATAGTTGTTCAGTTATATGCTTATATCTAAACACCGACGAAATTATTTAGAAAGTATTCAAATTAAATATCGAACTTAATTCGTTAATACGAACTTGTTCGATCTTCGACATTTAATTGAATATATGAATATGCAAATAGAAACCGCTTATTTGACACCTATTAATAGCTATGTAAATCAAGGCTTACATGACAAATTAGTGTTTTATTTACCAAATACGATTACAAGTTTGACTGAGTAAGTAAACAAAATATATCTAAACATCATTGAGATGTGACGATGGCACACACACTGTTATATTGAATACAAGAGTAGTGAGACAATTGGTGATTACATTGATCGATGAGGCAGCGGTAGTGAGCGATGATTTCAATCCTAACGGTGATACGATTAGCACACATTACTCATTCAATTACTCTCATATGCATATGATACAGGACATATTATCGTACTCGCACTTTAATAAACGAACAAGAAATAATTCTTTGCTTTCATCTAGAACGTCATTTATTAAGGTTTTCTAGCATTCAGTAGTAAATATTTAAAACCAGTTATTTCATCTATTCCGTAAGTATTAACCGTTTTTTCTTTTGCCAATAAATATGTAGGTATATACTTACCTATACGCGGCAGGTATGGACTATTAAATAGGTAACTTTCTTATAATCCGTGGGTGTATTACTGTTGGTATAGTCATCATCAATGTTTATTTATTTATATATCTCTCTTATTAGTATTTTTACAGTGTATATTATTTCTTATACAATAGTTTAGGCATGTTTTTACTGCAAACATGTTTAGTATACTCTTGTATATCCTATTGTATACTTATTACTTTAAATCTATGAGATTCATTACATGTTGTAGTGGCATAAAAAGATTGCTATAGGTAGTCAGACGGGATTAATATTGAAATTTTTGTGGTTTATTTTGAATGAGGTTTAACCAAGAAAAAGCAAAAGAAGCCAAAAGATGCAATTGATGGCCTTGTAAAATAAATTAATAAATATTTCTTAATTATTTTGACCCTTCACCCGCCTATTTCTATTGACCTAATTCCACGGTTGCACCTGTGGAAGCAATGTCTATAGGACTGTAGAATGACCTCAGAGGCCAGGGTCACCTATTGGTTTGAGAGCGCCGGCGACACAAATAACCTCTCGGTCCTCTTCCTTTTCTCTTTTTCTTCGTCATCCCCTTCTGTTGTCGACAATGGGTTGGTTGTGTTTTCTAAGCATTGCTTCTGTAATGCTTGGAAAACATAGCCACCTCTATAAGTTACGGTTACCACCTGCCATTAGATATGCCGTATGTATGCTTGTTTGCCACCAAAGATGTAGGTATAAACAATAATATCTCAAGCAAGAATATTTTCTTCCAGATAATGACAGAAAATGGTCTTCGTTGTTATAATTATATATTTGAAACTAATAGCTCTTTAAAACTTTTCGTCACTTTACCAAGATATCTATTTAAAATTCAAGCGTATTTTTATTTCAAAAATACTTTATTGTTGTAAACAACTTTCGTGTTCTTGCATTTCTAAACGTTGTTACGCAAGAATATATTGAGAATAGATCCGTTTGCCTAATAGAAATTGCGAATTACAATATCGAAACACAAAAATGCCATTGTATCGCTAATTTGTAAATTTTGAAATAAACAGCCCAGACACATATAGTAAGGCCAATTTGCGAATCAATGATTTGCAATAAAAACAATTATTTCCATGTCATGCTCAGGTTTCATTAAAGTAAATAGACGACGAGTATTTGTTCAATTGTGCCACTATTATGACATTGTCTAATTAGGTATTCCGTTGATGGTGGCTACTATTGGTTTACTGGGGCATGCGTCAACCCACCTACATTCTTCGATAAGCAATATCATGACCGTTATTCGGGAATTGATCGTATACATTTAATGTAACCTGTCCACCTGCGGGTTTGCTTGCGTTTTTTGTTAGCCAATGGAAGCTAAGCCGTGCTAGTGACACTAATGATAAGCTCATGAATCTCGGAAACGCTAGAGGCACTGTTAACTGCCACCATTATTTTAATTATTTGCTGGTGTTTATGTGAAAGAGTTTTCTTAAAATGTCTTTATTGTTGCTGTAACCTAAACTCTTTTACGATGTATAATAGGTTTAACTATCAATAGGTTCAAAGTTTTAAAAAGTAGTGTGCATTAAATTATGCAGCTTGCCCGCAAGTATAATTTGTATTTCTTAACGGTATCGTGAATAGCAAAACATTTTTAGATAGTGTCAATATTTCTTGATATTTCAACAAAGGCGACAAATAAATCGATAGGTCGGAGGTCGATGGTTAACGCCTAGTTAGCTTAGCCTACAAACATAAGCACTTGCCATAGTCATATGCCAGAGCAGGTAAAATATTAGCAAGACAAGATTACGACGTGCGCATTCGTATCTATTTCTCTGTGAAACATCCTGATGTAACTGATGTACTATCCCTCTTATTTTTTAAATTGGCCAACATAAACGAAATCTGTAGATTATTTACATAAAACCAGAGTAATGTCAACAAATTTTTAAACTACGCTTATAAGTATTCATAAGAATATAAATTATTCATAAGATCAACGACCTACTTTATCAACCAAAATCTTTTGGGAATGTTTTAAAAAGAGAAAAATTTGCGCGTTGGTGTTAACTTGTGAATGCTTCACACTCACTTGTGGGACGATGTGTCATATTGTTGGAAACTCTTGATAACTGTCAAGTTCGGTTCAATACCTGCAAGAAGGAAAAACCAATTAGTTACACTGATATAATCAAAATTATAAGGAAAATGTATGTATTGTAGGATGAAAAGGAATTCGGCGGTAATTTAGATTCAAAGATTTAGAAACTTTTCATATTTTTTTCTGCGTCATCATTTATGAATAGAATTCTAAAAAACTGTTTTAAATATTTCAATGCCATCTGAAATATGGTGGCAAGGTAAAGTAATAAATAAGAATAGGTACATTGCAGCGTGTGAGGATTTATTTATTTATTGCTTAATAAATCAACACAAAAAAGTCGCAGCGATGGCATTCGGAAAAGGTTGAATGACGAAAATTAAGCGAGTCGTTATAAAAATAAAATTAGATACTTTGGAAAATATGTTATATCTACCATGGGAACGGATTGTAGTTTGTATGTATTTATTAAACAGTTTAGTGTGGGCGAGTGTATTCGGAGCGGTGTATATTTTCATTCACCGGAGGCTATTAGTTAAAGAAATCAATTTCAGTCCATCGATGCGGGAACGCGGATAGAATAATAATAATAATAATAAAAACAAAACAAATAAAACCGGATACCTTATAAACAAAACAAATAAAACCGGATACCTTATAAACAAAACAAATAAAACCGGATACCTTATAAACAAAACAAATAAAACCGGATACCTTACCTTATAGATATTGCTGTACCAAACACACACAATCTTCAAACAACAATAGCAGAAAAATTAACTAAATACATAGAATTAAAAGATGAAATTAGTCGACTTTGGCACCTTGAAAAAGTAGTAATCGTTCCCATAGTTCTCTCTGCAACAGGAGTTATACCTAAACAGTTACACCAATCTCTCAAAACTCTCAACATTCCACCTAAAACCTACCACCTTCTACAAAAAGCAGTAATACTGAACACGTGTAGATTAGTTAGAAAATTTTTACAGTGCACAGCTGACAACACACCCATACACAACACACCAACACCACACGATATACCCATTAACCCTACACAAACCATTAGTGATACTGATGTACACTTGGCTTAGGCCCGTGCCATCAGTTTTACCGGCTAGCCGAGAAAAATAAAAACAAAAAACAAAATAATAATAATAATAATATGTGGACACTATCACACACTGTCGTCTAGTCCCAAGCTAAGCAGAGCTTGTGTTATGAGTACTAGATAACTGAAATATAATACATATACATACTTTTTTTTTGTAAATACATACTTATAATACATATGAAACACCCAGACTAAAGACAAATACAAATGTTCATCACACAAATATTTGCCTTCCGCGGGAATCGAACCCACGACACCCGGCGTCGCAGTCAGTTACACTAACCACTAGACCAACGGTGCAGTCAATGAATGAAACAATCCAATTTATTTGGTTGAAAGCTGAGGATCTTTGTGTACTAATGTTTTTAGTTTAGAATTGTGTTTATTTTAACCAAGTGAGGAACATAGATGAAGAAACTGATGCTACTTAAGAAAAGTTTTCGAGTTTATGTACTCCAAGACACAGCAGCAGGCATTCGAAAGGAGAGCCCATGAATTAGCTAAGTCCGTTATTACACTATCATAGAAATATGATCATAGATGTGTGAGTCATTTTTAAATGAAGAACATATGACGGTATAATAACTACATGTGACGAAGAATTGTGAGATCATAGACAATATGAATTGTCTATGATCATAGTAAGGGGATCCTTTTTGACAGCTAGCGTACTAATAGGATCATACCACAGAACAAGATCATACTCAACACACTAGCACAGTCTGTATGTAAATAGAATGTGTTAGTGTGTTGATATGATCCTACTTGTACGCTAGCTGTCAAAAAAGATCCTTTATCTAGACTGTGACACTAGTGTGAACGTAGCGTAACGAAAAACACGGCTTGATGGTATATGACGTTTATATGATCAATAAGTGTAATTGTATAGTATGATCATAGAACTTGAAAGATATGAAATGATATATATATATATATATATATATATATATAGCGTGTGTGTGTAAGTAAGTTTGTGTGTGTGTGAGTATCTTTGTTACCACAGCGCCTAAACGGCTGAACCGATTTCGATGAAAAGTTGTATGTAGATAGATTCTGTGCCGGAGACGAACATTGGCATTTTTAGGTAAAAGGGAACTTGTCTTCATAGGAAAATTTTCGAAATTCTGTGATGGTTATTATCATATTTATAGAACATATTATAATTAAAGTAGTATTCCGCTTTCAAAATCTGGGTTATCGGTAAGAAAGTCTGTATTTACTTCTTCAAATTTAATATCGAGTTTTAATGTATCAATTTAAAATAGCTTTCATCAAACGGACACTCAATTAATGATAATGATATTTCGTTTCCATAGTTGTGTTTATCTTTTTTGAATATAACTTTTTTAATTTTACCTATGCTGTATAAATATTCAAGCAATACCTTAAATTTATAAATTAGTTTAGCCGTTGAGTGACAAATATATTGCTACCGCTAACGACTTGCCTAGTACTTGCGATGCCAAAAGCCTTCTGTCAACATGACAGTCAGGTGCTCGAGTTGAGTCAGATAGTTTATTGTGCTTTACCTCTCATCCTCTTGTAACTCGCGTGAGCTACTTCAAATCTGAGTGTTTGTCTGTTGAGTGTTCATATTCATTTATGTCTTTGGCGATATTGTTTGCTGATATCAGCATTAAGAGCTGTAATCGGTTCAAAAGCTCTAGGTTTTGTCATATTGCGTCCACTTTTAAACCTTTCCTTACCTTTCAAAAACCAGGTCATATGAGGAAATAGCCGTAAGCCAAGCGTCATAGGTAAATAATTGTTCAAAGGAGAGTCAAATGTTGACAAATTTCACAAGTGCAGTGAGCAGTCGCCTCGAGAATGTAAAACAACTTGTGAGTCATCTATTGATTCTTGACATCAACAAGGCATGTCAACGAAATAAATTGCATAAGCGAGGTTGTGGACAATTCTAAAAGTGCAGCAACAGAAACACATAAATAACAGATTATAACGCAACCCAAACTCGGTCAACGATACTGTGAACCTCATTACAATTGGATTTTATAAATACTTTTGCCATAAACCCACTTACTCAACCATACCTTTGCTATAAATAAACATTCAGTTAAAAATGTTTCCCAACCTGCCGTGCGCGTCTGAAAACTTCCTTATGTAAATAATGATGTAAGAGCAGCGTCAGTCTAATCATAAATTATTGAATGTTGTTAATGCTCAATCCGGTAACCTCTGCACAACACCCGTTAAATTTGCAGGCTTTGTAATAAACCGCTTAATGTTAACAATTTCCGTTATTTCGATGAAGTTAACATTTTCATAAGCTTTATTTATGTTTATTTTACAAAGTATTTGATGTGTTCTCGATGGCTCTGGAAACGGAAACATCATTTAAACTGTTGACTTTGTTGCTTGATGTAATAGAAGAATGACAAACCGTGCAAAAAGTTCGTCATAAAAAGTGTATTTAATTAGTATTAGGTATAGACTGGAATGCGTTTTTTTTAAACAATTACAATTAGAAATTTTACTAAATTTATAGCTTTTGTAAATATCTTTTTACGAGTTGAAAAGTCGTTTAAAATTCGACGAATCATTTTGATAGACTTCTCCAAATAACATACAAATAAAGGTACTCCTACAATCGGTATTTATAAAACTAAAGCGCACGGAGTTTAATTAACTATGAGAGATGAAGAAGAGATCCTCCTTTGTCGGCCGTTATAAAAAGAAACGTGAAAGGTCAAAATTTAATTGAAAGAGCAAGCGAATTACGCGTGTAGAAATTTAGCACATATTTTTTTTAGATTGGCGTAATTATACACAAACACCTGTGCGTGGGAATTATAATTTTAATTTGAATTTGTAGTCGTGATGAATTCTGACATTATTCAGAATTTGTCAATACAATATAAATAGTGTTATGATTCTGCAAATTATTTTTGGGGGCTCAAATACCTACACAATAGCAATGACAGCGAGGAAAAAAGATTTATATTTATTAATAAGAATAGTCAAACTTAATGCCGGTTTCAAGTTGCCACAATGTTAGTAACCGCTGTGCAAAAACAATAAAAACTTCAAATAAATTTACGCCTAAAATACCGAACAATCCCGACGAGATAACATACTTCGTAACGGATACTCCTATACGAAGATTGGGTCCATTTCAGCAATATATCAATATTAAAACTAAAGTATTTACTAGCCGACCCAGTTATTTCATCAAGCTGTGAACTTTTAGTTATAAATAGATCGCTAGAATGACAGCAACGTAGTCTTCCGCAACTTTTTTCATAGTCCAAAATTATCTCGAATCAGCCGATAGCTGTTGTGTACGTAGCTAATATAATAGTCTGGCTTCAATGGTTATTACCAATTTGATAATATCAAATGTCGCTTTTACTTAAGAATCATGTTAGATTTTAAAAATAATCAAAGAAGCCGTATGATAAATTACTCACAATAGACATTTTTGTAACAATTACACGAGTAGCATGTATGAACTTTATAACGATATAGTAATGTTGTAGTAATTAAAACCAGTTGTAAAATACTATTGTGTTTTCGCTATTATGTGGAGTTGATTCGTGTGAAGGAGACGTGGAAAGCTAGCATGGATCATATTTCATTAGAACTACACGTTTCACTTCAGCCTCTCTAAATCCATACTAATATTATAAATGCGAAAGTAACTCTGTATGTCTGTCTGTCTGTTAGGCTTTCACGTCTAAACCACTGAACCGATTTTGATGAAATTTGGTAAGTTTATATAATATATACATAGAAAAATTTACTACAGTTCACATGTTGCCTTTACCTTTTGTAGCAATATGCAAATTGAGGCAGCCTGTAAAGCACACATTTTACTTTTTATATTTTCTTTACAACATAGAAAGCCTGTGTCACTTTGCATGCTACATGAAATTGTAACTTACAAAAATTGTAATAACCTAAAAAGAGTAGCCTGAGTTTCTTGCCAGTTCTTCTAATGGCTCTACTTCGTCAGCGAACTGGCTGTAGGTTAATTTGCTGACATTTTGTAAACTTTAACGTTCATAAGTGTTAATTTAATTAACCTATATAAATAAATATATTTTCATTTCATTTCATTTAAGTATAGAGATAGATTAGACCTCAGGGAACAACATACGCATTTTATCGCGGAAAAATGGCTTATTGCCGTTGAAATAGGGGATGAAAGTTTGAAAAATCGTCAATGTATAAACAGAGAAATAACCGACATTCACGCGGGCGGAAATGCGGGCAACAGCTAGTTGTTGATAAAGCAACCGCAGTACGCTTTATAAAGTTGGATAGATCTATAACCTTCAAATACCAGTTTTGCGCTTAATACACCTGTTTTCGTTCTGATTTCAAATAACCGAGTTTTATATACAACAAGTCTTGTAAATTAATAGGTAAATGAAAACTAAAAGTAAATGCCTCAGTAAGCGAATACTTAGTTAATTTATTCTTTAAGTAATGTCGTGCAATATTTATAAAGCGCCAATTAAGCGTTTCTCGTGTTACGGATTTATGGCTATATTGTTGTTTTATGAGATATAGATTTGCTATCTTAGATTTTTTTGTTGTATCAACGAGCCAGCAAATGAGGAGACAGGACAATAGCGCGTTCCGCACGAAGGACAACAATGACAGTCCGCTATCAATGCGTGTTCCGGTTCCATGTCACTTATCTCGACGTTCTCTCGTTTTCAATATTAGCAATGTTATAAAAAATCAACTCATTAGCACAAATTACTTGCTAATGTCTTGCTAAGACCGTTATTTGTTAAACATACGCAGTAGCTGTATGTACTCGTAGATATTGATCGTGTGATATTAACTTTTTCTATGTCACTAGTTGCCTTGAACAGTTCTTCGCGTAAGCTAACTCACGTTTTGCAGTTAGCTTATTACTAATGTATGGTGCCAGCGCTGGAAGTAACAGTAATATTCAAAGGTCACTTTTATTACAAACTCAATAGATTTTACTTTCTGTACATTTATACTTTTCGATCTTAATAAGCACAAATATTTCTCCATTGTTTTGTTACCGTCGACCCTCGAGGCATGTTAAATGAGCGGTTTCAAGTCTATTGTTATATTTTCTTCGCCGGTTAAGTTGTAAAGATATCAACGGAACTTAGTAGCCTCCGTTCAGACTGACTGTATCGATCTGTCTCGTGTTTCTAGGCAACCAGCCTCGCATCTGACGTTTTCCCGGGATTCTACGTCACGTGTTTTAGAATGAGTGGGCTTATAAGCATTAGGTAGAAGTACCTACTGACTGTTAATAATAAATAATTATATACTATTATATAAAGCGGAAGAGTATGTTTTTTGTTTGTTTGTTTGAACGCGCTAATCTCTAGAACTACCAGTCGTATTAGAAAATGTTCAAATAAAAAATCTTTTTGCGTATGATAGCCCAGTTCTCGACAAAGGTTAAGTAACATCACGTTACTGGAGAAGGGAGCAGAGTAGTAAGCAAAGACATGATAAAATTAAGGACAATAATAGCTTATATTTGGGTTGTGGTTAGTTTTACCTGTAGACAATGTGTTATATTGAACAAGCGAAACAAAAGAGCCCGGTCAGGCTATTCACACCGTGACAACAATGAAGTTGCCTTGTTTATGGCTCTAGTGGGTAGGTTTCGTCATTCTGTGCAATATTAGGAACAAGCGGCGGTCATTACCTGGAATATAGAGACCGTAGAAGAGAAAGATTGTTTCTTAGTGTTTATTATGACTAAGTTCAAGTATTTCTATAAATTTTTTTGAAACTAGGTACAATGTTTGGATGACCTAGGTACATAATTTTAATGGAGACAAATTATTCCTGGGAAAGCAAACAACTGTTTATTAGTTGCTTTGGCAGGTTTTAAATGGAATAGAGCTTCAAAGTTCTTTAGTTCTCTTTAACCTTTATACAATGATATTATATTAAGGCTATACTGTCTAGGTAGCATCTAATTAAATATTAGTAGACTAAATATATTGCTACACCCACTTATTCTTAGTGTTTTGGCATTGGGCTCAACATTCGTTTAGTAATCTATTGTAATGCGTCGGCTACAAAATAAACAGAGTTCAGATTACATCACTAGAAATTTGAGTACAAAGCATCTTCAAATTATAATGTTAACTAGAATTACGGGATGCCAGGTAGCCGGGTATTTCCGCATACAAACTAATTTAAAGTGGGGAAGGCTATGAGTTTGTAGATGAAGTGTTAACGTTTAGTGGCATCGGGTACAGATAACTGTATTTTTGACGACTATAATGTTTCTACCTGATTGACACCGTAATGAATAAATCGTTTTACCTACATATTTTAATCATATAGCAGAATATTGGAAACAGATAGGTCAACTGATGATAAACCTTTTGTTTTGGTTGGTTGATGGGTTGGTTATTAAACTGGTATACGCAAAAACTGCTATGTAGCTATCAGATTGGAACTGGATAAAATAAATAGTAGTGTAAATTATCTACAAGATGTTATATACATTTTGAAGGGTACCGTGGCAAGTATTATTAGAAATAGTATCTTAAATTTAAAATTAAATGTGTCAAGGTCATTAGCGGCAATTTCTTGGCATTTCAAGCTTTCTACCAACTTACGGGTTAGGTTTTGCAAAAAAAAAGATTAATGAATGGGCCAAAGCTCCGTGGTCCGTGACAAGAATAGTTAAGTCGTGCTATTGTAATGCGAGGTCGGGTCTCTGCCAGGTATGTTAGTGACTGTACGAGGCACACAGCTGGCTAAAATGACTAATACTAGTACAATTAGGGCAAAGGAGCATGTGTCAGAACTATACTTTGTAGGATCCTAACACTCAGGGTTAACCCCAAGAATATTAGTTTATCCTTACTTATTTCCTACACCTTTTAATTTTGAGAGCTTGTTATACCTATTGTTCAATGAGAAGAGACAACCCATAAATTAATTTTGTTATTTTATACCAAAATTGCATTATTTCTTAGTCTAAAATTGCCAATCCGCCTTGGGTAAATCGTCAAATTCATTTGTTTTTAGATAAAGGAACCGAATGTTACATGAGTAAACGAAAACAATAACAGCAATGAGGTATTGAAAAAAAAAAATAGGTAGGTATTACCAGAAAGGCAAAATTTGGGTATATAGATAACTCATTAAATGTCGTTTTGCATAATAATAATCTATATTTAACTGTTATCGTAATAGATAATATTTTACCTAGAATAGATTAGTCATTTAAAAAATTGTGAATATTTATTATGTCATATTTTTGACTATAAATCTCTATGATAGATATAATAAGTGATTACGAGTGCAATCGGTTGCAATAAACCTAGAAGTGTGTTTTAAAGTCCTCAGGATTTAACCTTTATTCCCTTTTAGTCCTTTAGACTTTTAGTCTCTAACAGAACAAACCTATTGAACTAATAGCGTAAACGGAAAAGGTATTTATTGAGGATAAACATCATCCGTTTATGTGTCTTTCCGTCTATGCCGTGTTTTAAATCTTTTTTAATAAAGTAATTACACCAGTAATGGACAAAATAAAACAAAATTGTGTAGAATAAGAGTAAAAAGGAGTTTTTATATGTTGAGCATATTTGACTTTAAAGCTAGAGATTCATCAAAGGCTTGACGATTACTACGTGATCCACGACTAGGTTATTGTCCATTTATTGGGTTACCCATTATTGGGTCTGTCCATTATTGAGTATCCATGAATCGGTTTGCTCCTGTCCATCACTGGTGCAGAAATACAGAAAGAACACAGGATGTATTTTATTGAAACCATCACTAGTATAGCTAAAATTGCAAAAATAATACAAATTTGTGCTTAATGTGTTCATGACTGGTGCCTTTATTATATAATGTACTCTTTCTGCTATTATTTTTCATTTCAAAGTATCCATATAATGTACTTTTTTTGGATAAGCTGGTAACCCTATTTTACTTGTTAGTCTCGTTCGTCTGCAACATTGGTTCTCCTTTATTCTTGTTCTTTATACGTTTATGTACTACCTTATACAGAAACACTGTTTAGATTTTTCCTCATCACAATTATGCCGCAAATATCTTGTATTTTTAATTACAATTTGCACGAATAGCCGACGTCAAATGTCATAGCTTCAATTAGTAGCTAATTAGAGTTTGCACTTACCTATGCAAATTCTGACAAGATCGTATTCGTAATAGTATGTATTTGTTATATTTTAGGATTTTAACTTTGTTATTCTATTTTGCTTTCCTCCAAGCAAATGTCTTTGTCATAATTTTGTTAATGAAAATGTTCTTGTCGTGTAAGTATGGACGGCAATAAAAAACCTAATGCGGCGAATATTACTACGTTTACCATATTTGTTATCTCAAGTATGGACTCATCTTGTTTAATACCTAATTTTTTACTACATCTCTCAAAGAAATATAGTCTCAGTGTAAATAAACTATATTTGTATATGAATAAATTTCTAGTTGAACGAACTTCACAGTTTGTTAGCATAAATGGAGAATTAGGTAATGAAATATTTGCTGATAGTATAATTACCGTTCCTTCACCGAGCATTGTTATTGTTGTAATAGATAAAAGATGTGACGGAGTAGATAATCACGGCTTATCATGCACTCGATATCTAAAATCGAGTTCAGGATAATAACAATAACACTTCATTACAAATTGGTAGCGAACGAATAAGTTTATAGAGGAAGAGACTTGTGATCCAGACATCCTGTGAGCAAACGGTAGAGCAGTAATAAAAACATTCGCGAACGAGCTCCATATATGTAGTACAATGTGCTTCATGCAAGAATCTATTACTTCTAGTTTTGGTGTCGCAATCTGAGACTGTCCTATTTTAGACAGTGCATGTTTCTATGTTTCTTAGAAACATTTGTGCTATTATAAAAAGTTTGATTACGTTATGTGTAGAATCCGAAGTAGAAATCCTCATATTTATAGCGAACGTGATAGTCTCACTAATCGTGTAAGCAACATCGAAACTATTTGTTAATTGGTTTAAATGACTCTCTAAATTAATAATATATCATTCTTGTTTGTATGTTTGTAATGCTAGAACTATAAGATTCGTAAATACATTTTTGTAATATGATTTTTCATGGGAAATGGCACGCCTCTTTATAATTAGTAATATGTAATTACATCACTGTTACTGACGCAACCACCAACTAATTTGAGACTGTACAATTATATTGTGTACAATGTAGTATATTTGGCGTAGACTCCTATTGATGCTATGTAGTAGCGGAAGCGTCCTACGCATAGGTATCTGTTTATTAACACTGTTTGGAATTTGACACTGGAATCGAGAATTCATCGACGTTGATTGCACTGACGAACGTTTGAAATCCAGAACGGGTGTATTTTGAATTAGTCATTTTGTGCTTCGCTTGATTACGTCGACTGATTACGAACATTGCGGAACTAAATGTTGCATCTGTGTTGAAAATAAGATGGTTCACCAATCAGTGTTCGAGTTTTGAGAACAGCTGTTCTATTTGCGTAAATTTTATTATGATCTTTTTTGCCCCTCAGCTGCGTTCTATTAAAAGCACGAGGGTCCGAATGAATAACAACGAAAATACGGTCCCCTCACTAACTTATAGTAACGGCTGTAGGATTTATCTAAACAGATAATCGGTGAAGATAGCGCAGTAGGTATATCAACACGTGGTTACTGTTGTGTGATAAAGACAAACAATATCGTTCTGAATGGTTGTAGTCTCGTAGTACATGTTTTTGTGAGACTGTGGGACATAATGTCAGTTCAGAATGTTTATTTAGAATATTTCGGGCAGTCTAATTAGTATTAATCACTTAACCAAAGAGCCTTTAATACTATTTAATAGGATTTCCAGGATAAACATAACACAATTTTAACAAATATGTTAAAATGTATGTTTGGATAGTAACGCCATTACGCGTCAAAAATAAATTTGGTACCTACAATATTCTAATTATAATAGCAAGTGAGTGTAAGCATATCGCGTGGGCGATTGGACCGAGTCAAAAATAGATGATGTTGGCATCGGCCGGTTTGCACTCTGTCCGCCATCGTACGATCCTGTCTGTCACTCTTGATGAAAATGTCTGTTTTTCGCAAAGCTGTTTTACTTTGTTTAAAATATTGCGTGTGTATTATACGCATTATGACAGTTTCACTTTTCTCTGTTAGGGACAGCTTACGAATTGAGAGATTAATTCAAACGTTTCACTCTAAAAAATTGTCTTGACATTGTTACGTAGTATAATCTACGTAACAATGTCAAGACAATTTTAGGACATGAATTATATTATAGTAGAACATGAATAATAAAGTTAGCCACAATAGCGAGGTCTTCGGGCGGTCGTTTTAAACCAGATCACAAAAGCTCCAGAATGAAATGCTTGTTTAAAATATCATAATATTGTAGTAGAATGTAACAACACAATTGTGTAACGATAAGACAAGGTTGACAGTCCGCTGCACTCGCACAGGTCGGAACGCACCTGGGTGCAGTAAGTGGGCGGACATAGCGACGCCTACTTATCTACTCTCCGCATTTTGAAACACACGACGACGTCTAAGGAATAATGAGACACGACTCGATAACGAAGCGACACGACCAAGATGCAACCATCTATCCACAAACTTGAACTGAACTATCCATTGTGGTGCAGGCACTTTATTTACTCGTATTTACAAAGCAAGCCTACAATATGAAATATGAAAGTAAGTTTGTAATCTTGGTTGAAATCAGTGATCATTATAAAGAAAAACAACTTCCTAATAAAATTTTGTTAACGGATCGAATGACACAGAGCACTCATCGGTGCCTCAATAGTTAGGTAGTTACGTTCGATTTTCGAATGTTCATTAGAAGAAATTTCTCTGTGATGCGTCAAATTAATGCAATGTTAATATGTTAGGTTAATATTACTTTCATTTTATCAAATTGAGATTGGCATTAGAAGGTAAATTAATAATGCAATAAATGTCACCATGTCTTTTTAAGAAATTTAATTTCAAGCTACAGCTGGTATAAATAATAAAGCCAAACACTTTTATGTTTCGAACACAGGCTTAATTGCGTTTTTACGAGGACAATTTGTATTTACCCTCCATGCAGATATTAAAATACTAAATAAACATGCCAACATAAAATATAAATGCGAAAATGCCAAATAAATGTCAATAATACATTTTAGCAACAAAAATAATAAACGGTCAATATAATAATAATAGATATTTAAAACATCAATATCCTCATTACGAACAGCACAATTAAGTAATGTAAGGTCTAATATTATAATACGTCTACGTGCTTAGTGGAATTGTCCGCGGGAGAACCGGTCCACTTAAAATGATATTATTGATGTGATCCGGAGACCAAACAACATGGCCACTATATCGTACAAGCGATGTGGTTTTTACTAGAAAATCAATGAGTAATTTTGTTCTTTTGGTTTTGTATTTACTTTCACTTATGATTCAAATTGTAAAGGATTCTACGACGGTATAAATGTAAACAAAAATTAGTGATTTTGTGTATGCGTTTTTATTTATATTAACCTACAAATTTTATGTGATACAAAAGAGGCATAGTCACAGTAAACTAGATAGAGTTGTGTTTCTGCGTGTGTTCCAGCTTTACTAAGTAAATTACGAAATCAACAAAGTTTTAAAATAAGATTATGCTTCATAATTTAAATGCAGAGGTCGCGGGTTTGATTTCCGCTCAGTGCAAATATTTGTGTGCATAAACATGAATATTTCTATGTCTATTAAGTATATACAAAAAAAAAGTATTTAAGTATGTATATCCGCATTCCAAAACCCATAACACAAGCTATAATATATGTTTACTTTGGGTCTAGATGGCGTTGTGTGTAGTTGTTGTACTAAATAAAAAAAAACTGTATTGGTACCAAAAGATAGCAAATATAGCGTTTTCCTTATTTTTTACATCGCGGTGGAGGCAAGCGGGGGGAGGTACCTATAACCGTTTATACTTATGGCATTTCTGTGGCCTATGAGCCGGTAACTATCTATCAGATGGCCAGTTTGTTATTTATTGCAGAATACAAACATCTTTATTGTACACCGATTTATTTTTGTAAAGTTTGGAATGGGATTGCTTATTATACCAATGATACGATATTTTATCACCTTAGTGATAGGCGGCAAATACGAATAGTAGTGTTGACTGCCTAACACGACCACGACTTATGAGATTTATTTATTTTCTTCTATACGTTTTTTACGTAAATATTACTTACTCATATATTTGCAAGGTTTTAAGCCAAATTGGGTTAAGTCAGCGATTGAAGAAGAAGTGTATGATATGATAAAACAAATGAACAACCTAATAATATAAAAAAAAGGTACTCTTTTTGTGCTGACCAAGTAATAAATAAGTATAGATTATAAAAAGTTCATTGTATCGTACACACACATATATTACGTATTAACAATGTAACGATACTACGAGTATAACATAAGGATGCTTTTGTACCATATCGGGTATGACATTTAATAGTTTATGAAATCATTTAATAATATTAACAGTTTTTTTGACAAATAAAATCTAATACTTAAATTTTAAAGTTTATTATTAATAAACCGATATCTAAAAGTTTGAGAGTACTATCCTAAACAAAGACCTTGTCAGTCTTTAATATGAACTATAAAAGTGGTTTGGAATCTGGTGAATCGGCAACCGCAGTAAAGGAAACTATGAATGGTTGAATATGACAACCGATCTGCTTAAGTACCTAAATCTTTGCACTGGCCGAACTGTTACATATCGGAACTTATAACATTTGCAATCAGTTTAAAAGTAGTTCTTCCTGCAAGAATGCCGAGAATCAAGATGTCCCGTTTTGGTCTTCAGTTTAACTAAGTCATCTAAATCGTACACATATTATTTATTTATAATTATAAACTTTTTGCACAACACCAATTAATGCACAAAGGCGGACTTAATGCCAAAGGCATTCTCAGCCAGTCAACCTTTGGGTGATGCAGAGACAAATTTTTTACACATCGTGATCAAATGATTTAATCTGTGCCAGTACCTACGACAATAACAAATAACTCGCTCAACTATTTTTATTCCTAGGCAACTAGAACGATTTCATAATAGATAATAAGCAGTAGCAAGAATTGATTACGTCAACTGTAGTGATTTTTTTGCAGGGACAATAGCGCATCTTAATTATGACATAGCGATGAGGGAGAAAATTTAATGCTGGACTTCTAGATTCCTGCGATCAGTACAGTTTTTGAGAACACCGAAACATACAGTGGTTTATGGAGGATTATATCTAAAACTGTGTGTGGTAGTGTGGCTATTGCCGAAAATTTCTCTAGGATGGATGTCTGTTGCAATCCGACTGCTAATTTCTCTTTCGAATCTCTGATGGCCTAGAAATTAAATTGATTAATTAATAATAATATATATCTTTGATTGATGCGATTTAGTTAGATTTGATTACTTTGTTTACTTGTTGAATATAATTAACATCAGGTTTCAACCATGCGACTTTGATAGACCGAATAGTCCGGTGAAAGCTTACGTTTTCTCGAAACTATGGGATATCCCAATGTTTGTAGGGTATCACGCTTGATTCTGGCTCTCAAGGACACTTAACGGCTATACGGTTAGGAATACATCTTGCGTAAGTTTTGTATTGTGGACTACCTCAAAAACCGGTTTAGCAAGGTGCAAGCATCTAATATTCATAGAAAGTATAATTTCTTTATAACTAATTAAAATGCCAAAGTTCCATTCAGGGACGTTTGTATTTTGTTTCGGAATTTGCAAAAAAAATATATAAACCGGGGTAACGGGTATTATACTTACGTCCTAATCTAACTTATTGTAAAATACCAGAAGCTTAATATTTCTTTCGTCATGAAATTTAATTCCTTTAATATGTTTTTCAGTTTCTAACAAGAACGAAGTAAGCATAAAATGTTAGTTACGAACGATTATATTTAATAACTGACCTTGAAACATTTCTGCTTAAATTTGAATGCACAGAAATTTTGCACAACCACTTTGTAAATTTGATTTTATCAGCGTATATAAACAAATTCTATTTGTTTTCGATAACCATTCTTTTAAAATGTTATCTAACATCCGTAAATTATGCAAATACTCAAATTGGCCTTACATATTTAGCGATCCAACATCAAAACATTAATTAATGTTTAAGGTGACTTATGTGTAATTAAAAGTGATATTTACTTTTTTAATTGCTGTACTTGTTTACCTGCCATGCTCATTGGGCCACGAATTTTAGAACAGGAAACTACAAGTCGTCAGAATTCTTTGGAGACATTTAAGTGTCGTTGCAAAAGATGATAATTCTTTGCCTCGTCCTCATTCAGTGTTGAATTCTAATTGTCTTTAAGAAATGAATGTCATTGTCATTCAAGGCTAGAAATGTATGTTAGAGACGCGCAACTTGTAAGAAAGAAGTCGAGTTCTTGGTTATCGTGCCTAGGCGGACGGAAACACCTTTATAAACATTTGACACCACGGATGTGGTTCTTGAACATAATACGATGCGACTCTTTAAGTTAACAAAGCTCGAGACTCGTCTGCATACAAAATGACAACCAATTTTAACTGTATTTTTATGAATTATTCCACGGTATAGGGAGTTGCGAGGCGATACTTGTGTTCCTCGATTTTTGACCGTGTGCCAAAACCGAGCTAACAACGACTAGGAAAAAATAGCCATGTCAAATGTTATGTAATTGATATTATGCGTCTACGCCAACATCAGCTCCGAAAAGAATTTTGTGCTTAAAATGTTTTTTTAAAAATACCACATAATTTAAAAAATGCTTTGATATTGATTCACATTGTTTCGTGCATAGATTAATTATTCAGTTTTAAAATAATAATTTGATAGATGAGTTTAGTTTATGTTTTGAATCATTTGACTGAGTTACTAAAAGGTTTGACGGTAAATATGGGTTTGGCATAGTTTTCAAATTATCATAATAAACTGTTTAATTTGAATAATACTATAAGTAAATGTAAAGTTACAAAAATGTGAAGTCCCCATTTCCCATAAAGAGAATAACTACATATCAGCTTATCGGAAGTCGATGACCCCGCGGACGAAAGGTATGCCAAGGTGATAATCATTATTTGGCTAATGACAAGGTAAATATTTCAGGTGTAGCAGCTGTTTCTTCAATTAGTAGTGCAATGTGTGCATGTTCTGGATATGTTTTTAATTGAGGTTCAAGTCGGTCCTATGTTGTGGCTATACGGTATTATCAGCCGTATTTAATTATGGTAAGGAACGTCGAAATAGGCCAATGTTGTATGTGACTTATTCAATACGAGTTTTATATGAACTGTTCATACGGACGAGCATATAAGACGATTTATGTAAATCACTAATATTGTAACCAGTTTAGAACTCGTCGTCAGCACTTTCACGCCCGACTTCTAGCGTAACCAGATGCTCACCGATGTTACTTTGATATATTAATGTTAAACTACAACGCAGCTTTCTTCCAAAATTATTAATTTCTAAAAATGACGTAATTCTAAAACATATTTTCAACAAATAATTTTAGAAAGTACTCCGTATGCTCGTAGTTTGGCCGCATATAGGAAGCGCTATGTGACATGCTTTAAAGCTTTTATCAAGGGAAGCATGTACACCATGGGTGTGCTACTGACCTCCTTGCAGAAGACTGATTCCAGTCGTAGGGAGCACAAGTGCGACTCGTCAGGTGACTTTTCCGCGCAGACGCATCTCAAGTTGGTCGACCGCGACATTGACCCGTCATACATGATCGGCCAATGCACTGAGTGTCGCAGGCTCTTTGTTTATATCCTGCGAGGCCTCGAGCCTTGATCGTTCATTGTCCTCTTCCCTGAGTAAGTCATCTAGCTAGAGCAATAACTAACTTCAAACATTATCGCGTGGGTTGTCTCGTGACAATCTGCTGCTTTGAGGTGCAAATGACTATCGTTTAAGGTTACTCTGCGAACAGCCTTGACGCTACGCCAACTGCTATTGTTTTCTTAGTGACATATTTTAATGCAATATAGTTACGATGTACCTATATATTTTTTTATTAAATAGAAAATCTATGTGAGACCTACTAATGGGACATAAACAAGCAAAATATACCTCAGCGAGAATATATCTATACTTATATGCTTGAATTCGTATTTTATTTTTAGATACCGAAAAGCTGAATGGAAGGACTAAATAGAATTTAATTAAAGCAGAAGAGCGTGTGGTGTGTCGTAAGTCGTTAATGACATACCGCAGGTTGCGCTACCGGGGTGCGCCAGAGCATTCGTCACAGACCACCAGCTCATCGGGTAAGTAAATAGCGAACGTTTAAAATGCAGTTTAACGCAGACACTGTACTATACCAATTTCCTGAAATATGGGTTTCATGGTGACGTAAAGTCGGACGCCCGCGCTTTCAGCGGCGCCTGCGCTGGACCCATTTTAGGACATGACTAACGGAAATTCGACTCCTCACTCTCTGGCCCGCTCCCTCCCGTGGGAAGCGGCATGCGCTCGTCTCGCTCGCACGAAAAGCTTCAAGAAATCTTTTAATAGTGTCCACGGCCGCGATCTACTTTCAACTAGCGGCGGGAAATGTGCAAGGTAAATTTGAATTTTTGAAAATGCGCGCGTATTCTCAAAAAGATAAAAAATATTGACAAAAATAATATGAACTAATGTTCATATTACTTTTTATCTTTATCCTATAAATTTTGTCTGTGTGGTGTCTATTACTGATGATAGCTTCCTCTATAAATAGATTTATAATCTGATAAATTATATCAGTCTTGCTAATTTATGAGCTAGGTGTGAGATCAGATGTAGTAGACTTGTAGTGGCTATTCTAACAGTAGAAGATCTGTTTTATCGATTCTCCGATAAAATAAATATTTTTGTAAATATACAAACATGAGTCACGTATGTGATAAGGGTTTCCTAACAGTACGTTTTATGTGGCGAGCACTGTATACACGTGTAATAATTGTCAAAGTTTACGTTTACCTACCCCACCTTACGTGTCTGTCAACATTGTGTGAGTTGTGTGAAACTGACCTTTTTTTGTTGTTTTTCCCATGCCGGGTCTAGGAGACCCTCACGTTCCCATTCCTCTTCTTGTTCCATGTACCCGTCCGCGTACAACCCCCCATCATAGTTATTAGTCATCACCCCGTTGTCCATCATCATGGTCACCGCACTGACCGTCGATTTCGATGTTCGTTCGAGCCTATGACCGCGAACTCGCGTGTGTTGGTTCGTACCGCGCACTGCAACAAGCAGCCGGCCGCGCGCCCGCTGCAAGAAGACTGGCGCACAAGCGCTACAGGCGGCGGCGTGACGAACCTTCCAACAACGTTTCGTTACACGAACGCACCTGTCAAAGTTATCAGCAGCGAAGAATGGAACGTTTTAGAATTTTATACAGCAAAAATATTGGCAATTCATAGAGGAATAAGCTTTACATAACCTACTTTGTTTTTACCCGACTTCTCATTTGCAATGGAGGATTACGTATTTAGCTTATCTGTCTATAGTATTTTGGTGTTGTGATGCGTGGGTAAGACTGTTATTATTATTATATTAGCGCTAATTTTTACGCGTGACTTGTTCGTCTGCGCAAGTGCTTAGATTGCGTGGTTCCTGGGAGTCTCTAACCTAACGATCATTATATTATTAGTGAACATTTATTTTATAAGACATTTCCGGTCTTACATTTTTCATTTAGTCTGCAATATTTGTGTAGTAATTTTGCTATTTATGATTAGAAAGCGTATTTGGATATTTTGCTTTTAGCCACAGATATAATAAAAGATTTCTAATTGAGAAACCTTTGGTATGAACCACAATCCTTGAAAGTGTTTGCATTTATCAAAAGTGGAACCTTAAGTTTTTTTTACAGAGAGTTTTCGATTAAACCAAAGCAGTCCGTCTGGAAGTGCTTATATATGTCATAATATATATACCTATAGAATGTAATTAGAGTAAGTGCATTTCTTCAAACCTCTGAATGTTTCAATGTAATAAAAATATGTTTATTATTCAAAAAATTTTATATATATTATTTAAAATCGATTATAATATGTATATTGATGTAACTTTATTTCTACTATTGGAATCAGTCTAAAGTTTTTTTGACATATCTTTTATTTACAAAATATCTAAATGCTTGTGCGCACTAAACGTTTACACCCTTTATAGCAGTAACGTAATTTTCATTCACTAAGCAGTTCCAATTCATATCGTAAATGATTGGCTATACCTAATTATAAATTATATAAAGATAATTGAGACGAATTATTATCATTGCACTCAATCAAAGACTAGCGTTTTCGATTATGATAGTACTACTGATGAAGCCTGATCAGCATTTCAATTAAAAAACGTTTACTATTGGATATCCCACAAGCATCTCAATCATACCAGTATTGGAATGATCATGCATCAAAAACGCAATTCAAACTATAAATTTGAATCATTGGTCATGAATGTTAAAGAGATTTACCTTGTCTTCGTTTTAATTACAGATTTGAATTATGACCCTAGTAAAATGTCACCTGGTTCGCGAGATGAAAGAAGGTCAAGAACACGCAACGCCAACGGTTGCGTGTATTCCCATAGCTAAGTAACCTTCAAATCCGTTTGTTATATCAGGAATTGCACTTTTTCTTAGACAAACAGAATAACCGGGCGGAAAGTATTGATTAGTGTCAGTACAATTTTTAGGACAGTTACATGCACGATTTAGTTAGGTAACTTTCAAAAATTCTATAAAAGCATTACCCTTGACTGTAGTGATTTACCTACCTATTATTTTTATATATTTTATCCTTAAAAAAGCAAAGAAGAAAAGTAATTGTGTGTAATGCAAGTTCTTACGCTATGTTTGTATGAAAATCAGTGAATTTTTCTTAATATTTCTTTTCACATGTTTTTAGTGGGTGTATACATAACAGATTAATTTGTTTGACAGACACTATACATTTTAGTGTTGAAAACTAACAAAGCTTTTCTCCATACCAATAAACTAAACCTCTACGCATGACGAATTTTTACTGAGGCTATGATTGTTAAGCGAGATGTTTTAAAACTACATGTGTAGTTTGCTTATTTTCTGGCGCGGGGGCTTAAGACTGATTGAGTACTAAGTATTGGCATCATGAGTCATGCCCACTTACTACATTCACTGTCCATGTTGTGTTCATACTAAACACAGACAAACAATCTGAAATTAAACTGGAAATCAAACCACAAATAAAATACACAAAAAAATTTATTCACCACATAAAATTTCATTGGATAATAATCTTGCTTTGCTCATGCAAAATAACAGTTATAATTATATTTTTTTATACTTTTTGAAGATCCCACATATTAACATACTTATAGCAACATTCACGATCACAGGAAGGTTAAAATTTTGGAATAGAAAACTTATTTACCATCGAAGAACTTGACACTTATTTTGGTGTTTCTACAAATTAAAACTATAGATACATAGATGAGTATTATATACGCAGAACTCATAAGACATCGGGTATTCATGCAATACATATTTATACATAACATCCACAGAATATTACATGTCGGCATATTCATAGAAGCTTTGAGCAATGTTACAAGTAAATAATACAAAACTATTGACAATAGAAGACTTTATCATCATGTATAATTTTCATAAGTATAAAAATTTTACTGACAATTCAACTCGTATGTCATTCGCCAGAACGTTAGAAACGTTTACATTTAGGCTACATATATTTATATATTAACACCTATTTTACGAAGATTCATTAAGATTCAGAAGACCCATTTCATATACATATTATTTACTTAATGAAGTATTTAGAATGTAGACAGCAAATGCTTACACGATTGGAACTTGGCACTGAGGCGGGGATAATAGAAGCAAACAAGTTTAGTTATATTCAAGGTTCTGTGTTTAAACAATAATCAGGTGTGCTTTAGTATATACCTATGCCGTGCTAACACTTCTATGACAACGATAAGAAATATTTTCAGTGTAGGTATATGAGAGTATTACATTTAAGAATTGATGTAAAACCGATTACTACTTTTGAAACAACCAAAGGTTTACATTCATATTTTTGAAGGTAAGACACGTAATAATGTCATTCATAGTGATTAAAATTTGAAATTGAAAAGAATTTTCTTTAATCAATTCCCAAAAATTATGTCATGACTACTGAACATAAATGTTGAGGTAAACATATGACACACGCAGGTATGATAGTGCCAAAGCTTGTTAACATTAAAGTCCAAGGTAACTGGAAGAAGTCATAATAACATTACGTAACGTCCTAAAAGTTCTAATATAGTAACGTCAGAGACTTTAACTTACAAGTGTCGCTTACAATGTATGTAACTTGTCGTTTAAACATGGTTAAAGTAAAGGTTTAATATCTCTGACACATAGCAGGTAGAGTATAATGAAGTTCACATTCGTCTTTAAAACGCTTTGGACTGCAATTTACTGGACATAGCGTTATGGACACATGCGCCTGATGTGTATTGTTCAGTTTGTTTGTTTGAAATTGCTGTTTAGATAAGCCGCCTACTGTATACTTTGAAGGATTATTTGATTGAGATGGTGACAAAACTTCTCCTGGGACCAACTCCTTGCCAAACTAGTGACTATACTACAAGAAGTTGAAAGAACCAAAACTAAACAATATCTGGAGATTAGGGTTACAAACAGGTTAGTTTTTTGTTTTTAATAAATTGATTACTTAATTACCTCATGACATCATAAAGGTAACAACGTACCTATTACGAATTTATGCAAACATTCCTTTGCACCAAAATTCCAAAATCTATAATGACCGCTGCGCTGCTCTGATCACACAATCAAAACAATCAGAAATGTGTAGTGAAAATGTTTAATGTATTGTATCGACATTTATATGAACTCTGACATGAATTCCAAGTATTAAAAAATCTGAATAGTATCTGGGTCTTATTAAGAAACAATAAGAAAATATATTTCTGACACTTAAACTTTGTTATGCGTAAAAATATTTTACATACATATTTTGCATTGACACACAGTCATAATGTTCTTGAGAATTTTGTATTTGTTAGATACAACTATTTTATTTAGACGTTTTTCACGCACCTCGGCCTACCTAGTTCTTCAAGAAACCATTGCATGAAGTAAATAGTTATTTCATATTACGAAAAAATAATGAACGCCAATAAAGAGAAAGTTTTAATGTCAGAATTTTTCTAAACTGAAATCACTAACCAATATTTATACATTAAAGTAATGTTCAAAGCGACCACCACATCTCTTTGAACAAGTTATTAATGTTGAGTTTTGCAAAGCTTTTAATTTTGAATGTTTTTACACAAAATCCATACCACAGGCGTTGGGTTGACAAAGAAGGTCTGGGGAATATAAATATAATATAATATATCCAACTCAATCAATTATATATACAGTTACACCTATTTCCTCGTAGCTGATTAAAATCTCTCTCAGTACATTATTTAGCGAAATGGGCCTTATTAAACATTATAGTAGAATGAAAATACTATATAACACTTGGTTCAGAAGTTAACAATTAACACAAAGTACACTTTTTATATAAAATGCTTCCACATAGTTATGCAAGGCGGGCTTAATGCCTTAGATATTCTAACCCAGTCAAGTTTGAAATCATGATGGATTTACCGTAGGTGTAACTTACTCAAAGTGAGAATATAACGGCTCTAATTACAATCAATTATAACTACGCAGACTGTAATGTAACACCTAAAATGATTTAAGCACAGACTGCACAATTTAGATTATTTTTTCATAAAATTTAGACCATGCTATGCTGATATCATTCACATTTAGACTTTGAGACTTGAGACAAACACGATAATTGTGCGATGCGTTATTTGATCGTTGGCCAAGTACATTTGTCATATGCAAGAACTGAGGACAATGTGTTTAACATTGCATTTTCATTATTAATAATAATGAAAATGCAATGTATCATTAAAATATTCGTGACATTACTCATTATAGACAAGTTTTTTTTTATTTCAAAGCTAAATTCCGACGAAGTGCGAATGTTAAGATTGCTTAGATAATTATCGGATTCTGTATTTATTTTATAGATTTAGTATTTATACGCAAGGAATCCTAAAGTACTTTTAATAAAAAAGTAGAGAACAGTTCTCCACGCACATTCGGAGTTACTGGATTGATTAATTACTGCACAAGCTGTTAAATCCGTGTGAACTTTTGGTTATTTGTTATTTCTATTGACACGCATTAAGTTTGCTCGATTTTTTTCAGTATAAAATAGATCTCGTTGCCCAATGTTAATAAAAAGAGTCGATATTTATGTTACTCACGTTAACATAAATAGCAACTCCTTATGTCTTCGTGGGATTGACCGTAAGTTCTTTACACCAGTTAACTCATTTAAAATACATACTTCAACTTAAAAAGAATTGCATATTAGACATGATATTAAATGTTATTTTTATACACGACAGCAGTGTTCTTTTTAATATTATAGGCTTGTTCAGTAAAATAAATTGCTCATACTACACTTTGACACTGAGCAACGATTGTGTTAAATTAAAGCTTTCATGAGGATAAAAATTGTGCGAAAGATTAAAGATGTCACCAATTTTATCAGCAATATTAAAAAAATAAATTTAATTCGTTTAGATATCTCTTGTAATGAATATTATTTTAATACAATAATAAACCAGCTAAGATTTTATCATTAAACATTTAACACATCAAATTTAATTGGTGACAACTTTTTACTTACATCGTAATACATCAATAGTAAGTAAGTATAGATAAAGGTAAGTTAAAACGTAATATTTTAACACTTTAGAAGGCAATAGCAGTTATCTATGATATCGTATAGGGATCTCAACAACGAGACTTAGGTACTTAACACACATCTTTATAATTTATAGTATATAATTACCGTGACATTTTAATAAATATAGTATAATCCACTGTAATAAGTGGATTTCGTACAAATTACTGTGATTTGTGAACATTTATAGATTTAACATTGAATAACAGTTTTGGTATCAGTCGTTAAATGGAATTGAATCTACTTTGAATTTACAACATGAAACATGTAGATCATAGTATAATATATACTTAATTATTGAAATATCTCCACTACTTTACATTGTATATATTGTATGTCCCATAGAAATTTGTCGATGATCACAGAAACTCTTAATTTCTGTTATTAACAGTGCTTACC
Organism: Parascotia fuliginaria; assembly: GCA_963082885.1. Taxonomy (NCBI): domain Eukaryota; kingdom Metazoa; phylum Arthropoda; class Insecta; order Lepidoptera; family Erebidae; genus Parascotia; species Parascotia fuliginaria. The sequence goes on from OY720186.1 coordinate 10,590,762, forward strand.
TGTGTTTACACGGATAATTTAGTCATCGCCGAACTATGAACATATTTAATTCACAATTTTGGTACCAAAAATAGAGATGATTATGCTGAACACATCTAGCTAGATGTAAAAAATATAGGTATCAATAAACAACAACAAGGAATAGGTATCCGAGAATTGTACAAATATTTCTCGTACCTCTACAGTACTTGAGTACATCTATAACAATAATACTTTCAGAAGGCGTCAACATACCACATTATAAGAACGACCCGGCCCAGTCACTCTTTATAATCTATCTAATACACTGATATTACTCACAGCTCCAAGTTTTATATACCGTAATCGAAACTTTCGAACTCTGAAAACCTTGAGTCCTGTTTCTGCAATCGCTGCTGACAGGCCTCGATGTAGCTGTCCTGAATCCTGTACATCCCCGAATTGGCCTGGTACATAAGAGTCTCGAGAATCCGTTCATTCTTGATAGCCTTCGACGGGAGCACCACCTTTATCAATTCCTGCGGTGAGATCCTGTACAGTTTCAGATCTCTTGCTAATCTTTCCATAATGCATTTAAATTCATTTTTGGCATCAGTCTTATTGGCGGACTTGGATTTAATTTTATGCCGAGCCCAGCTGAGCATCGCTTCAAACTTTCGAACTTCGGGTACCTCGAGATTCCGACACATGATCATTTGGACCATGGATTCAGAGAGGTTGAGGAATTCTGACGTTTGGAATAACGCATACGCTCGCTGCTCAATAAAAGCCAGGATCATGTTTACCAGTTCCGAGGCTGACGTATACCGCCAGTAATAATTCTCTAATGATATGAGCATCGTACATACCTGCAATATGGGAAACATTTGTGTTATTGTTACTCACTATTTTTGTAGTACAAGGACACTAATAAGAAAAATAAGAACTGTGAAGCAAAGAACGGCACAATAACACACTTGTTAACAAATTTATCTTAAAATAAAACCCATAAACATTATAAGTACTACATTATTAATAGATACGGATATCTATTAGGTTTTAAATTTATACTTACCACTTCTATTCTAAGAAATTGTTTGGCATGATGGAAGCATGCTTGTAGTAGTTCAGGTAAGTCGTAGTGCTCTGCAGCACATATGAGGCCTGGTATTGAGGCGCAAGTTAACGGACAACTGCCCGTGTGCAAGTAGTCCAAGAGGATCCGAAACGTTTCTGGGTCGAATTCTATTATGGAGAACTGCAAAAACAATTTATTCGTTTATGGTAGAGAAGTTAAATTTTATTTATAGTATACATGTTCAATTTGTTTTGTTAAATACCTCAGTTTGTGCCAGTTTAGCACGATCGACTTTTTGAGCATCAGCGCATACCGAAAGTCTGGGTACAGCAAGTGCTGCATTTTTATCCTTTTCTTTGTCTTTAGCTTCTTTATCTGTAAAACCAATTTATTAAAGATTTTAAACTTACTTACGCTTGGTAAAATAAGTACCTATTCGAGGTATTGATTGTAAAATGTGCAGGCACTGCATGCTCAAATGTGTTTTTAAGGCGTTTTGCTACCAGCGCGCCCATTATGACTGTTTATTTACTAGGTATAAACTACGCATAGATATCTATCTAAATCTCATTAGGTACCTTAAGTGCTTAATGACATAGTGACTATATAACTTATCCTGGATTAACACTAAATATTATTTTTATCAGGATCATACATTCTCGTCTGCTACTAAAGAAATGTCAGTTTTAGTTTTGAACTCATCCGCTGGCGGCGCTTTTCATTTCGGAAAACTAATTTAGTATTTTTTTGATATGTAAATTAATTTATAAACATACAGGAATTAACGCGATCATGCATTAGGTATTTACATACCTAAATCCCCTTAATTCCCGTATGTTTATAAATTTATATCATGCAATGCGAAAGTTTAAAAGTAAATATGTAAATTAATGTTGTTCTATAATAATAATATTATTAAAATTATCTAGCAGATTTTATATGTTTAATTTATAGTTAAATTCATCTAAAGCTTCAGCTATTAAACGCTAACTGAAATCATTGATACAAAAATATCCAGATTAAATTTCTGGTCTGTTTAGAAATTCCATTTTGCGCAAAGAGTACCTAATGCATGGTTTGTTGACAGCCGACGTCACTTTTATTATCTGTCAGGGTCAGTGCTTATACTCATCTAATTCTGTTGTAGTGATGTTAAACGCATACTCACTGGAACAGTCCTGTGAACTAGCCCATTTCTTTTTATCTTCAGCATTGAGCTGCGAATGCTGTTTGCGGATGGAGCGACCCCAACCAGCCGTGATAGTTCCAAGTCGAGAAAAGGCTCGTTTCACCATGGGTGAACTGGGTACGCTTTTTGGTCTGAAATTTAACATCTTATTCTTCGTCATAATGCTAAGTGCTGTGATTTTTATTGTGACTTAATTGTATCAATGAAAAAAATTTGACCCTTTTGATTTGAAAAATTTTATACAACAATCTATCGACACATAACTTCGAACTGGCAAACAATATTACATGTTTTTTTTACTTTTTAGTGATAGTTTAGCCTGACTTGAATAGGCTTGCGCGTTTTAATTCTTATTCTCTCTCGAATTTCTATTTAAAGTTTTAAGACAAAAAAGAAGCGTGTGTCCTGCAGCAAAAGTTTTCAGACTGATAATTCAATAATACTAATATGTAAGGTAATGAGTATCTTGAACTAGTTTTCCGCGGCGCGGTTTCACCCGCCTCTTTGCTTACTGCTCTGCTTATGCTTTGATTTTTTAAAATCCGGCTGGTAGTTTCAGAGATTAGCGCGTTCAAACAAACAAACAAGAAACTCTTCCGCTTTATAAAAGTATAGGTAAACTTCCATTCATAACTGCGTTCTTCATTCAGATCCTTAACAAGTTCAAGTAAGTATAATGTAATTTTTCTGACCTTGGTGACTCAATATCAGGAACTTGTAAGAAGTTGCTACTCTTTTGTCTAGCTGGAGTCGGCGAGAGTAGTGTAGGTGCAGGACGAGCCAGTAGCTCGGCGACTGGAACTTGAGGGGATCCGAAGCCAGTCTGTATTCCATATAACATTTCTTGGAATACTCTGAAACAGATCAGTAAGATATATGAGTGCCTTAGTTTACTGATCGTAAGTCGGGATAAATTCAAGGCCTAGTTTATGTCAAGGTATTCATCCCGTGATATTAATTGGAAAGCACAACGCTAGAGACAGTAATTTTAGTCTAAGGTATTAGTAGGTTATATTTCTGTGATACATGGCTTATGAATTAATTCGCAGGTGGGAATCAACTTCTGCGAATTTTAGTTTAGCCGGTAGTATCAATCTCATTAGCAGCGACCGTTTCTAGTGGTTGATTTCTAAACAACAACAAAAGTACCCGTATTTATTAAAAAATATACCTGCTCCTAACACCAAGAATAGCTCTAACGCCAATAAACTTGGTCTTCTGCTTCGACTGTCCCACGAGAAATACGACGTCAAACAATTGAGCATTTGCCGCTGCATTCAGTTCACTATTTAGAAAGACTCTTGTGAAGTCTTTTGCTAGTTGATCGTAGTCTTCGAATTGATCCCGCACGGAGTCCAAGAGAGGCGAAGAAGGTCGCATATGACCTATTGGACGCCAGGAACCTAAAATATAAGTTTTGTAAATATTTATTTTTGTTATGCGATTGATGATATTGCGGGTGTTAGAGAGTTTGTTATTTTGTTCATAAGATATACAAAATAACAAACTCTCTAAGGATAAGAGATAAAATTATCATTTTCTTCAATTTAAATTTCTGATCCAGTAGATCTTGCATAATGGGCTCTTGGGATTTTCGAGCTATATTTTTTTACTATAATATGTTAAGGTTTTTTACAGTATTTGTCCTTTATCTTTTATCAGTAGGTACCTCATGTCTACGACAAACAAGAATTTAGTAATTGCTTAGCCTTATACTTTGCGTAGGTAGCCTTATACTTTATTATCAATTGTAAAGTTATTTTTACATTTTTTTAAAGGATTTAAATAAACAACCTTACCTCTTCTATAAGGTTTCGGTATCTGTCCCGTCTCTGCATGATTTTGCAAGTTGGCCACAATGTCTTCCAGCATTTGACTTCGTGTTCTTTCTTGCATTCTTGCAAATTTAGGAGCTGAATACGAAGCTCTTTCCCCATTTACTATCTTTGTTAGTAGCCATTCCCTGCAAATATACTGTACTGTAATTGCTAGGTCAAAAATGCAAAAAATAAATTTTGAGCCTATACTATTCTCGTGATTCATTTTAAACAAATAGATTGGTATTATTTTTAAGTCTAAAAGTCACTATTTCAGAATTAGTCATCAGTGACTGCCCGGAAGGACAATTAAATTTTCATCAGCTCCACTCTTAGAGCAGTAAACCAACTGTTGGTTTAATGCTCTAAGGCTCTACTTGATGTTACGAATGTTATAAAATGTTTAATAAATAATTGTGGCGACATCACAGACAAGTCATATAAAAGACTTACCATTTCTTACAAATGTAGATATTTGTACTTTTTTATATTTATTATTTGGTAAGAAAATTTAAGCTTTAGCCCTAATATTCTATTATAATATTGTTAGAAATGTAAATTCGCTACCGTAATCTTTCCCTATTCGCTAATTCACCATAACAAGTTTCATTGCCAATGTGCGAATCTCAAAGCTTACTTACTTTACGAGGTCAATTATAACTTTAACGAGAGCAGTAGAAACTATTCGCATTAGTTTGCCAATTCCACAGAAGGGCTTTGACGTCAGTAGTAATAAACCGGTGCACTGAGTTGGCAAACAGAGAGGTAAGGTGGCTGCACACAGTATTGAGATTACCTGAACATAGGTCCCTTGTCAAAGACACTTTGTTCCCAAAGGTAGGGTTTGTAGGCGCCGACTTCATCCCGAGTAACCACCGAGACTTCGTATCGGGTTGGCCGACGTTTGATTTTAGCCGATACCCGGACTGTGAAGTAATTACGTAATTGGTTAGAACTTGGAATTGTATGCAAACATTTTAATTCAGTAGACGTAACGTTCAGACAGAACAGAGCTACCATTTCTCTAAGATTTATTTGAAACTAATACATTAGTAAATTGGACAGGGAACTAATAGTTTGAAAGCACTAATAGTTTGAAAGCTAATTTAATTAGAAATTTTTAGTTTTACCTAGAATGAAAGTATGCAAGAAGTGACTCTTGATACAGGCCGGCGAGAAAGCTGTGTTGTCCGCTTCTAAGAACACGACGCATACTATATCGTTGCCTATATGTCGCTTTCTTTGTAGTTTTTGTGGGTCGTGTCGTTCGTAGGGAAGTAACGTTGACACGTGGAACATTATTTCTATGCTTCGCCAGTTGGTGTATACGGAGTACAGTCCAGTCAAATCATGAACTGTATCAAGCCCACCTTTGTATTTATCGAAACCTAAAAAGCAAAATGTAATTTAATTAAGTACAGTCGTTCTCGTTTTATCCCAATTTGATTGGTGTAACGTGAGCCCATTAAAGCACCGCCTACCATCTTAAAGGGAAACAAGGTTTAAAACCCACAAACAATAAAATTAAAGCCTTAATTTTATGGTTGTTTTATAAAGGAACCGAATTGTTGTTTGTTTTTAATGGCTTTTGGGATTGGCTAAACGGTAATACTGTTTACTTTAAATTAAAAGTAATGATTTTAAAGTGATTAAACGTAGCTGCGTGCTAAAGCTGCAGCAAAATGTTACTTATTTATCTCGCTTTAAGATGGTTCTTCTTTTATTTGTTTTAATCGATTTGTGTCAATGCACAGTAACACAGTGTATTACATTGCATAAGTCAGCACCTATTCATCGTTATCCTTGGACATAGGCTTTAACTTATTTGTACTTATTTATGAATAAATTCTTATTGTATATCGTCCTACATGTATAGAATCTACAAGAAGCAGCGTAATGAACAAATTGGGTAACCATTCACAACCTGTTTAGCTACAGACTTACCTTTGAGTCTAACTTTTTCGCCCATAACTTGTAAAAACTCTTCAAACATGGGTGAGTTTTCGTTATTGTCCAGGATTTCTTCTTCCGTGTACTGATTCTCCTTGACATAAATCACGCCAACTTTGAGCTCAGATTTTATAAACACCTGTAAATACAAAATTATTGATAAATGATTTAACCTTGATATGCCGAATATATTTCATGGTATCGTTTTTCATAGGAAGCCTGACTTGTTCTGTTTTCTAATTAATTTGGTAGCAGGAATTTTATTTTGCGTGAAAAAATATCAGTAATATACAAGGCCAATCAATAAGAATCATTATGATTTTATCTTAGAAAATACGAAGATATCATACAAGACAGTTAAGAAACTGACGCATACGAGTATATAATAATGTTCCCAACGTGGCACACTTCATAGCCCTTTGTACTGTAAACTAGCATGAAATCGCAACATCTTGCACGCTCAGTGAAACATAGTTAGAATCGTTACAACACAATCTCTTTTGAGGTTTTTTTATATGATTGATCAGATGATGGAACACGAATTCGTCAAATGTTAGCTACGATATATATATATTTTTTTTTCATTTATTTGGATAGACTAACAATGATGAATTATACAAAAACAAAATTATCTTGCGTACATTGTAGGATTAAATTCATCACCAACATCGTTTACCACAGCTAGGTTATGCAGTCGTTTCAAAGAGTAGCACAAAATAATAATTAAAATTAAGCATGTTGACAAGATAAATACCTACTAACAGGTGCTTAGGTTGTAAGTAATAGATTTTTTAAATGTACTTGGACGCATTGCTACAATATCAATTGAGTTGAAGTTTTCGTAAGATTGTACAAGACAGTACAGCGGCGAACGTTTACCGGCATTTGTGCGGCATCTGGTAGTAGAAAGTAATTAACAAGGATTGCGGCAATGAGTCCTAACAGGTACTTTATAACAAAGCTTATTGATAACAGGAATACAATCGTATTTATTATGGCATAAGTCGTATAATAACATAGCTTGTAATTGGGTACGTCTCTTCTTAAGACTTAAAAGTTTATACCTATCAAGTAAATGTTCATATGACAGATATTTATGACAACATCTATAATGCATACATTTTAGAAATTTCTTCTGAACGAGCTTCAATATATTTATCATAAAATAGATTCCAAATGGACACCGCGTATTCTAGTTGTGAACGCACAAGTGTTTTATAAAGACAGAGGTAGGTGGAAGGTTTAGTAAATTTGGCACTAGTGCGCATTACATAACCATACATTTTATAAGACTTATTTATTATGTTATCTATATGTAAGTCAAGGTGTAATTTACTGTTCAGGGTGATTCCCAGGTCTCTTTTACAACTTACACTTTCAAGATGCATGTCACATAACATGTAATCAGTAAGTATTTTATTTTTTTTCTTAGTAAAGGTTATGCTTTTACACTTATTAATATTAAGTTCGAGATTATTGGTTTCACAGTAAATGGAGAAACGATCTAGATCAGACTGAAACCTTTTATAATAATTGATATTTTCAATCACATGATATATTTTTGAGTCGTCTGCATATAAGAGAAAATTACAAAATTTAAAACAATGGTGTATATCATTTATAAATAAAATAAACAGTAAAAGCCCAAAATAGATCCTTGTGGCACCCCGGAGGTTATGGGAACTACACCAGACTCATAACCATTTAGAACAACCTTTTGCGTACGATTCGTAATATAAGATTTGAACCAGCGCCATAAGTTGCCACGAATTCCATTAAATGCAAGTTTCTTCAATAATATTCTATGATCCACACTATCAAAAGCTTTTCGAAAATCTGTATAGACACTATCAATTTGCTGATTATTGTCTAAACCCTCAAACAAGTAGGTCGTGTAAATTAATAAATTAGTGATAGTGTAGGATCTTCGTTGAACAAACCCATGTTGCTGTGGTATAATAATACTATGCAACAAAGGATATATTGTGTTATAAACCAACCGTTCGAAAAGTTTTGCCAGTACGGATAGAATGGATATCAAGCGGTAGTTTTCGACAGAGGATTTATCTCCACTTTTGTGAACTGGCACTATACGTGCAGTTTTCCAAATACAGGGCAAAATGCCTTCTAATAAACTTGAATTAAATAAGCAATGTATCGGCTTATAAATAGTATCTGCGGTCGTCTTAAGCAAAAATGGTGGTATTTGTTAATAGGTGTACTATCATTACCATTTCTTTTTATCTTGAAGGTATATTTAGACGTATAAATAAATACTGACGTGATTTGAAGGGTATTACCTATTGCTAACTTACAAAACGGAACCTACAAGGAAGTAAGAAAGGTTTTTGTGAGAAAGTCCAAGGTGAATAGAGAAGGATACGGAAGGAAGGTATATTTTAATTTAAATTTATGAAAAGGTAGTCGAACTTGTTTTATTCTAGAGTACGTTGCTAAGATACAAGTATAAATTGTACCTACAAAATAAAATGGAGATTTAGATTTAGTTTGAAGATGTTTATTTCATTAGGTAAATTTCAGGTAATGTTTTCTATAGTTCCTCCTAGTCTGCTATCTATGCATATTATAGAGCTTAGCTTCCATTCCAAACTGATTGCAATCTAGCCTAATTACTAGAGCACTTCAAAGCAATAATATTATTGGTGGATATCGATATACGGTAGTACGATAATTGATCAAGTCTCTAGGCTTTTAACTGTCTAATTGAAATTCTTGTTTATAATAATTTGAATGACAAACGAGATCGACGACGATGGAGCATTACCCTTGGTCCACCTGATAATTTCACCTGGGTGGAGGACTACGCAAACTGACATTGACTTTTGGTACGCCGGGAGACACGGAGATGTCTTTATGTATAATGTCCAAATATATTATGTTTTGCATTATAATATTAAAGAGAGCGATATTCTTAATTATATTAATGTTTAACAACCCGTTTAGTCTCCTGTTCAATCCAGTGTATCTCCTAAAATTGACCCGGTCGCAAAATCAGGTTTTGTATTTTCGTATATAATCTGGCTTTTCGTTCTTACACACATAAACATATAAGGAAGTAATTTGTTGTATAAAGTCTTTGATCTGTTATTTAGTACGTCGATATCAATGGGCCTCAGGGACTACACTCATTACCTTTCTCATCTCAGCTTCATACAATAGTCCCTTATGTACGGCGATAATTATAATAAACGAACTACGATGTTTATTAACCAAGCTTGGACTTATTAATAGACGCTCAGTACAAATATTGGCTATATATTTCGGGTTATTCAGCAACTCGACACGGGAGACTGGACACGCGTGTGTCCAGTTGGTGAAATTCGAAATTAGTATCACTTTATTAAAACATTATTAACCTGACCTTACTTTTTCTTAGCAAGAAAACTAGGTGTGTCCAGTTGAGGAAAAAATAAAAATAATTTAATTTAAATTTCACTAAGTGGACACGCGTTAAAATCTTGGCATGCCCAGATGACGAAATAACAAGTTTAGTGATACTAATTTCGAATTTCACCAACTGGACACACGCGTGTCCAGTGTCTCGTGTCAAGTTGGTGAATAACCCTATATTCCGAGATTGCTTTAGTTGTTCGCTGATTATTCAAATATACCTATTACCAAGCACATGTTGAGATACTTAAATTATTTATTATATAATGCACGAATAGTCGACTTTGAGTCTAAATGTACTTTGTGTCCGCTAATTGTATGTTTGTAAAGTCAATCGTGACACAAAACCTTCCCTAATGTAAGAGTTGTTTTAAAATATTATGAATTAAATATTATTAATTAAAAAAAGAAAAGGGAATTGATGTATTAAGTCTATTTCACTCGTTAACGTTGATTAGAAAAATATTTTGTAGGTATTTTAAATCAAACCGACAGTTCTTGATATTGCGTCTATATTTTAAGATGTTGTAGGCACTTGTAGGTAAGTATATTCAAATACATTATTAGTATAGAAGCCTTAAAACATTCTTCGACAACTTGGTAGATACGTACTGACCAGCAAGTTAGCTTTGTTTAAATATGTTCCAATTATATAGAAGTATCTATGTAATGTAAAATTACATATATATTATGTATTATACATTATTATAAACACGTTCAATTTGCAGGCTCTGACTATTAAAGACGGGCTTAACGATGAGTGAATTCGGATTAACACGGGTAGGCACTTTTTGCACGGTAGGTATCGGGTGTATTCTCCCCAGAGAAGCTTAGGTATATCTGCCTATTTGAATGCGATCAAGGGGACAGAGAGCCGAGTTTATTTTCTCTGCTCATTTTTCAAAAGAGCAACGTTTTACATTCTCGTTAGTAGAGATCGATATAAATTTACAATAGCCCTAAATTCTTTATCAACAATAAGTATGTTGGGCCTATCAATATAATACTCACATATATAATCACTGCCAATGCTATTTAGATTTATTTTCGAAATCATAGTAAAATAGGTACTATATAACATGTAAAAGACATTTTAAAACATTTGGAAGCCTATGTCCTGCAGTAGACGTGTTGAAGTTGATGATGTGATATAATGATGATGCATGTAAAAAATACCTAAGTAAGTACCCTAATATCCGGCAGCTTCAGGATTCACATTAGAATGAAATGAACCCATGTCAAGTAGAATGCATTGGCAGAATTCAAAACGATGTGAAATTTCCCCAAACATGTCGAATTTTGTATCTACGGTCGTACCCATGTTCCCGAGTTCATGATGAATTGTTTATTTACTATTTGTAATTTGGAGTGTCTAATTAATATTTGAGTGGGTTCAATGCATTACTATCTAATCTATTTCATAGACAGCACGTCAAACGTAAAAAATTAAAACTGGTTTGCATAAAATATGTCTCTGACAAACATAGTAAACAAAATAGATTTAGTTAATAATTATTGCTAAAGAGATAAAGGTGTATTTGTTTAATAACTTAATATGCTAGAAACTAAATCACTCAGACAGCTGATATATTTAATGTAGGTTTACTTTGCACTTGCACAGCCAGTAGTGCATTTCTGCGGCTCAGTAGGAACTCATAAAATGTTCTTTATACAGCGAGGTATCCTCAAGGTGCAGATTAATTATGCATGAGAATGCGGAAGAAAAGTTTAATTGTAAATATTTATTAATTGTATACTTGTTAATTTATTGTGTTACATGGAAATAGTAAATGACATCTTCGACTTAATTATCTAACGCCTCTATCTTATATTTATGAATCTATTTTATTACAGTTCATATATTATTAGTTGTAGGTAGCTCATAGCAATAGAATCTAGGTAACGACTGGGATCCCGTGTCCTTGCATATATCAGACTCTCGAAACAATATCTCACGTTGGCAGCAAAACAACAGACTAGACGAACATTTCGTTTGATGAGAACACATTTTACTGCTCTCCTAGTACCTAATAAAGGAGACATAAAGTATCCGTACATTCAGTGCGACCCAGGAATACTTTATTACTACTTCTTATTTGCAAATATTTATGTTAAAATGAAGATGTAAATAGGATAACTAATTATTGATTATGGATACGTCTTGATGTTTGCGAATATTATTAATGTATATT